>OY720683.1:41295138-42033138 GCA_963170755.1 Amphimallon solstitiale
CTATAGTTTTAAGATAGTTGGACGTAACTTTTTATATATGGGTGTTATACACAGATGTAGCCCTGTTTTGAGCATTGCGCCCTTTAACCAATTTCGATTGGTGGAAAGCGCTTCTGGGGTAGACGGAAGCACAGGAATGATACTTTCGAATGCCATATTGACAACTGATTTATCGCATACAGGGTATCCAAAATTTAATGACCAATTACATCATCTTAAAATTTGAAAAAGTTCGTTTTTTCAAATGGGACATCTGTATTTTATTGGATGGTCGGATGCAGAATTTGATTCTGCATCGATTTGCTATAACATTCCCTATACCTATTTCCAGTGGTTTTCTTGTTAATCCAATTTTTTTATTTTAATGTGGTTTTTTGGCAGAAACCGAAACATCGCTTGCCTTTCGAAGCCAAATAAACATCAATGAAACGGTAAAAAATTTACTTTAATTAGAACATGACATTAGTACATAACATTTAGAACGAAATATAAAATAAAAACAAAAAATTGGAACATAATGACAAAATACAGCATGTGTCAATTTTCGTTAGCCATAGGCGATTAATTCATGCAATACGTGACAACATGGCATCCCTACTTTCCTCTCTAATGCCAGCGCGACCGATACAAGCATACAAGCTCAAGTTAGAGTTAGCAGCAAGCAGTACCTATTCGACCAACGTCTTGAATGTTTGTAATGCGTTGAGAAATAATATTTACGAGTTGCAAGGATTTATTTTTCTTTTTCCTTTCAGTAAATGCAGAGAATTATTAAGCTGCGTTCACGCTGCATGACACAAACAAAAGCGTAATTCTAATAAAATTAAAAATAAGGTAAATAAAAAAGGATTCTGAAAATAATAATATATTACTAGATCGGGAGATCGCGGCGGCCATTTGATGTTTCCCGTTCCAGTAATAAGACGGCTTTTGCAGACTAGATCGCAACCTGTTCGCAACTAAAGATTGAATGTAAAATCTGGTGGGGACATCGGACAAAATCGTTGTATGTCGATTGTTGCCGGGATTGGTGACGGACACGTTGCCACGTATTATTTGTATACGTATAAATCGCATGTAAAAATTGAATCCCTATAGCTAATGAAAATTGACACATACGGTATAATAAGAGAATGTAAAATTACAATAATTGTTCTATATGACCTCCATTTTGGTTCAAACACTGAATAACTCTGTCATATACTCCTCGCAAAAAAGATCTCCGAAGTTCGTCTGGACTTATATTAGTAAACGCATGGTGAACACAGTTCAATAATTCCTCTCTAGTTTGTACCGGCCTAAAGTACACTAGTTCTTTTATACGACCTCAGAGGTAAAAATCCAAGGGGGTCAAGTCGGGTGATCTGGGTGGACAGTTCCAAGGTCACCGCGGGCCAATCCACCGATCCTCGAACATCATTGACAATTGCCGGTGTACAGCTATAGTTGAACGTGCTGGAGCACCATCAAGCTGAAACCAACTGTTTGCCCTATCACGTGGAGGTAGGGCATTTAGAAAATCACTAACAAACCCTCTCAGTATCTCCAGATATCTAGCCGCATTTAAATTTTCATCGTACACTTGATAAGCCACTCTGTTGTCCATAATTAAACAAAAAACATTGAAACTAAAGCGGTCTTGGTGATTATGTTCCCTAATAACATGTGGATTATCTTGTGCCCAGTAGTGAGTATTTCGGCGATTTGTAATTCCTTGCCTGCTGAATTTCGATTCATCAGTCCACATAATCTGATGAAGAAATCTCGGATCTTCGGTCATTTTCAAAATCATAAATTCGCAAAAGTTGACACGTCTTGCCTCATCACCAAGACGTAATCCGTGAACAGTTATCTCACAAAAAGGATGCATTCCATGTTTTTTTTAATATTCTGTGGATTAATGTTTTTGAAATACCCAAATCCAGCGCTGCTGTCGAAATTGAACTCCGCGGATAAGCTTGAAAAAACGCCAACACATTCACCACGTTACCTTCATTATCAGTTACGGGCTTTAGGTTATTTTGAGTTGCCTTTACGTTTCCAGTTGCTATAAAGCGAGTTTCGATTCTTGCGAATTTTCCGGGAGTCATTGTTGGTAGGTCCGGATATCGTTCATTAAATAGTCTGCATGTTCGTCGAACAATTCGTCCACATTCACCGTGCGTGTAAAACAAATTTAATAAATCATTATTGGAATATTCTTCAACATTCTCCATTATAAACTGTACTTAAGCAAGTTAACAAAATCCCTAGAACTGTAAGTAGATACCTCACGAATCTGTACGATGATACTGCTTTGACATTAAATCAACATTGTTTCAATTCCTGTCAAAATCAAGGCTTACTAGGTAGAACTTTTGGAGTTTGATCACCTTTTGATAAAAATATGGATTAACAAGAAAACCACTGGAAATAGATATAGGGAATGTTATAGCAAATCGATGCAGAATCAAATTCTGCATCGATTTGACCGAATGAGGAAAAGCAATAATTATTGATTAGCTTCGCGGAGAAGGGCAATAGAATAAATATAGTAATAATAATCAATAAATAAATATAATAAAATTGTACTAGATTTACGCGTACAAATCATTACTTTACGCTTGCATATATTGAGGCTCAGATTGTTTGACATAGGTAGGTATACCAATTGCAAATACCATTCTGTACTGGCCTACAATCTTCAGGAGTTGCAAAATAATTTTACCTCATCTCCAAAGAGCAAAAACTCGTAAGCACTAACTGTTGATATGTCATTAGCGGAAATATTGAAGAGCGAAAAAACTAAGCTGATTCTTCTGGCATGCTAGATGAAATAATAATGGATGTTAAAGTAAGATGAAGCTCGAAAAATATAGTGATTTTAATTAAGGTAATCATGCAAAGAATTGAAAAAGATGTTTCGACAAATAAGAGATCAAATAGAAGTGAGATGTAAAACCATTAGCACACATAAAGGTAAACATAAAAAAGGACGATTTAGATTGGGGTTGGACGTAATTATAAAAGCTGCCGTAGAAGCATACGGAACGTATCCAACAAACAATTACAATTAGCAAACAGTATGGTGCATAACCGGTATAGAAGAAGAAATAAGAAAAAGACATGTAAAATCAAGAGAATCATAAAAAACTACGAAGCATGCAAAGAGCAGAAAAGAGAAACTAGGATAGGAAACAGCCATGTTCATAAAATCGTAGCAAGCCATGGCAGCTTAATTCACGCACATCACGTTAGCTTTATAAGCTGTCCTGAAGTATAAGGAATCCACTAAATTTTTTTTTTTTTGTATATCAAACGGCGTGATAGTTACTAATTTTCTACTGAACCCTTCCATTTCTATTTTTTTGGCAAAGATTGTCATATGTCAAAAAATATTAGAGTTGTGTATTAACAACCTGTTCGTTATACGCAAAATTGAAAGGTCCATTCAATAATAAAATAAAGATGGTAGGGTGCCATTTAAGATATAAAACATGGCCTTAACTTCCGATATTTCCGGAAATGCTCTTATGTTGAAATTTATTTGCTTAGAGTCGCAATAGTGGATTATAACCCTATGACAGATTTCAAATTTCTAACTTGATGACAAATTAAAAATTTTCTAACGCCTCACAGTGGTCTGAAACGTCCAAAAAGTTGGTCAAAACCTAAAAAATTTTTTTTTTCAAATAGTTTCTTGTGTGCGTCTATTTCTCGAATAGCAGATAGATGGCGCGCCTGCGGGACGTGTAGTTGTGTGTGAAAGTCGCGGTTGTCAAAACTTGCTACGTGCAACGTTCAACAATAAACGAGAAAAACAACATTTGAAGTGCACACAAAAATTCGTGAACGTGCAAATATCTTCAACAAGAAGATGGAGCATGCGCGTGAAGATTGGTATAATGTTTTGACACTTTACTTTTTTTATACAATTTTTTATAATTTCTTATTAAAAATTTTCCGAAATTGTCAAAAAAGTTATGTTTCCGCGAGACTCCGCGTTGTTCGCTGATTCATTTCCCAGATGAATGTCTAACTAACTAGAAAATCGAAAATTCAGGTGCGACTTTCTGCGATTTTCCTCGCAATTGATTTATTTGTATTTGGTTGCGCGGCCCTATACATGTGACGCGTCACATGTATATGTCACATCATAATTACATATTTTTAAATAATCTTAAAGAGATTTAATATGCGCACGATCCGAACCAAATAGTAACTTAGAAGAAGTCACTTTGAATTATTTAAAGTGCAATTACCAAAAAAAAATCATAATTATTATCATTATTATCATTATTATTATTATTATTATTATTATTATTATTATCATTATTACTATTGTTATCATCATTGTTATTGTCTGTATCGTAAGTATAATTATAAAAAGTATAATGAGAAACAACACAAAATTTATTAAGACAAATTTTATATTATTTTATCGTATTTTTGAACATAAAACTGGCAATTTAAAACTCCCCATTTTGCAATTTACCATTTTTACCTCAAATCTACAATCAGAAAGTAAAAAAACTAAAGCATACTGATTTTCAGCCAAATCCGAACCTTTTTCGAGTTTTTTTTTTTTTTTTTTTTTTTTTTAAATATACGGGTAATACGGGAAAACGTTTCGTAAGCAATAGTTTTACAATATAGCATTAGAAAGATTAATGAAGGAATATCATCTTACAATAACACTGCATCCTTATTTGGAACAAATCCGAATTTATCTGGAAACTACTAGTAATACTACTTATTCTATTTTGTTAATCCTTCAACAACATTAAACATTTATGAAAGCAAAACATTACTATATTAAATCGAACGTGTAATTATTGTCAGAACATTTGCAATAAAATCTGAACTGCGATATATTATTTCAAACAGTTATCCAAACTTGACAGGTAAGAGTTCTACACGACATTTCTCATTAAATAGCGACATCTAGTATGTAAATAATCTACTCGGCGAATGGACAACTCACAGATTTACGATTCGGTCACAGTATGAATTTTCCACTGTCGTTCTCTTTCTGTTTATATACGCAAGCACCGCGGTATCTAGTGTGCGGAAATGTAGCAAAGATGACATGCAAAGGAAATTTGTTTCATCTGCTAGCGAACGGTAAGTTCTGTTCGGCAGAGAGTTGTTGGCAGTTAGTTTTATGCCCGGCACTTAAAATCAACTACAAGATTACCGGATCTGTTTATGGCTTTAACAAACTATTTCAAATATAAATATATTAATCTCTGTCCCATTCGATGTACCGATAATTTATATCAGTTTTATTTTCTTCTTCTTCCCTTTTTCGACTGTCAATAACTCGCCGATTAATTGAATTTAAATGGTAGACACATATTAAGTTACCGGACGACTTTGTCGAATGGAATGCGATACGAAGGATAGCTTAAATGTCTACTTCTGTCATGTATAGATATTAATGAGTCGTAAATGTATATATATAGAAGTAAAATAGAGAAATACTACCAAGATATTTTCAAAGGAATTCTTGTAAAGATGGGATAGGTAGGTTGTAATTATTCTATTAGTTTTATTTAAATTTAAAATAAATTTTAAAAAAGGGAACAGTGAAGAGGTGAAGAAATCAGTTAAAAATTAAAGCAAAGGATCGAGAAAAGGTTCATTAAACTTTTTTTCCTTTTTCAGCGATAGGTATGTAACCTGAAAATTTTTATTTATTAAGAAATTCTTCAACATTAATTAATCGTAAATTAGACACATACGTGATGTAATATGAGATACTTAAAAAAATGTTAAAGCTTGAGTACTTGAGGGTCTTTAAGATTATTATTGCTCCCCATTTTGAATATTGTGGCGGGCTTTATAATAGAAGCTTTTATATTCTAAAAAACTGGTAAACTCTTACTCCAAATGTATTGTATTAACAGTGCCAAGTAAAACATAACTATTCTTGTGTCGGTTAATTGACCCTTTCTGATCTTCTTTACAGTAAACATATTATTTATGATTAGTCAAACTGTCCAGAAATATCGAAATAAGCTTGTAGTCATCAAAGTCAAGTACATATATAACAGTTATTATGTACTTTCTATGAAGAACTGTAATTTCTACAACAAGACTTTCAATTGAGGTTATGTATCGCGAAGATCTAATTTTTTAATTTATGCTTTACGAAATATACAGGTGCCCATTTTCTATCACCCTATAGGGGTAATTTTCTTAATTTTGAAGATACAGGATCGGCTAAATTAGCAAAGTTGTTCAGAATTTTGAGGAGTATTTGATAGCATTTTCAGACTTGACATTTATTGACTGTTGAAAGTATATAAAAAAAATTGAAAACAGCCGAAATTTTCAGTTATCCATATCTTCGTAACCATTAAAGATTGAATAACACTAAAAATGGCACCTGGTAGTAACTTTTATAGATAGAAAATGGGCACCTGTATGCCTATCTTCCATCAACAATTTCACTGTCATCCAGCCATCTCGTCACTAATATTATTATATAGGGTTAGTTTAGTTTTAAATAGCGTCATTAAAAAAAGGGGGTGAAAGAAAAATATGAGTAATGCCCGTACAAAAAAAATCGCGGTCCAATGTGCACGCAGTGTTGAGAAATTGATTTTTTTCCCCTCGAGTCCGAACCTGTCGCAGTTAATATACAAACATAATGATTTTATATAGAGAAATTTATGTTTCAAAATAATATACTTCTATTTAACGAAAACAAAACATGGTCATGCACCAACGCCCGTACAAAAAAAATCGCGGTCCAATGTGCACGCAGTGTTGAGAAATTGATTTTTTTCCCTCGAGTCCGAACCTGTCGCAGTTAATATACAAACATAATGATTTTATATAGAGAAATTTAAGTTTCAAAATAATATACTTCTATTTAACGAAAACAAAACATGGTCATGAACCAAGGTTGTCGACCTTTCCCACATAAAAAAAACATCACCATAGAAAATCTTTCCAATTGACATTCATTCTCTAAAGGTTGTAACTATATGCATTTTATCGTTTTTTTTTTTGGAAAAACTTTAAACTGGTATTTACGTAAATACGTATAGGATAAACAAAGTTATGGACCGACTTTAACTACATTTTGGCCCTAAAAATTCAGAAATTTTTGATGAATTACAAATAAATTTCTTTTTTGATCTCCAGTTAGGCATTTATACGTATTCTTCAGATTCCCATAAGCCGGTACCTATTTAGCGGTAACCCTATATAATAATTGCAGGACAACTTATTATTATATGACAAATTAATGTCACCAATTAAGTACTTTGGAAACTAAATTTGAAATTTTGTACATGTACATCACTTGGCGGCGATGTAATCTATAATGAAAATGTTTTAACAGATTCCGTATCAATTGTGCTGTAATACGATTGATTTCCCCCTTTATTCTATTCTTCTATCTATTTGTTGAGGACAATTTGGTTCTTTTTTCTGACTCTTGAGATTTAAAATAATCCCACATGAAAGAGGCTGGTGGCGATAGTTTTGGAGGGAAGTTATCACTTGTAATTACATGAGAGCTTTCTTTTTTCTGGACAAATTTTCAGTTTTTAACGAAAATTTTTGTTGCTGGGTAACTGTACGAAACAAATTGCCTCCTCCTGATTGCAATAATACGTCGAATTTGGAATGTTGTTTGGAATGACATATAACCACAATATAAAAATGTTTGAAGTGAAAACTTCTATGGGCGCGTTGATGCATTGATTGTTGGGCACTGAACGAGGCTGAGCCGTCACGCTCGGCTTGTAACGCTCGTTCGGGTAAAGTCGGCTCAAGTCGAGTCGACTAAGGGAGCGAGAGAGATATAGTTAACGCGTCTCTGCCGGTCTCTGCTATACTCGCTCGGCAACCGTTTCACGCTCGGCTTTGTATTATAATGCTAACTAGCGGTATTTAATTTCAATTAAATTGAAATTTAGAATAAATATGCGAAATATTGTATTTTTATTTTCTGAAAAATTCTTGTCCGCGTGCAGATGCAATCCCGAGCCGCCCGGGTATGAGGCCGGCACGTTACCATTAGACCAGCGCGGGTACTCGTATGAGAATTATCATATCGTCTATTTGTATATATACATGCGTACGTATGAATTTTTGAAGTGAAAACTTGATCAGACCGAGCGAAATGTACTAGAATAATGTATACACAATAATAATAAATATATATTTTTTAAATGTAATATAGAACAAAAATGGAAAATGTAAATGTAAATGAATATAGAACGAAAAAGATGTTGTATTTCGTATTATTAACCTCGCCTTGATGAAGTTTTCACTTCTGCCGTGTGGTCTTAAGCACACCCATTTCTTTTTTTTTTCAAAAGGCGCTAACGTCATCTCATCTCCCGTTCAGTTAATATGACAAAGATTGTTGAAAATTATATATTTAGCTAAACAAGGAGGCGTAATCTGGATAAAATTTGAAATTTAGTTACCAGTTTGAGTTTGTTCAGTCTGTGATTATAGTATAAGTTTTATTAAAAATAAAATTTGTTGTTGTTATTTGAATTATTGATTTTCAGAAAGATGATTACAAAACATATAATTTATATTAGACGGAAATTATTCTGAATAAGAAAACCTAAAGTAAAATAAAATGTAGAATAGAAGAAAAACACCTTTTACACAAAACAATTATTATGGTTAGTTAGCCTTAAAACTATTACATAATTTCGAGAAGGAAACAAGAAATAACAACTGCACTCAAGCAATGCAAGGAGAAAAGGAAGGTTGGTTGGGTTACAATATGTACCTAACATTCACTAAGATAATGCACACCTTAACAAATTTGTTACTTAAATAATTAACAGTGTTGGTATGGTGTAGGGGTGAAATATCATTATTAGGAGGTTATTTTTATGTTTTTCATATATGTGGCTTCCCACATATCTAAATTTCTATTACAGCTTTTTTTGACTAATTTTACATTTTCTAAATTAAAACTGTTACCTGTGTCTATATGAAGTAGAGCTAATGCTGATTTTTCACGTTGTGTAGTTTTACGTGAGCCTTGTAACGGGTTTGGACATTTCTTTTGGTTTGGCCAACGTATAATTTCGGAGAAGAATTGCAATTTATTTTGTAAATACCCAATTCATTTGATCTGTGTTACATAATTTGGGTGGTTTTAGACAATATTGTAACTTATTATTGTTGGAAAATGCTGCTACTAAATTGTATTTTAGCCTTTTCTTTTTAAGTTTGTTTGTAATCTTCAATACCAATTATTTGTCAAAACCATTAGATTCTGCGACTTTAAATGTATAGTCTAGTTCTTTCTTAAAGTTCGTTTGTGATAGAGGAATTGAATAACCTGTTGATTAAACAATAAAAAAAAGAATGTATTAGATTTGAATTATGAGTGTCTGATACGAAGTTCTAAATATGTAATGAAGTATATTCAGAGACCAAATTTATAAATTTTCCGAACTTTAATTGATATACTGATCTCCTGTTCGGAATGGGTATTATTGCAACGAATTAAAAAGAAATGTCACAATGTACATATATGTAATATTGTGTACGTAATTTATATCTCAGGTACAATTATTATATTGTTTCGCACCTCTTTTGAAATTAATTATTGGGCGTGTTAATAGCCTATTATTATTATGAAGTATGGGATTTTGTAATTCGATGGCCATCGACTGTAATTCCAATTCTTCAAAGATACAAAGTGAGTTACATACACAACATATTACGCTTTAACAATTAGAACACTCAAAGCCATAAAATAAGCACGTGCAGATAAATGGTTCGTTACTTAACGTCCGTTCAATCTTAATCTCTGCAGCATTCCCTAACATACGTATCTCTATGCAACGCGAATAAATAGTGAAAACATTTTAAATCAATAAACCATAAACAATATCTGTGTACCTACGCAAATTCTCGTTGTAGAAAGTCTCATGCAACCGTATATTTAAATATTAACCGGTCAAATGAAATATATACGGATTACCTACATGTGTAAGGATTGGTAACGGACAACCTATACGCTCCAAATAACAAATCTCCCGACAAGAAGGTAAACATAACGATGTAATCAAAAAAAACAACGAGAACACAAATAAGTATGAAACAAATCGAAGCAGAATTAACGCATTGAACCTGTGCTATTCCTTTTATTCAATGGTAAATACGAGAAGTGCTATCAGTCGAGAGACCACATCCTTGTAGAAAGTATTAACATCGATATGTATAGGTATCTAAGTACCAACGGATACCTATTACCTATTTGTAAGAGCAATTCTTTTTTTTTTATTTCAAGCTAGTATAGCTATTAGGTCGTGTCGTTTCTATATTACCCGGCTATCTCTTCTTAGTGTGGAAAGAGAAACAAGAGTAGAGACCACGCCTGTAAGGAGCGCGCCTACAGATGGACTCGCCGTTAAAGAAAGTAGAGCTCGTATTTATGCGGTCGACGTGGACGTCAGTTCATGGCCTTCTCGATGTCATGGGTCGCGTTCCGTATATATCAATCATAACGTTTTTTTTTTTTGAGAACGGCTGCTGCGATCTGATGGTTAAATAAGATTGATTAGAATGTTCGAAGGAGTATCTGTTAAAGTTGTGTACAGTGGCATAATGAAATAATAAATAATAAAGTGTACTTTTTGTGTTGAACAAATTCTAATTTTTCAGCCTGTAAAAAGATATTACATTTAAAATATATTGTTTTATATTTGTTTTGTTTAGACATGTAGATGTCATACTCGTTTGTTTTTATGGTGTAGATAAGCAGTTAAAATCTTTATATAATTATACTAATATTATTCATGTAAATATCATATTCGCGGTTGACGTGTAACAAATAGTTTTACGAAAATATTTGAAAACTGTAGGTATAAAAAACCGACTTGTATCCTTCCTCAATCAAAAGAACCTACTATCTGACCACCAATACGAATTCAGAGGAAAAACTCAGTACAGAAAACACAATCCATGAATTAACACAAACAATTACTAATCACTTAGATCAAGGTAAGAAATGTTTATCGATTTTTTTGGATCTGATGGCAAAGGCATTTGATACGGTCCCACATGACCTACTATTGGACCGTTTGCAGAAACATAGCATTAGGGGTACTGCACTGAATGTTTTTGAAAGTTATCTTGCCAAAAGATCACAAATTGTTAAAATAATGGACACACTAAGTCAGCCTAGAACAATAAAAATTGGCATACCACAGGGCACTGGATTGGGACCAATTCTCTTCATATTATACATTAACACTTTAACGAAAATAAATACATCTCATGGAAAAATTATATCATACGCGGATTATACAGCAGTGATATTCAACGGGAACACTTGGAGTGATGTTAAGGAATATGCAGAGAATGGATTAATTCAAATATAAAATTGGCTAGAATCTTTTAGATTATCACTTAATATAAAGAAAACGCATTACGTATGTTTCTCCTTCACAACTAAACAACGTCCCAACTTTGAAGAATTAAACATGAGGGACACACACAAGGTAATAAAGGAAACAGACCAGGTGAAATATTTAGGAATAAATATACATATAGATGCAAATCTTAAATGGAAGGTACATATAGAGTATATCTGCAATAAAATTAGATGTCTTATACATACATTTTATATAATACGTGAAATGTTAAACAGAAAATTATTATTCATGCTCTACAGAAGCCTGGCGGAATTAGTACTAAGATATGGTATAATTGCTTGAGGCGGAGCCTATAATGACACTCTAAAATCCTTAAATTCTGTTCAAAACTACTTGCTCAAAACAATATACAGGAAAGATAGACTTTATCCAACAATACAGTTATATTCCGTAGACATACTCATGAAATCTTTATATATACTGACATCATGTAGTTTTCTTCATAAACATCCTGAAATAGGAGAGTCTATAAATCATAAATACCTTACAAGAAACAGGATAATAGGATGTCTGCAAACAACAACAAGTAATACCACATTTTATCAAAGATCTTTTTGTACCGAAACTATACAACAAGATTTTACCTGAAATAAAAATTATTAAAAGAATAAAAACATACGTAATGCACTTAAGAAACTTTATTTTTATTAACTTGGAGGCGTTAACGCGGATGTTTTAAGGACACAAGTTACTTCTTAATGAAATAATTATAGTTATAGTTAGTTATAGTTAGTTATAGTTAGTTAGATAGTTTTAGTAACGTACACTTTTGTACTGTAACGAAACCAGTAGACGTCCGGGCGACAACAAAAGAAAGGCAGTCTTTGCGAGCGACAATAAAAAGAGGTTGTAAATCATCTCGACGCGACTGGTAAACATCATAAAGTAATAAATCATCCATTTGCGTTGTACTGCAAAGAGACAGAATGTCTCTTGTATGTTCTACAAAAATCGAGAAGAACACTGGCGTTTATCTGGTGTGTTCCAGATATTTCGAACGCGTATATAAAAAGGCAGTTGCATCGATGGATGAGTAATTCCGAAATAAGAACTTCCTTAAGTAGTAGTCGCGCAGACCAAAGTAGAAATAAATGTAAATAAATAGTTCTTTAAGCGGTAGTCTAAGAATAAACATAAATATAGTGTAATAAAGACATAAATATTACAGTGTTATATAAATAGAAGTGAAATAAATATACGGACATAAATAAATAGTACTGGTAAATAAATACCTGTGTTAATTTAAATCGTAGTAGTTTAAGTGTGATACATTAGTTTTATATTTTTATATTGTAATTAATTTTAAGTGTATGAATATACAGACTGTTTTAAATAAATAAATTGCACGAGTTGTTTATTGCGAACCCGAAAACGTTACAGTACGCTAAATATGTATTCATATTAGGTTACTACATTTCTTAGAACTTATAATGTAATTGCACATACAGGTAGCCAACACCTAGGTGCACATGTATTTTTCTTTAAATAAATAAATAAATATGACAATTAAGGATGAACTTTTAAATAAGCCAATATTGCTAAATATTTGAAGAGAGAATATTTATACAATCATGAACCCCCTCCAAACACAACAGTCTTTATCAGTAAGGTATAGCTAAGAAAATATTTGTTGATTCAAGAATATGTGTAGTTTTTCTTAACGTACTGATGAGGACTAACGAGTGTGAAATACGTGTCTGCCTGTTTGTTATTAGTTTGGTGTAGAAGACATTTTAGATTAGTTTTATAAGTTACTTTAATATATTCGCTAGGAATAATTTAATGTTTACACATGTATATTCACCAAATAAAACATTGTTTTTATGGTTGGGTGTTTCATTTGCCGGAGTTGCTTGTCAAGTGCATTCCATACAAAAAGTAATGAAATCATATCAGTGTTCAATAATTTGAGGGAATAAAGCACCATTGCCATTTCTAACTGGTTTCACCTATGAGAAAAGCTAACTTTTGATTGAGATTATTACCATAGTTCATTCTTAAGTTTTCTTTAATTATGGTTCATAACACTAATGAAGATGAATTTTCGATCTAGAAACCCATATATGCAGGTAGTACAATACACTGCTGCTCTTTTCACTTATATCATAAAAAATATCAAACAATACTGTATAGATTAATTAACATTGCGATGAGTGAAAAAAAATTTGATGTATAACTGAGCAGAATACTTCATATGGCCCCAAACAACCGATTTACTGTATTGATAACGTTTCAGCAAGAAAATAGAAGTCTAAAATTGTATCTCTATTAATCACAATAATAATATTTCAAAATAGTACGAAATATAACATTTCATTTCAAAAGTACTCTCCATAAAAATATCAGAAATAATGAAGATAAAATAGAGAACAGGTTAAACTCAGGCGCGTATAAGTTAGTTTGTGATGAATATAATATAGTATCCATGGAGGACTTTTGAAATGCATAATAAAAGGACAGGAAAGACGTAAGAGGAACCAGAAAACAGACTCAACTTTCTCTAATTAGTGTTTAGAATATAACAACAAATTTAATATCAGCTTCAAAAAAACAGTACAAAAAACTCAATTTATTATATTGCTTGGAAATTAATAAGTTAAATAATTAGGTGTAACTTTAAGTGATTAGTAAAAAATTATATAACCCCTGTTTATCTAAGACTATAATTTATTCCATTCCCACTCGTATCAATGTTAATTTTGGTCGTATGCATGTAAGTACAGATTTGTAAATTCAAGTTGCACCTTTCATCCACTAATAAAATCTTACATTATTATTTTTATGAAACGTTTGTATTTTATTAATTAGTTTTGACATACATCTACTTTGTTACTTATCAAATATCTTATAGTCTGAAGTCTAGTTTATTTCGATTTGTAATTATTTTCTGGTGATTGGTTTTTGGTAATTATGTTGTAGTTCGTGTAGAAGTCTAAAAAAGTGATCCCAGAAATGGATATTATTTCAGACCAAAAAAATCATCATATGCGATCACAGTTATTGTGTTTGTTTATACTGGACCCAAGTAGTTTTAATTGAGCTCTTTGAAAACCTATTATTTTATGTTTTCACTAAAGAATTTGATGGACGCTTTGATCAAACATCTGTCTCTAGATAAAACGTTTTCTTCCTCAATACATATATAATTTCAGTAAAAAAAAAATAATGGAAAATTGTCTCAAAACTGAAGGCATGTCAATCAAAGAATATATAAACGTGAATCGTATTTTTCAAAAATTCTTCACACTTATTTCTACTTTAATTATGCAAGCAACATGAAAGTATGCTAAGTTTATAAAAAAAATCTGAAGAAACTCTTTTTTTTAATGTATGTTTTGGAATTGAAATGATTTTTGCACAACATCGGCAACAATGAAGTCGAAATTTGATATGATATTGAAATTTAGTTTTTAAAGTTTATAAAGTAAGCCATTTTATTTTACTAAATAGTACATGAATTCCTTGCTTTTTCGTAATTTTATACATACACAACTTTATTTTAGAAGTTTTTTATTTTCATATTTTTGTAATAAATTCTTAAATTGAAAATGCTGAAGAAGCATATTTATTAATCCATGATCTTTAGAAAGAAATTATGATTTAATAACATCTGTTGATAAATTTGTACGAAAAAGTACCTACTTATAGGTTAAATTTTAGGTTATGAATTATTTAAAACATTTGTAGTTTCTTTAATGCTTATTTGTCTATTATAAATCCGCTATCTTCAAGAACATAAAAAGATACAAGTTGACTCAAATTACAAGAAAAATATGCAAATTTAACACTTGTCAATTGGTGATTTCAATGCATGTCAAGAGAGGCAAATCATTCCTTTACAGATCTTGCTAGAATTACATCTTCGTCTCCGTTAGTTTAAATTTCAATATCATATCTTATTTTAAAATACAACAGATGTTACGCCACTTAACATGTACGTGTTTAACAGCTCTCTTTATTAATTTCTTTTATAATCTCTATGTTACAGGGCTACGGTGAGTACCCAGTATGTATACCTGGCCATAATCGAAGACCATAAATAAAATTATTACCTTCCTAATATGTATACATATACACGCGGACACGCATCCATATGTATAAAGTTAACTATTAAATTACGAGATCACTGGTTCTAGAACGGTTCGCCTGGTAGCTGTCATTAAGCGTGCTGCTTTCTACACAACACTTAACTGGAACTTTTAATTATTAGTGCTTGGTCGGTCGTGGTCTTCGGCGGAAATGTTTTTCGTCTATGCGATAAATCTGCACTCTATGTGTGCTGCATGTACGTAAATGGTGCAAGTCCCTTCACGTTGCAGAGAAATTCCAGAATCTCAATTGCAATAATAACAAGAACAATAAGAGTATTTGTTTCAATGAGCGAGTGCTTAACGGCATGTTATTAAAATGTGTAACACCGAGAAATTAACTGCAACTAATAATTGTGTAGCTCAAGTACTTTTCTTAATGTATGTTCTTATACCGGTCTTTGTTAAACAAAATAAAGCTTTGGAATTTTGGTTGGTTGGACTTTAACAGCTTGACTTAGAGAATTATGTCTTAATGGAATTTAGGGTGTATTTTTTAGAAAGAAACAAAAACATCAAAAATCTCAAAATTTACTTTCGAAATACACTATTTCTAATTATTATTATTATATGTTTTAAAAACTTTAATTACTTCTGAGTAGTTTTTTGAATGGTTTAAGTCGTCCAACTACAGATTCTTAAAGAAGTCAAAATCCTAGTGGTCCGAACAACTTTAAAATTGGAATTTTAGAAAAATTGTATTATCACCATTACTAAACGAGCCAAAGAAATCTCTTCTTGAACGGGTATTTTGAAAGAGAACGCGATAATAATGGCCATTGCAACAATTATATAAGTAATATTTTCTATTATTTATTCTTTATACCATAAACGTTTTAACAATAGATAATATTTTTTATTATAGTGTAACAACTGCTTTAAATATTGATATTGCAACAGTTACGTTTGAACCATCTTGTCCAAAGAAATAACGGCCTGTTTTATGTATTGAAACGTGTTACATTATTGCAACAATATATTTTTATGAAGCATGAAAATGTACGTCAGTTTGTTTTCCTTAATGAAACCTGGGTTTTCCATGATTAAACTTGCCAAGTCTTCAGAGGTTTTAGTAATGCTCATATGTTTAATGAAAACTTGCCAAATTTGATCTAGAGGGTTTTCGATGTACACAGAATATTTTGAACTTATCAAGACAGTGCAAGTAACGTATAAACAAGTAACTTGGCATAGTTTCTGTATTTTAGTTATTTCTTTAAGATAATATCATACAAATGCCCGCGAAAAGTGGGCCAGTTTTTTTAACATGTACATTTTTCATGGGATTTCATAGTTTTTTGTTAAGCAAATAGTAACATATATTCGCACACCCGGGGCGAGAGCAAAGCGCAGCACTGAGCCCGGTGGCCCATATGGCTACAATTGTTGGTAGAATTATTCATAATAAAGGCACTTAATGCAAGAAAGTTTCATTTTTCAACTACTAATTCCGTGCGCAAAAAAATGGATTAACAGTACATAACAATGTTTTGTCTAAAAGTAATTTTTTCCAAATAGAACATCCTATATATCGCTTCATTCTTGAATTTCTTGCTAAATTTTACAGCAATTATTAGCCTAGAAAGTTTACCGTAGCGTCACCCTGGAAGAAGATTCCCAGGTCAGTTGCTTTTGGAGAGTAATGGACACTTTAATTACTACTTGTAGGATTGCTTATTCAAAACCACGGAGACCTAAATATATGATAACTAACGAAAATCAATTACGAATTCTTATGGCAGCAACAGAAAAAAATTCTCACGTCAGTACCAGTGAAGTAAGTCGTTTGCAGGCTATTAGCTAAACCGGCTTTGCAAGGACCTTAAAATAAAATAAATATCATTCGAAGTGAATACATTTAAGAGGGATCTCTACTGGATGGGCCAGTCCATTTGACAATGTACAAAAATTATGAACATTATCACTGCAGAGGTTACGATTTCCCCTTAAAATTAAGATCAAATTTTAACCAATGCTATAAATAATTACACCAATTTGTAGAGAAAACTCAAATTTACGTACGCTTAATAGTAAAATATTGAATTTCTTTTTATTTATTTCAAAATAAATTCGACAAAATGTCTAATATTGACCTATTTCTGTTGCTAGTTATGACAATTTCTAAAATATTTTTAGAAAAAATATTACTAGGCGTACATAGATATTCGAATTCTCTTTCATTTGGTATAAAAAAATTAAAAATCGATTCACATTTACGGTTAATTTTATGGGGAATCAAACTGTCTACAGTGGCATCAGCGGCTGGGAGTAGAGATCCCTCTTAAGTATTAAGTTACGCACCCATATTTTAAAGCAATAAGAGAACATTAATGTCCAGGCAATTCCTTTTGAAAATGTATTACTTAAGGGTAAAGCTATTTTTTATGGCATCGAATAGTTGACAGAAGATGTTTTCATTATAATTCAACGCAAAACCCTTACTTCACTAGCAAATAGATCATCAGCATAGACGGAGCATAAATGTATTTTTGTTGATCGGAATATAGGCCTGCACGAAATATTTTAATTAATGTTTCCAGAGAAGTGGCTAGCGCTCGTGGAAGCCCTATTCACTAGCCGGCTAGGTCTTCGGACTTCACAAAATTAGATTTCTTTTTATAGGGATAGGTAAAACAGCAAATATCAAAATAATTTTTACCTATTTCATAGTTCCTCTTCCACTAATTCGTCATCCATTTACATCTCTGCTCCTACACTAATCAAGTTATTAATTTATTTTGTTTTAAAATTTGTTTATTGTACCAAATTCTATATATTTTATGAAATATATTGCTGGCATAGACGGTATTGTAAATAAAATATCTCCATCAATTTTCGTAGGTATGTATAGACACGTGACACAAATAAGATTTTGGAAGTAAAAGAAAAGAAGATATATATATATAGATATGTCAGAAAAGAGTGTTGGGGAATCCGGCAATAAAAAGACTTATTTTTATAGGAAGTCTAACGTTTTATTTCTCAATATTTCGCACATAAGGTATTTGTGCTTCCTCAGGATAAACTAATTAAGAACAAGATAATGAAACAAAGTACAGTTAGTAAAAAAGTTATTGACAGAAATTTTTAAAAAATACTTACAACTATGACTTTTTGGTGGGAAAAAAATATTATGAATACACAGTAAAACAAACTGTGAAAAATACCACAAAACACGATGTTTTTCGTGACAAATTGTGTTTACATGTTAATTTAAAATGACAATTAGTTTGAAAATGTCAGTTATTGTTAGTTTGTGATATTTTATTCAACTTACTATGATCTAACAAATATGAATAAATAATACTAAGATTTTGGATGTCCGATCTGAAATTCATACTATTTTTGTTGCTGTTGATATAGACCATCTCAAGGAATTCTCTGCTAATTTTTCTATTATCAGTTTTTAAAATTTTAACGTCATTAAAATTAGGTGAGTGATCTTCCTGCAAGATGTGTTTTGCTAGAGCGCATCTGGTTTTTCCAGTTGTGTAGTCTGTTGTTGAGCGATGTGTTATAAAGCAGTTTGGAAATCAGAGCCTTTGGGTAGCCATTATTTAAGGCAAGTTTGGATAAAATCTCTAAATTTTTTTTGTGTAGGGTGGGGTGACTAATTTTTATAATTCTATTTTTAAGACCTACTATTGTATTTATTTTTTGTTGAAGAGGATGGTTTGAATGATAGTTCAACATTCTTGTGGAATTAGAAGGTTTTCTATACCAGTCTTTTATAATGATGTTGTTATTTCTTATGATCTTAGTGTCTAAAAAGGCAATCTCCCCATTAATCTCTTTTTCCAATGTAAATTGGATCTTATTGTGGAATGTGTTAAACCTGTGTAATATGTTATCTATTTCATGTTCAGGTAGGGCCATAATCACATCATCGACGTATTTATGGATGAAAGCTAACTCAAACGGAAGATTAGCCAACACGTCATGTAAGCAACGGTCCATGATAATGTCCGCTAAGATACCACTTAATGGACTGCCCATGGGGCATCCATCTTTTTGTGAATAAAATTTATTGTTGAAAATGAAAATAAATAAATAAATTTTATTCACAAAAAGATGGTTAAGTGGTATCTTAGCGGACATTATCATGGACCGTTGCTTACATGACATGTTGGCTAATCTTCCGTTTGAGTTAGCTTTCATCCATAAATACGTCGATGATGTGATTATGGCCCTACCTGAACATGAAATAGATAACACATTACACAGGTTTAACACATTCCACAATAAGATCCAATTTACATTGGAAAAAGAGACTAATGGGGAGATTGCCTTTTTAGACACTAAGATCACAAGAAATAACAACATCATTATAATAGACTGGTATAGAAAACCTTCTAATTCCACAAGAATGTTGAACTATCATTCAAACCATCCTCTTCAACAAAAAATAAATATAATAGTAGGTCTTAAAAATAGAATTATAAAAATTAGTCACCCCACCCTACACAAAAAAAATTTAGAGATTTTATCCAAACTTGCATTAAATAATGGCTACCCAAAGGCTCTGATTTCCAAACTACTTTATAACACATCGCTCAACAACAGACTGAACAATATGGCCACTAACCAATCTGACACACATGCAGTCAACAAACCACCCACGTATTTCAAACTGCCATATATTAGCAATCTAATAGAACAAATAGTACATGTCTTAAACTTTGATAACACACGGTTCGGCTATTACAACAAACATAAAATTAAGGAACTCTTGCCTACAATCAAAGACAAAACTGAACAAAAATACAAATCCAATATAATTTACTCCATACCATGCTCGAGTTGTAATAAGAAATACATCGGACAAACGGCAAGTTGGCTCTCAACTAGAATGACACTACACAAAAGCGACATAAAAACTGGAAAAACCAGATGCGCTCTAGCAAAACACATGTTGCAGGAAGATCACTCACCTAATTTTAATGACGTTAAAATTTGTAAAAACTAATAATAGAAAAATTAGCAGAGAATTCCTTGAGATGGTCTATATCAACAGCAACAAAAATAGTATGAATTTCAGATCGGACATCCAAAATCTTAGTATTATTTATTCATATTTGTTAGATCATAGTAAGTTGAATAAAATATCACAAACTAACAATAACTGACATTTTCAAACTAATTGTCATTTTAAATTAACATGTAAACACAATTTGTCACGAAAAACATCATGTTTTGTGGTATTTTTCACAGTTTGGTTTACTGTGTATTCATAATATTTTTTTCCCACCAAGAAGTCATAGTTGTAAGTATTTTTTAAAAATTTCTGTCAATAACTTTTTTACTAACTGTACTTTGTTTCATTATCTTGTTCTTAATTAGTTTATCCTGAGGAAGCACAAATACCTTATGTGCGAAATATTGAGAAATAAAACGTTAGACTTCCTATAAAAATAAGTCTTTTTATTGCCGGATTCCCCAACACTCTTTTCTGACATTAATACATAACGGCAAAGACTACTTCAAACCCTATACTATATATAGATATATTATATATTCTTTTAATGCAATTTTGTAAACAATACAAACTCTAGCCAGTAAGTATTTCTTGACATTTCCTCAATACATACAAAACTCATATATCTAAGCTCATTTATAGAAAAATTCATTATAAAATCATGCTTGTCAACTAAACAGTATTTAAATAAAAAACATAAACTTGGTAAAATTATTTAAAAAAATGACAATAAATCTATAACCAATAAACTGGGTGCTCCATTAAAAAAAAGCACTTTAAGGCAAACATGTGTCATGCAATTTTAATCCAGTTTTCTGCACACCCAATAAGTAATTGAAAAAAATAAAACATGCTCGTATTGGGACCTTTTATTATAAACAACATTGCCAAAAATGGTGTCTATCAAATACCCCACTTTCGACAAATATAATTTTATAAAAACATTGAATTTTTGAGAAAAATGGTCCAAAATTTAAATTTATGGAACACTCTTTATAATACAAAATAAATTTAAAAGGTGCTCCTAATGAGTGGCTATCTTAGGAAGGAAAATCTTCGAAATATCCTTTCTCATAAAGTTACGATCGTCCTTCCCCACGCGGATGACTCGCCCTGTATTTACATGATACCGCACATAATTTTATATCGGCACTAATTTTAGAAAAAGTAATAATCCATTTATATACGCAAATGAATATAATGCAGGTAATTTACCAATCTCCCGCGAATGACATATTACAGTAAAGAAGGAATTATCTTTACCCTCTCCATAATATAAATGCTACCGGTATTGTCAGTAGAAAGTATTTCGCGTTACCAAATCAACTACTGCGAAACGTATATACACTTGTAAAATTAAAAATCAGTTCTTTAAACACTATTGTTTATTCGATTTATTACACTGAACCCATTAATTAATATTTATCATTGTTTTTGCATTTCCAGTTCACTGATTACAGTTTCACCTCCCTATATATGTTAAAATCGATTACTATGTATTACTAATACTACAACAGGAAATGTAATTACTAATATTTATTTTAACCAATCATGGCTACATTTATCGCTTGAAAATAATTACAGTCGTGTGGTATGAGCAGTTTATCTTAAGATTGCATCATTCAGATCTCGTTTTCATTGAATTTACAACTTTAATTTCTTACTAACTCACGTACCTATGTGTATATAACATATTCTATATTGATTGAGAACATATTGGAACTAGAAACAGTTAATAGAAATGTCAGAGTGTTTTCTTGACTTAATTTACATAAGGCATTTCATTTACGGCCTTTGCACTTGCCTGATATTCAGATTACACTGGAAGTGGTACTCAATTTTCGATACAGTATATTGTATTTATATATGTTTGTGTAGCTAGACGTATATCTATTTTCGAATGTACTTGTGGTAGACTTAATCTTATCTTTTGAGGTATTACCAGTGATTATAGGATCGTAGAAACACTGTTGATGGCACTCCTGCTTTCATCTGTCAACCGTAAGGGGTTTAAGAACACGAAACGCTGGATCGTAACTTCGATAGTGGTGAAGTTAATCATTGTGTTTTATCTTACTTACTTCTTCCATTATGTTGGATTCTGGGATTCGACAAAAATGTTTCTTATAGAACTATTGATTTTTTAAGTAATGGTATTATGTAGTAAAGTTAATTATTACCATACAAGTATTTTCGAATAGTAAAAATGTAAGAGAAATATTTGAACTATTGTAGGTAATCTATTTACACCAAAAATGATTCCTAATAATAATAATAATAATAATAATAATCTTTATTGTCATAGATCGAGTGATATCGACATTGTCAATTAAAAGATATAAATAGTATAATATGTAAAAGCACAAATATATAAAATACAATAGAATAACAGGAAAATGATTTAATTTAGTTATTGTAAAGCTCAATAGATCAAAAGCATTGTCTTGAAAATTCAATAAACACATCACTAATTATTATTATTAGCGGTCACAAACTACAAATTTAAATCAGTCTATATGTTAAGTATAAACATATTATTACATAATTCAATTTAAAAATTCGTTTAAATTGTAAAAACATTTGTCATGTAGATATTCCTTCAATTTACGTTTAAAAATTGCGGATGATCCAAGGGTTTTCAAACAATGTGGAAACCTGTTGTAGAACATGATAGCCCTGTATCGAGGGCTCCCCTCAAAATGGCAGGTCTGATGAAGGGGTACCTGCAGGTCCAGTGATGAGTGAGTCCCCATCGCACCAGACACATCACAGTTCCTGACAAATGTGGACTCACTTCTCCTGAACCAGATCAAGACCTCCAACACATACAAAGAAAACAAGCAGCTAAGAGCCAAGAGAAGTTTAAACACGAATTAGTGAATCATAGATCATTCTAATAAACCGTTGATTGAATTGAAATACTTATTCAAGAGTATAGTGAATAGGAAAATATGTAGACAAATAGATGTACGTGAAAGTACGTGATTCCTACAATAACTAAACTAACAGTAAGTAAGAGTATATTATTGCAAGATTGAGTGATTAGACGATTGGAAAACTTGAAAATTGGTAAATTTGGGCTATTGTGAAAAAAGAATAATAATACAAAATTTGAGTAACTGCTTGGGCTATTTCTATTGTTGTTTCGGCAGATATTTTTCTGTCGTACTCAGGTTATCCCTGCGAAAGGTTGTTTCCTGCCAAAAAGGAATTAAAACTTGCGATGTATTAAAATTACTTAAAACGCTTACGAAATTTCAAAATGTGAAAGTGAAGAATTATGTCTTATCGATCTCAAAGCGTATGGTGTAGTATTAGATGATGTGTTTATGCTTTCACAAAGAACAGGAATCCAGCATCTTTGTTATCCAGACTTCTTTCGTCTCCTTGAAAGGTATCTTGTTCCAGGAAATAAGATACAACAATAGGAAAGCACAAAAACTAAAAACCTCTGTGTACCGGAAACTAACGTTTAGCGGACTATACGTACACTGTGGCTCCAATTACGCACATTAAGTCAAAGTTAGAATGGTCAAGTGTTTATATGACAGAGGCAGGGTAATATGGTTGAAAGAACGGGATAGGGAAGAAAAAAAAGAATATAACTGATATCTTTAAATTATATGGATAACACACATTGTCCAAGCCAATAAAATCAGAATCAAATTAACTTAAGAACTGCGATTAGTACAACAGTACTGCTAGATCGATCTTAACAGAACTAAACCAGACAAAGCGATTCATATAACAAAAAACTGAGACCTAAACGTTAGAAATAAATAGGATATGAAATACTTGAATGTGTAACGTACATTAACGGATAAATAACTATCAAAAGTATACATATATACAGAGGCCTCAAATGCCGAAACACGAGTGTGTGTGCGTTCGCTGTTGGTAATGACACCTAAATGTATGTTGTGTATCTCAATACGTGCATATACGTTTTTGTATAAATGTATATATGTATACTTTTGATAGTTATTTATCCGTTAATGTACGTTACACATTCAAGTATTTCATATCCTATTTATTTGTGATATGGTGGTGCCACCTATTGGCCTTATATGCGGAGATACACATTTAGCATGCAGGTTTTGTCTTATGCACAGTGTGCAAAGATGAAACTGTCGTGTTCGGTGTCGCGCTTGGATGGCAGATGTCGCTGAGATATTCTCATCGGCACTTTGCGGTTCAACGGACATAGGACACGATTTTAGTTGTGGATCATTACCAACAGCACCACGTACACTGAAGAGGCCTCAATGGCCGAAACACGTGTCTGTGCGTTCGCTGTTGGTAATGACCCCTAAATGTATGTTGTGTATCTCAACACGTACATATGTGCATATACGTTTTTGTATAAATGTATATATGTATACTTTTGATAGCTAAACGTTAGAAATAGAGAACATAAGAAAATGATTCGTCCAGGAGGAACTGACAAATCCCGCTTGGTTCAACACGCTTGAAAAGCAGAGCACCAAATCAAATGAAATGACGCGACAATTCTGGCGAAGGAAGACCATGGAATCAGAAGGCAGATAAAAGAAGCGACATAAATGGCAACAGTCGTAAGTACGCTAAGCCTGGAAATCAAAGAGGTCTGAACCTCAATTTCTCTTTGTGACAGCATAAACATAGCATTTAATACTACACCGCACAGAAAATATTGAGATCGGTTATGATACAATTCTCTCATTTTTTGGCAAGAAACAGCCCTTCACAGAGCTATCCCGATTACGGCAGAGGAATATCTGCCAAAACGTTGGATCTTGAAAATTAAAAGTTAATATGGAAATAGTCAAAACGCCAACCCATTTCCAATAATAGCACGTCTTGAATAATAAAGTACTTGAATCCTACGGTAACTAATAAGAAAAATAACATAACTATAACTAAGAATGCATCAAATAGCGGAGTTCCGTTTAGTCCGGTAACACAAAACTTATGTCAGGTATGTCTGAAATATGACGGTCAATTCAGTTTGGAAAAAGAGGGGATTTTTACGAAGAAAACTACCTGTTGTAACCTTGGTAATGGTGTTAATAATCATACCAAATTCAACTACTCCTAATTAATATTGGTTCTAATCGTTACCTTATTATAAAAATAGGTTGGCGTACGGTTTGTATGTTCAACAATGGTATGATTAATAGAAATTAAATTAGCCTTCGACAAATTTAAGTAAAATTCCTCGCAAAATATAAAAAAAGTAATATATTGAAAGAGAAAAAACATTAAGACTACTTAAAATATAGCAATTGTAAAGGAATTGTAAAAATCATTAAAACATCTTCATTTATACACCAGATTAATTTGCACTTAAATATTAATAAGTGGCATAAGATATATTACTGTGCTTGAAAACCGGAAAAATATGGGTAGATATTAAGATCAGCTAAGGGATGATTTCTTTATTTCTTGTATAAGAGAACACGTTCTGTTAAGAATAGACAATAAAAAAAAATAAATTAGTATAGAGTCTTTTACTGAAACAGACGAGATGATGCAACAGCTGTTTCCGACCAAGTAACATTAAATTACAATTATATCTAATACTTCTACTTAATATTCTTGATTCATTGAATATATTATGTTGACAGAACTGTGCGTTGTTGCAACATATACGCTGTTAGGAAATTATTGTGTCAAATTTTATTCGTGATTAGTTGTTTACAAAGAGATCCCTTTCATATTTATTACTTTAATTTTTACTTTAATTATATGTCATTACTATACCGGTTGTATCAAATACCATTAGGCATAGGAAATCAATATATACGATATATACGTCGCCGGCATTGGGACGGCAGTAGGTACCGGGTTGGCATACATTTACATACGTATACATCGTACATAAGTATGCATGAGAGTCCTTATGCCTAATGCTATTTGACACAACCGGTATATAAATATCAGCCGTTATTATAACTAAATTATGCCTAAATCGTTAAGTAAACAAGAAAAAGAAATTATTCTATCACAAATCGAGTATGTATTTTGTGGGAAATACAATAATAATGAATCATTCCACCTGCTATCAGTAGTTTGAGAGGTATTATTTTTTATTAAGTATATTGAAAAATTTTTAACACTACTTTCTATTACAGAAACTATTTTTCAAATCATTGACATTTGAGACAATTTGGATATTTAAAAATTTCGAGCTCGAACCTTGTCAATATTCGATTTAAAGTACCTAAAAACGAAAAGAAATAGTGGGATGTGGATTTTAGCAACAAATTGAGCGAGTACCAAGACCATAAAACCTTCAAAAATAGATGCTTCGAATTTTTCTGTTATTAAAGTCAAAGCATGACGTTGAAAAACAGTCAAACCCTCGTTGTGTCCTTGTTTTTCTTCTGATTACTTTGTGGTAGTTTGGAAATTAACAAAGAATTTTTACAGTGACTAAATTGATGATTTTTTGCAAAATTTACTTCATATTCTCAAGAGCTTTCCTGTCTTGCAATATGTTTTAGCGCTTGCCCCGTATTATATCTCACTTAATCAATCACCCTAGGATATCTTCCTCCTGAGAGAGCGTGGTACATAGTCAGAAGTTTTGTATTTTATCATAAAATTTCGATCTAGAAACTAGCTTAAGGTAAATTGGAATACAAAACGAAGATTACGCAAAGGATTTTATGCTAATCATCAGCGATTTTATTTTTGGCCGCCATTAACTTGTTAAAACAGAGTAATAAATTTTCTTTAAAAATATATTCACCTTCTTAACTAAATAAATATGCGCCAGAGAAGATATATACCTCAATATATTTACATGTTTTGACATCTTCGAAAGTCAAAGCGATAAAGGTGGGGGAACTTCACCCAAAGTTTATGAGAACATGCAAGTGTATGAATACGATATTCATGCGATACCTTAACCTTTTCAACACCGCCGATTAATAATATTTCTCAGAGTATTTATGTATATTGTCCATAAATGTGTGAGAAATATATTGCTCGACCTCTGTACCAACATGCAAATATGTGTAAATAAATGTCCATCGGTATACAAGCACAGACTTATAAACGGTAAAAGCTGAACGATGACAAGTTATGGATAACAACAACAACAACAACAGTATGCCGAGAAAGAATTTTAGGGAGCGTTGGTTTTCATGACACCGGTTATTTGTCATCTCAACTTTATATATATGCCATTTAATGTATTCCCTTCTTAACACATTATAAAGTCAATAAGAAAGACGGTATTGTTTACAGAAACGCCTAGCCCTCTTTGTTTCTTTCCTCTCGCCTCTTTGTCTTGCGTGTTTCATTTTCTCCTTTTCATTACATGGTTAAATATGCGCAAAGAACGCGTCGTCGTTAATACAAAATGAGCGGGTCGATCTGAAAGACCAAAACGAAAAGAAAATACGTACATGAAAAGAGTTACGTACTATATACAATGGCTGTCAACTTGGGCAGTAAGGAAGTAATTGTTTTGTAGTTATAATTGATGTATTGAATACAAATTGGTTATGTGTTTTTCACTCTTTTTTCGAGTTCGACTTACTGTTTTGCTGCTTGACCTTTGGGAGCTCATGAAATGCTAATAGAGTCTTTTGTAGGTAAATTAATTAGTGAGTTTTGTCAATTAATCTTCACGTTTTTATACGGTTGTCTGAAACCATAGATTAGGTGAACATGTTTGATACAATGTTTTGTAATAAGTAAAAACAATTTTTAGATAATCGTTTTATTGAATAACTTTACAATGCAATAAGCAACCAATTAAAAAGATACATGATGATGAAAAGCCTAATTAACATTAGTTAATTACTATGTGCGGATAATTTAATACTTAAAATGTACAAAACATGTTGTTACGTTTAAAAAGACGCTTCAACATTTAATTCATTTATCTCTGTATATTATATGTTAAATATCTTTAAATTCAAATTATATTTCCAATCCTAAACAAATTAGGTACGTTTTAAAATATTCGAATTAAAATATTTAGTTTATGAAGGACTCTTTGTTCAAATTTAAGATTGGCGACGTAGGCATTTTTTGTCCGTCTGAAGTTATCTAAATAGTTTTATAGTTTCTTGTTGCATGAAATTGCATAGGTGTTTCGCATTTTCTGCTAGCGTGACCCAACAGCGTCTTTCCGACGTCTAAAATTCTCCAGAATGTTCTTCTCCCACCTCCGAGTCTTTAAAAGGGCGAAGCTCGTCTAAAATCATTCACTATTACAGCACCATAGCATCACTATTACATCATTAGTATATTTATTATTACAGTTAGTAAGTACAATTAAACAGTGAGTGGTAGTTGAAATAATCTTATCTCCGGTCCCGGCGTCGGCCAGGGCCCGCTGGTCCTGCGGTGAATATGTGTATGGGAACGAGATGTTAATGTCCACAGTATGGATACACCTGTAGGGTGATTTAAATCTCGATATCCAAATAACAAATTGTTGGAGTATCTATCGGCCTTCAATTTACGGCATTAGTCCAGATTTAGAGGACATTTCACCGACAACATCAACTCAGGGCCCGTAAACAACATCGAACGGTAGCGCGGCAGAAATAGGCGCCCGGGACAATCTTCGTTGTGTACTGGAACTCTAAATTTTCAGGTATTTGAGTTTTTATTTCTTGTACGTCGTGTAGCAAGATAACTGTACAACTGCCAGGCTGTCGGAAATTTTAAAATTAGATATTTGTTTGGGAAAGTTAAATATTATTGTGCGCAAGGCACGATCATCAAGAGTTTTTGTGATTGTCTAAATTTGTATATGTTCATTAAATCTTTGTGTTTGTCTAAATTTGTATATGTTCTTTTAAATCTGTGTGTTGTAATAGTCACTATTATCTTCGTTTTTTTTTGTTGTTGTATATATGGTCAAATTATTTTGAATGTATTAATTATTAGTAAAGTTTAATATTTGTAATATTGAGTTCATAGGAATTTTAAGATAAATGGTGCACCATATTTGATCAATTAGTTTACCGAATTTGACCAATTAATTTTATTAGATGGTTTATTTGTCGAATATGTTCTTATTATTTTGCTTTTCTGTATGTACCGTCTCTCTAAAATTTAGTTTTCTTTGTTTTTGTAATGGATTTAAATTTAGTGTAAATTGAGTCATTTTTAACAACTAAAGTTAAAGTTATATTCGTTTATTCAACAATCATTTATATTTTGGCTTCAATATATCTTTTGTGTAATTAATACTTCAATTAATATTATTATTGTAATGTAACTAAATTTTATATTTCAAATTCCTCTTGTTTTTATTTAATAAATTGTTATTGTTTTTATTGATTTGTTTCCTTTGAGGTAGGCCTAGTATTAGTTAGTGCAATTTCCCATTTTAATTGTGCAATACTTTAACAACAGTGACCCCGGTTTTATTATTATAAAATGGGTGGCGCAAACGGGCATTAATTAACATCTTTCTGAGTAATCTCATGCTCTCACTAATAATCTGAGCTAGATATACACGGTGTGTCACAGATATAATAACATCAACGGTTCTACTTCGAGGTCAACATCTGGAAATATTATTAATCATAAGCGAATAATAATGATTTATTAACGGTAAGTGCATGCTTTGATTCAAACAATTATCTTGCACCCTAGTTTTGCGGATCTCATAAATTGGTGACGCCGCGACGAGCATAGTCACTAATTAATTCAGTGTTTCTGGAGAGAATGTTGATTGATTGGAGACGCCACGACGAGCATAGTCTCTGATCAATTAATTTATTTCAATTAGGGTTTTCTCCAAGTAATAATGTAAATAATGATAAATAAAACTAATAAATTTTCAAAAGTATCACCTTCTTCTTTTATATGCATTTGAAGTCGAGTTTCAAATGACCTTTAAACATTTACTGGAAGTTCTTGTTTAATAATAATAGGCACTGTAATATGCCTGTATATTTTTTAGGCCAGTAAATAATTTTAAATCCTTTTTCTGCCAAACATAGATCATATTTCTTAATTCCAATTTTAAATACTTCTTTTTTGCGGTAAAGTAAATTAATGTAGTCGTAATGACGATTTCCTCTTACAGCTACAGAAGCAGTATAGAGGTAAATTGAAGTTTTATTAATTTTTTGACACACAGGAATTGCGATATTTTCAATGTATGCTAATTCATGAGTTTCCAAGGTTGTCGCTAAATGCATTTCCAAATTTTAGAACAAAACATTATAAGCAACTTTTGTCGCCTACTTTAAGGTATGCTATGTGTAATGCAACTCATATTTTTAAATTAATAAGTCGTAGTCGCATTTATTCTAATATAACATCCTATAACTTTTGCAATATTGCGCAGACGGGAAAATCACCATGTGTCAGAAAGAGGTGAAAATCTGTTAATACAAATTGAAGCTATTTTAATCAGCTCTGAATAGTCTATCATAAAATGTAACAAAATGTATAGCGTACCATTTTAAAAAATATAAGTTCGTGTAGGTTCGTCATGCTCGAACACTCTGTATAAATAAAAATATTTTAAATTATGTATTCATAATTATCTAAGCTTTTGTATATTTTTCTTTGCTATCTATCTATTTTTTGGCGAAGCACTCTAGACGGTCTATAATGTACGACAGTTAGCCGCCGCTATGCCCAACGCGGAGAAGGGGTAGGTCGAATTTGTTCTCTAATATGACGATCGAAAATAGTGTCACCTCTCATTTAGATAATTGATGGGTTTCCTGAGGGTGCTATCACCCGAGAGGAAGGATAGGAAGGTTCAAGGGTGTTCAACCACAATTCAGAATTAAAAACAATAGCAAGATTTATTAGAAATTAAGTATGAATTAATGTAACAAAAAGTCATAAAATGATCTTTTCCCAACAAATATTAACAATTGAAAAAACCTACTACGTACGATTATATAATATGAGCAATTTAATATTTCGTCTGTATATTGACTTTAAACTTGAAAAGATCATATGTACTGATTTATTTAAGTTCATGTTTGGGGCTACCCCTGTATATTAACAAAACCATTTTACAGCAAATTTTAATAAAAGTGTAATTAATGACGAGGTGAAAAAACGGATAATTCAAGGATTGCTTCTTTAATAATATTAGCAAACGAACCTCTCAACAAGTTTTCTTATATAAATTAAAAATCTAGGAACTTCTACAAGCAAATACTATTTGAAAATATATTTTAAACATGAAATTAGAACCACATTAATAACAAAAAAAAATAATTATGAATCAATAATTTCAAGTTTAGGATTAAGCGTTTATAAGTAAATGTAAAATTCAATTTGTAACAATTGGTAAGTACGAAATTTCAGAGGAACACCAGCGTATTACTAACCACTAAAATTCATCTGACAAAAGATATTAAATCATCCACAATTCAAGACAAATGATTCAGGTGTGGGTATGTTTACTTACAGTGAATTACTCCTCATGAATTTAATAATTTAATATAACCAGAAATTGACGATACATATACGAAATATACAAAACAATAATGTCTGGTAGACATGGAATCGGACGAAATGCCTGATCAATAGCGTCGTCACGAGGCAGGAAAATTTGCCATTTAATCCTCGATTATCCCGCCTCGCCAAGGTAATTGAGCAACTGGGAGTATAAATAAAACACTAAGAAGGAAACGAAAATTAGAAATTAAGATATCATCCAGAGTATCCACAATGATTAATTAAAACAAAAGCTTACCCAATCCAACACTAACCGAATACTACTAATTATCGATCCGGAATCACACTACCGCAATTTTCTTCCAACCATAATCAATCACCTAACATAGAAAACAATTTCTCGCTACTTATCCCATTTATCTAGTTAGCGGCAACATCTCAAAATAATTATGCGAGTAGTCCAGGATTAACGTGTGGGCATGGAGTTGGTGTCTTCGTAAACAACAATACTCAACAAGACGTGAACAAGAGCGCCATCAATTTCAGCTGCACAGACATGCGTACGCACCTATGCTTCAGAGTATGACTAAAAATACAAAGGAAAGCATTCGAATAAATGAGGAAAACATAAGAATTGAAGGTTATATAATGTATGATAATTAAAAATTAGTAAGATAAATTTAGAAACAAAAACCGAATAACAAATAAATTAAGTAAGGGTGTTCAAAATAATTAATATCACAGACATCTACTATATGCCGATAAAGAAGAGCATACCTAAAGATCTCCACGGTAGATGGCGCGACACGTTCCAAAAGGAAAATGAATAATTATCTAATTAGATAACTAGAGCAAAATTTAAAACTAAACATTAAGAGTCTAATTTCGAAATAAGATACACGAGGATACGAAAATAAAGAACAAGGTATTTCGTTCAAAAAATAACAAATCAAAATTAAAAATGTAATAGTTTTTGGAAGTTATTTAACTTGCGATGTGGTGCTAGCAAATTTGGTTTAAATACCTCACTATGTAAAGTAATGACCTATATTCTCGTAAAAGACACATGCACTGTGTAGATATAAATAACTACGAAGACGTAAGCCTCCTTTTTTTATACCACGAAAGGGAAATGCTTGGCTTTCTTCTATGGAAGTGTATGAGGATCTTTAAGAATGAAGTAAAATATATTATCAAAAGTGTACTCATTATGACAGAGTTATTCTTTCCTCAACATATGCGATACTTTTAACTGTTCGTTTTGCTGATTTAGCAATCGGTTTTTGAATACCAGAACTTGCTTGACGGTATTTTCTACAAATTTTTGAATCATTTACTCCAACTCAAAAATTTCAAAATACTTGACTGTTAAGTGTGACTATTTCGCCTTTTCATTGTATTGCACAATATCGAAAGTAAATTGTTTTTTTTTTAATATTCTCTACATTTTATTGTTGTTTCTCGCAATATAATATGTTTAAAGAAATAATTTCATGCTATTCGGGAATATAAAGAATTCAATCAGGAACATGAATACATTGGGGTGGTTGTGTTACTTTTTTGCAATCGTTTCTCAAGTGAAATTTAATTTTAGTATTAGCTACTATCAATCGTGATTTGCATTTTAATACCAGCTGATGTTATTAATAATAAGGCTGTATCGGTACAATTATTATGCGAAACAAGCTATAATTCATTTCATTCTTATCGTAGAGATAAAATTTAAATGTACATCGCCTGAATTCTTTGGCGTAAACCGAAAATTACATCTAGTGTTACAACACAGGTCGTCGCATCTTTCCCTTCCATTACCGAAATTATTTATATGAGATTCGTGATCTCTACAGATAATTTTTAACATGCTCTCCAATAAAATAAATCTCGGTCCGGATAACTTCTCATTCTTCGATAATTTTCCATTGTGAGTTTATAATGTGGAGGAGCCTACAAAATTCATGCAAATTGACGGAGAGAAAAAATAAATCAAAAAAACGATTGAGAGACTGAGAGTACCTTTTGTTGAAATTCAGGGCGTCCCGCGGTTCAGATTGCCTTTTGAATAAATAATTCGTGTTATTACAGTCATACGTTTCACGTTCTTTTATATGATGAAAACCGTTAATCATATCTATAGTAGGAAACTATGCACATGCTTTAACATGTAAATAACTTGTACATAATTTACATTACTTATTTCATGTAATACTAGTATGCAAAGTGCTTTTGTCATAAATTAAATAGCAGGTTTCGAATGTCAAACAATTATTATACAGGACGATTAATCTATCTCGTCTATGACGAAAATTGAGTGAAATAAAATTGTTATTTAACTTATTCCGAAAAATTATATTAAGAATTGATAGTTGAATAAAAAAAAAACGTAATTTAGTATTCCTTGAGAAACATTAAAACATTCTTTGAAAATTTTTTAATTGCAAAGGCGTGTTAAATTGTTAATTTTGATTAGACTCTTGATTTTTGGTTTTAAATTTCGCTGTACTTATCTAATTAGCTCTTTAATTATTTTCCTTTTGGTATATGATGCGCCATCTACTGGGGATATCTTTAGTTGTGCTTTTCCATATCGACAATAGTAGATGTCTGTGCTATTTTTGTACTCCTTCATTTAATTGCTTTATTGTTCGGTTTTTGTTTATAAATTCATCACACTAATTTTTATCATACGTCCTTAACATTCAATTTTTAGCTCTTCTTAATTTATTTGCGTGCTTTCTTTTGTATTTAAGATCATGTTGTGAGTACGAAAGCATACTTCGGATACACATAAAGCACGTATTGCTGGCTCTGCAACTGCTTATGAACAACAGAAAGCATTTAGTTCGGATGTACTTAATGAGCTAATAGCCTGTAACATTCCATGGAATACGGTGAAACATCCTGAGTTTTAACGGTAAATATAGTGACTTGCGTACGCCTGAGGAATCCACCTTGAGTAAATATTTTTTGTCCTCGATGTACGATGAAATTTAGACTTTAGTTGTCAATGACATACACGATAAACATATTTGGATGTCAGTAGATGACACTACAGAACTAAATGACGCAATATTGTAAATGTTTTGGATGGGGTGATGGACAGCGACACGGCAATGTCTCCACATCTACTTGCATCTAAGAGACTCGATAGAACTAATGCGGAATCCATATCATATAACATAACTTCGTATAGAAATCACTATGGGGTGACAAGCACGATAAAAATAAGGAAAAAAGGTAATTATTAGTAACAGATGGAGCTGAATATACGAGGGATAATCAAATTTAAACGAGAATTTTAAACCCGCCGTTTTGGAAGCGGAATAATACGGTTAGGTACTGGTGGGAACTGTAGAACGCGGTTATGGGAGGGGAGAATTGTCGCCTGCAGGGTTCTGAAATCGTCCATGTGGCAGTAAAGAAGATGAGTGAGTATGAAGTACAACCATATGTTGCACAACGCATCACAGATTGCGTCAACAATTTGGTGAAAGCACCCTTTCGCAAGCACGAGTGTTTTGTTGGCACAAAACATTTTCTGAAGGGCGAGAGAAAGTCGAAAATGAACCTTACCATCGCCGACCCAGAACCAGTCCCACGGCAGAAAACATTCAAGCAGTTCGTGATCTTACTGAACGTGACCGCCGCTTCACCGTCACTGAAATTGCTTCTGAGGTTAACCTCAGTATTGGGAGTATCTATTCCATCATCCACAATGAGCTAGGTTTCAGCAAGATTTCGGCTCGTTGGGTTTTCTTACAGAAGAACAGCAAAGAATTCTCCTCGACATTTCTCAAAGATATCTCATTTGATATCGAACTGAAGGAGACGCTCGTATATGAACGCGCATGTTGTCTTTGTCAATTCCTTTCCTGATTCGGTCGATTTCATTGTCTAATGCATTTACTGCGACCGAAAATTACCTGACTTTAGTTCCCCTAAGATAACATCACACACACTAAAAAAAAATCATTCATAGAAAATTTCAAAAACGACTATACTTAAATAAAATGCATGCTGTTAATCTGTATTGTTTCTTTATCGAACTGAAGTAGACGCTTTTATTAAACTCATTATGACTTGGGACGAGACTTGGGTACATCATTACACCCCTGAGAGTAAACAGGTGAGCAGAGAATGGCGGAAAAGAGGAGAGGCTGGTCCAGTGAAAGCCAAAATACAGTTATCAGCTGGAAAAGTTCTCCACCGGTTTTCTGAGATTATCAAGGTGTTCTGTTGCTGGACTTTCTTCATGACCAGAGAACAGTCAATGCAGCTTATTACTGTTCTCTCAAGTCAAGTGAAAGCCGCTTATCAGAGCAAAAGCCAAGGACAATCTATCAGGGATGTCATTTTTTTGTTATACGAAAATGCCCGACCGCATACGGTAAACCAAACACGTTTGAAATTGGAGGAAATGATCTGGAAGACCCTTGAACCCCCGGCATACAGTCCTGACCTGTTGCCGTGCGATTCCATATGTTCGGACCATTCAGAGAGGCTTTAAGAGGGCAGCGCTTCAACGGTAATGCCGCAGTGGAGGTGTTTGTGCGCAATTGACTCCACACCCGCCCTGTTTCTTTTTACAGTGATGGTATACGGAAACTGCCAATTCGGTGGGAAGAACGTGTAAACAAAGGAGGAGACTATGTAGAAAAGTGAGCTAATCTTTTCTTATTTTTTTGTCTTCGTCAATAAAGCTGAAAAAAAATCACTTTCGTTTAATTTTGAATGATCCTCGTATATGAAGGAGCATGTTGTCTTCGTCAATTCCTTTCCCAATTCAGACGATTTCAATGTATAACGTATTTACTGTAACAGACATATACAGAGTGGTTGGATTTTCATTGTACACTCAATATTTTCATTGAGAGTATCATATTTAAAAAAAATCAAAACGTGTCTGATACTATTTTTTGCCCTCTTTCTCATCCTGTGAAATAGGATAATGTCGTTTGAAAAACAAAAGATAATGTAATTTTTTTTAATTGAACACCCTATATATTATTGGATATTTTGATAGCTTATTCAATTCTGAATATAATATCATTTATTTATTTTTTCGTTGGGCAATGAATAACGCTATAATAACAAAAAATAAAAACGAAAAAGTATGCTTTGAAAATATTGCCGGTTAAAAAACAAAATATTATTTAAATGTCAGTTCGCATACCAGTTGATGAGGTGACACAATTTAGTGATTAGTGAATCATTAGTGATAGTTTCTCTAGATTATTTATTAAAAATGGAATTTACTAATGCAGAGAAAGCAGATATGTTACGATGCTTTTATTTATCAAATGATAACTGCCGTCAAGCTGCAACTATGTATGTTAATCAATACCCTGATCGAAGGCAACCGCATTGGAATACATTTCTAAATTTACACACTTCATTAGTGAGGTACGGAAGTTTTAAAAAAATAAGAAATGCAAGAAATAGAAATATAAATCAAAACGATGCAGAAGGAGATGATGAAGTAAATATTTTGGCGTATTTTAGAGCATACCCCACTTCTTCAACTAGAATTGCTGTACAAGAGCTCTTGGCATCAACAGGAATAACATCATGAAAGTCCTTAAAAAACACAAAATGAAACCCTATAAAATTCGTTTAGTGCAAAATTTACAACCGCTAGATCTGAAAAACGGATGAATTTTTGTAATTGGGTATTAAATGCTGGAAGGCAGTACTTGTCACACATTTTATGGACGGACGAGGCAAATTTCCATAGGAATGGTGTGTTTAATAAACACAATTGTCATTTTTAGGATGACGTGAATCCTCGTAGGATTCAGAAAACTCGATGCCAAATACGTTTTTCTACAAATGTCTGGATAGGTGTGATAGAGGATCAGTTATTAGGACCCTATTTTTATAACGGCACACTTATGTACTCAAAATCGATATTTAAACTTTCTTGAAACTGAATTTCAAGAATATTTAGACAATCTGCCTTTAGCTATCCGGACACAAATGTGGTTCCAACATGACGGCGCACCACCGCATAATGCACAATCAGTGACGAATTTTCTACAATTAGAATTTGAAAATAGGTGGATTGGGAATAAAGGGCCACATTTATGGCCTCCGAGATCACCTGACCTCTCAATATTAGATTTTTTTGTCTGGGGATTTATAAAAAATAAGGTATATTGCACTCTGTCGAATACCCTAGAAGAACTGAAAAATAAAATACAATTGGCAGCACAGGAAATTACCCCGGATATGTTAAGAAAATCCAAAAATAATTTATTGCACCGAGCTCAGATATGTATCAACCAAAATGGTGGCCATTTTGAACAACTTCTTCAATAGGATATTTGCTTTTTGTGTTATTTTTTTCCATTGTTTTTTTTAACCAATACATAATGTGTTTTTTTTTTGTTATTATGGCGTTATTCATTGCCCAACGAAAAAAAAATAAATGATATTATATTCAGAATTGAATAAGCTATCAAAATATCCAATAATATACAGGGTGTTCAATTTAAAAAAAAAATTAGATTATCTTTTGTTTTTCAAACGACATTATCCTATTTCACAGGATTAGAAAGAGGGTAAAAAATAGTATCAGACACATTTTGTTTTTTTTTTTAATATTATACTCTCAATGAAAATATTGAGTGTACAATGAAAATCCAACCACTCTGTATATGGATATGGCCTCAGTTCCCTAAAGATAACATCATAAACACTAAAAGAATTCATTCATAGAAAATTTGAAAGACGACTATACTTAAATAAAATTATTGCTGTTAATCTATATTAAGTTTTCTTAGATGCTTGCAAGTGCATATAAAGATGATTTTTAAAATTACACCTTTTTATATGTCTTAAAATAATCACGGTTTATATAAAATGGTATACCTCTTCCTCGTTCAACGCGTCTTCTGCTACCGATCGCGCGATGTACCGACCGACCTCCTTTTGTTTGCCTTACACATGCGATGAACGGACTGTCATGTTTCTCAATGTACAATTTACCACGGTAGCCGCGATATTCTATAAGAAAGTAATTGTCCGTTATAGATTTTTTTATGGCCGGACGAAAACGTTGAACGTCCATCAATCATAAACAGCACGAAAAAATATTTAATAGAGGTCGGAATGCAAGGACGTTCTAATATACTAGACTACTTTAAGATTATACTTCGGTACAATAAGAAAGGATGATGTTATGAATTTGTCAGAGATTGTTCTATAGAATTTAAAAGAGAGTGTTTTTGTTAGTGGCGAAGGAAACTTTAGTTCTATTTTAAGCTATTTAGACGGATGTTATAAGTTGAAATATAACTATAACCACATTATTCGCCGCTTTCCTCTACTATCCCTGGAATCTGCAATCTGTAGAAAATAAATATACACTTTTTGTTTGATAATACAAAATTATTTTTGTTTTAATACAGTTCATTGTATATAATCGATTCTGTTTTTGAAGATGATCTTTTATAGAACATTTTTATGTATATTTCCAATAAAAATTTGCTTTTTTCATACAATTATGATTATATCTTATATACAAATAGGAATATAATCGGGAGTTATATATTTCCACAATATAAAACAATAACTAAAGTAACCGTGATTGATATAGTCTGTCTATAGATATAACGATTTCACATCTTATAGCTACTCCATCTTCACAAAAGAAATTAATCCAACCCTTCTAATCGCTTTCAAGCTCGGGTGGTTTGCAGGGATGTATTCACAAAAATTATGGTGTTAATGTTATTATAATAACATTGATATTCGATTGTTTAATATATTTATTTTTTTATTTCATTTTTAGGGTAAATATATGTTTAACACAAAAATCAAATAAAATACTTTGATTATTAAATTCCTGCAGGAAATTGTACCTTAATTATATACTATTCTACAGTGGAAGAGAAAAGAACCAGAGAGCATAAGCCGGAGTGGGAATCCTAATACACGAAAAATTTGAAAACTCTATCGACTAGATGAAATACATATATGGTAATATCATGTATGTTTCCCTTAAAACCGAAACAACAAAAACGTACTTTATAAGCATATATGCACGAGATATAAACATGCATAAAGAGGTGCGGACTGCCTTCTTCGAAGAACTGCAGCAAGTTCCAAACGAACTACCCGGAAAATCTAAAATCTTCATAATAGGAGACATCAACTCCAGGATCGGTAATACAGCTCTACCAAATATAATGCAAAGGTTTAACGAACACGTCATCAACAACAATAGAGAAATGCTAATAACACTATGCGTGCAAAACGAACTCCGAATTAATAATACACTTTATACACGCAAAAATCAACAAAAATATACCTTTGGTAACACAAGAGACCAAAATTCAATGATCGACTACATTATCACCAATAGGACAATACACCCGAGTCGAATACTAGACGTAAGAACACTCACGTCAGCAAATGTTAGTACAGAGCACGGTCTACTTGTATGTAAGTACCACTTCAAAGCTAACCTTCAAAAGAACAAAGCACCATTGTATATTGAAAACTTCAACGTGAAATCGTTAAATGACGGTTCAACAAAAACATTCTATCAAAGTAGGGAGAGAACGCTGAAGAAACGTGGGATAAGATCAAAACCAACATAACAGGAGGTGCCGAAGAGGCACTCGGAATAAGGAAAGTGAACATAAATGGTAAGAAAAACAGGAAGCAATGGTTCACAGACGAAGTGAAAACGTTAAGAAAGCAAAAAAAAAGAAGCTCACATCAGATATAGAAGCAGAAGAATAAAAAAAGAAGCTTACATCAGATATAGAAGCAGAAGAACAACAAAAGAATACCAAGAGTATAAAACGATTAGGAACAGAGTGGATGATGATATTTTCGTATGCAAGACTTCTAGGAGTTGTTTCTTCGAATAATCTGCTTCAAAATAAAGGCCATGTTCGTCGCTTATTAACTACATACACTAAATTTAAAGTCGTTTGCATTAAGTTCTTTAAGAAGGAAACCAGAAGCATGCTGATCAGCATGGAATGTTATAATGACCAATGCATTCATATGCTGGTTTATATTTATATTTATTTGTATGTATGATAATTTCTTTGTAATGGTGTTATTACAAAAGCTAAATATATTATTATTATTAATAATAATAACGCGCGACAACGTAATGATACAACACTGCAATCTAGTCTTTCAAGGAGTAGCACAACTTCGCAATCTAGAAACAGTACATCTCTCTTCTCACAATATCAAAATCGCACATACTAATTTTCTTCGATTGTCCCTTGTCCTTCCTTGTTTTTCTTTAAAATAAAGCATTCTCAACGATCTTTTCGACTATTCCGTAAGACACTTCCGTTAATTTCGATGTTCTAACAATTGTATCTGTTTTAGTCCCATAATTCTCACTCTTCACTCTTCTTGTATATTCAGAATTATCTGCTGTGTTTCAGTACTCCAATGATTTCTTGCATTATCAACATCGTCTTCTATTGCATCACTATTTTCACTTTGCGAAATATTACTAGAGTAAAGTAGGGGATTATGGAATATCATTTTTATTTTATTTAATTATTTTGAAGTGTATTGAGTAAAATATAAATAAAAAATATCAATGATAGCGCCAAAGGGTTTATTATATGAGACCACTGTGGCTAAGTTACAAATAATATACATAAACAAAAAATATTACAAATAATGAAAAAAAGCATTTCTTTCCACCGAGAACAATGGTCGGGTAATATGGAATAGATTTATGAGGGAATATGGAATACTGTTATTTTCGATATAAAAAATTCTAACGACAAAAATCGCAAACATAACAATCCTGTTCGGAATCGGCGCACAGTTCATGAGCCCAAAGTTCGCATCTTAGGCACTGTATCCAAATTTCTCCTCTCGAGTCAGTCGTAAAACGTTCTGAAGAGAAAAGACATTCTGCATCATCTTGTGGGTTATTGTTGTTGCTTGGGAAATCTTCATAATCAGTAGAGTCATCTAAGATTGGGATATCTTCATCTAAATCATCCGACGATTCATCGTTTTCTACCAGTTGGTTTCTCGTTTTTTTCCTCACACTAGTCAAAGTTACTTTGGTGTCATCTTCCATTTTGCTGGTTCCAGGTTTTGCGTCATTGGTTGGTTTTCTATTTCCTTCAAACCCAATGTTTCTTTTAACTTTGTTTTTTTCATTTTTTGATGTAAGTGACTCTTCCAGTTCATCCTTGTTTGGAGTTGAAGTCAAAAGTTTGGCGGTCCCCGATTTTCGACACCTCTTGTGCCTCGTCGTTTTTTAAGAACAGGAATAGGAACTATGTCTTTCGGTAAAATTGGTTGTTCCTCTAGTCGTCTAGGCACTTCTGGATTTCTGTGTGCCTCCTCTAGGAAATCTTCTTCGGTAAAAATATTTCTGTTTACTGGAAACAGACCTGTTTGTCGAAATCCATTGATTGCTCTTTCGCCAGTTTGTATTTTCAGATATGCTTCACCAAAGAGTTCACTTATGTCAAAATGAGATATTGGCCGATTATTTTGCCGTAAAAATTGGCGAATTTCTTCATTGCAATAGGTTTTCAATGCCCCCATTACAGATTTATCGAGTGGCTGCATCTTGTGCGTTGTGTGAGGCGGTAAGCACAACAAAGTTACGTGATTTTGCCTTGCAGCGACAATAACATCCAAGTTTCGAGTGTGGGTATGATGGCCATCCAAAATCAAAAGCACAGGGTTTTCGGTACTTGGTCTTACATATTCTACAAAATGGTTGAACCACTGCGTAAATATATCTGTCTGAATCCACCCAGATGGATGGAAGGCAAAAACGCTTCCTGGTGGAGCTCCCTTCTTTATTAATTCGCTTGAATTTTTACGAGGAAATATGAGCAAAGGGGGCACAAGATTGCCACTCGCACTCATACACAAAACACAAGTCACCAGAGAGCCCCGCTCTGCAGATGTTAGTGCACCGATTTGTCGTTTACCCCTTTGTGAAAAAACCTCAGGGCATTTTGATTGTACAATGCTAAAACCACTTTCATCGACGTTGAAAATCTGATTAGCTGAAAAGTTTTTTTTGCTATTTCTGTCTCTAACAGATCAAAAAACTCGTTAACGTTTTGCTTGTTAAAGCCCACTGCTCGTGCAAACGACGTTCCCGTCGGCTTTCTGAGGCTTAACACATCCTTATGCCTTAATCTGAAATGATTTAGCCAGTCCTTACCAGCAGATTTTTTCAGTAATGAGAAAGGATGTGGAACGTTATTTCTTCTTGCTAACTGGAACGCAAGATTACGGACATCCCGCCTAGTTAATCCATAAAAGGTTTTCTCCATAGCTAGGCAATGCTTTACTAATTCATTTTCCAAATGATCCGGCAAAACTGGTTTCCTCCCCAGTTTCGTTTGGCATACCTCACTAGCAGCTCCATCCTTCTTACAAAGTCTGTAAAGGGTGGCACGAGGCACATTGAATGTTTTACATGCTTTTAAATAACCATTCTTTTGCTTCTAACTGCTATTATTGCCTTTTTAATGTTTTCCATATCCCACATTTTACGTTGTGGCGAACTGGTTTTAGCTTTTCCTTGGGTCTTTTTGACCGCTTTAGGCATTTCTACAAAAGAAATCCAATTTTAAGATTTTAATTTATAGAGTCAGGTAATATGGAATACTATTTCGTAATTCCCGCCCATATAAGTTTAGAGGTTAAAACGGATAAAAAAATGAAAGGTAGGTAGTTCAAATGAGCAATATCTCTGTACTAAAGCATTCCTACATCATTCGTCTACTTAATGAACCAATAACATTAAACAAAATTACTTTCGAAAGTGTTTAAAATAAAATTTTAGTGTACTTACCAAAAAATATTAAGAACGTCGAAATCAGTTGAACTCTTACAACCACTAAATGGTGAATGTTCATAGACTAAGGTACTCTTGTGGAGCGATTTTGAACTTTATCGAGTGTTATTATAACAAATGAGAATAGATAGCGCTGGTAGTTTTGACAAACACATGGTATTCCATATTACCGGGTCTATTTCATAATCCCCGACTTTACTCTACCTGAATCGCTTCTTGAGTCTTCCTTAGTACTCCACGATCTCCACATGTTTTTGTTTCTTATAGATGTTGTTCTATATAAATTACTTAATTGAGTTATAGAAATGTTAATATTTAAAATAGCATTACAATGTTTTTAAATTAGGTTACAAGTTTATATTATCTCTTAAATTAGAATTGTTTCCTTTAGGATAATAAAGTTTAAATTGTAAGCGATGGATTATATTACTCGAGACATAATTAAAAAAAATCCGGTTTCTCCTAATACGGTTCATTACTTCATTTACAAGTTTTTCGGTACCTGCGGCAAGAGGTAAATCCTAAGAGGTCGAATCGTTATATCGATGGACAGACTATAACGCGTAGACACAACTGACACTACCAACCATAACGAAATTTAAGGAATTACGTAAAAACGCATGCACGCTCTTTTATACAGAGTTAAAACACTTAATTCTTGTGATCGTTTACAACTGCAAGTTTGTAGTACTCCGAACCAGTGTTGCCAACCTTAGCATACAGAAAATCCCTCGATCGGCATCAAAAAATCCCTTTTTGCCCCCAAAAATCCCTAAAAATCGAGTTCGTGTCATGTTCATATCCTAAATTTCAACGTGTCAAATACCTATGCATACATTCTTTATTTCCAATGAGAAATACAAAAAAAACCTTACAAAAAGAAAACAAACAATTAAACATCTTAAAAAAACCAAAGGTTAAATATCAAAATATAACTCAATATTTAAATGATGCTGACATTGTGCAATTTAAAGTGTTCCTGAGTTACTTCGTAATTAACAGATGTTGAACTGCTTTTGGTAACGCACACTGCAATTTAATGCTTCTGACCCAATTTTATTTCTTTTTTTTGTTTTTGTGTCTGTAACGATACTGAAAATTCTTTCAGCATCTGCATTAAAATGAGGCAAAATCAATATAAGTTTTATTAGTTTACCAAGATTTTCAAAAACTAAAATATCATCATATGTTTTTTTTCCTAAAGTTTCAAGCCACACCTCATATACCTATCAGTAAACTTTTCCATCTAGAAATATCTGATTGTAAGAAATAGGTTGGTAATCTATTCCATTCATTAGCTACCTCAGTTTTATCTATATTAATGCAATTCTTAAATTGCTCACAGATGACATTAAAATCGACTATACGCTGGTGAAAATTTTCATAAAAGCAAAGTGTATATCCAAAAATTGGTGATTTTTAAAAACAGTATTAAGCATGCGTTTTTGCAATTCTACTGCTGCTGAAATATAAAACTTCGAAACATTTCTTAAAAAGCTGCCTCGCCTGTCTTTATTCAATTTTTGGATAACTTCTTTGCATTCTGGCCCAATAATTATTTGCTCTAAAGGTAAAAAGTAAGAGGGGTGGCACAAGATTAATCTTACATAAATCTTGCTCTAAAACAATTTCAGATTTCATATAGGGTAAGCCAGACAGTTGTTGGCACCCATACAGTGATTGGCACTCAAGAGAATTTCTTCTTTTTGTAAGGGTTTGGGGCACTGGCGGTAAAAATGTAGTGATAAACGACATACATTGGACACTTCTCTGTCACGTGACCAATTATTCCAGTCCAGACAAGTCAGTCTGAATTGTAAAGCGTCACTCAATGCACCTATGCTCTACAAGCTTCTAGAACTCGTGTATTTCTATAAGGTGTGAACTCAAAACAAGTGCCCTATTTTTTGTTTTTATGCAGCGACATTTAGCAAGGTAAGTTGTATGTAATCAATATAGTTTGTTCTTAATTTTCAATAAATAATTCAGTTGAAAATCATGCCATTTCTTATATTTTTAACATGCCAATAACTGTATATGGAAAATGCGGTTGAAGACAGTTATTGACATGGGGTGCCAATAACTAGCTTGTCAAAAAAAACTGGAAAACAGTTATTGGCATTTCAAATATACATTATTTCTGTTGTCATAATAATTTTACAAACCAGAAATATGTGTTTTTTAAGTCATTACCCATAAACAATGTTTTGGTCCGGCACCGTATACCTACTTAAGGGCACTTAATTATTATTCTCTCAAAAAAAATTTTTTACAGGAAGGGACACAACGATGCCTAAAACACCAAGTGGTAAAAAATATGACAAAACATATGAGGAGGAAACAATACAACAAGCGCTTGATAGTATTAAAAATGGAATGTCGAAAAAAAAGGCATCTGAAGTATTCAACGTACCTCGATCGACTCTTCAATTTCGCCTGAGCGATAAATTTACCAAAGTTTCCCATGGGCCATCACCAATTTTAACACATGACGAAGAACGTGCGTTAGTGGACTGGGTGAAGGACTGTATCAGAAAAGGATTTCCAAGAAGAAAAGAAGACCTTCAAGCGTCTGTAAAAGATTTTTTAGACAAGGAATCAAGACCAAATCCTTTCAAAGATAATATGCCTCAAGACGGGTGGTATTATTCTTTTTTAAGAAGAAATCCTGAGCTAACACACAGAACGGCAGAAGGTGTCACTGCATCCAGTTCAAATGTGTCCGAAAGAGACATAAGAAACTGGTTTAATCAAATCGAAACTTACCTAAAGGAAAAGAATGTATACAATGTCTTACTTAATCCCGAAAGGATATATAATGGCGACGAGACCAACTTTAATTTATGTCCCAAAAATAAGAAAGTGTTAGCACCGCGTGGCGCAAAGAATGTTTACGAAATTGAACGAGGACCTGCGAAATCAACTTTAACTGTGATGTTTACATTTTCAGCAGAAGGCAAAATGGTTCCACCGATGGTTGTATACCCTTACAAACGAGTCCCGGAAGAAGTAGTTTCCTCATTGCCTGTAGGATGGAAACTTGGAAAAAGCGATAATGGTTGGATGACCTCTGAATTATTCTATGAATACATAGGAAATATTTTCTATCCATACCTTATTGATAACAAAATCACTTTTCCCGTAATACTTTTTGTGGATGGTCATACTACTCACTTGACATATCATCTGAGTCAACTTTGCACTAAATTGAACATTATTTTGGTGGCGTTGTATCCCAACTCAACCAGGATTTTACAACCTGCTGATGTATCTGCCTTTAAACCGATTAAGTCCGATTGGAAAAAAGCTCATATAAAGTGGAACAGAGATAACCCTAAACAGGCTGTAACAAGAGAAAAGTTTGCCGGTGTGCTTAAAACAGTAATAGATGAGGTAAAGGCCGAAACTCTACAAAATGGTTTTCGCACCTGTGGTCTATTTCCATGGAACCCTGAGGCAATAAATTATACAAAATGTCTAGGCATTAGTAATAATGCTAAAACTGACTTAAAAAAAAATGATAAACATACTCGTAATGTAAAACGACCCGAACCTTATGACACTATTGACTTCAAAACGTTTGAAAGCATTGTAGGAGCAGAAGTACTTAGTACATTGGAAGACAATCAAAATGATTTGACTAATGAGATGAAGATTCTGAGAGACATATATCAAAATTTTAAATCAGATCAATTTTGTGATGTTGATAATCAGTTTGGTACCGAGCACAACTTCCAACAAGACATTATCTTTCAGAATAACCAAAATGAGTTGGAGCAGCAGGATAATCAGCCTGTTTTATTTCCAAGTGAAAACCTAAGTTTAGGGCAGAAGAATGTGGAATTTGATTTTGTAGGGCTTACCAAAGATGATTTTGATTTAAGTCAAGCTAGTATCATTTTTACAAGCAACTTGACAGATAATCTGGAGATACAGGAAGACTTATTGAGTCTAAGTAAAGACACACTAGTACATGACTTTTCCACGAAAAGTTTTTCTAGTGAAAAATGTAGAGTTACAGGGGATAAAATACTGAACACTGACCAAGCAGGGGAAATAAATGAGATTGATATCTTTACTAATGGCAAACCTGTAGAAAATGTCGAAGAAAATTTGAATAAAACAACTTCAACAAATAATATTAATATTATAAAAGATTACTTATCATGGCCTGGAACTCCACAGAGAAAAGGGAAAAGAAACACAGAAAAGGAGTCATTCGTAATCTCATCTTCAAGTTGGAAACGAATGAAGGAGAAGAAAATTGACGCAAAAAAAGAAAAAGAGAGAAAGAAAGAAGAAAGAAAGCAGAAGATTCTGGAAAAAAAAAACGTTGCCACGGAAAAGAAGTTAAAGATTCAAGAAAGAAAAAACGTTACCACGCAAAAAAAGTTAAAGGTAAAAACGCAGACAGAAAACACTATGGAGCAGAAAGCTGGAAAAGCAACTTTCCTTTGTGGAAACGAACCAAAGGTTAACATCCTCTCTGATGTAAAAATCCCCCATATTCGTCAACAAGAGAGTCATGTAAGATTTTTATTTAGAGACGAAATGACTAAAATCGAACCCGATTCAGAAAATGATTTTAAAGACAATAATAGAGTTTTCAAGGGCCTATGTTACATTTGCGTTAGTAATATACATGTAAATAATGTTGGAATAAATTGTCTCCATTGCGTTAGAACTTTTCACCCACAGTGCATAAGAAAACACAACAATATGCCTCCGATTGTGAATAAATTTGTATGTACGACTTGTGCAAAGACTAGGAAAGAAACAAATTGAAAACATTTTTGATAATACCATGGAATTTTTATTTTTTTTTTTATTAAATATTTAATACCTGTGAGTATTAATTTTTATTTTGCAATAAAATAATTGTTCTTGATAATGTGCATAATTTTATTTCCAGTCTTAAAATTTAATAAAAACTTTTAAAAATTTCTTCGCAGTTAAAGAAAATTTATTAATTCCTGGGTGCCAATCACTATAAGGTCCTATGCCAATAAGTGTATGACGGTATGTCAATTACTGTACATCTTGTCATTTATAAAAAAGTAGATTATTTGTTATTATTTACTTGCCATTAATAACTTTTTTTTTGGTGAAATTTAAAGATAAAATATTCAGCAGTAAAATACAAAAAACAACAGCATTGTCGGGCCGCTCATTGTTGACTGAGATAAAATAAACCACCTCACCACCAAACATTGCCTCTTAAGGTGCCAATAACTGTCTGGTTTACCCTAGTTTCGACAAAGATAATGTGGCAATCTATTTGTTTCTGCATATAACACGTGGATCAATACCTTTGTAGACTGAGATAATCCATTGAATAAATTAAATGTGTGCAATACATATTTCAGAAACAATAGGTATGCTTTGGTTTCCATATTTTGTAACTTATGCAATATAAATTCTGCAGACTGTAAGTGATCAACCATCAAACATTCCACTGTTCTAACACACGTACAACACACTGACGTCTACTAAGCCATCTAGTAGTAGCAAGTTTCAAAATCTTATGTTCTGCTGCTTTAAAGAATTCTTGCATCTCCTGTCACTGTGCAGACCTTTTTGCCCTACCAGACACATAGCTGTATATGGCTCGGAGAAGCTCCTCAGGTTCTTTAGGCAGTTTTATACAAGCAGCTGATGCAACTAATGTGGAAGAATGGCATATACATTTCAAATAAATAAAATGTGCATATAGTGATTTTACTACTAGGGTTGTGATAGTTGATACAGTGATCGACTTGAACCAATAAAATTCTTCCTCATAAACATGCAAAAAATCCCTCAAATTAGAAGATTTAATGGAAAAAATCCCTTGATCTCTTTTATAGCTAAAAATCCCTAGAAATGGAATAAATCCCTAGTGTTGGCAACACTGCTCCGAACACGAAACTATTAGTTGGAAAGTAATCGTATTTGTGATTCTATACTCCCGAACATCGATCAAAAAGTACGCATGCGTCGCACAGGTTCTCATAGTTACCAATTACTCTGCGAACAAACCTAATGATAAATATCTTTAATTCATCATGGAAATTTATTAAATAAAGTTTCATTAAACCGCTCTCTGTTAGTATTAATCGGTGTATGGAGTAGTCATGTAAAATAATTGATTTTAAAAACTAATTTTATGATTTTATTGCAGTTAAAATTTCAATTTCACGTATATACCGAGAATTTAAACGAAGCAGTCTTCGGAGTTCATGAATAATTTTACGAATCTCATTAGGCTTTTAAAATTAAAAAAAAGGATTTTGGAATTTTATGGTCAACAGAGTTAAGTCTATTTCAACGTGTCTTTCCAAATTAGATTCAAAGATCCATGGCATTGTTAATTCGAAACAATGCGCATATTAAACAGCAATTAAAAAAAACGTTTCTACCGCAATTGTCTTCGGTTAATTAAAGTGTTTGTATATATAAATTGAAGATCCGAATAACATGCTACCTTGGCGGAATGTGTTTGGACGCCTTTCTTGTTTACGAAGCCATTCACCGGACGCGTCGTCCCCTCGTACACGCGGTGGTGTGCTCTTCGACCCGAATGATGCTGGACCCGAACCAAAGACAGGTTATTTAGCGTCAGCGGCGATCTGATCTGGTTCAGCGGGCGACTGACCTCGCTGGGTGGGGCGCGGCCCCCTGATACATTCATTCCTACGACACTATGGGTCACACTAGATCGGCCGCGCCCAACCTAACCTAACCTGACTGTCTTACTTCATTAATTTTTTTTTGTTCGAAGTTGGTTCTTCTCTTCGCACACTTCTACGTCTTCTAGATCTTTTCGTCCCTGACAGATAGTCCACTATCTTTCGCGTTGACGTGGTGACCATCCTGTATTTTCTCTCTCTCTCACTCACTATATCGGTTGCGTACGTATGTGTTATTGATTGTTAATCGATGAGCGTGTGGGAATCAGTGTATGAATCAAGGTTCTTTTATGACCTCTATAATGTTTTCTTGACTATGCGTATAAAAGACAAGCGACATCTGTACTTTTGCCATATACAGTGTGTCAATAAAGTAAGGAACACCCTAAATATCAGCTTTAAAACATATCTCTAGCAAATACGCTCAGACACGTATTTTTTTATTTTTGAAGGCGCATTTTCTTAGATTAAATTGAAGTATACAGGGTTATCAAAAAAGAAGATATGACGTTATCATGTGTTTTTTTTAAATGGAATACCCTGTATATTTTTAAGAAAATCAAAAGAGCTTCTCATGAAGATTTCAACGATATATGAGTTGTTGGGGATATCTTTAATAATTACTTGTAGAAATTGAAAAAACACTTTTGGTGGAACAACGTCATAAAATAATTACAATAGAGTTTAACTTGTTTATTTTTAAATCTAAAACAAAAATTTACTTAAGTAAATGTTCAAATTGCTGCCCGTTCACAATCTGACAGTAGCCTAGGCGAGAAATAAACTCATTCTGAACATTGCTGATTACATCTGGCGTGATTCTTCGGATCTCTTGGCGTATGCGTTCTTTTAAATCATTAATATTTTGAGGTCTATTTACATAAACTTTGCTTTTTAGGTAACCCCACAGGAAGAAATCTAGTGGTATTAAGTCAGGGGAGCGAGCTGGCCACTCAACAACCCCACGTCTGCCAGTCCATCGGTTATTAAAAATCAAATTTAGGTAGTCATGCACAGGTCGAGAATAATGAGGAGGTGCCCCATCTTGTTGGAACCAGATTTCATTACTAGGACTGTCAGGGGTATTTGGATCAGGATAAAGTTCCACAAGCGCAGGAAGAAGCTCTAACTGTAAAAAATCCAAATAGATATCCCCATTTAAATTTCCATCAAAAAAGAAAGGTCCTAAAATCCTATTTTTTAGTATTCTAGCCCAGACGTTCATCTTGGAGTGAGGATTATGTTCTGTCCAGTATCTACAATTTTGTCGGTTAACTGTTCCGTTTAAAGAAAAAGTTGCCTCATCTGAAAATAAAATGTTTCTAGCAAACATTTCATCACGTTCACAAAGTATTTGCAAGTTTTCTGAAAACTCCAAACGGCGATCAAAATCATCTTCCGACAATTCATGGACAAGATGAACTTTATAAGGATGATAGTAGTTATATAATGCGGATTCCAGCGCAATTTCCTATGTTATTTCTTATGGAGGTTCATTCTGCAATTCAAGGTCATTTGAAATTTATACAGGTGTAATCACTTTCGTGCCACGAGGCAAGTCATTCAATCCTTACAGGCCTTCATATATATATGTATGTATATATGTATATACGCGAGCGAGCGTAGGTGTGTGCGGCGGTGTGTGTGTGTGTGTGTGTGTGTGTGTGTAACCAGCTTCGGAGGTGTAGAGAAAGATAGGGAAGGAGTTGTTTAATATACCTGTATACAAAGATGAGATGCGAACACCGCACGACTTTTATACATATGTACATTCAAATTATTCAATTAATAATACAGCTAGCATAGAAACAATGATTAACTTTTATTAAATACTAATACTGTAATTATATTTAATTATACTAATTATATAGCATGATTATGCTATCATAATGCTAATAAGTACATGTGAAATTCCTGAATAAATTACCAGGCTTGCTATCGCGCTTCTCAATGTACTTCAAACAGGTCTAAACATGTTTCCAGCGGAAACCGCAACGGCTGTCTGCTTCTGTGATAGACGCATGCATGAAATGTATATCTTACTTATAAAATAAAATAAAACAAACAATATATTTTTTTAAGAAAAACAATTTATTTATTATTATTTATAAATTAACAATATCTCCAAGCTTCATACCATCAAGATGGTCGATAAAAATATAAACTTTACATCTAAGATCGGCATACCATTTCAAATTATAAAATAAATATACAGTATGCTACTGGACGAGATAACAACCAAGTATGAATATACAGGACGTTTCAAAGGTAGGGATTTTTAGAAAAACAATGTATTAATTAACAATATGACCAAGTTTCATACCATCAAGATGGTCGATAAAAATATAAACCTTACATCTAAGATCGGCATACCATTTCAAATTATAAAATAAATATACAGTATGCTACTGGACGAGATAGCAACCAAGTATGAATATACAGGACGTTTTCAAAGGTAGGGATTTTTAGAAAAGCAAGATGACGAATCCAAGATGGCCGCCAAAAATCTAATAAACTAATGCCACGTCAAGCATCCAATATATCAAAACCATGCACTCGAACTCCTATGAAACATCATCTCAAAACCATCGCTAGAATCAGCTCACAACCGGGTCATGAAGCGATTCTGAAACCCCTATATTAAAACCACACATTCAAACCACTATCAAATCCCTCTTTTCTCAAAAAACTATCCATCCATCCATCCGTCCATCCATCCATCCATCTGGATAACATAGCAACCAAATATTAATATACAGGACGCTTCAAAGTAGGGATTTTTTAGAAAAGCAAGATGGAGAATCCAAGATGGCCACCAAAAATCTAATAAACTAAGGTGACGTCAGGCGAAATAGCCGACTATCAATATGATCGATCAAAATATAAACTCAACTTCTAGAAAATACCCAACTCCGTATCACGCATCACAACAACAACCACCCAACATAGTTTCAAACGCCACAACACCGGATCAACTTAGGAAGATACATCTAGGTCAAACCCAACATACTTTCAAACACCACCACCGAGGATTTATATTTGACATCAGCATACCATCTCAAATCATAAAATAAATATACAGTATGATACTGGATAACATAGCAACCAATTATGAATATACAGGACGTTTCAAAGTAGGGATTTTTAGAAAAGCAAGATGGCCACCAAAATCTAATAAACTTCGGTGGCATCAGGCATCAATCTATTAAAACCACTATCAAATCATTCTCTTTTAAAGCCGTCATTCCAAAACAATACATTCAAATCATACATTCAGCGATAGATGCATAAATGAAATGTATTTATGCAGCCTAGCAGTTCAAAGCTTGTTATCGAGCTTACCAGTATATTTCTAACAGATCTAAACACGTTTCTAATGGAAACCACAACGTTTGATCACTATCAACACCTCTATGATAGTCACATTATTTAATATATCTATACCATATAATAAAAAGGAACAACATATTTTAAGAAAAACAATTATTAAAAAATAATAACCACATTTTGTAGGTGAATTATAGCTAATATATATATATATATATATATATAGCATATCAATCATAGGGAAAAACATTAAACGAATTACAACGATAAACAATTATGACATATAAATCCATAGGTAAAGTTATATAGGTAATAAACATCATTCTCTCCATAGAAGACCTAGATATTTAATACCACATACATAAATACATAGACACTCTAATCCTCATATGAATAAATTGATAGACTTATAATAATTATTTTCATCCATAAGTATACATACATACTTTTATATATATCACTACAAGAAATAAGTCAACACCTCTATGATAGTCACATTATTTAATATATCTATACCATAAAATAAAAAGGAACAACATATTTTAAGAAAAACAATTATTAAAAAATAATAACCACATTTTGTATGCGAATTATAGCTAATATAGCATATCAATCATAGGGAAAAACATTAAACGAATTACAATGATAAGCAATTATGACATATAAATCCATAGGTAAAGTTATATAGGTAATAAACATCATTCCCTCCATAGAAAACCTAGATATTTAATACCACATACATAAATACATAGACACTCTAATCCTCATATGAATAAATTGATAGACTTATAATAATTATTTTCATCCATAAGTATACATACATACTTTTATAGTATATGGTTTGAAGTAGTATACTTTTATATATATCACTACAAGAAATAAGTCAACACCTCTATGATAGTAGCCTTATTTAATATATCTATATCATAAAATAAAAAGGAACAACATATTTTAAGAAAAAACAATTTATTAAAAAATAATAACCACATTTTGTAGGCGAATTATAGCATATCAATCATAGGGAAAAACATTAAACGAAATACAACGATAAACAATTATGACATATAAATCCATAGGTAAAGTTATATAGGTAATAAACATCATTCTCTCCATAGAAGACCTAGATATTTAATACCACATACATAAATACATAGACACTCTAATCCTCATATGAATAAATTGATAGACTTATAATAATTATTTTCATTCATAAGTATACATACATACTTTTATATATATCACTACAAGAAATAACTCGACACCGCTGTGATAGTCACCTTATTTAATATATCTATATTATAAAATAAAAAGGAACAACATATTTTCAAGAAAACAATTTATTAAAAATAAAACAACTACACACATCAAACAAACCTCAACCATACTTTCAATTTCACAAATATCAAATTTAAACAAAACAATCAAATGCAAAGGCAAGGAATGTTCTCGAGATGATCCATATAGTGCAATATAACAATGCAGTAAAACGATAGAGCTGAGATACATGCTCTATCAAATTTTTTATTACCCACTTTTTCAGCAATCAAAACTTTTTGACAAAACACTACACATATGAAAAATAGACATAGCATTAAATATTTCCATTTTAGAGATACCCCAGCCTAACCCCAATTTTAAATATCATAAATTCTTAAATTGATTTAGTTAACTTTCTTATAATATTTAAAAAGGTTGAAAAGGAAACATACTAAGTCCCACAACAGATAAAATATGTGCTATCTTTTTACACTTCACGTTTAGTACTGTCATTAGAAGAAATATGCCTGAGGTACAGCTTTTAATATGAAATTTAGGGTTTTTTTTTTTCACAAAAACATAGTTTATCCCTAATAAAACTAATTTTGAAACACAATGTGCACATAGTATTAAAAAAGAGAATAAAAACATTAAACAAGGTACGCTTCACACGAAACATTTTTATAAATTACATTTTAAAAACATGGAATTCTATTTTATTTGAATGACATTGTATTTACAAATAGTTTTTATATCATTACAAGAAATATGCTTTTCATTAAATATTAACCACTGAACAACAGCAGTATACACAAAAAAAAAAACTAATATAAAGACAGTATTAACGTTCTAACCAAAAGATTTGCAAAATAATAAATATATACTTGTTCATCGCTTAAAAACAATCGAAAAATTGATGTTTGCCAAGCTATTTATCAATATTTAAGAGTTAAAAATGTATCATCATTTTTACATTTACAGATACCCCATGTTTAATATCAATTTGAATTAACATAAATTCATAAAATGAGTCCATCTTTTCACACATCATGAGTTTTTGTACAACAGCGAATGTATTACATTTTAAAGCACTTTATAATTTGAGAAAAATAGCAAATCATATCACGAAACACTATTATAAATTCTATTTTATTTGGATGACATTGTATTTACAAATAGTTTTTATATCATTACAAGAAATATACTTTTCATTAAATATTAACCACTGAACAACAGTAGTATAATAAATACTCGCTTTCAATTATTTAATATTGAAATTACATAAAATTCAATGCAATACACTTAAAACATTTGAAAAATCATGTTTGGTAAGCCCAATATATATCAATATTAAGACAAAATTATTATTAATTTTACATCTACAGATACCCCATGTTTAATATCAATTTGAATTAACATAATTTCATAAAATGAGTCTATCTTTAAATTTAGGGGTTTTTACACAAAACATAGTTTACGCCTAATAAAACTAATTTTTGAAACACAATGTACACATAGTATTAAAAAAAAAAAAAAAAAAAAAAAAAAAAAAAAAAAAAAAAGATGATAAAAACATTAAACAAGGTACGCTTCACACGAATCATTTTTATAAATTACATTTTAAAACATGGAATTCTATTTTATTTGGATGACATTGTATTTTGGTAAGCCAAATATATATCAATATTTAAGACAAAAATTATTATTAATTTTCCATCTACAGATACCCCATGTTTAATATCAATTTGAATGAACATAATTTCATAAAATGAGTCTATCTTTAAATTTTTGTCAGTTTTATCTTTATTATTTTTAATATGATTCTGTAGTTTGTTGTTTGTACGAAATGAAATTAATGTCTTTGTTGTTTTTCGTAAATATGTTTTTATTTTCATGGAAGGTGTACCTATATAAGTCACAGAGGCAAATTTTGATGAGTAAGTTTGAGGAACTATAGGATAATTCTTGGATATGATTTTTGCTTTTTGTTTTTATGAAGGAGATTATTTATTAATTCTTTTGAATAACTATTATTCTGAGCTATGGTGTAAATTCTATCTAATTCTTTATCAAAATTAATCTTATGCATAAGAACATGGATTATTTTATATAACATTGAGTGGAAAGCAGCAAGTTTATGACTAATCGGGTGGAAAGAGTTAGAATGTATCGTAATATCTGTGTGAGTAGGTTTATGGTAAATAGCGAATTCGTGTGTAGAGGTCTAGAAAATTAATGGTTTTATTTACTTCTAATTCTATGGTGAATTTAATATTAGGATGCAAAATGTTAATATGAGTATGAAGTGAATTTAATTGTCTATCCGTTCCTTTAAAACACACCAAAATATCATCTACATATCTCACCCAGTATATACAATTTTTAAATAACGAATGTTTACTAATAATGTCTTCAAGGTTGTCCATAAATATTTCGGATAATAAGGGACTTAGTGGGTTTCCGTTTAACACTTCTTTTGGGGGAATAATCGTAAACAAACATCAAATGAAATGAGTTTTAAATTATCTGGTAATTTAAATTTACTAATTTTATTTATCGAAAATTTCGGTTTGAATTTAGTGTATTCTAAAATGATTTTTATAAGTTGTTTGCATAGATTCACATCTGGTGCTTTTACATACGAAACAACTGGACGAATAGGTATATTCTTTTATGTAATTTTAGTAAACCATATAATTCTGGAGGTTGTGGGTTCATAACCGGTAGTTGGAACTTTTGTGCATTATTGAATAAACATTCGGTATTGTTTATAGCACTTTTAATTTGTTTTTGAAACCACTCTGTAGGGTTAGATTTTAGTTTTATGAACGCATTAGTACAATAGTAAAATAGAGGAGTTCCCATTGGAAGACGACCGTTTTCAACACTGAAAGCAGTTTTTTTATATCGAATCAGGGTGCATTTCTATTTGATAATAGCCCGAAGCTAGATCAAGAGTAGTAAAATAATTACACCGTCTTAGTTTATCTAAAATATCACTAATGTTTGGTATAGGGTATCGATCATCTATTGTTTTTTCATTTAATTTTCGATAATCAACCACCATGCGCCATTTCTTTACTCCGCTGGCGTCGAGCTTTTTCGGAACTATCCATACAGGACTGGACCATGGTGAATATGATGGTCTAATGATTCCGTCTTCTAATAATTTTCGATATTTGTTTATTAATTTCTTGCTTATGAACACACGGATAGCGGTATGACTTAGTATATATGTATTGAGATTTCATCGGTTGTCTTTATTTCGTGTTTAATTTGATTTGAAAATGTTAATTTTTTTTCATTATCATGAAATAAATCTGAAAATACTGTTACAAGTTTACTTAAACAATCTTTTTCTTCCGAATTTAAATGATCTGTTCTAATTTATTTATATTAATTTTGAATGGCTGTGTATTATTATTACAAGTGGCATATTTTCCTGAAATTGCTCTATATGAAAACATTCAAATTTGTTTCGTCAAATTTGTTCGCATATTCATTTAATAAATTTCAGTCTATGAGTATCGTTTGCGAAATTGATCTCTTATTAATTATTTCAACTGTTGCTTGATTATATTGTACATAGAGTAGCCCTGGAGGTATATAAATACTTTGATCGTCTGTGTCTATTTGGGGTATTATGATATCACAATCAGGTAAGTATTACTGAACACAAAGGGGAAATTTCAATATCTTGTGTTTCGAACTCTTTTCTGTAATAGAGCGGTACTTGAATATTGTCATTATATATAACACGGTTTTATATAACGACATTATTAGACTCATATAAACCTTCTTCGTTCGTTATAATGCTGATTACAACTAATAATATCTCCCATTCAGTTGAGTAAACCAGTACAAATAAATATACAATAATACAAATACAAATTTCATTAGGTAGGGCAATTAGTATGTTCTGATGAATTAAGCTGGCCTAGAATTTTTTTAATAATATAGCTAATATATCTCTATTCACAATTTAAATGGTTGGTTTTATAGTATTAGAAGGTCGTAACAAATAATTTGCTAATTATACATTAAAAAACATCAAAAAAAACAACTAAAAAGAATTATGATTGCATATTATTTTAATTTTGCATCAGAAACACTGAGTGGAGAAATAATTCTAGTATTATTTAAAGAGAATTGATTTATATAAAAGTAGCCTTTTCTTCAAATAAAACTTGAACTAAACCAGCAGTATTGTACAAACATATAAATCTGTCTTGACAGGGAGTATAATAGCTAATTCCATAGAATATATAAAAAAAAACTAATGTAAGATAGAGATCTTGTTTTTCTTAGTCGATATGTCTAGAACAATACAAGTTAAGAATATATATATATAATAAAACACAATTGTTTAGTTTCAAAAATTATAATGTTCACACAAACGTAGTTTAAAAAACCATTTCTCCTGTTTACCATTACTGACTAATTTTAAATTAATAGTCGAGGAAGGAGATACATGTTGAAACTCCATTATATATATATATATATATATATATATATATATATATATATATATATATATATATAATAATTTCTTATTAAAAACCGTTAGATCTGTCTGCAAAACTGTCGAGTTGACATTTTCTATATCGTAGCCCGAATTATCGAATTTATAAAAGCTGACCCTTATCGGATTGTTTTCAAACAATTTTTCGCTAACGAGCATTTTCAAGCCACTAACACCTATAAGTTAGTCCACAAGGCCACGATACTTCTTGCATATATCAGCATGGATATCTAGAAATCTCGAAATCTGTATGCTACATACTTCAAGATAGAGATATTTCAGGGATATAGGTGTATTAAGGGGGCGTTTGAATCATAGAATACAATATAAATTTACAATTATGCAAATGTCGGTTATAAAATCATTAATTGTTTATTTTATTGTATGTAATAAGTCATAATATCCTCCTACGTATGGTATAGGGGTTCTTTTGATAAAATTGAAATAATTTTTTTATTATGACTTATTACATACAATAAAATAACAATTAATGATTTTATAACCGACATTTGCATAATTGTAAATTTATATTGTATTCTATGATTCAAACGCCCCCTTAATACACCTATATCCCTGAAATATCTCTATCTTGAAGTATGTAGCATACAGATTTCGAGATTTCTAGATATCCATGCTGATATATGCAAGAAGTATCGTGGCCTTGTGGACTAACTTATAGGTGTTAGTGGCTTGAAAATGCTCGTTAGCGAAAAATTGTTTGAAAACAATCCGATAAGGGTCAGCTTTTGTAAATTCGATAATTCGGGCTACGATATAGAAAATGTCAACTCGACAGTTTTGCAGACAGATCTAACGGATTTTAATAAGAAATTATTATATATATATATATATATATATATATATATATATATAATGGAGTTTCAACATGTATCTCCTTCCTCGACTATTAATTTAAAATTAGTCAGTAATGGTAAACAGGAGAAATGGTTTTTTAAACTACGTTTGTGTGAACATTATAATTTTTGAAACTAAACAATTGTGTTTTATTATATATATATTCTTAACTTGTATTGTTCTAGACATATCGACTAAGAAAAACAAGATCTCTATCTTACATTAGTTTTTTTTTATATATTCTATGGAATTAGCTATTATACTCCCTGTCAAGACAGATTTATATGTTTGTACAATACTGCTGGTTTAGTTCAAGTTTTATTTGAAGAAAAGGCTACTTTTATATAAATCAATTCTCTTTAAATAATACTAGAATTATTTCTCCACTCAGTGTTTCTGATGCAAAATTAAAATAATATGCAATCATAATTCTTTTTAGTTGTTTTTTTGATGTTTTTTAATGTATAATTAGCAAATTATTTGTTACGACCTTCTAATACTATAAAACCAACCATTTAAATTGTGAATAGAGATATATTAGCTATATTATTAAAAAAATTCTAGGCCATTTATTTATTTGTACTGGTTTACTCAACTGAATGGGAGATATTATTAGTTGTAATCAGCATTATAACGAACGAAGAAGGTTTATATGAGTCTAATAATGTCGTTATATAAAACCGTGTTATATATAATGACAATATTCAAGTACCGCTCTATTACAGAAAAGAGTTCGAAACACAAGATATTGAAATTTCCCCTTTGTGTTCAGTAATACTTACCTGATTGTGATATCATAATACCCCAAATAGACACAGACGATCAAAGTATTTATATACCTCCAGGGCTACTCTATGTACAATATAATCAAGCAACAGTTGAAATAATTAATAAGAGATCAATTTCGCAAACGATACTCATAGACTGAAATTTATTAAATGAATATGCGAACAAATTTGACGAAACAAATTTGAATGTTTTCATATAGAGCAATTTCAGGAAAATATGCCACTTGTAATAATAATACACAGCCATTCAAAATTAATATAAATAAATTAGAACAGATCATTTAAATTCGGAAGAAAAAGATTGTTTAAGTAAACTTGTCACAGTATTTTCAGATTTATTTCATGATAATGAAAAAAAATTAACATTTTCAAATCAAATTAAACACGAAATAAAGACAACCGATGAAATCTCAATACATATATACTAAGTCATACCGCTATCCGTGTGTTCATAAGCAAGAAATTAATAAACAAATATCGAAAATTATTAGAAGACGGAATCATTAGACCATCATATTCACCATGGTCCAGTCCTGTATGGATAGTTCCGAAAAAGCTCGACGCCAGCGGAGTAAAGAAATGGCGCATGGTGGTTGATTATCGAAAATTAAATGAAAAAACAATAGATGATCGATACCCTATACCAAACATTAGTGATATTTTAGATAAACTAAGACGGTGTAATTATTTTACTACTCTTGATCTAGCTTCGGGCTATTATCAAATAGAAATGCACCCTGATTCGATATAAAAAAACTGCTTTCAGTGTTGAAAACGGTCGTCTTCCAATGGGAACTCCTCTATTTTACTATTGTACTAATGCGTTCATAAAACTAAAATCTAACCCTACAGAGTGGTTTCAAAAACAAATTAAAAGTGCTATAAACAATACCGAATGTTTATTCAATAATGCACAAAAGTTCCAACTACCGGTTATGAACCCACAACCTCCAGAATTATATGGTTTACTAAAATTACATAAAAGAATATACCTATTCGTCCAGTTGTTTCGTATGTAAAAGCACCAGATGTGAATCTATGCAAACAACTTATAAAAATCATTTTAGAATACACTAAATTCAAACCGAAATTTTCGATAAATAAAATTAGTAAATTTAAATTACCAGATAATTTAAAACTCATTTCATTTGATGTTTGTTTACGATTATTCCCCCAAAAGAAGTGTTAAACGGAAACCCACTAAGTCCCTTATTATCCGAAATATTTATGGACAACCTTGAAGACATTATTAGTAAACATTCGTTATTTAAAAATTGTATATACTGGGTGAGATATGTAGATGATATTTTGGTGTGTTTTAAAGGAACGGATAGACAATTAAATTCACTTCATACTCATATTAACATTTTGCATCCTAATATTAAATTCACCATAGAATTAGAAGTAAATAAAACCATTAATTTTCTAGACCTCTACACACGAATTCGCTATTTACCATAAACCTACTCACACAGATATTACGATACATTCTAACTCTTTCCACCCGATTAGTCATAAACTTGCTGCTTTCCACTCAATGTTATATAAAATAATCCATGTTCTTATGCATAAGATTAATTTTGATAAAGAATTAGATAGAATTTACACCATAGCTCAGAATAATAGTTATTCAAAAGAATTAATAAATAATCTCCTTCATAAAAACAAAAAGCAAAAATCATATCCAAGAATTATCCTATAGTTCCTCAAACTTACTCATCAAAATTTGCCTCTGTGACTTATATAGGTACACCTTCCATGAAAATAAAAACATATTTACGAAAAACAACAAAGACATTAATTTCATTTCGTACAAACAACAAACTACAGAATCATATTAAAAATAATAAAGATAAAACTGACAAAAATTTAAAGATAGACTCATTTTATGAAATTATGTTCATTCAAATTGATATTAAACATGGGGTATCTGTAGATGGAAAATTAATAATAATTTTTGTCTTAAATATTGATATATATTTGGCTTACCAAAATACAATGTCATCCAAATAAAATAGAATTCCATGTTTTAAAATGTAATTTATAAAAATGATTCGTGTGAAGCGTACCTTGTTTAATGTTTTTATCATCTTTTTTTTTTTTTTTTTTTTTTTTTTTTTTTTTTTTTTTTAATACTATGTGTACATTGTGTTTCAAAAATTAGTTTTATTAGGCGTAAACTATGTTTTGTGTAAAAACCCCTAAATTTAAAGATAGACTCATTTTATGAAATTATGTTAATTCAAATTGATATTAAACATGGGGTATCTGTAGATGTAAAATTAATAATAATTTTGTCTTAATATTGATATATATTGGGCTTACCAAACATGATTTTTCAAATGTTTTAAGTGTATTGCATTGAATTTTATGTAATTTCAATATTAAATAATTGAAAGCGAGTATTTATTATACTACTGTTGTTCAGTGGTTAATATTTAATGAAAAGTATATTTCTTGTAATGATATAAAAACTATTTGTAAATACAATGTCATCCAAATAAAATAGAATTTATAATAGTGTTTCGTGATATGATTTGCTATTTTTCTCAAATTATAAAGTGCTTTAAAATGTAATACATTCGCTGTTGTACAAAAACTCATGATGTGTGAAAAGATGGACTCATTTTATGAATTTATGTTAATTCAAATTGATATTAAACATGGGGTATCTGTAAATGTAAAAATGATGATACATTTTTAACTCTTAAATATTGATAAATAGCTTGGCAAACATCAATTTTTCGATTGTTTTTAAGCGATGAACAAGTATATATTTATTATTTTGCAAATCTTTTGGTTAGAACGTTAATACTGTCTTTATATTAGTTTTTTTTTTTGTGTATACTGCTGTTGTTCAGTGGTTAATATTTAATGAAAAGCATATTTCTTGTAATGATATAAAAACTATTTGTAAATACAATGTCATTCAAATAAAATAGAATTCCATGTTTTTAAAATGTAATTTATAAAAATGTTTCGTGTGAAGCGTACCTTGTTTAATGTTTTTATTCTCTTTTTTAATACTATGTGCACATTGTGTTTCAAAATTAGTTTTATTAGGGATAAACTATGTTTTTGTGAAAAAAAAAAACCCTAAATTTCATATTAAAAGCTGTACCTCAGGCATATTTCTTCTAATGACAGTACTAAACGTGAAGTGTAAAAAGATAGCACATATTTTATCTGTTGTGGGACTTAGTATGTTTCCTTTTCAACCTTTTTAAATATTATAAGAAAGTTAACTAAATCAATTTAAGAATTTATGATATTTAAAATTGGGGTTAGGCTGGGGTATCTCTAAAATGGAAATATTTAATGCTATGTCTATTTTTCATATGTGTAGTGTTTTGTCAAAAAGTTTTGATTGCTGAAAAAGTGGGTAATAAAAAATTTGATAGAGCATGTATCTCAGCTCTATCGTTTTACTGCATTGTTATATTGCACTATATGGATCATCTCGAGAACATTCCTTGCCTTTGCATTTGATTGTTTTGTTTAAATTTGATATTTGTGAAATTGAAAGTATGGTTGAGGTTTGTTTGATGTGTGTAGTTGTTTTATTTTTAATAAATTGTTTTCTTGAAAATATGTTGTTCCTTTTTATTTTATAATATAGATATATTAAATAAGGTGACTATCACAGCGGTGTCGAGTTATTTCTTGTAGTGATATATATAAAAGTATGTATGTATACTTATGAATGAAAATAATTATTATAAGTCTATCAATTTATTCATATGAGGATTAGAGTGTCTATGTATTTATGTATGTGGTATTAAATATCTAGGTCTTCTATGGAGAGAATGATGTTTATTACCTATATAACTTTACCTATGGATTTATATGTCATAATTGTTTATCGTTGTATTTCGTTTAATGTTTTTCCCTATGATTGATATGCTATAATTCGCCTACAAAATGTGGTTATTATTTTTTAATAAATTGTTTTTTCTTAAAATATGTTGTTCCTTTTTATTTTATGATATAGATATATTAAATAAGGCTACTATCATAGAGGTGTTGACTTATTTCTTGTAGTGATATATATAAAAGTATACTACTTCAAACCATATACTATAAAAGTATGTATGTATACTTATGGATGAAAATAATTATTATAAGTCTATCAATTTATTCATATGAGGATTAGAGTGTCTATGTATTTATGTATGTGGTATTAAATATCTAGGTTTTCTATGGAGGGAATGATGTTTATTACCTATATAACTTTACCTATGGATTTATATGTCATAATTGCTTATCATTGTAATTCGTTTAATGTTTTTCCCTATGATTGATATGCTATATTAGCTATAATTCGCATACAAAATGTGGTTATTATTTTTTAATAATTGTTTTTCTTAAAATATGTTGTTCCTTTTTATTTTATGGTATAGATATATTAAATAATGTGACTATCATAGAGGTGTTGACTTATTTCTTGTAGTGATATATATAAAAGTATGTATGTATACTTATGGATGAAAATAATTATTATAAGTCTATCAATTTATTCATATGAGGATTAGAGTGTCTATGTATTTATGTATGTGGTATTAAATATCTAGGTCTTCTATGGAGAGAATGATGTTTATTACCTATATAACTTTACCTATGGATTTATATGTCATAATTGTTTATCGTTGTAATTCGTTTAATGTTTTTCCCTATGATTGATATGCTATATATATATATATATATATATATTAGCTATAATTCACCTACAAAATGTGGTTATTATTTTTTAATAATTGTTTTTCTTAAAATATGTTGTTCCTTTTTATTATATGGTATAGATATATTAAATAATGTGACTATCATAGAGGTGTTGATAGTGATCAAACGTTGTGGTTTCCATTAGAAACGTGTTTAGATCTGTTAGAAATATACTGGTAAGCTCGATAACAAGCTTTGAACTGCTAGGCTGCATAAATACATTTCATTTATGCATCTATCGCTGAATGTATGATTTGAATGTATTGTTTTGGAATGACGGCTTTAAAAGAGAATGATTTGATAGTGGTTTTAATAGATTGATGCCTGATGCCACCGAAGTTTATTAGATTTTGGTGGCCATCTTGCTTTTCTAAAAATCCCTACTTTGAAACGTCCTGTATATTCATAATTGGTTGCTATGTTATCCAGTATCATACTGTATATTTATTTTATGATTTGAGATGGTATGCTGATGTCAAATATAAATCCTCGGTGGTGGTGTTTGAAAGTATGTTGGGTTTGACCTAGATGTATCTTCCTAAGTTGATCCGGTGTTGTGGCGTTTGAAACTATGTTGGGTGGTTGTTGTTGTGATGCGTGATACGGAGTTGGGTATTTTCTAGAAGTTGAGTTTATATTTTGATCGATCATATTGATAGTCGGCTATTTCGCCTGACGTCACCTTAGTTTATTAGATTTTTGGTGGCCATCTTGGATTCTCCATCTTGCTTTTCTAAAAAATCCCTACTTTGAAGCGTCCTGTATATTAATATTTGGTTGCTATGTTATCCAGATGGATGGGATGGATGGACGGATGGATGGATGGATAGTTTTTTGAGAAAAGAGGGATTTGATAGTGGTTTGAATGTGTGGTTTTAATATAGGGGTTTCAGAATCGCTTCATGACCCGGTTGTGAGCTGATTCTAGCGATGGTTTTGAGATGATGTTTCATAGGAGTTCGAGTGCATGGTTTTGATATATTGGATGCTTGACGTGGCATTAGTTTATTAGATTTTTGGCGGCCATCTTGGATTCGTCATCTTGCTTTTCTAAAAATCCCTACCTTTGAAAACGTCCTGTATATTCATACTTGGTTGCTATCTCGTCCAGTAGCATACTGTATATTTATTTTATAATTTGAAATGGTATGCCGATCTTAGATGTAAGGTTTATATTTTTATCGACCATCTTGATGGTATGAAACTTGGTCATATTGTTAATTAATACATTGTTTTTCTAAAAATCCCTACCTTTGAAACGTCCTGTATATTCATACTTGGTTGTTATCTCGTCCAGTAGCATACTGTATATTTATTTTATAATTTGAAATGGTATGCCGATCTTAGATGTAAAGTTTATATTTTTATCGACCATCTTGATGGTATGAAGCTTGGAGATATTGTTAATTTATAAATAATAATAAATAAATTGTTTTTCTTAAAAAAATATATTGTTTGTTTTATTTTATTTTATAAGTAAGATATACATTTCATGCATGCGTCTATCACAGAAGCAGACAGCCGTTGCGGTTTCCGCTGGAAACATGTTTAGACCTGTTTGAAGTACATTGAGAAGCGCGATAGCAAGCCTGGTAATTTATTCAGGAATTTCACATGTACTTATTAGCATTATGATAGCATAATCATGCTATATAATTAGTATAATTAAATATAATTACAGTATTAGTATTTAATAAAAGTTAATCATTGTTTCTATGCTAGCTGTATTATTAATTGAATAATTTGAATGTACATATGTATAAAAGTCGTGCGGTGTTCGCATCTCATCTTTGTATACAGGTATATTAAACAACTCCTTCCCTATCTTTCTCTACACCTCCGAAGCTGGTTACACACACACACACACACACACACACACACCGCCGCACACACCTACGCTCGCTCGCGTATATACATATATACATACATATATATATGAAGGCCTGTAAGGATTGAATGACTTGCCTCGTGGCACGAAAGTGATTACACCTGTATAAATTTCAAATGACCTTGAATTGCAGAATGAACCTCCATAAGAAATAACATAGGAAATTGCGCTGGAATCCGCATTATATAACTACTGATGATATATCTGCTTATGCCAAATTTTTCTAACAGTCTCATGGCTGCAATTAAAGTTTAAAGCTGCTTGACGAGTAGCATAATTCGGATTATCTTGCACTGTCAAAAGAACATTTAACTTAGTTTCATCATCCACTTTTGGTCGCCCAGTTTTAGGTAGATCCCTAACATTTCTGTACTACTCATACTTTAGAAGTATTTTACTTACAGTTGAGCGAGTTATTGGTTGCCGATTAGGATGCGTTGCATTAAATAGTTCGCAAACTTCCACTGTACTCCTTCTTCGGTCACCATAACCAATCATCATAAGAATCTCAATCCGTTCTCTCTCACTTAGACCCATTTTTATCAAAAGAAATGGCAATTATAAAACAAGCAAGGCCTAACAAACTAACGGTGGTTAGTCACTGTGTAATTAGATAAGACGTCACCTTCCATACTGACAATTCTCTCATGACAACGTTCAAAGATTAAAACTACCAAAAATTATCATGTAGTTCCACCAAAAGTGTTTTTTCAATTTCTACAAGTAAATATTAAAGATATCCCCAACAACTCATATATCGTTGAAATCTTCATGAGAAGCTCTTTTGATTTTCTTTAAAATATACAGGGTATTCCATTTAAAAAAACACATGATAATGTTATATCTTCTTTTTTGATAACCCTGTATACTTCAATTTAATCTAAGAAAATGCGCCTTCAAAAATAAAAAAATACGTGTCTGAGCGTTTTTGCTAGAGATATGTTTTAAAACTGATATTTAGGGTATTCCTTACTTTATTGACACACTGTATAATTGAAATGTTTGTTAATCTTCTGAGTAGGATTGGAATTATAAGGATAGATTATTATCATATTCTAATTCAGATGACTTTAACCGTGTTTAGAAAGACTTTATCTCACTTTTATTTCATAAGCAATAATCAGAAGCTTCGATGAAGTTCAGGTGTTAAATCGTTAAAGTAAGAAAGTTACAGGTTTACTTCGCCTAAGCAATATAACGGGTGGCTGCAATTAACTTACGCCTTACGATTTAGAAATGTTCATGTTATTACAGAAACAACTTGAAAAGAGTTTCTTCCATTTGTTCTACCATCAGAGTCGTGCGCTTATGGATTATAATTATTATAATTCCTGCCTTACATAGGTTTTCAAAGCTAATTTTTGCTCGTTAATTTCTAAAGAATATTATATTAGTGGAAATTGAAAATCAAATGTCGTTACTACATTTAGTACAGTTATATTATCCTAGACTTCACGTCAAGTTTGATAATGTCTCTTACAGTCATAAATGATGTAATCAAAATTGCCTTTGGTGTTACAGATAACACACTTAATATCATCAATAATGTTTAGTTTAGCTAAATGAATTGGATAGCACCCATGCTCGACTAATGATAGATGATAGGTGATTTCGTAGAATACTATACCTACTACAAAACCAAACGCAGAGTGTAGTACAGCATATCTGGATGAAGTGGTTGTTACATACTATTTCCACCGTCGTTTCCAACTTGTTCTTTGTTTTTGAAGTGTAAACTTCTTTGGGCGCGTTGCGTAGACTGTGGGCACTGAACAAGACTGAGCCGTCACGCTCGGCTATGTAACGCTCGTTCGGGTAAAGTCGGCTCGAGCCGACTAAGGGAACGAGAGGAATATATCATACAGAGGTATTTAATTTCAATTAAATTGAAATCTAAATGAATAACTAAATTCATGTCCCCGAGCATATTCGATTCCGAGCCGCACGGGTGAGAAGCCGGCACGTTAGCATCAGACCAGCGCAGGACTCGTAAGCGAGTATTCATATCGTCTAATTATATATATATATATATATTAATTTAATATGTATTTTAATATGCATTAAACACATATATCAAATTCTTAGCCGTATCTGTTAATACATATGAAACACACACATATACCTATATACGTGCGAGTAGATTTCTTGAAAATTTGCGGCTTATTAAATTGAAAATTACTTGCTTTCTTTAAGTTAATTAATGAACTTAGGGAAAAGAGTAATTTCATTATCGAAGACTAACAATGTTAGTTTCGCCCAATGCTCGTCAGTCCGATAATGAAATCAGACCTTTTCCCTCTTATTTTCAATTTGTATTTATACAAACTGAAGTGATCTTAGCAAGCATGAGAGAATTAATTACTTAATTCACTCTATCATACAGAGGAAACATATTTATATGTTTTGCCAAGAAATCTACTCGCACGTATATAGGTATATGTGTGTGGTTCATATATATATACAGGGTGAGTTTTTTTGAATGTTTAGCATTGGGATCTCAGAAACTACTGGAGATAGAAAAACGCTTAAATGGGGAAAGATGCGCAGTTTTACGAGTTTGATTTAAAACTGCTTTTGTTTCTCCGATAACTTTCATGGCTTATTAGATATTCAAAGAAAACTAAATTTTACGATTTTCTTTATACATGCTTAGCATCGTTAATAGTAATTTCAGAGAAAAAGTGTTTAAACAAAAGTTTTAGATAATTTTACGCCAAATAAAACTATGTAGCTAATATTTTTTTTCTTTCACCATTATCGAGTTATGACACAAACTTTTATTTTTTTAAATGGAAACCATAGTTGGTTTTGACATCATTAAAAAGCTTATTTTTTGCTGATTACAATGATATAAGGTTTGATATGGTTATTTTAAAAAATAAAGAGGATATAGACATTTTTATGGTTTTTATGGAAAACAATTGAACTTCGAACTGATAAAATACAAACCAAACGAAAACTTATTTTGAAATCTTATGTAGTAATAAAATGAAAACTATAAAAACTTTTATTAAGGGCACGCAACATTATTAATGTTCAAAAATACCTCCATTATTATTAATACACAAATTGCATCTCTTCACAACAGAATTTGTAGCATTGCGTACTTTACGCCTATCGATGTTATTAAAAGCAACTAAGACAGCTTCTCTTAAATCGTCGATTGTTTCATATGTTCTTCTGTTTACTGTGTCCTTTAGTACACCCCACAAGAAAAAATCCAAAACCGATAAATCAGGGAATCTAGCCGGCCATTCAATGGGTGCATTTCGTCCTATCCATTGATTAGAGAAGTTAAAATTTAAATAATTTCTAACATTCAGTTGATTGTGCGGAGGCTCTCCGTCATGTTGAAACCATTGCAGCATTGCTCGGGTTCTTAAATCTAAATTACCTAACATTTCCTCGAAATCTTGTTGTAAAAAATTAAGATAACGATTGCCAGTTAGTGATCTATCAAAAATAAAAGGAGGAAGAACAGCTAATCCTATAACACCACACCAAACATTAAACCCAAATTTAATTTGTGGTCTCCTATGTTCAACGTGATGTGGATTTGTTTGAGACCGTATGTGCTCATTGTGCCTATTAAACATTCCACAATTTGTGAAACGAGATTCATCAGTCCATAATATTTTCATTGAAAAGTGTGGATCATTTTGACACTGATCTTTAAACCATCTACAAAAAGCTATAGAAATTTATGCTTCGTCAACACTCTGGCAATAATGTGTTGAGAGGAGCCCATTTCTGTTGAAATTTGTCGGGTCGATGTAGATGGATTCTGAGCGACACATGCTCATATGTTTATTTCTCTATCTTCATCCATCCCTTTTTTTGATTTTGGTTTAACGAACGAACCATAATCTGCTAAATTATCCCATAATCTCTTAAAAGTAGGTAGCGACGGCTGACGTCGATCAGAATAATTTTCAAAATAAACTTCAGCAGCTCTAGCAGAATTTTTCTGGCACTAAATGTAACATTCAACCATATCACGCTTTTCTACGTTAGAAAATTCCATAGCCAATGCAAACTTATGATTAACTACCGTTTGCACCGCTTATAGTTAAGTTACAATTAAATTAATTAATAGTTAATTGTCAATGTTTGACAATTAACTTGACTTAAAAGTAAAAATTAACAGCTCTCACTTCTGTGACTCAACGTGAAAGCAATGTTAGTATATTTATCTCGACTGCTCCAACGAACACTATTGTAACTGAGAGTTTTCGTTTTTTGAATTACAAAACATCAAACATTTTTTTTTTAGGTTTATATCTTATAAAGTGAACAATGATAGAAATGTCTATATCCTCTTTATTTTTTAAAATAACAATATCAAACCTTATATCATTGTAATCAGCAAAAAATAAGCTTTTTAATGATGTCAAAACCAACTATGGTTTCCATTTAAAAAAACACAAGTTTGTGTCATAACTCGATAATGGTGAACGAAAAAAAAAAATATTAGCTGCATAGTTTTATTTGGCGTAAAATTATCTAAAACATTTGTCTGAACACTTTTCTCTAAAATTACTATTAACGATGCTAAGCATGTTTAAAGTAAATCGTAAAATTTAGTTTTCTTTGAATATCTAATAAGCCATGAAAGTTATCGGAGAAACAAAAGCAGTTTTAAATCAAACTCGTAAGCCTGCGCATCTTTCCCCATTTATGCGTTTTTCTATCTCCAGTAGTTTCTGAGATCCCAATGCTAAACATTCAAAAAAACTCACCCTGTATATATGTTGTCACTGGATTCCGGGTTTTCTTCCGCGTTTCCACTGCTTGGTCTTTGGAAAGACCGATGCTGGTTTCTTGACGACGTTTCGGCAAAATCACACTTGCCATCTTCAGGTCTGCGATAACTGTCTGCTTCTGCTCCTTGTTATTCGTAAACTGAATAACAAGAAGCAGAAGCAGACAGTTATCGCAGACCTGAAGATGGCAAGTGTGATTTTGCCGAAACGTCGTCAAGAAACCAGCATCGGTCTTTCCAAAGACCAAGCAGTGGAAACGCGGACGAAAACCCGGAATCCAGTGACAACACATACTACTACCCGCGGAAACCTGAAAGAGAACATATATATATATATATATACATGCGTCCAAACCCATCCAGAAACGTATCAGAAAATCTCTCCGTCGAGGAACCCTTTAAAGTTGTCCGTACACCCACGCGATTATATTTCGCGGACTGTGTTGCGTTCGCTAATTGGTAACTTCGCGGACGGTTAACCAAAAAATTTGTTGTGTGTGTATGAGACATTATCTCTATAATAATATAATGTAATATTTAGCGTTCAGGTAAGTTTTAGCATTTTTATTAAAATGATATGGCTGACTCGGAAACTGATCAGTATATTCCGGGTGTTAAATAAGGTCCACACGCATTTACTATAATTTGCATACCAATGCAAAACAGAAACGTTGAGAATAGAGCATTGCTTTAATTGCTCATTATATACGAATTTATAAGCATTTAATTTTTTTTCTGTTACACAGGATGGATGAAGAAAATCAAATCGAAGACAAATTAAAACAAAAAAGGGAATTGTCTAATGCGCGCGTGAAGAAATATCGTCAAAAGAAGCACACTAAATCTCAGCAACTGAATTAGTCGATGCAGGATGACCCTAATGTAATATAGAACGAAAAAAAAGTTGGATTTCGTATTATTAACCTCGCCTTGATGAAGTTTTCACTTCTGCCGTGTCGTTTTAAGCACACCCATTTTCTTGTTATTTGACTAGACAGTTGGCAATTTTCAATGTTATATTTTCCTCACCAACTTGTTCTTTGTTTTTCTATGATTAAACATATGGTAATTTTCAATGTTATATTTTCCTCAGATAACTGACTCAATTGGCAGTTATTTTTAGATAAAACGTTTACTACTGCATTATATTCGATATCAGCATGAGCGAGCCCTCACCTGCACAAAATAGTTAGAATTTCTTTTTCTTAGCCAACTCGGCTAATTCAAATTTTATCCGTAGGAAGATATTATTTATTCTTTGTCCTGGTTGAAGTGACGGTTTTAATTTCACGATTATAAATATGTTCCATGGTATAAAGAATAGCCTAAGCTTCCGTTGAAGAAGCAGTATTATAGTTTGTCTTAATAAACGTACTACCAACTCCTGGCCGTGTGTATTGGATGTATCACGGTATATATGAGTTTTGAGAGGATTCAATAACAATTGTAAAGTGTTATTGTTGATGAGTGGCTCGTATAGAAAACGTCTTATAGAAATCCCACCTCGGCTAATGTTGAAGATATGTATGTAATAATGTGGTTACTTGGAAGAAAATTGGATTAATATGTACCTATGTGGAGGAATTGTTGCCAGCAAATTTTCCTAGAGCCATAAAACTTTAATAAAAGTTTGAATACTTGTTAATATATGTTCCAAGTTTCTTGTACAAGATTATTACAGGAATTTGAGCAGTAATCTTTATGAAAAATGATAATGAATACTTGGAAAAATCTCCAATAGATAATGAAAACCATACACATACATATACGAATTAAAAATACGTACATGCATGCGCGAAATGGATGCACACTCTGCCCTAGAGTCGGCATTACAGTAACCAACGCACAAACACAGTGTTTCAGTCTACTGTGACTTCATGAGTGTGCAACGTGCTTGCTGCAATGATAAATGAGCTCCAGACCTCCCGCATATCGTCTCTTCACGTAAAGATGCCTATGAGAAAAAAAACAAAAAAAAAGAAACAACTCGCACATCAGTGCATGTGAAACTGTGCTACTGCAAAGACAAAAGGTAAGATCTAAGGGCACGACTGAACCCCGCGCAACTAGAGAGGCTTTTAATATCAGCCGGTATACTATTATAAAGTGTAACGGCGGAATAACTGAACGATCTCTCAAAAAGAGATGTATGATAGCGCGGAGCGCAGTGAGCAAATGTTTGAAACGCGTATTGAGAACATGGACGATCCAGTATGTCGTCAACACGTATTCTTTATAATGACTATTACATGTGACAATAAACTTCCACAATAATTTTGTGTACCTATGACTCCGCGTACTAATAATTTTATTTGAAAAGCTAACTAAAAACATCTGTGATCATAGAGTGGAATGCGCACAACAGTCGACATACTACTGAGCACACCTAAAGCCATTTAGTATAGAATTAGAATAGGTTTTAATTTCATACAATAATGTCATACGAGAACTGATGAAATGCTTTATATTGTATCATAAAATAGTATTCTATTTTTTGTTTGTCCACTCTTTCGCGAGTCAAACATGACAATGTGTTGGATACAAACAGGGCTAGAAATTGTAAAACATCTAAAATACGAATGGTGAATCAGTAAATCAGTTACTGAGTAGTAATAGACATATTACTAAATAATTCACTGCGTTCTTATCGTTAAGGTTTCGTAGGGGATGTTTGGTGTTCACTGTTTCGTTGGTTTTTGTTCTCCAACATGTTCTGCTCATTGTTAGCCTGTTGATATTTTCCTATTGCATAGCCCTTTCATCATCTTTGACTGCGGTTACTCAGATCTTCTTCGGACTTCCACTTGGCATTGGACATGTAAGCCCATACAACTTGAGTTGATTATCCACTATTTTGTCAAGTTAATCATAAATTCGATGCTTATTTTCATTATACAATAAAAACTGTGGCTAATACTGGAATAAATACTGTCACTTCTCTGTTAGTCTTACAATGAATGAGAGAATCTTCATTTGCTGTACTCTATCAAAAAAGAATAAATTGACACTGCGACAGCTTAAAAGAAAACTTCAATTATATTCTACCATCCAATTTTTTTTTATGTTCGCGCTATTGTTCCTTCGTTGTGGATTATAGTCATAAACCATTAGAATTTTGATTCTATAAAAGTCATCTGTCGGTTTAGGCTATTATACATGTAAAAACTATTTTGAAGACAATGCTTTACTTACTTTCGATGATATATATTTAATGAACTTAATGGAATATTTTCTTGGAATCTGCTGCCATTGATATTATCTTATGTTAACAAAGAGAAAGTTTAACTTAACACTGCAATTTTGTCAGTTTAACATTCATAAAAGTGTTAAACTTATCTTAGGAAAGCGGTGATTACTTAAAACAGACAACCTGATTTATGTTGAAACAGAAGCAGCCCTGAAGATGTCCCTTACAATAGTGAACAAAACAACGGCAGCAGAGAAGAACGGTGACACTATATCAACTCTGAAAACAAGAAGCACTACTTTCAGCAAAGATTTTTTTTTAAATATTCTTTTAACAATTATTAAAAAGAGCTAATACAAAAAAGTATCAACATGGCTTAGTATGATATTTAAATCATTCAATAATAGTACTTTTATTAGCACATAAGGAGATAGTTTCATTTCAAATACGAACTATTAATTTTTTCATTAATAAATTGTGATTACTGGCTTAGCTAGCTACAAGTACTGCATTAATGTGAAAAAACCTACTTTCATAGTTTTTTAACAATTGACATACATTACATGTGATTCCCGCGAGAAAATAGTTGGTGATTTCAACGATAGATTGAGCGTGTAGAAGTATTGACATCAAATAAAATAACGATCCAAGAAACCTTATTTAATATATTTCTTTTTACTCGACGAGCAATTTGTACAAAATAATTTGAGAAAAACATAATTCGTTCCATTAATAGGTACTCATCCGGTCACACGACTAGCTCATCATCTTCGCTGCAATTTCCGGCATTTTTCATTTTTATCTAGCCCGGAGCTGTATATACGATTATTACCTGCTACTTCGGAGCTCTCCGGAGATACAACTCGGTCGAAGTCTCACATATTTCTTCGATTGTGACAGATCGAAGTCGAACAAGAGTAGCGACCAACATAATGCCGCAGGCGAGAGAGCAAAAGAACGAGAGAAGTAAGTAGCAAAGGTGAAGGCACCGTCAAGAGACGGGCGCATAAGTAAAAGAAGAACAAGAAGTATCAAGAGAGATTTAAAAAAGGAGAAGTAACAGAGCAAAGGTTGCTCACACAACCGGACGCAATTTATTTTATATATATGGCTGCCGATAGGCAACTGCCTCTTTTTTTTTAATCACCGACCGGACGGTGTTGTAAATTAAAGCATCAGGAATCTATGTATCGGTATATCTGTATGTATGTTGAACAGGGTTGGCGTGTACGATATACGAGAAGAATATTACTTACACGGTGTCATAGTTGCATGTACTCGTTGCAGTATCATAATGGAAATCTTGGTGTTTACTACGGAAATGTTATCAAAATACATGCCTGCGAATAATCTAAAAGTTAAATTCTTTGAATATTATTCTCGTTAAATACATATATGGTAAACGATATAGGTAGCAACACCGAGAAAATTATTGAGGAAAAATTAACTTAATTCTTATCATTTGCAATTCTAAAGAGATCAACCTTGACATTCGAGTGAATTTAACAACTTGGTACTTGGTACTTGGTAATATTATTTCAATACATAACTCACCCTAAATAGAATCCATGTAAAATTGATTAGAGAGTATGTTTTATATTTTACGGTATTGTTCATTTCCTACAAGATTATATATAAAGTAAGTTGCACCGTCGAAAAATACGACGCTCTTCTACGAGTATGATTTTTCGAAAGACGAGACTCGCCTATTCCTTTATATTTGGTGTTGTTTTCAAGAAGTCCATGCCAGAGAATGTTTAAATTTTCAAAATTGTCTGACGTTTAGGTTTACAGATACATTTGTTTAAAGTTTAGTTTTCGTTATGCAATTTAGTACTTGTTTTTAAATATTAACACAGCTGAGATTTTCACGGCAATGCAGAAAATATCGGGCCACGATGCTTCTTCGACGGTCACGATTTTTCACGGGGCTGCTCGGTTTAAACTAGTGTTGGAAAAATTCGAGTAAAAAATAACCGTATAACCGATTATTTAAATAATCGGTATAATTCGGGTTACAGTACGAGTAACGAGTGATGGATGATTGGCTTATAGATAAGATAACCCAAATCGGAGTTGCGGACTGGCTAGTTTACTAGAGTACTTCATCACCCGTCACCTAGTACTCGTCACTTGTATTGAAAAACCGATTTCCCGGTTATTTTTCACTCGAGTTGTCGCATTATTACTACGAACTGGAAGTGGTTGTTCAATGCAAGTGACGATTTGAAGCAACCAGTTTATCGTGCCGGTAAGAACTTGAAATATACGACATAAGATTGCGAGTATTCGCACTTATTACTGATTTGTTAAAAAAAATTAATTTTGAAAGTACACTTTTGTATACCATTTCTTAATAACAATAAGTAATATTATTGAATATGAGAACATTATACGAAGGATAGTCTTAAATCATACTGCGGGCTCTGCCATTTGCAATGTATAACAGAGTGATGATGCGAGTGACAATTATACGAGTGATAATTCGCTTGTTAAGATCACCCGAGTAGTGAGTATCCGGTTACTAAAATAAATGTGTTATCCATCACTACTTTTGATGTTTTGGATCATCAAAGCAAGTTACCATTCCAGAAATGGTTGTAAAAGTGTAAGAGTTTCTGTATACTACATTCTATATGTCAAGTAAGGCATGTCTAAGCTCTCTTCCAAGTGAACGCCGCAATTACTAAAGGGAGATTTGATAAATTCTCCTGGTTTGAAGAACAACGAAACTTTCAAGTTCGAAAGTATGACTGTGGATTGTTTTGCCACTTGTGGTTTGTAAGACAGCACCAATTGCTAAGCTTCAATATTGAAATAACAGCCAAATATATTCACAATTGCTTTATTTGAACACTGTTGTTAAACGTGTACAATTTAAAACAATTAATATGAAAAATAAATATAAATGTTGGGAATCATCTTGTCGTTCGATAATACTGAAAATTTGAAAGTACAATATTCAAATAGAAGGTAGTACCTAGTATATGATGGAACTGATTTTTATGACTTGCATCTAATCGTAAAAAAAAAAATTAAATTACAAAGATTAACCCCACTACTATTGACAGTTAAAATAGATAAGTATTGAAAAAGAGAAAAGCGCCCTACATAAAATATGCATATCTTACAATTACAAGTTATTTAATATATTTTTGTGACAAGTAACGATAAGCATACCAATACTATTATATTAGAGCGGGATTAAGACAGAAAGGTGAAAACCTATTGTTAAAATGAGGTGTGGCCACCACATGACTTTTTTCTACGTATGAGCATTTCAAATTATACAAGTATAAGCATTTTTTTTTATTCAAAAATTATTTAAAATCCTATTCTAAGTACTTCAATTCTCTTAATAAGTCTCTATAGAATGCATACATTGTAAGATATTCGTAAAAAGTGCTACTCGCTAAGAGCAAAAGTGTTATTTCCGGTCCGAATTTTGAAATTTCATGTATATAAAAGATATTGCAAATCTAGCTCTAAATACTTCTGTACTCTTGATAAATATATATAGAATTCATAATTTACGACATATTTGCAAAAAGTCGCTATTCGAAGATAGTAAAAGTGTTACTTCCGGTCTGAATCTTGAATTTTTTTTATACAAAAGGTATTGAAAATTATGTTCTAAATACTTTTATACTGGTAATGCACCTGCCTAAAAAGCATGATTTGCGAGATATTCGCAAAAACTGATTTACGATAAGAGTAAAAGACCTACTTCTAAACTACTACTTCCGGTCTACTGATTCTACTGAAAATCTAATCGGATTTCAAGAGAGAGATAATACACGTAAATACAAAATTTGGTATTGATATATACAGCGGTTTGACCGCTATCGTGGTCACACACACAGAGAGACAGACACACAGCCAGGCACACAGACAGACAGACAGACAGACAGACATGTTTTAAAAACCACTTTTTTGGTATCTGAGGACTTCAAAACGTGGACATCTGCAAAAATCTCGAGATCGAAAATTTTCATCATTACAAGAGTAAAAAGATAAAACTGCCGTTGTATAAATATTTTTCAGAATATACAACAATTCCAAACCTGTCGTAATTGAAAGTTATATAAAGTCACTTAAAAGCATACTCAATAAATACACAATTATACTGGAGACGCGTTAAGTTCAGTTGCACGTCATCGATGACGTTTACATGTTGTCATAACTGTATTAGAGAAACTAAAAAAGTTACTTTTTTAAATTATACTTGAGGGCATTTATTTCATTAGCTTAAATAGAAGATTTATAAATTGATCATAATATACGCATTCATGGCAAATAAACACATAATTTCCGTTTCAATATTAAATTTCTTTATTACATATTTTTAATAGACTAATAGTTCTATTCGGTGTTGACAGATAAAATATATCTGTCAAAAAGACGTGCGTTGTGTATATTGTTCCTGTCAAATTTTTCATGTTTACTTTTGCTCTGATATAAATTGTTTAAAAACAGTGCTTCTTAGAAGTGTATTTATTATTTATTTGCGTCCATTGAATATAATGCCGAAAGGTTTCTGTAAACAGTCGAGGCTTTTTACAAACTTTTCTATAATCATGTGTTAAATTTAATGTGAATAGCGTAAGTATTGCTTATTTTAAATTATATTATGGATACGTAATGAAACATTTAAGGTTTTTCGACAATCTAAAATCTAAATCAATATAATAAATAAGTTGAGAAATACTGAAGTCTTAGAGCGTTTCAATTACTAAATATATTACGTTATACTTATTGTATTTGTTATATCAAATGTCACTGACAGAAATAAAAATAGATCCGGCAACATATACAAGGCGAGTCGTCATGGATCTAGTATGACGTGCAACTGAATGTAACGCGTTTCCACCATAGGTTTTCTCTAATGTACACCATGCACGTAAATGCAACAATGTTAACATAAATATAGGTTTACGAACAGCTTAATGATGACGCTATTAAAGGCTTTAATACCATTCACCTAACGTTAATGTAGCCTTAAAATTAAATGTAGAAAATGAATAAGAAATATATACAGAGTGAATCTTCTGCGAGATCGTGAAAGAATGCGAATTTTATATTTTTTGTGTCGCTTTTCTACCAAAACGTTTCCTAGTTGAAAAAGTAATGGCAACGATGTTTTGAAAGACTTCTCATCGCCGATCTTGGGAAGAACTGAATTAACGACTAGAAATATTATGCTGTTCTTCTGGATAAAGTGGATGTTGCTAATACCGAACAGTGATCCGCAATGGAATCAGAGAAAGTGCTATTCCAATATCATTGTCAATAGTTATTTTTAAAAAATGAGATGTGGCCACCACACGACTTTCTTATACGTATGAAAGTGTTACTTCCGGTCTGAATTTTGAAATTTCATTTATATAAAAAATATTCCAAATTCAACTTTAAATACGTTTGTACTCTTCATAAATATATATAGAATGCATAATTTACGACATATTTGCAAAAAACCGATTTTCGATAAGAGTAAAAAACCAACATCCGGTAGGAATTTCGAAAATTTTTTTAATAAAATTCTTCTCAAATTTAATTGTAGGTACATATTAATTCTTTATAAAGTTGTCTAAACTTAGTTGTTGACGAAATATTGGCAAAATTCGAGTTTTTCACTGAAGTAAACTACTACTTCCGGTCGGCCGAATTTGCTGAAAATTTAATCATTTCTCAAGAGGGAGATTATACACGTAAAAACAAAAGTTGGAATTGATGTCTCTAGAGGCTTGACCGCTATCGTGGTCACAGACAGACAGACATTTTTTAAAAACCACTTTTTCGGTATCAGGGGACCCCAAAACGTGGACATCTGCAAAAATCTCGAGGTCGAAAATTTTCATCATCACAATACTTCCTTATACTACGTATAAGAAAGTAAAAAAATGAGGTGTGGCCACCACACGACTTTCTTATACGTATGAGCATTTCAAACTATACAATTTTTAGAATTTTTTTATACAAAAATTATTCAAAATCCTATTCTAAGTACTTTCATTCTCTTAATAAATCGCTACAGAATGCATCCTTTGCAAGATATTCGAAAAAAAGTGCTACTCGCTAAGAGTAAAAGTGCTACTTCCGGTCCGAATTTTGAAATTTCATGTATACAAAAAATATTGCAAATTCAACTCAAAATACTTTTGTACTCTTAATAAATATATATAGAATGCATAATTTACGACATATTTGCAAAAAACCGCTATTCGGTAAGAGTAAAAGTGGTACTTCCGGTCCGAATTTTGAAATTTTTTTTATACAAAAGATATTTAAAATTTTCATGTAAATACTTTTATACTCGTAATGTACCTGCCTAGAAAGCATGACTTGCGAGATATTCGCAAAAAACCGATTTTCGATAAGAGTAAAAGACCTACTTCCGGTAGGAATTTCGAAAAACTTTTTAAATAAAATTGTTCTCAATTTTAATTTTAAGTACATATGAATTCTTTATAAATTTGTATAAACTTAGTATTTGACGAAATATTGGCAAAATTCGATTTTTATACTGAAGTAAACTGCTACTTCCGGTCTACCGATTTTACTGAAAAACTAATCAGATCTCAAGAGGGAGATTATACACGTAAATACAAAATTTGGAATTGATATCTCCAGCGGTTTGACCGCTATCGTGGTCACAGGCAGACAGACAGACAGACAGACACACAGACAGACAGATAGACAGACATTTTTTTAAAAACCACTTTTTCGGTATCAGGGGACCTCAAAACGTGGACATCTGCAAAAATCTCGAGGTCCAAAATTTTCATCATCACAATACTTCCTTATACTACGTATAAGAAAGTAAAGAATTAGATAAATCGCACAGAAAATAGGTTTGAGTTGGCACGAACATAGGACTGTCATGTTCGTACGCTTCATTAAAGGCGCTCTAGATTTGACACAACGTAAGTACACCCTATTTAACGATTAGTTGATGAAGTTGTTTTCTTATCTTATATCCTGAGATACAATTATTATAAACAAAAGGATAAACACGACACTTGTAAGAGCTTTTGTTTTTGTACTTTTCGAATCACCCTCGTATATTGGAACAACCGATCGAATTCTTCTATTTATTATTCGTTTTGATGGCATTTTTTTCTCACAATTAATTCAATTACCGCACTAACAACTAATTTCTACAAAACAATTACGTATACACACTAACCACCATCGCCGCCGTCATTTACAATTCTAATTGCGTTTTCTCTAATTTACTGTCGACAATTGAATGAGCCGATAACAATTTTCCCATTCCTATCTCGTATATAGCTAAGTCGCGCGGGGCGCGCCGAAGAAGAACACAAGGACACAACTTAAATCCATAAAATATCAATAAGCGAAAGAGCGTCCGATTCTACCGACTGATTCCCGCTCGGAATGAATGGGTCCATTGAAAAGACTTGAATTATCGGACATTTTATGGACTCGAGATCAGATCATTAGAGACACATACAGCATCATTAAAAGCGGTAATTTATTGGCCGTACGCCGTCTTACTACATTAGAGTACGTCTTTTTCGTTCTCGCTCACATCGACGTTGCGGTAAATTGAGAGGTGACCCCCGTAAAATATGATTTAATTCTCAGTTTATGGTTCGCACATCATTACGCGGATCGTTGTAGTTTAATGGTTTAATAGCTCGGACTAAAGATGTTATGTAACATTACTTATACTGAGGACTTATTTGATAAATAACGTGTGTTGAAATTATGGTCTTAATCTATTTACAGCTCCGTTCTGGTCGGTTTTCTTCTTCTCCTTTTTTTTTTCGTTCACAGGTGTTTATGGGCTATCATCAAACATGTTTTATAGGCATCAGTTTTATCGTCGCAGACTGTCAAAGTAGGGATTAAATAATATTTCTTATAAAACTCTTCTCATGTTAAGTTCTTCAATGTTTCCTAACGTGAATGGCAATTTCAACACTAATAGTGATTTAATTAAAGCAACAATTTCAAAATTATAGTTAATAGTTTTACTTTTTAAATGAGTATATATTGTTGTTATAGAAATAAAAGATTGTAGTTGTACGATATTCCAGCAAACTATGGACATGATTCGGATTTTTGCCTGCAGTGCAGGGTAAATCCTGCACATGAATAATTGACCGACTTATTGTAATGAAACAATTAGAGAATTTTTATTTCACATTAATTCAAAAGCAAGCATTTTTGGCGTGTCCTATACAGGGTGTATTTGAAATAAGGGGACAGAGTATGATTAATGGAAAGATTTAATTTTATTAGACTCAAATCCAAAATAAATTCAAATTTTAAAAATTACAAAGATATTTTTAAAATATTCGTCGCGCCGCACACTTTAATACGACTGTAGGGTATGCAAGAGTGGAGTAAAGTAGGAGTGTGAAGGCGTGCGAGGTCAGTCTCGTTCGATTGTTACGTGTGGATGTTTTGTCTATGGCTTACACAACGCACGAACTGAAATAAATTATGTTTTTTTTTTTAAATTCATTTGCGTGCAATTAAAATAAAAGTTTCTCATAAGTAGAGTTGGGCAAATTTTACAACACAAATTTGTTTTTGTGAAAAATAAGAATTTAATCATAATAACAGTAATATTACTTACTATACATTTATTGTGGAAGAAAATGTAATATCTAAATAATCCTGTCAAATATTAAAATAATTACAAAATTCATACAGTCGGCATCTCAATAAAAAAAAATCTCGTTGTTGAAAACTAAGATATTTTAAAAGAGAATAAAAGAAATCGAATAAAGTACACGCATCAATTTTATCCCAAATCAGCTGATATTTCATATTAAGGAACACCTGTTTAGAAATAGTCAACAATGCTATCATTGGGGTTTTTGTAACGTTTACAACTGTTATTGCGGTGTGTGTATGTATGCGTATCTATGTGTGTTTATTTAGTTCCATAAAAATATTAGTTATTACGACTCATGACGTCGGCTGTCTGGCCTAACTGGCGCCATACCTCTAAATCCATAGGCGGCACATCAAAGACTTTTCGGGGGTTTTTAATTTTGGCGTTCGTGTCGTAATTGACTCACAATTTTTGGGATTTATATTCTACATAATTGCATCTTTCCATTTATCATACCATGTCCCCTTATTTCAAATACAGCCTGTATATGCCGCGACCTGAACTTATTAGCGCATATTTAGTAATATACATTTCTGCATACATGCCTAACACATATGGGCATGACATTCAGGATATTACCATTTTGTATATGTTAAGTTAATAAATGTTATCAACACTTGTATTAACGTACTTTTGCATTGTTAAGCCCTAGAAGGTCTAGGTGAGGTGATGTTAAATTTATATCTAATAATTTAAATTAAAAGGCATCCTACTTATTAGTAATATTAATTCACATATCGTTGAATACTTATTGAGTATATTAGTTGGCATGAAAAGTTACGAGAGATATTTTGTTGATTGATATAACCTAGAAAGGCACCTGCTAAGTAATTTTGATAATAGTTGGGAAAACTTTTGGTAGTTAAAAACATTTGTGTTACAGTTATTAGTAGTATGAAACAAAATAAACAAAAAAGTCTTAACAAACATGTGTTTGCAAAGTAACGGTTTCGGAGATAAGGAAGTTTATTTTTTTTGAAACATTTATTATTTACTATCTACAAACAAACAAAGGAAGCTTCTAGCAAAAATATAAAACAAAGTTTTCAGTCTCTTTCAAAAAATCCCTTTATTGGTTCGGATTTATTGGCATTTTCGATTAATTTGTAGCTGCAGCTCCTCGAGGCTATTTACAGTAGTACCATAGACCAATGTTTTTAAATATCCCCAAAGAAAAAATCTGGTGGGTTTAAATCTGTCGATCTTGCAGGCCATAAAGCAGCCCTTCCTATCCATCCATTTGGAAAAGTTTGATGTAAATGCTCTCTGACGGTAATCGAAAAATGGACTGGGCACCATCATGCTGGAATCACATTTGTTGCCTTGGCTCTTAAGAAATATCGTCTAAAATATCACACACTGTGTTCGGCAAAAAGTGTAGGTACGCAGTGCCTTTAATCGGTTTGGTAAAACAACAGGACCTAGAAATATGTCGCCAACAATACCCATCCAAATGTTTAATGAAACACGTGCCTGATGTCCATAATCCATAACAGCTTATGGTCTTTCGTCAGCCCAAACAAGCGTATTGTGACAATTAGCAACTCCATTTCGGCTTGATCCGTAAAAAGAATATTGGTAAGAAAACGCAGCAGTGCATATAAACCAGCGACAAATATCCATACGTTTTTGATGATCAAGTGGATTTAAGGCCTGCACTCGTTGTACATGGTACGAGTAAAGCAGCTGCTCGTGCGTAGGGTTCTCTAGAGAGCACTAATTTCACCTTCGGCTGATATTGTTCGCACAGTCGTACTCGGATTATGCTCTACCCGTGCTAGAATTTCTTCTTCTGCTCTAGGAGTAGATATCGACCTTGGTTTTTCGGATAAACGGCACTATTTGCTCAATGAACCAGTATTACACGATCTTTGATAAATTATTCCAAACATGCAATGTAAACGAATCTGGTGATTTGGATAAGTCTCAACATAAAGACGTCGCGCTTCTGTGGCAATTCTTTTAGCACGGCTAATTCTACGTTACTGTAAACAGCCGTAGTAAACGAAAACTTGTGCACTGACAACAAACGTCAAATATTTGATGTTTAATTCACAAACTATCAGCCAATTATGAAAAGAAACTGCCAGTTTGTAAGAAATAAAAAAAAAACCTCCTTATCTCCGAAACCGTTTTGCGGACACATAATTATTAAGACTTTTTTGTTTATTTTGGTTCATACTACTACATCCATAAATATTTTGCACTCTTTTTAACACCCTGTATACATTGTACTATTACTACTAAGAAGAAGTAAAGCACTTGTGCAAATGTGTTGGACTAAATAAGCAGAGGGTTTTATTGAATGTAATGTGTTACGAATCCGAGCGATGCCTTGTAGCATTCCGCATGCTGTGTATGTTAGAAAACTCGAGGCTATGTTGATTAGTGGATACTCAAATATTTCTAATACGCTGTTTGATTCATATGAACCAACTGAAATGGAGAAACTTAATTGGAGACACGATACATGGAAAGCTAGATACGCATTTTGACAATTATATTGTCATCATCAGTAATACTGATTAAAAAATGAGGCGTCGCCAGCACCCGACTTTCTTATACGTATGAGAGTTTCAAACTATACAATTTTAAGAATTTTTTTATACAAAACTTATTCAAAATCCTATTCTAAGTACTTTCATTCTCTTAATAAATCGCTATAGAATGCATACTTTGCAAGATATTCGAAAAAAAGCACTACTCGCTAAGAGTAAAAGTGCTACTTCGGTCCGAATTTTGAAATTTCATATATACAAAAAATATTGCAAATCCAGTTCTAAATACTTTTGTACTCTTGATAGAATGCATAAATTACGACATATTTGCAAAAATCGCTAATCGATAAGAGTAAAAGTGGTACTTCCGGTCTGAATCTTGAATTTTTTTTATACAAAAGATATTGAACATTATATTTTAAATACTTTTATATTCGTACTTGTCTAAAAAGCATGACTTGCGAGATATTCGCAAAAAACTGATTTTCGATAAGAGTAAAAGACCTACTTCCGGTTGGAATTTCGAAAAAAATTTTTAAGACAATTTGTCTCAAACTTAATTCTAAGTACATATGAATTCTTTATAAATTTGTTTAAACTTAGTAGTTGACGAAATATTAGCAAAATTCGAATTTTTGACTGAAGTATTGTGATGATGAAAATTTTCGACCTCGAGATTTTTGCAGATGTTCACGTTTTGAAGTCCCCTGATACCGAAAAAGTGTTTTTTTTTAAATGTCTGTGTGTGTGTCTGTGTGTGACCACGATAGGGTCAAACCACTGTAGATATCAATTCCAAATCTTGTAATTACGTGTATAATCTCCCTCTTGATTTCTGATTATTTTTCAGTAAAATCGGTAGACCGGAAGTAGCAGTTTACTTCAGTGAAAAAATCGAATTTTGCCAATATTTCGTCAACTACTAGGTTTAAACAAATTTATAAAGAATTCATATGTACTTAAAATTAAAATTGAAAACAATCTTATTTACTCATTTTACTTATTTTCTCGAAATTCCTACTTTTTTACTCCTAACGAAAATCATTTTTTTGCGAATATTTCACAAGTCATGCTTTTTAGACAGGTACGTTACGGGTATAAAAGTATTTAAAACATAATTTTCAATATCTTTTGTATAAAAAAAAAATTCAAAAGTCAGACCGGAAGTATCACTTTTACTCTTATCGAAGTGCGATTTTTTGCAAATATGTCGTAAGTTATGCATTCTATATATATTTATCAAGAGCACAAAAGGATTTAGTGCTAGATTTGCAATATTTTTTGTTTATAAGAAATTTCAAAATTCAAACCGGAAGTAACACTTTTACTCTTAGGGAGAAGCACTTTTTTTTCGAATATCTTGCAAAGTATGTAATCTACAGCGATTTATTAAGAGAATAGAAGTACTTAGAATAGGATTTTGAATAATTTTTCTGCAAAAAAATTCTTAAAATTGTATAGTTTGAAACGCTCATACGTGTAAGAAAGTCGTGTGGTGGCCACACCTCATTTTTTCAATTATCTGGGCAAATTTCATTTTATTTTGGAACAATTTAGAACAAACCTAGAACAACCTGCACCAACTTTTAAATTTTCTAAAAAAAGGGAGCTAACTTTACACACCCCTTTATTTGTGTACAAATAATGAGAATACTGAGTTTATACTCGTTATATTCTAGAGCTACCGTTGTATAGTTCGACAAGAGTTTCATCTAATAGCGCAGAGGTCCGAAAAATATAATTTATTTTAATCATTAAATATTCACATAAAGAAGAATCATTTAACAGGCGTTGATACGTATCTATTATCTACACATAGTGAATCTATTAGTAAATACATTCATTCAAATGTTCGATAATACATTTTTTATGTGGTTATTTTATAAAGAGAATATTATTAATTTTATGAGACTTCTTGAATATAAAACATAACATATGAACGCACAGGTATGTTAAGTATGTAGTCAAATGGTTTATTAGATTTTAATAATTCAGGAATTTGTATACATACAAGCATAATAAATATGCATATATATGTATGTTTGTTCGTAAGATAAAGATACACGACAGGTCCAAGTCTAACGTAAATATAAGAATACAAACAACTAACAAACAAATACGTGATTAATATCAAATATATTATCGAAGAATGATAAACGTATTACGTACCGGGGTATAAGCAAGATATGGAAGGTATTCAAACAGGTGGTCAGAGTATAATTGCCGATTTGAAATTCTGCGTGGGAAAATTAATTTTTACGACAGTATTAAGTCGATATAAAAGAATATTTACAGCCTTTTTACCATACAATTAATTAAGGAACTTTACAGACTGCATCTAAGAAACATGTACAACAAATACTTTTTATTTATGTATTTTATTCGTGGTATTTTACAAACTATGAAGAATTTTATGCTAATTTTGATTTACAACGGCTTGTATTACGTATAATTGAGCATCTTTATGGGAAATATTATTCAGTTTCTTGTGTAGGTGCTCGTTGCATTTATTACCCGTTCAAGAATTCGTGATTTGTCATAAAATCAAATGTTACCTTAATTTATAGAATGGTAATTTATGTCTGGTCCTAGGTAAATGTTTCAGTAGGCGTTGGTGGAAATTTGACTATCATATGTCAAATAGTTTTCAACTGATTTCATCAGCAGTGTGAGTTTTTTTCACTAATAATAATAAATACATACGAGGTAATTTTGTCTTGAACATTTGCGCAAAGGCAAGTTTTAAACCTAGTAGATTCTTATGCACCCGAAAAGCGAATTGTGAAGTGGTAAACTACCTGTGTCAAATTGTTAATTAAAACACATTAACAAATCTATTATTTGAATTTACTTTGTGTATGTGCAATACAAATAAAAAAATATAATGCTTATATTAACAATTATTATAATTTCGTTGACAAACGTGTACTGGTATTATTTCATTACGCAAAATAAATTATGCAATGAGAAGTAAATTCAGGTGAGATGAATTTATTCAAAAGAGTTAGCGAAACGTTTTTAATTATTTTGGACAAAAAAATTCCATGCTTGTGATGTTATAGCTGTATGCAATTAATTATTTCAAGCTTTCATGTTTCAATAAATACCTCTCCTTTTATTAGTTCTTTGCAAATATATCGCAAATTCCTTCTACACAGATTTAACAGCAATATAAAAGCATTAACTTTATAAAATAAGATTTCGAAATTTGAACCGGAAGTAAGACGAGTTTTATTAATCACGAGCGTAGCGTAGCGAGTGATTAATAAAACGAGTGACTGACGTGTTTATAAAACGAGTTTCATACTATACTTTTTCTACGACAACGCTTCTTCTTCTTCTTTTAGTAGGCGTATCGCCTGTTTAGTTCTGGTTTCTTTGCAATGGCGATTTTTGTGAGTTTGATTGCCAGCTGTCACGCCATCGCTTTGGTGGTCGTCCTATAGGTCTTCTTCCATGAGGTGTGTTATTTCGTACTATCCTGACCATTCTGTCGGGGATCATTCGTCTAACATGGTGGTTCTATTCTCTTCTTCTCTTCCTTGACCATCTGACGACGTCGTCCGTTTGGCACTTCTCTCTTATATCTGTATTTCTCTGCCTATCCTTCAATGTATGTCCCGTTATCGTTCTTAAGGTCTTCATTTCAGTTGTCCTTAGTAATCTCTTTGTTATCAATGTTTCCGCTCTCGTCTCAGCACCATATGTCATCACTGGTCGTACACATGTTTTGTATATTATTGATTTGCATACTGTACTTAGGCGTTTGTTTCTCAATATTGGATATCTAAGGGTCCCAATATTGCTGCGGCTTTGTTAACTGGTTTCCTCACCTTGCCCCCCAGAAAACCAGTGCTTATAATTTTACATCCAAGGTATTCGATTGACATAGTTTGGTCAATGACATTATCTTCTATTGCCAATTTGCAGCGCAGAGGTTGCCTTACTATGGTCATGCATTTGGTTTTGTTTGTGGAGATTTTCATATTAAGTTTTCCTGCTTGTTGAACGCTTGTAACAATCTTTGGAGGTCATATTCCGATTCCGCAATAAGTACTGCATCATCAGTTGCTGGTGTTCTTTACAGCTTTCACCATCTCGTCCATGATTGTATTGAATAACAAAGGACTGAGACTGTCGCCTTGGCGGATACCTGTTGTAGTTCGTAGATGTTGCGTTAGGGTGTGATTTGTGCGTATTTGCGTTGATGTGTTTGTGTTTAAGTCCTTAATGAGTTCTATGTATTCTTTCTTTGTATTACCGTTTTCCAGAATCGTTATGATGTCTTTTAGTTGTACTCTGTCAAAGGCCTTCGTTAGGTCCACAAAGCAGAGATAGGAAGGCTTCTTCGCTTATTGGCACGGTTGTGGATATTTCGTCCGCAATGATCTTAGTTAGAAGTTTTAGCGAGGTGCTCAACAATGTTATTCCACAGTAATTTGCTGGATCGGTTTTATCTCCTTTTTTGATGACGGGTATTGTTCCGCTGTTTTTCCATTCTTCAGGTATTCTTCTATGTCGTAGATGATATTAAACAGTTTTGTGTATTCTTTTATGGTGGCAGTTCCTCCATTTTTTATTAGTTCATTTGGTATTTTGTCTTGAATTGGAGTTTTCCTGTTCTTAAGTTTCCTCACCGTTTTCCTAACTTGCTCTTCGGTGATTTGCGCGTACCTACTCTTCTGGTGCATCGTCTTGTATGTCCTCTTCTTGTGCTTCGACTGGGTTTTCTATGTCTGAGTGTACATTTCGGAAATATTTCTCCTATTTTTCTTCCGTGATTGTTCTGAGTTGTATTGTTTCATTCGTTTCTCGTTTCATACCCCTTAGTAGTTTCCAAATACGTTTTTGTGCTCCATACATGTCTGTTTCCATTTCGTTGCTGAATACCTGCCAGTATTCTTCCTTAATTTTTCTAACCCTATTGTTGAACCTGTTCCTTATTTCGATATACTTATTTCGGTTTTCTTGCGTTGGGGACTCCCTGTATGGTAAGTAAATTTTCCTCTTTTCTCTGGTGATATCCTTGACTTGTAAACCACGGTTTGTTGTTCGGTTTGCTGTTCTGCGATACCGTACGTGTGCCTAGGGTTTCTCCAGCGGCTTTATAGATGTGTTCTTTCAGTTTATCCCATGCTGTATGGGGAGTGTCGGGCTGTATTATAGGGTTAAGAGTGACATATTGTTTGCATCTTTCTGCGTAGCGTTGTCTCGTACTTTCCTGGTTGAGCAATTCTATATTGAATTTTTCGGTTCTTGTTGTTGGCTTTTGTTTTCTCGGTGGCATTGTTATTCGTAGTTTTCGTAGCACTAGTGTGTGGTCTGTTCCAATATTGGCTGAGGAAAGGACTCTTACATCTACTATTTGTTGGGGCATTAACATTCGATTGGTGATGATGTAATCGATTATGGATTTGTTTTGTCTATTGTCATAAAAGGTATACTTGTGTTGTTCTGTATGAGGGAAATATGTGTTGTTTATTCGAAGTTCGTTCTGTGCACAAAAATCTGTCAGAATTTCGTCGTTTCTATTAGTTACTTCCTCATTGTATTTTTGTTTTACTCCATCTACTTTTTCATTTGGTATTCTAGCATTTAGATCTCCTAATATTATTATCTTTTCGTTTTTTGGAATTTTGTCCAGCTCTGATTGTAGGGTTTCGTAGAAATCCACTGACACTTCTTCAGGTTTACTAATGTCGGGTGCATATAATGATATGATGTGCAAGGGATGATTGAACATCATTTTTGCTCTTAGAATTCTGTCGTTTACATATTCAATGCTTTCCATATTCTTCTCATATTTCTCATTTATCACTATTCCAACTCCTGATGTTGCTCTTTGGTCTTTTGCTACTCCTGAGTACAGTAGGATGTAGTTGTTTAGTCTTGTTATTCCACTACCCCACTTTTTCGTTTCGGAGAGTGCACATATGTCGGTTCTGTGTTCATTTAGTTCGGGAATTAAGTCGTGATCTTTTGAATATAGAGTCTTTATGTTCCAGCATGCAATTCTCATTTGTTGTTTCTTCATGTAGAGTTTCTTCCTTTTTCGCGACAACTCGTTCTCAATACATATAAATTTTGAAAGAATGGAGTTAGATCAAACTATTTTCCCATTAGATCCGTAGGTAGAGCTTCCTCAAGCTTGCCGCCATCGAAATCTAAACAGCAATATGAAGTAGCATATAATCGATTTATTGAATGGCGTAAAATTAGGAATGTGTTTGGGAAATATGGTGAAATGAAACTGTATTGTTAGGGTATTTCGAAGAAGGGTCCAAAATTTGGAAGTCTTCTTTGGTCAAATTTTTGCATGATAAAATTAATGTTAAGTGTACAACAAAGTCATGATATAAGAAAATATTATAAATTAATAGAATTTCTGAAACGCAAGGGGGATGGTTATGTACCAAAAAGATCAAACATTTTTGCACAACTAGAAATTGACAGGTTTATATCCGAAGCGTCAGATGAAAAATTTTTGATGTCTAAGGTAATTGCCGTTATGGGCATTTTTGGCGCTTGTCGTCATGATGAACGCTGCCAAATGTCTTGCCTAATGTTAAAGATTTGGAAAATACACTAGTTGTAACTATTATAGGAAACTATATTGAATTATATCGCAGGTATGTTGCATTACCTCCATCCTATATAAAACATCAGCGTCTGTTCTTAAGGATTTTAATAATAAATGTAGTAGTCAAGTAATTCGAATAAACACATTTGAAAAAATGCTTACAGTTATAGCCGAATATTTACAATAGCCATTGCTTCCGGCGATCATCTGCTACCTTATTAGTAGATTCCGGAGCAAATTTATCCACAATTAAGAGGCATGGAGAATGGAATAACTCCAGTGTTGTAGAAGGGTAAATTGAGGACCCTTTAGAAAATAAAAAGAAAATTGCATCATCAATATTGTCAAGCAATACCAGCATCGCTTCTCTAGAAAACAGGAATCGAATTAATCTGCTATTAACAATAACGCAAGGCATAAATATTACCAATAGTAGCAGTTTGATATCTAGTATTAATATTTCTAAATAATTTAAATGTAATTTAGTTTGTGCTTAATTAAAGTTACTTCGCAAAAATGTATCTAAGACATTTGTATTAAGAAAAAAAAAACATCATTATGATAGCGCAAACTTTTCTGGCAAAAGATTGAATAAGCGAGAACTCCATTAATGGGAGATTTCTTATAACAAGAGTGAGTTCACGGTTGACGAACTGTAATATACTTATAAGCAAGTAATAATAAAAAACACACTTGGTATTGTTTCACAAATAAATATAATTAAATACTCGATGTACATTTCGCCTTGCGGCATCGTCAGGAATTTACAGAATTAATTGTAGTGATTGTAGTAAATTTTATATAGGTCAAACAGGCCGAAATTTCAAATTAAGATTCTCAGAACATATGCGAGCCGTTAAATTAAATTATGAAAATTCAAGTGTAGTTAACCATGTTTTAGACACGGGACATCAATTTTCAATAGACAATTTAGAAGTACTGTATAGTTTAAATAAAAGTAAAAAAATGAATGTTCTAGAAGGTTATTTTATAAAAGAAAGTTGACTTTTACAACCAGGCAATGTTCTTAATGAACAAATAGAACTCATAAATTCACCGCTAATAAACCCTAGCCTTGTAAAGACGGTCTTTCCAGATAAGCCATGACCTTTTCATAATTTTCTATTTTTGTACATTTTTATTTACATTTTTGTTAGAAGTAGGTAGTTACAGTATATTAAATTTTACTTTAGTTTCTCGAGAACTCCTGACGATGCCGCAAGGCGAAATGTACATCGAGTATTTAATTATATTTATTTGTGAAACAATACCAAGTGTGTTTTTTGTTATTACTTGCTTATATTTCGACATGTTTCACCAAGAGATTTCCATCACTTCATTTAATTATTTGTAATATACTTTTTGCGCGTTTCGTAATTATTAATATATATTGACGAGATAGTGTTACACGTGCTAAATTAAATTAATTTGAAGGATGTACGCTTTTGACTAATAAGAACTCTTAATTCAGATGCCTCCCAAAATATAAAGTTAAATGAGATTGCAGAGTACTGCAATGCATAAAAAAATTCTTGTAGAGATTCGACGGTTGACATATTTTTTAAGGAGAATATAACGCAATAGCTTTTTTAGTTCCTTGCATATAAGATGTATTTGATTTCTCGGGCTACTAGAGTACAAATACTGTAAGAACACCACATACGTCATAACGGGTAATATGCGAATTAAAATCAGCAGTGGCGGTGGCGAAATTAATTTTAAGTAGGTACATTTAAATTCCATATCAGCAACAGTCAAAGTAAATTATATATAATTGTTATATAATTTTGAAGTAATAAACAAATTTAAAAAAAAAATTCGATGACAGCGCCTTAATGACATATGTGGTGTTCTTAGAGTATTTGTACTCTACCAATTATTGTACCTAAGAATTTCAGTGCTGGAGTGACATTTATTACGATTGCTGTTGAAAAATAATGACAGAATCCAAAAATTCGGATCTAATCAAAATACAGATTTTGATTATCAATTAACAAAAGACAGCAGTAATTTTATATTAAAAATATAAAGGTCTGCGATCTCTCAATTTAATGAGTGAATAATATGAAAAATTGAAACGTAAAAGTTGGTGTATCTTTTTTGTTGGACCGTATTCTATTGAGTAGTGTAATAGGTGTGTAAACACTTATTTATAAGTTACTTTTACGGTATTCAAGAGAGTTGACAAAATAGGAAGATTAAAAAACGAAAATTATTAATTTATACATAAAAATATAACACTAAGAAAAGATGTTCGCATTTCAATTGTATTATAACTGAAAATAATTTTAGGCGGTAGAATCCATAAATGCAAACAACCTTTGTTAAGAATATATTTTGTATTTTGCGTTGCAGAATATCTCACTTATGTTGCGCCTTGTAAATAACAAATATTATATTTTACTCTTATTCAATAGCGATTTTTTGGATATATATTGTAGATTATGCATTTTATATATATTTGTCAAAAATACATCTAGAGATGAATTTGTCATATTTTTTGTATACATGAAATGTCAAAATTCGAACAGAAAGTAACACTTTTACTCTTAGCGAGTAGCACTTTTTTAGAATATCTTGCATAGTATGCATTCTATAGAGATTTGTTAAGAGTTTTATTTTCTTAGCACATAGAATAGGATTTTGAATAATTTTTGTATATAAAAATTTTTAAAATTGTATAATTTGAAACAATCATACGTATAAGAAAGTCGTGTGGTGGCCACACCTCATTTTGTACTTTCTTATACGTAGTATAAGGAAGTATTGTGATGATGAAAATTTTCGACTCCGAGATTTTTGTAGATGTCCACGTCTTAAAGTCCCCCTATACCAAAAAAGTGGTTTTTAAAAAATGTCTGTGTGTATTTACGAGTATAATCTCCTTTTTGAGATCTGATTAGATTTTCAGTAAATTCGGTAGACATCAAGTAATAGTTTACTTCAGTGAAAAATTCGAATTTTGCCAATATTTCATCAACTAATAAGTTTAAACAAATTTATAAAAAATCAAATTTGAGAACAATTTTATTAAAAAAGTTTTTTTTTTGGAAATTCCTACCGGCAGTAGGTTTTTATTCTTATCGAAAATCAGTTTCTTGTGAATATTTCGCAAGTCATGCTTTCTAGGTAAGTACATTACGAGTATAATAGTATATTACATACCAAGGTTGAGAAGATGACTATTATTTCCCGAGTGGCGAGATTAAATTCCGAGGAATTTTAGCTACAAGGGCAATAATAGTCTTCTCAACCGTAGTATGTATACTACTCTTTGTACCAGTAGTCTAATTGGACCTTGAAACCTTAATAATTATGAATAAATGTACCCATATATGTAAGAATGCCCATGTAATAAAACTTCATATAAACAAATAAGTAGGCTATATTTTGATGTTGACAAATTTGACAAATAAGCTTTGACATAAATGCTGAAACTAAAAGTCAAGTATTTATTAGATTATTTTTCATTCCATTTATAATGTCTGAAGAGTTTAGATTACACCACCTGAATTGTACGAAACTGCAGAACAAGCAGTTGAGAACTTGCTTCCGCATAAATCTAAACACTTATACATAAAAGATATACAGAATTTAAAAATTGGTGTAATTCCAAAAATACAGTAGTAACTTCTGAAAACGTACCTCTGGCTTATTTTCAAGAATATTCAAAAAAAAAGCCTCGACTTTATAGGCGCATTATTCAATATTGAAAGCTACACGTGGCCTAAAAGAGGATATTAACATATCAAAATGTTTTAAATTAGTTGCCTTTTTAAAAAGAAAAATGAAAATTATAAGCTCAAAAAATCATTAGTATCTACTCGAGGAAATTATAAAATTCCTTACTGAGGCTCCCGACACATGTTACATTGCAACTAAGGTAGTATGTTTATATATTAATACTTTGAAATTATTGATAATTTATAACCCTGTAGACTGCTCTTGTAATTGGTGTTGCTGGTGCATGCCGAAGAGATGAGCTGTGTAATTTATTAATTTCTGATGTCATCATGAAAGATGATTTAATTATTATTCACATCCACAATAGCAAAAATGGTTCGTCCCAAAACTTTGTAATAATGGAGCCACTTTGTAGCTGAAGGTTATATCGAAGATTCCCTACTAAATAAAAAAATATAGCATGTATGTTACAAGGTCTACCTACATCTACTTACGCAACCTGCAATAAATACAGGAATTTTCAATATGAATTAAATTCTATCAACATCAGCAGTACAATCTATTTCGACTGAAGATATCGTAAATACTTATGGAATTAACTCAATTAATAATACTGTTATTAATGTGCCTACAGATCTGCACAATCCTGCTTTTTCAAATAGAATTGAACCATCAATAAATTTTACATGCCATAATTGCACTATCAATTTTTATAAATAAATTAAATAATTCTTTACATCTGTAATTGTTACGTGTTATATTGTTTCCATATTATACATATTTTTGTTACATAACCCAGAGTTATTTATTTTACATCTATAATAGTTACGTGTTAGGATATTGTTTCCAATTATACTACCATACATATTTTGCTATTGTTGACATAAAATACAGTTAATTATTTTACTTTAGAGGTCGAGCATTTATAAGTTTTAGATTTTAGGTATGATTTGTGGTATACCGATCTAAATAAAAATAAAGTACTATGAATTTTGACGGTTGACAACTTGACATACATACTACTGCGATTGCATGGTTGCGGCATTCGTTTTATTTGGTTTCATTATTTACCTAGGTGAATAATATGCTCATTATTTACCTGTTATTAGTTCCAGGTCGAGAAATGACATTTCGTGGCACTTTATTATGTGTAAAAATGCTATGATTTTTTACGACTGGTACAAAAAAGTATTTAAAACATAATTTTAAATACCTTTTGAAAGAAAAATTTTTTCAAAATTCGGACCAGAAGTACCACTTTTACTCTTACCGAATAGCGATTTTTTGCAAATATTACGTAAATTATGCATTCTATATATATTTATTAATACTACAAAAGTATTTAGAGCTGGATGTGCAATATTTTTTGTATACCTGAAATGTTAAAATTCGGACCGGAAGTAACACTTTTGCTCTTAACGAGTAGCACTTTTTTTCGAATATCTAGGCAAAGAATGCTTTCTATAGAGATTTATTAAGAATTATTATATTTTGAAACGCTCATATAGGTATATAAGAAAGTCTATTTTTTTTTACTTTGCCACCCCAACAGTTTACGAGGGTGAAAAAAAAGAACAAAAACATAAAATAATAATTTGGTTTTTATCTTTGTTATAAATATTAGTCAATGTGCTTAGATCATTTCGTTCGCCATCTACTAATTGACGAAAATAAACTTATGAACTCGATCTTTTTTGTTCGTTCCTTCGCATTTAATACTCAAGCTAATTATTACATCTGTTCTTAAACGCTTCCTCTATATAGGATGAACGTGTACATGTATTTGGTAAGCGCATTTCTCGTGTAAAAATTTCTTTAATTAACGTTGATTAAGCATTCGAACAGTCAGTTGTCGATTCGGAGATTTATACGACGTATATTGAAGTAGCTCGTGTGTTCCAGGTAACAGCATACACATGGTAGTCATTTAATTATATTCGTTTGTGATTTAGTAATCATGCAGATTGGACGCCGCTTCAGTGTGCTGTCGAGAGTGCTCCTTCACTAAGCGGGCGGTCGTCCAGAAAAATACACTTTAATGAATGCCCGTTTAATTAGGGACGCATTCCGAAAAGTGAACAGCGCAACGCCCTCTCTCGGTATCACTTCGCCGCGGTGCGGGTCAATAAACTAAATGCGACAGATTTAGGTTTTCTTCAGCATCAACGTATTAGAATGGAATATAATTGAATTGTTATTATTTTTAGACAGTTAAATATAAAATATATTCGGTATATATGTATATTAGAAACATCACTTTATCTAATTTTTTTTATGAATTATATCGAATGAGATTTTTCTATGAACAATTTAATACAGAATTACTTAATTTCATATCAAACTTAGATATAATATCCGTTGGTTAAAAGAGCATGTCAACATTACAATTATTTGGAATTAATTTAAATGCTTCAAAGTATGGTTGTGAGTATTTATTTGAAAATAAAACATATACTAATGGAATATAATGTCAGTTATTTACTCTGTGTATTGTAAATAATTGGACAAAACTTATCGCACAAAATTCTAGTGTGTGTCATCAACATATATCTCTGAACGAGAGTATAGAAATTTTAAATTTGTATGACAGGTAAATAAAATTATGACTAATCTTCTCCGATACAGCAATAATAATGTATCGACGCACAATTAACCAGTAACCTTTTTCAGTATTACAATTGTTAGAGAGTATTAAACTAAAGACTAGATGCAATGAAATAAGATCCGAAATATATCTCTGCCAATTAAATTTGAAAGAATTAGTCCACACTACTCAAATAGCTATAAAAATGATAATAAATTTAACATACATATTGGATTAGCGTGTCGAACATTTTTGGAAAGTTGTGTCCAATGCTTCCCTGACCACAAATAGTAAGTGATTTCTGAAGCTTTGATGACACCTTTAGTGCTGCAACACGTTTTCCCACAACATCGCGAGTGTTCTATTGGATTGCCATGAAGATAAAGAATTGGCAGACTTTAACATCTTCAATCTATTTGTTCAAGATGTTTGCTTGACGCTGCATATAGAAAACCAAGGAGTTGCAGAATCTCATCCAAATAGTTCCAGAGAATTACAGTTTAAGTTTCCATGTAATAAAGGTGATTGTTCGTTCCAGTAATTATCCCACTCCTTACTCTTATGCCTCATACTAAAATCTGACTTGTCCCCATTCATTATGACAGGAATTGAGACGCTGATTTGTCAACATTATTACAGGCTCTTTTATGCAATAAAGCAGATGCCACATTCGTGTCCTGAATGGCCTAATACGTTCCAAGGTTGGCCATGAGCAAGTAATGTAACTGATCCAGCATTGGCAGTGTACGTGAAATCTTAATGGTTCCAGTACTGTTCAGCCTCTAAGATTTCACGACCATTGGTTGGTCGAAGAGAACGTCCACAACTTTCCAGCTCCATCCGACGTCTAAGCAGCAATCTTCTGTCCAGATCTTCCAAACACATATATTGGTAGAAGAACACGCAACAGTCGCGAGTAACTTATTATCTTGTATCGTCTTCAACATTTTGGTTAATTCAATTATGTCTAATGTATGTTTACAAATAAGTAAATACTTACTAATATAATAACAGTAATTAGCATATAGTTATTTCCGAACCAAGTGCGGGAAGACTATGTACCCGCATGGGCGTATTTTTAAAGCATGGGTGACTGAAAGAAGCGAGTACCTTTAAATGCGCGAATGCGTGGAATATATCTTCCTTCACGCAAGTGGTTTGTACAATATTTTATATACGAACATTAAATTAAAAATATTGTTGATTAATATGACTTCAAATGGATTACTTAATTACTTGAGGTATTTCATGTACGCACCAATTACTGATATTTCAATTTTTACAGTCGAATCTACAGAGAAGCTCTCGTTGCTGGTCAAGGGATCCATTCATGAAATGTCACTTTAAAGGCGGTGAGTAAAAAAAATAACATTAATTATGGCTAAGAGAGGACTTTCTTTCCGATTGCATTTTTCTTGCCAAACTAGAAAATCAATTAAACCTATGCATAAACTTAAATGGAATGGACGTTGTTCTTACGCTTGTTTTAGTTTGCACGGAATTGCAAGTTTCGAAACTGCTGCACGAAATAGAAGTAGGTGGCAAAGTCGCGGGTAGCTTTAGGCTCCTGAGAAATACCCCTTGCTGTCCCTTCAAAATTCACAAAGACAGTATTTGGCGTCACCTGCCTGCATCCCATATTGTTTCCTGCTCCGTGTTAAAAGCTCCCGATAGAGAGTAAGCATTTGCTGATGTGCCACTACTTTGTGGAAAAGTGCGTAGTCGATAATAACCGTAAGCAATAGGTACTAAGGCTCTAAACGCATTTTCGTTTGGAACACTCGAAAGAAACTAATAAATGGCTACCAGATCCAAAGTCCCTCTTTCATGATTTTCTGGGAAGGGCTTCAACAAGTATTTGCTTAAAGCAAATTAATCGTATGCTATGAATACAGAAGCAGTTCTACTAGAGAGTATCTTTGGGAAGTGTTGTGGAAGCAAATAATCGCCAAGGTACATTGAACCAGTGTGTAGCCAGTCTATGCCGCTCGTGTTCCCTGCAGCAGTAGAGGGCAAACATTGGAAGTAAATATTTACAAATGACTATTGGATCAGGCTGGGCATGAGTGTGGCCCCACCTTAAGAGGAAGACAAACCCAAGATATGTTCACATACTAGCCATCAAGTGGCATCAGGAAACTCATTTTAAACCTATATTGCATTAAAATTGCGACATGTATTGATCATCTCTTGGTCTTGTTCATGTTAACTGACCTTACCCTTGCCTTCGTCGTTGTCCTCTAAATACCAAAGATCAGAAATTATGTTTTAGTCCACTCGAAACATTTCGACAACACGTTCTTTCAATTGACATATTGTCTTCGAAGCTTCTGTCTCTGATATATCTTGTTGTTTTAATTTAACATGCGACATGAAAGTTGCTAATCTTCACTAGTAAGTATAGAGGTTCTCTTTTAGATAATATCCGAGGAGTGTGTGAAACTCATATCTTTTAGCAACGATCACTTTAACACATGCGTAGACATATTATAAAGATAGATCTCTCTATTAAAATGTTTATGATCTATACTTAAACTTATTTAAACTAGTTTATATTGTAGGCGGTTTAGAGAATTTTTATTTTCAGTTTGTTAATAATCTACTTCACCTATCGGTTCAAGTTTTTGATTTAAATTTGTCCATTTTCAGTTATCTATTTAATTGAATCATATATAGAAGGTGAACAATTCATTACTTGGATATGCAATATGGACTAAGTTTGTTTCAAGAGTGGTACTTCTTACTGCCTTGCGCTGTAAATAATATATTATCATGTTTGTATACACAGAAATTTATGTTCTGTAATAACACTACTATCGAATTCTTCAAAATTTTAAAGTTTCTTATTCTCCTTAAACATCGGCTTATGAAGTAAGAATGAATGAGATGAACACCGCGAAGAATAAAAGTATTCATTGGAAAAAATTAAAAAAGAGAATCAAAATTCCTCAATGCTTCAGTGCATCGATTGTCGTAGTAGTTATAAGTGTAATAGATCTGACATGAGCTCACCACTATATAAAACGTTTTTTGTGTTGTATCTACATCCAGTAGGCGAGCATATCGAACAAGTGAAGGGAAGGAAGACGGAGATAGATAGAGAAAAAGCGGCGAATAACGCTCGGACCGAATACAAAAACCTCTCGAGCGTTCAAAGGCGACGTCACGTTTCCAACTGTGGCTCCCTCTGGTGTCACGTAGTGGAGAGTATGAGCGCGCGAACACATCTGTACAACCATTGTAACACCGCCGCGGTTACAACATCCATAAGTTCTAGATTCTATTTTCAATGAAGACCTCTCTGAATTATGTCCGCGCACATTACACGGCGTGTAACAGAAGAAAGAGAGAAGGAGGAATCGTGATGCCATTGTATCGATATTTGCTTGAAATTATGTCCCTGTAAGTTGTATGTAGCTAAGTATTCCGAAGAGGGAAACTGGACAGCGTTTTGCACACTGTTTATGGCGCTACGGTGCGCGAACCCGAGCACTCAGTGAGAGCTGCTGATCGTGTGCAACGTCGAATTGAACGATTGCAGATCGATTTGGTGTAGATCGCGAGTCCGTTAACCGATAAAAATCGAAGGGAAATTGCGGTTGAGCCGGACGACGTGTTATGATTGCTTTCAGATTGAAGTTGCTCGAATGTGATGGACGATCATCAACAACAAGCCCGAGAACAACAACAACCCTATTATAATGGAACGAATTAAGTTGTAGCTATCAGAATAACATACATGAGCAACAATCAAAAAAATTGTTGTTAAGAAGCCATGCATTGTCGAGTTATCTTCTATGATATAACCTTATTACACATATTGCTTTATATTCTTAAAATGTACAAATATACAGGGTGTTTAACATTTTTTAACTTATAGTTTGATAAGAATTGCTTTCTACTTTTTTTTTTCAAATGGAACACCTTGTATATTTTCGCAAAATCAAGTTATGTTTGAAAACACAGGTAATTTACTGTAACTTGTCAGGTTGTTGTCACAAGTTGTTAATGTACAGTACAGTCTGCCGAACCAAAATAAAAGATTTGTTTAGAAATGGATATCCAAGAACAGGAACTACTAAAGGCACCAATCTAATTGTGTCACTTGCAATTGAAGAAAGTTATGTGCCCCCAATGGAAATGGGACAAACTGATAAGATTTTTCTATGCCCCTCGTCAGTGATGTAATGGCATTTTAACTAAGTTGTTGTGAGAGCACGTGTATTCGTAATAGTGGCTATATTTTTGTGCAAGTAAGTATCTGTATTTAATAAATATCTAGGAGTTGGTGAAGAAAATTGACACTGTACATGTACGTAGGTAGCACGTTTATTCTGTTTTTCAATGACACAACCATATTTTAATTTATTACTACACATCTGCCGGTATTACCGACAATGGAGTCAACTGTACGGATACCCAATACGGCCTAGGTAAGCCAGTATAGTTGTTTGTAAGAAGATTGAAGACTGGTCCCTGGAAGCCCATGAAAATGCTCTGGAGGCAATTACCGCGGAACAAATGTCTGATTATAGAGCAGCGGCGTAATTTGGCATCCCTCGTAGGACTCTTCGTAGATACGTAAATCAGATTCCAATGTTAAAGCGAATTTGGGGCGTCAATTTGCGCTTTCGGAACAACAAAACGACGAGCTTTGTGGCATAATTATATAATTAGCAGAAGTAGGCTACCCAGTGACAACCAGAATAATGCGATTATGCGCTTACAAATACTGCCAGCAAAATCAAATTAAACATTTTCCGACAGAAAGCAAATTGCAAGCCAAAAATGGATAACAATTTTTGTAAGGCAAACCCCATCATTTCTATTAGAAAATCTCAAAATCTGAACCCAGCTAGGACAACAAAATTAAATACATTTATTGTTGAAGATCATTTTTCCAAACTCAAGCAGGTTTTCCAGGACAATGACATATTTTGTAAATCCGAGAGGCTTTTCAATATGGAGGAGAAAGGTCTTAGACTTAATTTTCACAAAGAGCCGAAAGTTTAGCCAAAAAGGCGCACGGAGAGTTCATATCATTGGAAATGAACATGGAGAAAATGTGACGGTTGTCTCATGCGCAAATGCCATAGGATCAGCCATTCCTCCGATGATCTTGTTCAAAGACAAAATAATGAAGCCTAGCTGATGATCTACCACTTGGTTCAGTTTGCCGTATGACTAAGAAAGGCTCCATGAAAACAAAATACTTTGTTGATTGGCACACCATTTTGGAAGTTACAAACCTCCAGTTCGCTACGTACTAATTTTTGATGGCGCCAAAAGGCACTTACATTATGACATTATGGAAATTGCTGATCAACATGATACTGTGTTATACTATCTTCCATCTAATACACAAAATACACATAAACTCCAGGCCCTGGATAAAGGAGTGTTTTGGTCTTTTGAATACCATTGGGACCAGCAAGTGATGTTGTACTGACACAATCTTGGTGAACGAATTTTAACGAAACAACGCTTCGAAATAGTGTTTGCCCCAGTTTGGGATCAAAGCATGACACCATTAAACATCAAATCAGGATTTAGAGCTACAGACGTATTTCCTTTTAATCCAAATGGAACTCCTAAAATTGTCTACCAACCAAGTACAGTATCTCATTTACCACTTCCAGAACAAGCAGAACCTCATGAGACAACTCCGATAATTTCCTTGCCACTAAGAGAAACTTCTCCGCAACCTAGAACTTTAGGTATGTCAACAGGTAAGCGCCCCAGAATGCGTGGTGTATGCATTGACGAAAGTGATCCTGATCTGGCTAACTGGACTGATGAAGAGGATCAACCTGGAAATGGGAAATTAAATGCTAACACAAGCACATTTTCCGATTTGTTTCTTACTCCAATCAGGAAGACTGCGAAGGTGCCTATTAACTGACAAAAAGCTATCAACAGTAGAGCTGTTATTTTAAAAAAGTCACTATTTTCCAATGAAAATGGAACCCAAGATGTAGCTTCAAAATTGAAAGGCAAATCACCTTTTTTCACATCCATAAGACCTCGCATTAAGAAGACATTAAAGGAATTTACATTAAAAAAAAAGAATTCTGGTATTGCTACGTCTGCAAAGAATGTGCGGTAAAGGATATGCGCATGTGCATTTCATGCGCAACCCACATTCATGAAGAATGTGTTGATTTAACCAAAAGTGATAATGGTCATTTTATATGCCCAAATTGTGAAAATTAGATAAAAATAAAAACAATTGTTCGTCTTTCTCATTTATTCTGGATATTTCTTTGATTCAATGTTATAGGCCATATTGAGTACAGAGGTTACTCAATATGTAACACATGTAACAGGTTCATGGCGGATCTAGTCGGTTAGTTTCGACCATCAGCTTCTGGGTGAGCGAGTTCAAACGTGGCCGCACAAGCACAAGTGATGAACCACGCAGTGAACGCCCAAAAACCGCTACCAACGATGAAATGGTCGACAAGATTCATGATGTCGTGTTAGCCGATCGCCGATTGAAGCTGAAAGAGATAGCAGAGACAACAGGCATCTCAGAATAACGCGTTGGCCATATCCTACACGAAATTTTAGGAATGAAAAAGCTTTCGGCGCGATGGGTACCGCGTTTGCTCACGCCTAAGCAAAAACGAAATCGGGTGATCGTTTCGGTGGAGTGTCTGGCCAGGATTCAACGCAATCCAAGACATTTCTTCATGCGTTTCGTAACCGTGAATGAGACTTGGACTCATCACTACATACCGGAGACCAAGGAACAATCGAAGCAGTGGACTTTTCCGGGCGAATCAGCGCCGGAGAAAGCAAAGACCGTTCCATCGGCCGCAAAGGTCATGGCGGCCATTTTTTGGAATTCCCAACGTGTGATCCTCATCGACTATCTGCAGAAGGGAAAGACGATCACGGGGCAATACTACAGCGATTTATTGTCACCCGATTCGATGTAGTATTGAAGGAAAAACGACCTCGTTTGCAAAATGTTTTTTTTCACCACGACAATGCACCAGCTTATTCATCCCGCAGCGTCTTGTCCAAATTGAATGAGTTGCGCTACGAATTAATTTCTCATCCTCCATATTCACCGGACCTAGCGCCCAGCGGCTTTTCCTATTCCGAAACCTGAAAAAATCGCTGACAGGAAAGATGTTTGCCTCAAATGAGGAGGCTTGAAGAGACTGTTGCACCGTTTGAAAAAGTGTATTGATCTTTGAGGAGACTACATCGAAAAATAAAAATAAAAAATGAGGTGTGGCCACCACACGACTTTCTTATACGTATGATCGTTCCAAACTATACAATTTTAAGAATTTTTTTACACAAAAATTATTTAAAATCCTATTCTAAGTACTTCTATTCTCTTAATAAATCGCTATAGAATGCATACTTTGCAAGATATTATCAAAAAAGTGCTCCTCGCTAAGAGTAAAAGTGCTACTTCCAGTCCGAATTTTAAAATTTCATATATACAAAAAATATTGCAAATCCAGTTTTAAATACTTTTGTATTCTTGATAAATATATATAGAATGCATAACTTACGACATATTTGCAAAAAATCGCTATTCGATAAGAGTAAAAGTGGTACTTCAGGTCTGAATTTTGAAATTTTTTTTATACAAAAGATATTGAAAATTATGTTGTAAATACTTTTATACCCGTAACGTACTTGTCTAAAAAGCATGACTTGCGAAATATTCGCAAAAAACTGCTTTTCGATAAGAGTAAAAGACCTACTTCCGGTAGGAATTTCGAAAAACTTTTTAAATAAAATTATTCTCAATTTTAATTTTAAGTATATATGAATTCTTTATAAATTTGTTTAAATTTAGTAGTTGACGAAATATTGGCAAAATTAGATTTTTTCGCTGAAGTAAACTGCTACTTCCGGTCTACCGATTTTACTGAAAAACTAATCAGATCTCAAGAGGGAGATTATACACGTAAATACAAAATTTGGAATTGATACTTACAGCGGTTTGACCGCTATCGTGGTCACACACACACACAGAGAGACACACAGACACACACACACAGACACAAACACAGACACACAGGCATTTTTTAAAAACCACTTTTTCGGTATTAGGGGACCTCAAAACGTGGACATCTGCAAAAATCTCGAGGTCGAAAATTTTCATCATCACAATACTTCCTTATACTACGTATAAGAAAGTAAAAACCATACCAATACCGTGTTTTTCTTGTTGATTCCGGAAACATTTCAGGTCGCCCTCGTATAAGGTGGTATATAATAATGTACATAATATTAGATTATTAAATAACTATAATTTAAAAGCGTAAATCTTCGACAAATGAAACCTGTAATTTTAGAAAGACAATGTGCATATTTGTTTGAAGTAAATGCGCAATTCAGAAGCAGGCTTGCATAAATTTAAGCAACGTTAGTTTCTTATTTTTTCTCAACTTGTTTTTCTTCTGGTTAACGCGACTCGGTCATTACATAAATTTATCTACGTTGCAGTTAAACTAACGATATCTTTTTTCCATAGTGTTTCGTTATCATAAATTAACCAAACGAATATTTTCCCATAATTTAAAATGCCTCGATCAATTTTGTAGAAATTGACGATAGTGGAAAAAAGCGTCGCTGTGTTCATTTTCTAAAGAACATAAAGAATACCAGTTAGATGTCGGGTTAAAAACGGAGCAATCAAATGATTGAAAACTGCTTCGGACAAGTCTACTGGACCGTCACAGTACGGTCAAACAATTGAATTTAAACCGCAAAACCGTTCCGGTCATAGGTTTCGTTCTCGGTCAAGACACAATTGCTATTGCTATGCAGTTGTGGCGTTTTTTTAATTTAGTTTGTGTTGTCCGGCCTATGCCTTAAGGCTATCTTTGTATAACTTGTAAAGCGTAATAGGTGCCGGTTGTTTTTATAGTGGACATTGAATAGGTGCGGAAATATAAAATGATAGATTGCTTGAGTGTCAGAAAAGAAATTAATGATATTATTATTATTATTATTAAAAATTAATTTAATTATAAAAATTGAATGATATTATTTTATAAGGATTTCTGTTTGGATACTTAAATGTAGCATAAAAAGTATCGTGCTTTCAATAAAGTGATTAATAATCAAAATAATAATGTCAGCGTAATTTCACTTACACAACATAGTTTTATACCGTGAGATCAAAAATTATATTCATAAAGGTTTGCCATGGAATGTAAAACGTCTGTCTTAAGTTATATCATTGTCATACTGTCATTAATATTTGTCATTATATTTTCTCTCTGACATCTTGAAGTTTTTCAATTATGGTTTACACCACAGCACACAAAATTTACATGATTGAAGCGTATTTTAGAACAGGTGTGCTAGTTAATGGTATTTGGAAATACAGTAAGCGTTTATGTTTGGATAATTTTCGTGAACACTTCCCAAATTTCGCAGTAGTAGAGCAAGATTTTTATATGCGCCTCGCACACAAACATATATTTACAATGTCAGTCAAATGTCAGTATAAAAGTTAACCTAATAATTTAATCAAAAGTATCAAAAGAATGATACCTAAGAAGAACGTTTTACATTCCATGACAAACCTATATCTATAATTTTTGATGTCGCGGTATTAGAACATAAAAGAATAAGAACTAAATATTTAGATAAAATATCAGAACTCGTGATATTGTAAGACAAATATCGATATCTCGACTCACTTTAGATCAGCAGTACACTGGTATAGTTACTATAGTCCGTCTCAACCTCATTATGCAGTACAGGTCTTATGGCAATTGATTTCGTGGTTGCCAAATCATCTCATTGTATAATGTCGTTACATTTCCGGTTCATTATCTAACATTCTTTGTAATCAAAACATAACCTATACGACTGTTGTCATTCAATTGATGCATATTAAAAATTAATAGTAATATGAAACACTAAAAGGAAAGAATATATGAGGAGTAATACTACCAAAATGCAACATATCCGTCAGACATAAAATAAAATAAATTGGTATTTTCTATTACTTTGTTATTTAAGAAAACAGAATAACATTTTTTTTGTTTGGTTTAAAATTCAGTATTTATTTTAATAGGCTTATTACTGGAAATCGTTCTTTTTCCATTTTTTTGTAAATTCGAAAAAGTTTGGATATGTTGCATTTTGATAGGAGAAATGGATATGTTTCACTTTGTAAAGAGGAAAATTAATGGTGCAACTCAGAAAACGTTTACTAAAAAAGAAAATAAATTTTGCAAAATGTAACGTAATTATGTAAGAAAGTGATTGTTTTTATAATCTTGGTTCTTCCTCTTCTGTGCATTCACAGTCGATATATTCAGTGTCCTCTCTACTATCGTTGTTTATTATAAAGTCCCTCAAAATGGTAAAATACCAGTCAAATTGTTCTTCCAGATACCACTAATTACCGTATGCTTGCTTGAGCAGCACATTCACTGCCATCCCCTTGTCCTGACTTATGCCTTGCTCTCCCATAACTTCTTCCAATTGTATACTTTCCATCTTTTTTCCTCTTTTTAGCAACGGAATGAATTTTTTGGATGGATCATTAAAGCGGTAAGTTATTTCGGTCTTAACAGTGTTTGGACCTTGCTCCTGGGCTGGCCTTGCTATGCAAATTCTCTTTTGCTCGCTGATTCCATCCAATTCCTTAAACGTTTCTAGCAAAGACTTTAAACTGTATACACTCCAGTCTTTACCCATTTGCTTGACTTCCCCAAATTTTGAATAAATTTTTACATATTCTTCCGGAAAAACAATTCTTGCATGCTTTCGCAACTCTTTTTCCACCCTACCGAAAAGGCGATCTGCAGGTAAATAGGAATGTCCTTTCACCGGAAAAACATATTCTATTTTCTGGACAGATTTAGGAGCATACTTGTGCAACCACAACATCAAAATATGTATCATGTGGGAGTTTTTATTTTGGCCACCGCATCCATCTGAGAACAAACGTATTTTCGTTACGTTTGGGCCGAATTTATGATTTTTTAGGAAATGGAATACCGCCGAACCAATTTCATTGAACCCACGACCACTTTGAACTTCGTTCCAAGTGTAAAATATAGGTCGCTTAGCTTTAATATCAACTACGCAAAATGCATAAAATGCTATCTGCAAAGAGTAGAAAGCTTCTTGTATAGGGAGCTTGGGTAGAGTTTGCACTTGCTCTAAATCGAAACAAAATGTTTCGCAATTATCTACATCTTCTTTCATTATTAAATTTAATTCTCGAGTTACACTGTCTTTTGCTTCTTGATTTGAAGCAAATTTGACTCTGTTTTTGGTTCTTTCGCAAAAACTGCAGACATCTGTGGCAGGCGAGCCAAAACCCAGATTGAAATGACAAGAAAATATTTTATGAAAATACGAATAACTGACATGATACTTTTGATCGTGACTACTGTTGTACATGTTCCACATTTTCAAAATATTTAAGACGGCTGGCAAATACAAGCGACGCGTCTTCTGGCGGTTATAATGACTTTCACGGCCCTTAAACTTTCCAATGAAAGCTTTTACCTTTTCCCTCTTTTCTACATATTTGTTATAAGGGAGCCTTTTTCCTCCCCTCTTTTCTTTTAGATCTTTATGATATCGAATATTTCTTGCAATCCACAATATACGACGCTTAGAAACTTCAAATACTTTTTCAAAAAATTTCTGGCACACGATGTATGTCTTGTTCTCGTGCTCTACCTGCAATTTTACAAATTTACATGCAATGAACAAGTAGTATACGTATTTTACGCTAATTTACCAAATAAGTTATGTGAAAATCATGCGGTTTGCGCTTATCTGAAATTTGGCTTGGAGGAGACCGTTTGGGGTGATTAATTCGAAGAAATGTAGACAAACGAGTATCTTGAGAAATTTTGTCATCACTTGTGTAAAGTAATTGTTTAACATTATGTAAAGTTTCCTTGGGTACTTCTATGCATTGAAACTTTTTAATATTGTTATCGAATTTGTGATTACAAGGCGCGGGGCAAAATTTATTAAATTAATATCTTTGGCTCCATACCTACGAAAACGAAGCATGAAAGTTATTATTATAAGTTAAATAATTTTGCTAATTTGAAGAACTTACGATTTCTTGGTTTTCTTTTCTTTTCCTAACCTCGAAATATTATTTTTCCTCTTTCTGGTTCCACGCCCCACCATGTTGTCTTGTACAAAAACACCTTCTTCCTCACCATCCATTCTATTATATGTAGGTAATCACAGGCCAGAATTGTTATAATATTGTGAAAAAACGGCGTAATAAAAGAACAACACTGAACACACCTTAACGAATTCACCGCAAATGGATATGTTGCGCTTTGACAGTGGTACAAATTTGGATATGTTGCACTTTGATGAAATCAGTTTATATTCACAATCTATTTTCACTGGGATCTGTTGCGCTTTGATAGTGTAACATTTTAGAGTTGAATAGAGCGACAAAATAGCATATGAACGCCATCCATATGTCATTTTTGAAACAAAGTGGATCTGTTGCGTTTTGGTAGTGTTACTCCTCATATAGGAAAATGGATTAGTTCAAACAGGATATTGGTAATAATATAATCCTTAGGGATTGTTCTGTAAAAATTTATTTAAAATCTAACTCAATAGGTATACAATTTTCTTCGTTACTGAATATTGACATCTTAATCTACTATCCACTATAAATTTACACAAAGACAAAGTTAATTACAAATTTATTTGTCATAAAAAGACTTTTCCATTACTAAAAGCAACTTAAACAATACATATTTATGAAAAGAATAACAATAACCACACATACACATAAACTTTTACTTTAATATGTTAATGTACAATTATAAATTTAAAGAAACAAATTTCTCACAAATTCATTTTTCAAAAATATACTTTCCCATTTAAAAGAACAAGTTAATAAACACATGATATGTACCAAAATTTAAAATTAAATACATAATAACATTTATGAAAAAACTAACAATAACAATACAAAGGAGTAGGTACACATATTGTTTTACTTTTCTTCAATCACTTAAAGAATCTTGATCTGATGATGAATGTGTGACATTAATTATAAACTTTTCAACATCGTCTTGCACGTTATTTACTATCCATATTTTGCCTTTGATGTCTTTTACATGGCCAATGTAATTCTGCCAGTTATTTACTGTTACGTTCTGATAACCCTCCACAATTAATTTTTGAATATCTCTTTGTTTGAATGTCGAATTGTGCATTTTAACGTAGTGCTTAACTTTCGCCTACACCATCTCAATTGGGTTTAATTCGCAATGATAAGATGGAAGCTTCGCAAATTCATCAATTTTGTTTTTGTCATACAGAGACCTAACCTCTGACGCACAAGTCAGTACATCTCTTTTTAACATGTATTTTTTCTAGTGGTATATTCTTCTCGGTAAGCCATTCAATAATTTGTTCTGTTCATGCTACTGTTGGAATATTTTCTAATTTTCTCATATGATATGAGGCATTATCGAGAACAACAAGCGAGTTCTCTGGTATATTTGGAAGCAATTTATTCCTGAACCAATCTTCGTATGCATCTGCATCCATTTCGCTATGAACATCAGCAGTATTTTTCTTACAAAGAAATGTACATTCAGCACCAACAACAAAACCTTACTCGCCTCCAGCACGAAGTAATGCAAATCGAGACCCAAGGCTTGGTGATTTTAAATCAGTGTTGAGTCCTTGTGTAAAAGCTTGTCGACTGCTTTGAACAGTAGTGTCAGTCCATTTCTTATTTACTGAGTGTCCTGCATCATGTATTGTCATCATATAAATGAAGTCAATCATTTATTTCTACATGTTTTCTTTTGTTTGGTTTCTTCGGACTTGATAGTTGACCCATTTGTTGTTTCCCCTTTACATTATATATGGTACTCACTAAATAACATAAAGCTTTACTTGCTTCTTGAACCGCAAAAGTCACGTTCATGGATTATTAAAATAAATATTGTTGCGTTTTCGGGTTCGAAAATAAACAACTCGAGCAAATGTTTTAAAACTGTCTGTATATTTTCACTCTTAAAATTAATCACAATATAAAAATATAAAACAACTGTAACGCACTTAAAACTACTACGAATAAATTAACACACGTATTTATTTCTATCACTAGCTACTATTTATATCTGTAATATTTATGTATTTACTGCACGTTAATAAAAACTGCACCGCTGACTTATTTATGTTTATTTGCACTGTACAAATACTACTGAATGAATGACTGCTTTCTGGGCACCGGCCGCTTTTTTATATCGGCATATAAGACTCTGGAAATATACGCGAAAATTCTATCTTCCTCTCGATGTTTGTAGAACATACGACAGACTTTCTGTCTCTTACACATTATATATATGTGGATGATTTATAACTTATTTACGGGGCGTCGCGCCAATGTTTACTCTTCTATTTTATGTTGACTTGTTTTCGTTATAATATATACATTCACAGTCAACTGCCTTTCCTTACGACTAAAATTTTCTTCCTTCTGTTGCTTTCTGTCTGCGAGCGCCATAATGACAGTGAATATTGCAATAAAATATGTGTATAGATTATCACGTTTATCAGAATTATAGATATAGGTATGTATATTTACACATTTAGTTAAATGCTTGAAAAAGATAATATGCGTTTTAAAAAGAACGATTTAAAAGAAATTACATAAAGACAATATAAAGCAACGATTACCCATAACAGTCATATACTTTGCATAATGGGGTTGAGACGGACTAAGTAATTTTAAAGGGAAGGAACAAAGGAAAGGTATGGTAGCAGTGAAAGAATTATATGTGGAAGGGGTCAGAATAAAAAATATTTGCGTTTTTGGTTATGTGTGTTAATGCGTATTGCACTCCTTCAAACCAAAAAATTAGTGGAAACATTTTAGTGTGAAGGGTGTTGTACAGCAATGTGTGGCAAACTGAAGAAATATTGACTTTATCCTAGGTCGTTTGAAACAGATATCAAAGAAAAATTGCTACCGGTAATACTGAATTTCATTGAAGATGTTATGCTAGATCTATGCGCCAGGGACGAAATTAAGAAATATTGTGTGATATGTATACCAGATATGAAGACTCTGGTGACTGCTAGTACAATGAGGCAGCTAAAATAATTGAAGTCATTTGAATTATCTGCTAAGTTTGATTAGTGATACACTCTAGAAAGCTATCTATATAATTAGAGAATCTAGGTACTAACTACTTTCATTGTTGATGAGGGCACTTATTTGCAACTTGTTCCTCGCATGTCCTTTTGTGAAATCACATTTTCACATGAAGGATCGAATTCTGTATGCCTACGACAATTTTAGTCTTTGCGACAAAATAAACACTCCAAAAGAAGCAGTTCAAGTCGTACGACAATAGGTGGCAGTGGAAGTATCGTTCATTCTATGTTTCTGTGTTTGCAAGGCTGAGCAATGGATAGCGTTCCAACAGTATCACGACTAGGACTATGGTTTGCATCAAATCTGCAGGGGCTTCTCCTATAGGAATCTGAACCTAGGACACTGACAATATAACATATAGACGAATTTATTTTTATTGTATTACTACACCCATTAAACCATCGTAAGGTTATCTAGATCTTTATGTGTTATTTATATCATTTCACACACTTCATAATTTTCTATTGTTCGCCCTTATTTTATAGTTTATAAATCCGATTCTATTCAAATCCTGCTCCACTTATTCTAGCCATGTATTAACTTCCCGCCCTTCCTTCTTCTGCCCAGATTCCATTTCAGTACTTCATATCACTATAATCAATGCATATGTAAGTCAGCCATATTGTATCGTCCCCATGTCTTGTGAAAATTCGTGAGTGGCTCGTCTTCTATATTAAATAGCATTTACTTCTCATGGTCCTAGTATTATTTTCGCTATTCTCCCTTCTGCTATTCGTAGATCTTTCTCCTGCTTCTTCGTTAGGTTTATTGTTGGCTGGATTATCGCTCTCTATATCTTAAATTTGCAATTTTTGCTAAATAATTTACTCGTTACTAGCTTTTTATTTCCATAAAAAAGTAATTTGCGGTTTTTATCCCTTATTTGGTCTTTCTATCTCTTTCTCCGTTGTTCATCAACATTGCTCCCAAATATTAAATTTATCTACCTCTTCCAAGCCGTACTCCGCAATCTGAATCCTTCTTATTACAAACTTATTATTATATGCTTTTGTTTATTTGTAACACCATATTTCTTCGTTCTGTACTTAGGTCTTCAAGATTGTTCATAATTAGTTTGCTGCTTTTTGTAATCAATATAACATAATCGGCATAGACAACCCCCACCTCTTGTTCTTGGAGTTTCTTTCTTCATTTAATACATATTGCGATGCTAGGTTGAACAGTGCTAGTGGCTTCAAAATTTTGGATTTTCCCTTTCTGAGTTTTAATACTTAACATCGTCGTGTTATGGCCATCGCTAACAGTCTTCTTAATTTTGGAGGTATTCCTAGTTAACGTCTTTTTAGTGAATTTCTTTTGATGCTTCCGAAAAGGGCAAGATTAAATTGTGATCGAAATCAGAAAGAGGAAGCTAGATTTACAAGGACATATACTTTTCGAAAAGAGGAATAGTATACTGAACGTACAAGGTAGGAAGAACGTTCAGTATTCTACACAAATTCGTAGAAAATAATACGTAAAACAAAGAAAGCCATAGGTACCTACGCATGGATAAATGGCAAAAAGCAAAAGAAGAATTTACCTTATACTTACTTATGTTTTAAAAAGAAATAATGAATTTTGCTACCGAACCGGCTCGTAAAACAATGTAGATTTTGAGAAAAGGATTGGTTTCTTGCTAAGAGGATTAATATGTGAAAATTCATTGCTGGAGATATAGTTCTATAAAAAATTCTAATTTATTAACCAAGGACTGTTTATTTGTATTTATTCCATGTTATATATTTATTTGCATCTATTTCAAGGCTATTTGTTCAGCAAAATATATATTCATCTATTATAATATAAATCGTCATTTATTGAATAGCTTCTTTATATATTTTTATCAGTAATTTCTGTGAACAAATAAGTGTCGGACACATACTAATTCTTTCGTCATTCATCTCTAAAGTGTATTTATAATAATACCACCAATATATGCAATAAATAACATTTACTTTTCTCATTATTTCTAAAGTATTCTCCAGATTTCGCAACCGAGCGTTTGCTAATAACAACATTATATAAGCAAATATACAAAATATATACTTTGCAATATATTATTTACACTAAAATGCACAAATTTAACAAGCATGGTAGGATATTTCTTATGCATGTCATTATTTTTTGTCGGTGTGTAGCCATTCAGATCATATCACATCGAAAATATTGTCTGTTTAAACAACTAATGGACACATTAATAACTTCAAGCGCGCTCCATTAGTAAAATATGAACATGCAGTTTGCGGTCAAAAATAAAAATAACTGCAAGAAAGATCTCCTATTTAGATGTTGATTTCATTCGTGAAAGTAAATCGTTCTATGAGAACTTTTTAACTTTCATTTACTAATGCTATTAATGCCTCCAATTATCATCTATAAGAATTTCAGAAGAATTTAATTGTTTAAACATTGAAACCGGCTGTTTAAGTGAAGGTGACTACTGAGTGTGTGTGTGGTACAATTAAGAAAAGCGGAAGATTATATGTGAAGCTACTACACTTACGAGTTGGTAGTTTGTGGTAATTTTACGATTTAATTACATGTAATTAATACATAATTAAACTAGTTTATTTGCGCTGTTTTAGTTTTAGTATTTGCGCATACGATGTCGCATGCTGGTTACTGGCAGCATTGAACCGATTAGACGTCTAAAAAATAATTTATTTTAAAGGTTGAAATCGAATATTTGCATATGTATTTAGAAAGTCCTTAAAAGTTATGCAAGGTATTTTCTTTTTATTCTTTAAATGAATTTTATTTGAAATTTTTTTTACGTATTTGCGTCATACTGTTTTGTTTACTTTTCTTCTTTTTTTTATATCTTGCATAACTTTTAAGGACTTCCTATAATAATCGATTTTCAACCTTCAAAATAAATTACTTTTAAGACGTCTAATCAGTTCCATGCTGCTATACAATTTGTATAACTTTGAACGAATTATTATTATATCTGTCATATTTATGGGTGATTTTGTATTTTTGTTGTTATACGAGATTTACTTAGTCATATTTTTTATGTTCAAATTTATTGTTTCGTTTGATTTTACCAGGTTTCTGTTTATATCAAGGTTTTTCTACAGTTATAAATACTGAAACTGATGCACTTTATATAACAAATGTTATTTATCATTTAGTATTTGTTTATCTTTTATAACTTAACGTTTAAATTTTGTCGTTCAACTTTTCTCATTTAAACTTCGTAGTTTAACTTTTATCGTTTAACGTTTAACGTTGATAGCTTAACGTTTATTGTTTAGTGTTTATTGTTGACTGTTTATAACAATTCTATATAGCGCTTGTAATGGTACGGCTCATTTTATCCTTTTATTAATCTATATAATATTAAATAATTATATGAATAATATTTTATTAATTATATAGGTATTGATAATCAATAGATATATATTTCTAGAACTTTATTTCCTATATTTCAATATATGTATAAAATAAGTGTAGTCTGATAGGAAAGTATTCATAAGAATAGTGGCGCCGAATATTTGTGTTAGTTTGAGATAGTGCAGTATTTACAATTTCATACAGTATACGTAACATTTTCGTGTTAAAACAATAACGGGGATACACAGACATTCTAGAAAAAGGGGAACCCCAGGATTCGAACTATCAGAAGTGACTAACGAGATTCTGAAGGGAGTCGATTGAGGTCCTTTAATGAGAACAGTCACCTGGGTAAATACCTCGGTTTTACTGCAAAGACATAAGGTCCTTTACTTTAAAAGTGTATCAACTCCCATATACATATTGTAACGTTTTCGGGTTCCAAATAAACAACTCGTGCAATTTATTTATTTAAAACAGTCTGTATATTCATATACTTAAAATTATACAATAATATAAAAATATAAAACTAATGTATCACACTTAAACTACTACGATTTAAATTAACACTTGTATTTATTTCTATTACTAATATGTTCGTATATTTATATCACTTGAGGAACTACTTATTTCTTTCTTATTGCACTATAATAAAGACTGCACCGTATTTATGTCTTTTCTTCGGCTACCACTATATTTATTTCTACCGTACGACTTATATTTATTTCTTATTTCTATACTTATTTCTACGCGCGTCGGCTACTTCTTAATCCCGAATTAATTCGCAATTACTCATCCCGCAATGAATGAATCCATCGGTGACCCAGTCGCCTTATATACACATGCGAAGATCACTAGAACATTCGCGTAAACTCTATCTCCCACTCAATGTATGGAGAACATTCCATAGACATTCTGTGTCCGACACAGTACCATGCGTAAATGGATGACTCACTGCTTTACGATGTTTACCAGTCGCGCCGAGATGATTTACAACCCTTTTTTTTTAACGTCGCCTGGTCTGCCTCATACATATTTCGTTACAATATATATACATACATACAGCGGTCAATCAAATATATAATTATAATTAGAACCTTAAAGTAAATAAATCGGTTCTTGTTTAAAAAGAAATCGACCGCTTACCAAGTGTTCAAGTTATCATATCTAAATCAGTTCTATTGTTTAAATGTTTTCCTATGTCTGTATTAAAATATGAAAACTATTGATTTCTAATATAAATATTATCTAAACTTATACAATAGTATTTTCTTGAATTATACCAAATAATGCCCTAAAAAACTATTAATTTACCAACATCTCTTTTATCCGAATCGACTTGGGATAAGGACTGAGCTAATCAGGTAAATAAATAAATTTCTATATTTTATTTTATAACATATTATTATTAATATACGTAGGGCATTTTATATAGTTGTTCCTTCACAATATTTTTTAAATTTATAAAGGGTTCTATTACATTATATCGCAACAACGTGGGACCAATTTTAGATTACATTAATAATAAGTTTAATGCAGGTTCTATTACATTATGGTGCCCAACTTTTGGGGATTTCACTAGTTCCTTTACATTATATTAAAATTAATTTATAAAAAGGGCTTACATTTTTACATGCTCTATTACACGCTTATAACAAATATGTCTTCTGCAACCCGCAGTGTTAATTACTACACAACTTTCATCAAATCGTTCACATAAAGAAAGAACAATCATTTCAAAACCGACATTAATGGGTTGCTAATTGATTATATTCGTAGTCCAGATATGCGCAATATTATTTGTGAGAAACGGCATTAGAAAACTATAATTGTAAAGCAATCCAATAAATTACAATAAATTGTTGCATTAACAGAATTCGAAACATGTATGCATTTCGGAGAATTCAATAAGATAGCAGAGGCAAAAGAACAGCACTCACGGCTTAATTTAGAATACCTTAGCATACTAATTATGAAACTATGCGGTTCACAATGGGTTCGTATAGATAGGTACGAAAAGGGAAACGAAGAAGTCAGGTCTGGCTTTAGGACTAAAGATTATTAACTTTATTGAACTTGATTACGTCTTTGTAGAACTTCATTGTAGGTGTTAAGATATTGTAAATACGTTTGAATTTTAATTATCCACATTCACCCTATGTTTCTACGGACAATGGTAACCAAATCTTTATTGTATATTTTGGAAATAAATAATATGTATTTCTTAACTCTACTAGTTGTTGCTCCATAGGTTGATGTTTTAAAATAAATCTTATCTCAGACAGAAAAGCTGGTGAACGATTTAGTTTGTGCATAATACTTAAATCATTTTGTCTTCTTATCAACTTTTGATACAACCATTACATATTTTTTCGTATACAGCTAAATTTTTTTTTATTATATAAACAATGTGTTGGACTCACTAAAAAAATAATACCAACTTTTCATATGCAGTGACATACCTGTTAATAGTTAACTCTGATCCCTCACCTCTCTCAAGGGATCGAGATCAGTATCATCTAGTTAGGAGGCCTATTACAACTATAGCTCAGGTCGACAATACTAGGTTCTTGGGTTTAACTGTTGACTCTAAATACAATTGGAAAGAGCATATAAAAATTTTGTGCAGTAAAATTGGTCCGGTATGTTTTGTGCTGGGTGGACTAAGGGATGTGGTGAATTATACAATATTGTGGATGTTCTATTTTGCTTGTTTTCACTCAGTGGTGGTATAGAGATTTGTTCAAGGAGCACAAGATTATGACGCTGCCGTGCGTCTATATTTGACGGCTGCTGTTGTATGCTGCAGAAAATTTTTATAAATGGCCGAAACTAAACAAGAATGTTTTCTGCACTCGAAATGGTTGCACGCTCCTGATTCCTAAACACAGATTGAGTTTTAGCGAAAAAAGTCCCAGATATCTGGCCATTAAATTATATAATAGATTCCAAGAAAATTTAAAACAATGTCTTACGATCAATTTAAAAAGGCAACTATGGAATTACTAATTGAAAAGAGCTTACTACTCAGTAAATAAATTCTTAGGAACACTGCTGTGACAGATAAAGTGTTTTGTTTTTATATATATTTTTACTTTTATTTATATATGTATTCATGCACTTTATATTTTATTTTATATTTTATATTTACCATATTTGTGACGTTTCCCATACTCTTTTTGAATTGAGTTGGAATAAAGATTATTATTATTAAAGTGTTAAAAGTTTCCACGGATTCGTCGGTAATTTCAAAAGTGTGTTCTTATTGAAAATGCTTAGTCTTTCCTTACTCTTACACTCTCCATTATCAAACATTTTTCAGGATTTTAATAATAAAATTAAAAAGGTGCTTACCAGTGTTATACAGCATGTGTCAATTTTCATTAGCCATAGGCGATCAATTCATGCAATACGTGACAACGTGGCACCCCTACCTTCCTCTCCAATGCCAGCGCGACCGATACATGCTCGAAAATACAAGTTAGCTTAGCAGTAACTATTGGACCACTGACTTGGGTGTTTGTAATGCGTCCAGAAATATTATTTACGGTTGCAAGAATTTGTTTTTCTTTTTCCTTTCAGTAAATGCAGAGAATTATTAACTGCGTTCACGCTGCATGACACAAGCAAAAGCGTAATTCTAATAAAATTAAAAAATAACCCTAATAAGGGAAATAAAAAAGGATTCTGAAAATAATAATAAACTACTAGATCAGGAGATCGCCGCGGCCATTTGATTTTTCCCGTTCCAATAATAAGACGGCTTTTATTGCAGACTAGATCGCAACGAGTTCGCAGCTAAACATTGAATGTAAAATCTGGTGGGGAGAAGTGGGAAGATCGGAGAAAATCATTGTGATGTCGATTGTTGCCGGGATTGGTGACGGACAGTAGGGGTGCCACGTTGCCACGTGTTACTTGTATACGTATAAATCGCACGTAAACATTGAATCCCTATACCTAATGAAAATTGACACATACGGTATATATAAACTACTAATCTACATCACACAGCGGAGTAAGCTAGAAAATATATATTCAGAGTTAAAAGTAATAAATGCAGTGGTAATTAACCACATTTCATGATGATACTGCAGCACTAGAGATAACAAACACCATAGCAATAACGACTAATCTCCAAAGCACAATAAGAAATACGGGGTGTCGTGATAAAGTTTGAAACAAAATTCATAAAAGCGTTCTATAATGTTTTTAAGAAAATCGTTCGGACAGGTCAATTTTTGTTTTTGAAATGCCATTTTTTGTCGAATCACCTCATTGGTTTTTACACAATGACATCATCAATTTTTTTAAATGACTACCTTTACTATTTTTTTTAGTTTTTAATAGACCTTCTCTCTCCTTAGATAACAATGACTCATTTACATTGTAAAAATTATTTTAACAAAAATCTGAGTTTAAATCAACTTAATTGGAAAAAGTTTTACAGTTATCTAAATCGTAAAAAGCCAATCTAAATTTTGAAGTTATGAACAAAATATGGCACATTTAACTGGCCGGGAAAGAATAGGGATTTTAATAATGGTTGGATACGGCGATAGACTAAGAACTCATGCATGTGAATTTCTCAATCAAGCATATCCTGATAGGCCCCCCAATTGCAAGATCTACAGTAATTAAATTGATCGCAAAATCTACGGAAACTGGAAGTGTAAAAGAGTTATCTCGAGAAGGTCGACCACGTAATAAGTTATGAAACAAAATTAAAAGTATTTCTTGAAGCAGACGAACACCATCATATTTCTACAAGGCAACTTACCTTAGATAACAACGTGGACTTTTTGTAAAATTATTTAAAAACGAAAAGTGTAATCCGTACAAAGTGCACCTAATTCACGAGTTAAACAAAGATGATTCAGACCACATATTGCAATTTTGTGAATAATTAATGTTACTATGTAATCAAAATCCCAATTTTTGAAACAACATTATTTTTTCTGACAAAGCCACTTTTTTCCTCAACGGATCAGTACATCGCCAAAATTGTAGGTATTGGTCAAGGGACAATCCTCACCGGATTTAGGAATCACACAGTTAACATCAAGACAAATTAAATGTATTGGTAGGAATGATAGGACTGCGTTTTTTTGGACCTTACTTTTTTGAAGGAAGCCTGTTGCCCGATATTTAAATTTTTTGCAATTTGATTTGGTGCCAGCAGTGGCAGCTCTTTTTCCTAATAATTAAGATGACGGCGTACCTCATCAGAATATTTGGTTTCAACAAGATGGGGCGCCTCCACATTTTGGCATAGAGGTCCGTCAATATCTCGATGCTATATTTACAGAAAAATGGATCGGGTGGCGGGGAGCAATTGAGTGGCTAACGGGTTCCCCCGACATAACGCCCTTAGATTCTTATCTATGGAGTTACTTAAAATCAGAAGCTTATTTCAATAGACCCAATAACTTGAAAGATTTACAACAGAGAATTCGTGATGCAATGCAATAAATTAGGCCAGATATTACTGAGCGCAGTATAGAAAGTGTTTACTGTCGTGTTGGTCAATGCCAAATGGTTGTAGGGGGGCACTTTGAACATTTGCGTTAAGTTCTGTTGAATAATTTGTTAAATATGTTTTGTATGTCTTATTTTTTCGATTATTATGTTTACTAAATTATAACTATTAAAATTGTCAAGTAAATGTGTTATTTATTTAAAACAAATTGTTATGTAAGGTACCAATTTTTGTACATCACCGTCTCAGTAGTAAAAAGATCTGTTACAAACTGAAAAAATAGTGGGGATTGTCATTTAAAAAATGATAATGACGTCATTTTAAAAATAAAAATTCACCTGTCCAAGCGATTTTCTTAAAAATAATATAGAATGCTTTTATGAATTTTGTTCCAAACTTTATCACCACACTGTATAAACACAGGGAGCCAAAGATATCGTATAAAGCTAAGTTAAAGAAAATTTGCACACATTAACTTTATGAACAGAAAATATAATAATCACATGACAACAAAACTTCATCCAAAGAAAGAACCATATACTTAGGCCAAAATATGAACATTAAACTTAAATGGAAACAACATGTTAAAAAGGTAACAGGAGATTTAAAGTTTGAATACAAAAATATGTACTGATTCTTGACAAAATGGGAACCTACAAAGTGCATTGAAAACAGTAATATGAATGTTTAATTACAAGTTTCTATGAGCTGCTACCGTGTTTCGGAAGACACACAAGTAATGCCGCGGGCTTGGCCACTTCGACAGTCGTTAGCGTTTTATATGAAAACGTCTGACCATTACCGTATAGTATATGATATTTACTCAATTTATTTATCAAAATTTTGTTTTTTTTTTGCCGCAAACAAATCATTATGCGTAACTTAAGACGACCTATTTTTTTATTTTTTACGCTCATATTAGGAACATTGTTAATTCTAAAGTTGCCGTGTTTAAATTTACCAAAACCGTAACTAAAGGCTTGAATGTGTATTAGAGCCGGTTCTGACTATAGTGAGAAACTATAAAGGCGAACACGCGATCTGATCAAGGCGGCGGCGAACCCTGCCATTAACGGCGGTCGGTCGACGTAACCAGAGGCAATCGTACCGTGTTATTAGGGGGGCCTAAGGGCGCGTGCCGGCTACTGCCTCGTCGCTATAACTCTTTCGACCGTTCTTCAGAACACATTCTAGTGTTTGCCGCTTCAATCATTTTGTATGGATTACCTTATGTTGAACAGCAACATTTTTCATTTATTTTTTTTCTTATATCTGAACACATCTACATATTGTCATGTTAATGAAGACGGAAATTAATGTAATATTTCATTCTGTTTTTTCGGTGGAAATTAAATTTTAAATTACTTTTAATCATGGAGTTGATTATTTAAATTTGAATTGATTAATAATTACCTTGAACATCTTTTCAATCCCTAACGGGTGCATATAACTGATTTATCGATTGCCCATTGGCGTTTCAGGGAATTTGACGATCCACTATTTTTTCTGTTGCTCGAATTAAATCATATTTATCATATCTGACATAATATTCCCACAAGCGCAGTTTGTAAAGTTGAACTCAGACAAAAATTGAACAACTACAACAAATTATACGGTTAAAATTAATTGTTATTAAGTATATTTCAACTTTGGTGTGATTTATTTAAGATGATTCGACAAGACTTGTTCGGAGCCATTGAGAAATATGTTGTATTACTCAATAACTTAGGATGCTGAACTCAAGGTGACATACATCAGATTGCAGATGGTGTAATGAATCAACACTACACATTATTATTCATTTGGTAAATCAAAAAATTATTGATAATTACATACTGCAAGTATCCATAATATAGATGAATTGCTAGAAACGATTTGACGTAAAATTTGCGCAATTATAGCAAAAGGTTGCCAGAAATCATGAGAAGAAACTCCAGCATTGAAGTTGAAGTGCGACAAGTCAAGAGGACAAAAGACTTTTAGCTTGTATGACTATGTAGTGTGAAATATAGTATAGAGTATTGGATAATGCAGCTGATATTACTGGAGAAAGGCAGGCCCAAACAAAGTGGTATTTGGCAATTGTAAAATTTCACAGGATAAATTGAGTTTTTTTTTATAATTTATTCTCACAGCAAGCCTATCGCCGTGCCTGTGTGCTACTGCTACTACTTCGAGTCTGCAAAAATACATGTAACAAATTGGAATAATAATTAAGTACGATGCTTCATTATCATACACTTGACCTTCAACCTATTTCGTTTAATACTTACAATAATAGTAAGAATAGTAGAACTGTGGAATATGAGACTATATAAAATAGTACTTAAATATGCAACCGATAAATAACTATTAGTTGTAATACTGGTAGCTATATATTGCCTGTCACTGTAACAAATAGTTATCACGATATTCCCAAACCGATGTACGTTAACTTAATGTTTAAAACGAACTAGAGTGTTACATAATTTTATAATATTTTTTATTAATTACTTTGGAACTTAGAAAGGTTATAAGCAATTATTTTGTGAGTGTTGTAATCATGGAAAGCATTAATAGAGAATTACAACCCATATTTATTATCAAACTATACGTATTAGAAAATAATACAAGTAGGCTTTAAAGTGACACATTTATATGAAACACTAGGATATTTTATGTATACTGTGTATATAATTATGCATCACGGTCATTAAAAATTTATTCCTATATATTCCCACAATAGTTGAACACCTTAGCTAAAAAAATCACACTCCTCCTATAAGAATAGTAAAATAGATTAAATACCAAATAAAAAAATAAGTTTTTCTTAGTGCTTAACAAGAATTTTGAAATAACTTCAACATTTAGTAAATACGTGAATCATTACAATTTAAAGGACTCGAGCTCGCATCACCCTCGATGGCCCGAGGGCAAGGGCGAGGGCAACTAACTGGCGATCGAGAGGTCGTGGTTTCGAAACTTACCCGTTGGTAAATTTTTATCATTATATTTACTTAATTGAATTATCAGAATAGTTTGTTTATGTTAAATGCATTGTCATTATGCTTAATTAATTTCTTTATTGCGATATCAAAATTATTATCTTATTGTGAAAGACATCTCGACTTCCTGGCATAAAATCACAAAATTGTATGTCATTATAATAAAATATCAATAACATTATGTGACATTACTCAGTCTGATTGAGATGAAATTAGTTTTTTTCGACAAAAGTTAAAAAACTAATTCAAGCAATAATTTGGGCGACGCATTAAAAAATGAGCAACTCATACGTACACAATTAAAATTAATATATTCCAATCAATAATGGCATTAAATTTTCTTCTCTCAACTTGTGCAGTTCAATTTATCATTCAACAGTGGATAATTTCTTCTAATTATAAAAAAAAAACTTTTCAGGTGTACAGGGTGGGCATAAAGTCACAAAGGAGTTATAACTGTGAATAACTTTTTTATTTATCATTAGTGTTCATTAATTTTTCACAGATTTAAAGACTAAGGATGGGATATTGTTTATACTTATGTGTGGAATATAATCTCTGGTAGGTGGTTGCCATTATGGGCCCTGTGTATAACATGACTCATGTCAGGGGTCAACATTTCTGAATCGTTTCTGCACCAATATTGTCAAAAAAAATCAAGAGGAGTGTGGTTAGGCGAACGGGGGGCCAATTGAGGCCCTTGCCGTATGTGCAGCAGCCCCATCTTGTTGAAAGCACATCACAGGTATGTTCTCCAGTACAAGACGAACAATAGTCTCAATCATGTTTCTATATCGATCACCAGTCACCGTTATTGCATTTATTTCATTATTTGCAAAGAAATATGACGTCATGTCACACCATACAGTACACTTTACAGAATACAGTTTGCGCTCATGCATGGCGTGAGGGATTTTACTATCCCAAGACTGACAATTTTGCGAGAACAAGACGGTGCTGAATTTATCTATGGCCAATCTCCCGTCCTTCATCTATCAGAATCTAAAACATAAGTGTAAACAATCTCCCATCCTTGGACTTTAAATCTATAAAAAACAATGAAAACTCATGATAAATAAAAAAGTTATTCACAGTTATAACTCTTTTGTGACTTTTGACCTACACATTCTGTAATGCATGACGGCGAGCACAGCTATGACGACCCTTCCCATATTGTTCAGGGATTTTCTTATGTGTTTTCCCTAGTTTACCGGAAAAACCCAAATTCTACTGGTTCTGACATCAAAAATCAGCTAAGAGTTTCTGATTATTTAACTATAATATCTCTCAACGAGGAGGATATTTTATGGAATGCCAATCGTCTGAAATCAACCGCGACTACTGGTGACGATCAGATACCTCCTTATCTAATTAAGGATGGGCCAATGGTGTTTGTGCACCTATTGAAAAATATTTTCAACGTGGCGCTGAGCAAAAATGTTTATCAAATTACAAACGTAAATAAACCAAAACAGACTTGTTGAACTACACTTTAATAACTAAAAATTGAACAATTGCTTCACCACACAGTGGCTTCTTCAGCAATGACTAAAAATATAAGTTACAAAGTATATATCATGTGTATCGGTTGTAGGAGGTAAGAAGAAAGGGAAAAAAGGAAACAAAGGGGGAAGTAGGTTAAAACCCTCATAAAACTATGTGTATTGTACTACGTTTGTAATATGGAACTACATCAAGTAAAAGCCGAATCTATTTTATTTATCAAATTAGATGGATGATAGCTAGAATTAGACCAGTTCTGAAGAAAGGTGAACGGAGTGACCTAAGCAATTATCGTCCGATTGCAATTCTCTCCAACTTCTCTAAATCTTTGAACAAATACTATACAAATTCATATATGCTTACTATCATAGAGAGATATCTCCTCTAGCATGGGTTCGTGACTGGTCGCTCAACGACGAGTAATCTGCTTTGTATCACCCAAGTTATTAGTGTCGCTGTTGATCCTCGCTCTCAAATGGATGTCATATATACAAATTCTGCGCGCACATTTGACACTATTAGACATGACATTCTGCTGAGGAAGCTTGATGCATTAGGATTTCATGGTAATCTGGTTAGGTTTCTGACGTTATATCTTCGGGAACGGATCAATTATGTGTACCACAATGGATTCAAATCTGCTGAATTTACTGTCAGGCGTTCCACGGGGGTCTAATTTGGGCCCTCTGCTTTTTATACTTTTTATTAATGGCCTCTTAGAATCATTTTCTTGTGATGGGCTAACGTACGCTGATGGCTTGAAAATCTATCGTCTTATTGATACTATCTCAGATGCTCTGCGTCTACAGTGTGATTTAGATACTCTCTATAAATGGTGTCAGCACAATGATCTGGCACTTAATATCAATAAATATCATGTTATGAAGTATTCTAGAAGAATGGATCTCATTGGCTTCGATTATAGCTATGGGGGACAGGTACTGGCCTGCGTGCAGGAGGTAAAGAATTTGGGAGTGCTATTTGATCGACATTTATCCTTCACTAAACATATTACTCTTGTATGCACTTCTGCCTCTGGCACATTAGGTTTTATTCTTAGAAGTAGTAGGCATTTTGCTAATGCAGCCCTACTGAAATTATTTATTTTTCGCTCGTTGTAGTAAATTAGAATACGCCGCTGTTGTTTGGCATCCCGTTTATATCTGATATAAATTAAAATTGCAGAGCATTCAAAGACGATTTTTAAAGTTTTTGAGCTTTAAGACAGTGGAGTTTATTCCTGTAGAAATACTGACCATGCAGTTTTGTTAAAGTAGCATAATTTCGTTCTACTGGACACACTTCGTGAGATTGCTAGTTCTAACTTTTCAGATGGTTTAGTCCATAAGAGGATTGACAGTCCCTATCTGTTGGGTTTGATTTATTTCAACGTGCCACGGCTTTTTGAAAAGAAATCAAGTTACATTTCTTACTTCCACGTGTAGGACAAATGTCATGCTGAGGAGTCCACTACATCAAATGTGCCGTAATGAAAACAAGTATTCTAATGATATTTTTTTGGACGTCAAACTTAAATGAGTGATTTATGTGCAAATTATTGTTTGTAATCCGCACATCTATTGTAAATTTCAGTGTTCCCCTTTCTGATTTTTTACTGTTGGGTACACAATAAAATATTACTATTATTATTATCACACTGTATTATTTATTATAAAGCTCAAGGAATCTATTTCATTAACAATGGAATGAACAGGATAGAATAGTTCAAGTACATATTACATTCACAGAATAGTACATACCTATACGGGCTTCGAATACAATCATACACATAGGGTAGATACTATTTGTCGGCTCTTGAAGTATATTCAAAACAATTGTAATATTTTATGAAATAACCAATTTAAGTATATTGGTTATTTGATTGTGTATTTAAAATGGTGGAGTGCATAGCTCATCCATTAATAAATCATTATGATATTATTATAGAATTGATTCGATATTTTCGTCTAATTTGTTTATTAAAGAGTGTATTTCAAAATGATCAATGGATAAAAATATCATTATCACATCAGTAATTAATATTTATATGTGATGTTTGTAATAAATCCGCTGCAAATGCTTATTTAACAGTACATAAATATTATTTTAGTGAGATATACAATTCTCAGTTTTGTTTATGATATAAATTAAATTTTAGTCGCGCGTAATGTAATGAGATAAGAAAATCTTGCCCATTTACTAGCTTGAAGGTTCCTATACATGACTTGGTCGTTAATTTAATTATTTTATTCTTGTACATTCTACCATCGATGCATAACTTATTCGAGCGCAATGCACATTGATATATTGGTTATTTCATTGTGTATTTAAAATTGTGGAGTGCATAGCTCATCCATTAATAAATCATTATGATATTATTATAGAATTGGTTGGATATTTTCGTCTAATTTGTTTATTAAAGAGTGTATTTTAAAATGATCAATGGATATAAATATAATTATCACATCATTAATTAATATTTATATCTGATGTTTGTAATAAATCCGCTGCAAATGCTTATTTTACAGTACATAAATATTATTTTAGTGAGATATACAATTCTCAGTTTTGTTTATGATATAAATTAAATTTTAGTCGCGCGTAATGTAATGAGATAAGAAAATCTTGCCAATTTACTAGCTTGAAGGTTCCTATACATAACTTGGTCGTTAATTTAATTATTTTATTCTTGTACATTCTACCATCGATGCATAACTTATTCGAACCCAATGCGCTTTGATAAAAGTCGACATCTCATTCCCTCTCTCTTTAACTAATGCACCGCCCCATTTACATCGCACGAATTGATTCTCTACTTATTCAAAACCAACGAGATGAACACCGCCGACGATGTACTGTATATAGTAGGTTCGTCGAAGGTAACAACTGACTAACGACTTGGTCAAGGTTGACGCGACGTCGCGAATCGACTTCAGCGTGGCCTTTCGAAACCCCATCGTCTACGTGGTCGTGGTCGTGCTGCTGGTGAAGAAGCTAATTAGTGTCATTCAATGTTTGAATTTAATGACACTCGAGCGTCAGTTGTTGTACGATTGCGATTGCGATTGAGCTAAACAGAAGCAACGGCTGTAAGAGATGATGATGAAGAAGAAGAAGAACACTTGCTCCACATGTCATTCCAAGTATTCTTTCCTAATGTAACGTGTGTACATATACACGTAGACTTATATGTGTGTATGTACATCGGTAATTGGTTTTCCTTAAAGGTGAACGTATGGGGTTATGTCAGATGTGTGAACGTGACTCTACTGATGCATTGTAAGATTGTGAATTTGTTACGAATTTGCTAATGCAATTGCAAGCAATAATTTATCGTGATGCAAGTGGAGGAGATGGCTGGCAGCTTTTGGATTTTTTAAATTAAATAATATAAGCAATATGTTACTAGGCTATGAAGCCTTCAGAAATTCTATGGCATTTCCATTGATACGTATATTTATTACTTCGTTCCATTTACTCCTTGATTACATTTTAAAAGATTTAATAACAACTTTTCATTAATAACAAACAATGTTGCATTTTGAATTAATATTTGACCTTTTGAATAAATTATGTATGTATTATGAATGTAAGCGTATATTTATATATGTACAGGATTAGTATGTCTTACGCTTTGGTTAATTTTGTTCATTCGATAATATTTTTCATACAAACGTGTAAAAATATCGTTGATTCTGACTAACTAAACAACAAAATAGCTTCTATATTAACACCAATATATCATTGACAAGAATATACATTGAATCTGAAATCTCTGGTTTGTTGAACAATCACTTTAATAGTAAATAAAGTGATTCGCATTGCCAACGTTAGCTTGACGTTGACAATCATATTTATGATAATCAGGCAATGTTATAGAAATGTTAGAGAAACGAGCAAGAATATTGAGATTTATTAAGCAATGAGGCGAAAACCTCTAAGAAGGCTTTCACTGGTGTTATTTTGCCTCACAAAAATGGTTGGTCTTATGTAATTTTAGAGTGTCCACACTATAGCCTGGATTTATTGTCTTGCAATTTCTATGATTATGGGCCACTGTGACGTTTGATGTTGCAGACATATGTTAATGTTCCAGCAAATATAACGCCAACGAATATTTATGGTAATTTTCACATGAATTTCATACTTTAATAATTCGCAATCAAGAAATTTCAAAGTTCCCGCTCATTAGGGAGTTATCATTCTCTACAGATTCTTAAGATGAATTCTAGCAAAAGTACCCGGACGGGAATTACAGATGGAGCTGATGTTTGGTTCACTTTTTAGTGAGAGAGTAGGCCATCTATACCCTCTCTTTTATCTATGGATTTAACAACATGGCCGCTATAACCTAACAAATGCCGAGCGTCCTTATTGAACGACCTTTTAGTGATGTGTTTTTGGAATTCAAGTTTAAATGGTTTATGTTCACTGTTAGTGTATCTTATTATTCTTGATTGTTACACTATTGTAAATTACAGTGCTCCCATTATTGATCTACTGTTGGGCGAGCAATAAAGTATCAATACTATTTTATAAAAATAATAATAATTATTATTAGTAGTAGAAAAGTGCATAATTAGGGAAATAAATATGAGTAGAAGTGTTACGTCCGATCACAAGTTTGAATTTTTTATTCAAAAATTGTCCAAATCCAGATCTGAATACTTTCACACATATAGTAAATTTGTAAAGAATGTATAATTTGGGAGATATTTGCAAAAGCCTTTTACTGTATAAGTGTAAAGTGCTATTTCCAGTCTGAATTTCGTATATGAATAGATGTATGAATGCACATCTACCCTAAGCAGGCATTGCGAACAACAACGTGCAGACAGTTGTTTCGACCTTACATTGGTCTCATCAGTGCACGAACGTGTTGTTCACAATGCCTTTAAAAACTTAGACTACCTCATATAGTCAACTTACGTACCAAACGCCATGAGAGATTCCCAGCGGCATCTGTTACCCAAGTGCGACATCGTAAGGTAATGTCACTTAGGGTAGATGTGCATTCATACATTTATTCATATACGAAATTTTCCGTGTATGTATACTTGAGTGATTTAATAGCGTGAGAGCGCTTTCTCTCCAAGAATTACTGTTACATTGTATAAGCTTTAAATATTTTTATACTCTCAATATGTTTGTCAAGAAAGCATGACATACGAGATATTAGCAAAAAAAAAAAGAAAAACGATAAGACTAAAGACGAAATGATCTACTTTCTGAAGGAATTGCGAAAAGTTTTTGTATTCTGTAGTAACTTGTCTATACATAGTAGTTGATGAGATATTGGTAAAAATTGAATTTTTTCACTGAAGTAAACTACTACTTCCAGTCTATCAATTCCACTGAAAATCTTAATAGATCTCAAGAGGAAGATTACATTCGTATATATACCGGGTGCGGCAATAGTGTGTCGGCGGAGCATAGCATGAAAACTAATAAAGTTGAAGCAATGAGACTTTAAGTGCGTATGTAGTAGACTATTGTGCATTTTCTATTTTTATTTACAAATATACAGGATGTTTCAAATTTTCCCAACCACCTGGAACTTTTTCTTTTTAAATAGAATGCTATACTTTCTAGCTATTATAATGATAGCCACCCAAATTATCTTTGTAATGATATAATGATATGTGCACTTACGACTCTTAGTTTTCGATTTATTGATAATTTTGTTAAAATCTTGACAGTTGCTGCATCTAACATTTTAAGCCTTAGTCTGAAAATGGGTAATAGTGCCTCACGTAGCCTTCTGTTGCTAATTTATGGACTAACACGTTATTTGTTTTGAGGTAAAATAACGTGAATAAATCTACAGTATGTTAAATATGACGTGCCTAAATTATCGATCTTTATTGGCTATTTGCTCGTTTTTTTTTTTAATCCAACCTATAATATTTTTATAAGTCAGCAAATTCCTTGTAAAATTGCCTTTAAAATAGTACTGCTGCACCCGGTATATAAAGTTTAACATACATGTTTGCAAAACTACATATTCGGTATCAGAGGACAACTGCAAATATCGCAAGGTCGAAAATGTTCATACTACATATATGAATGTAAAAACAATTAATCTGTTAAAATGATCAAAATTGTATATTCTGCAGAATTTATTTAATGTTTACAATTTTGGATATACTGCTTTTCTCAGTCCGACTTGTTTTATGTTTAAGTATTTGTCTCTATTATACTCTAGACTCTAGAGGATGTGACCAATAAACTGCCTAGTTATATTTTACAGCTAACAAAATCCTTACGCCGGATGTATTATTGGAGACAGCTTGTATATAGGAAAGATGTATGTTGTATGAGTATTGCGAACCTCTCGTAAGAACTCCATTAATAAAACGAAAAAAAGAGATTCATTGAAGTATCTCTCGTAATATCAAATTCACACGATAAAGCGAGCAAAATAACGTCTTAAAAATGCACCAAGCGTGTGGCGCAATCGCCGTATTCGATTTACACGCTCTTCAATTCGCGTGATATATCAATTTCCATTTAGGAAGACGTTACTCGACCAAACGATCGACAACATACTGTCGTCCTCTCTTCTTCCCCATTCGTCGTAATCGATTAGGTAATAGCTCAGGTAATAATCAGTCATAATAAATATGTACACGTCTTAATGCCTTCGTTTTAATGCCTCTCGAAGATTGCGAGAATTGAAAAGTAGACGCGCATCTGCCTGTAAAAGTCTCCGTTCGGGTAATTGATGATACTGACGTATTTAAAATGTACTTCTACTGCTGCTCCTTCTTCAAGGTGGACGAACTATAATCGCTAATGCCTTTCATAGACGCGCTTCTACCCAATAATGGAATTGTGATTTATCTCGGTTGACGGAGAGGACAATGGCAACTAATAGGAAATGGATTAGGTATTGGTATTCTCGCGGGATGCAATTAGAGAATGTTTATTTCATGTTATAAATGAGGTTGCGTTGATATCATTCGCTTATTTGTTGTGTAAGTGTGATTGATTTACATCTCCATTCGGTACCAATATCAATCAGGTCTCTGCAGTGTTTTTTATCTCTTTTTTGTGATTGGTCATTCGATGTGATTCGATTACAAAATCTAAAAGTTATACAGTGTCAGTAAAGTATTTTAATTAGTATAAATAGGAGTACGGTTAACCAAACACCACCTAAATAATACACCCGAACAACTTTGCTGTGATGTCACTAGTAAAAGGTCAATCGCCAATATGTCAAATTAGCGCCATTGCAGATTTTAGATATGTTATATTTAGTTATTTTGTAATACTTCAATTTTCTTAATATCCACTACGTTTTAAATAGTGTTTAATTAATATTATGAAAAAGGTGACTATAACACATATTGCTGTGACCTATAATTCTTTTTAATTAGTGAATTTAATTAATTATTTTTAAGATAAATGATCACAGATATATTGTGAAACTACATGTTGTACATGGGTTTACAGCGATTCACACACTTATTTTCTCTTTCTTACCTTTCCAAGAACGCTTCCCAAAAACCGGCTCTCTTTCTCCCAGGGTGTAGTTTTTTATTTTTATATATATATATACAGTATGTCCACGGATCGAGTTCCAAAGAGGAAAAACTTTTTTATTTTGCATTTTACAAGAAAAATGTATTCTTGATAAAAGTTTTTGCATGTCTCGAAACGGCCAAGTCAGTTTTAACCTTTTCAAAATTTCTTTTAGTTTAAGATAAAAATCGAAAAATTGGTCGTTTTATTTGAAAATTTTTTCATAAACTCAAAAACAAAAATGATATAACTAATAACTATTTTACTCAATCCATTCGCCGCCCTTTTCAACGCACAATTCGAGCCGTCGGCGCAATTCTCTATAACTTCATCGAATTTCTTCGAGAGTTAAAGACGTCACAGCGTCTCTAATCCTCTCCTTTAAATCTTCTACGTTCGGAGGAAGATTATTTGCATAAACTATTTGCTTCAAACGACCCCAAAGATAAAAATCAGCCATTGTTAAATCAGGGCTCCTTGGTGGCCATATCACGGGACCATTTCGACCTATCCAATTCTGTCCAAATTGCTGATTTAACCATTCAACAACAATCCTAGCATAATGAGCCGGACAACCATCTTGTTGGAAATAACACCTTGCGAGGTAATTAATCGGTAGATCGTCCAAACGTTCATCAACAAAATTTTACAGCATATCCAAGTACGTATGCTGATTGACAGTATTATCAAAAAAATATGGTCCAATGATACCATGGGAAGAAATTGCACACCACACATTAACTTTTGCCGAATATTGTGGATTGTGAGGCATGCGAAAATTCGGATTGTAATCGCTCCAATATCTCACATGTTGAGATGCAACAGTACCATTAATTATAAAACGTGGCCTCATCAGAAAAAATAATATTTCGGTAAAAGTATTGATTATCCATAATTTGAGCGCCCATCCACAGACAAAAATACAAACGTTTCGCAGGATCTCCGGGTTCTAATGCATGATTAAAAATGGGCTTGTAGGGATGGAACTTCCTTTGTTTCAAAATCTTTTGAATGAGCGATTTACTAATTCCCAGATGGACTGATCTGCGCCGCAAAGAAAGTTTGGGATAGTTCCGTACTGAATCCATTACAAGAACAGTGGCGGCGTCGTCATCATCGCGTGCTATATTTTTTTTCTTTACATCCAGTATGGAACCAGTGGATAGGAATTTTTTGACCAATGCTCGTGCACCTCTATTTGAGATGTAAATATCCGGAAACTTTTGATTAAATTCTTCGACAACTAGACGGATCGCTTTATTACCTTTGCCATAGCATTGAATTAGGTAAATTCGTTGGTCTTTTGACAACATTTTCAACTATTATGGTTGATTTTTCTAACTGACAGTTAATTAGATAATTAAATATGGATAATTACCATGACAACGCAACTTAATTTCTGGGACTTTATTTGAGTTTATGAAAAAATTTTCAAATAAAACGACAAATTTTTCGATTTTTATCTTAAACTAAAAGAAATTTTGAAAAGGTTAAAACTGATTTGGCCGTTTCGAGACATGCAAAAACTTTTATCAAGAATACATTTTTCTTGTAAAATGCAAAATAAAAAAGTGTTTCCTCTTTGGAACTCGATCCGTGGACATACTGTATATATATTTATTTAAAATAATTATAATATTCTAATTTTGATATGGTATGGCAAGGATTAATTTTAAAACAAACAATACATCTTAGAACAAATATATATATATTTATTCAACCGACGTAACCAGGCCCGCTATATTCATGCTACCAAGTCAATCCCAATGTATAACACACGAGTTGTCATTCAATCGACGCTTTTAAACCCAGCGATTCTACCGTCTTTCGAGTCCCAGTGTGTAAAAAAGCAACATTTATCAGACCTTCTCATTCCCGACAGCATTGCCAAGTATACTACATAAACAACGTAATTTGATAGTCCCGCTCGTGCTATGAAATTCAGCTTAAATTTATTTAAGATGTTTTAAGAGTAAGGGAAAAGTAAGATTTTAAAATACAATATTTTAAAATAAATTGTGTTAAAGGTAATTTAGATATTTGCCGTTATTTTTGGTTGTTTCACTTTCTTTAGATATCTATATTCTTTTAAATATATCAAACAAAAGGTAAAGAAATGTGTATATCTTCCATTAGTGTTTTTTCGAGTATTCTAATACAGCGTTAGTAAAAAGTCCCGGAACGGTCGAATAACTTTGTTATTTGAAAATTATGATTTCTGAAATTTGGTATGGGGGTATAGTTAATATAAATGCATTTTATGCAATACAGTTAATATTTTTTTCACTTCCGGTTTAATCGGCAATACGTCCAACTTTTTTTTTTAAATGGAACGCCCAGATTTTTTTAACACTTTCGAATGCAAAATAAAAAACTACGTTCAGGAAGTATTAAGATGTTTATTTTTATTCACAAAAAAACAGTTAAAAAATTAAAAAAGTGTCCTAATACAGAAAAATCAAGGTACCTTTGAAAAAAGTTGTTGTTTAGTGTTTGCATTCTTTTTGCCGTCACATTTGACAATTTTAAAAGTGTTTTAACTTTTGCATCGCTATAAATTTAGTTATTTTTGACATTGACACATTTGAAAATGGCAGTAAAACTTACTGAATCAGAACGAATTGAGATATTAATGATGCGTGGGTACGGTGATCGTCAACGTTCTTTTGAAGAGGTTCGTATTTTGTTTAATACTGTTTATCCGGATCGTCACATTAGTAAAAGTACGGTATGCCGAACAATTCAAAAGTTTGAAGTCTTTCGTCAGGTGAAGGATTTACCTAGAAGGGGACGTCCATTAACAGCAACAGATGAAGAAACTAGTTTGAATGTGTTACTTACAGTGGAAGAAAATCATCACGTATCCACAACAGAATTAGGTCAAATTCATGAGATCTCTCAAAAATCTGCTCATAATATTCTTAAATCAGCAAGAATGAAAGCCTATAAAATGTATCCCGTCCATGAGTTAACTGAAGATGATCCAGATCGTAGACTACAATTTTGCGAAACAATGACGGAATTGATCGAGCAGCAGCCTAATGTTTTAGATCACATGATTTTTTCAGATGAGGCAACGTTTTGTCTCAACGGCACTGTGAACAGACATAATTGTCGCTACTGGTCAATTGAAAATCCGCATTGGATTGAAGAAGTCCATACACAGCGTCCTCAAAAGGTGAATGTCTGGGCTAGTCTTGTTGGAAACAACATCATAGGACCATTTTTTATAAGAGGAAATTTAACTGGCAACGTCTACTTAAATTTATTGCGAAATGAGGTTGTTCCAGCACTTGCGGCCCTCTTTCCAAATGCAAACATAGGTGATCACCCTAATGCACATTTTTGGTTTCAACTAGATGGAGCTCCCCCCATTTTGCCCATAATGTCCGCGATTATTTGAATGAAATTTTTCCAGGACGTTGGATCGGACGTAGAGGAGCAATCGAATGGCCAGCACGTTCGCCAGATCTCTCGCCATTAGATTTTTTCTTTTGGGGTCACTTGAAATGTCAAGTGTACAAAAATCGTCCCCATAATCTTGAACAATTGGAAGAGAGAATAGTTCAAGAAGCCAATCGCATCACTCCAGAACAAATACAAAATTCAATAAGAAATTTTACTGACCGTTTACATTTTTGTCAAATTGTAAATGGAGAGCATTTTGAACAATTATTGTAATCGCAACCTGAATAGACAGGTATCTTGATTTTTCTGTATTAGGACACTTTTTTAATTTTTTAACTGTTTTCTTGTGAATAAAAATAAACATCTTAATACTTCCTGTTTATTTTGCATTCAAAAGTGTTAAAAAATCTGGGCGTTCCATTTAAAAAAAAAAAAAAGTTGGACGTATTGCCGATTAAACCGGAAGTGAAAAAAATATTAACTGTATTGCATAAAATGCATTTATATTAACTATACCCCCATACCAAAAAATCATGTGATCTAAAACATTAGGCTGCTGCTCGATCAATTCCGTCATTGTTTCGCAAAATTATAGTCTACGATCTGGATCATCTTCAGTTAACTCATGGACGGGATACATTTTATAGGCTTTCATTCTTGCTGATTTAAGAATATTATGAGCAGATTTTTGAGAGATCTCATGAATTTGACCTAATTCTGTTGTGGACACGTGATGATTTTCTTCCACTGTAAGTAACACATTCAAACTAGTTTCTTCATCTGTTGCTGTTAATGGACGTCCCCTTCTAGGTAAATCCTTCACCTGACGAAAGACTTCAAACTTTTGAATTGTTCGGCATACCGTACTTTTACTAATGTGACGATCCGGATATTAAACAAAATACGAACCTCTTCAAATGAACGTTGACGATCACCGTACCCACGCATCATTAATATCTCAATTCGTTCTGATTCAGTAAGTTTTACTGCCATTTTCAAATGTGTCAATGTCAAAAATAAGTGAATTTATAGCGATGCAAAAGTTAAAACGCTTTTAAAATTGTCAAATGTGACGGCAAAAAGAATGCAAACACTAAACAACAACTTTTTTCAAAGGTACCTTGATTTTCCTGTATTAGGACACTTTTTTAATTTTTTAACTGTTTTCTTGTGAGTAAAAATAAACATCTTAATACTTCCTGAACGTAGTTTTTTATTTTGCATTCAAAAGTGTTAAAAAAATCTGGCCGTTCCATTTAAAAAAAAAAGTTGGACGTATTGCCGATTAAACCGGAAGTGAAAAAAATATTAACTGTATTGCATAAAATGCATTTATATTAACTACAGGGTGTCCCAGATAGTGTGCTCACCATTGGGATCTCGTAAACGGTAAGAGATAGAGAGTTGGTTAAATGAGACAAAATGTACGTGACACCTGGGTTTACTTTTTTAAATAAAAAAACTTTTAAAAAAATGAACGATTCGTGCGCTATAGGGGAAAAACTAAAAATCGGCAATTTTAATTTCGTCGTTTAACTTATTTCATGTAAAAGATACCGAAATACTATTTTGACATTATGAAGGTACTTTTTTACGCAGAATTCAAATTTGGTATTGCAACCTCTGAAGCTTTTATACGTTTCGAGATTTTTATACAAACTTTCTTATTTTAAATACAAATCGTAGGCAGCTTTGACTGTATCAAAAAGAGCATAATTTGGTGATTTCAATGATGTACAACACTTTGGGTTTATTTGTAGAAATAACAAAGTTACAAGAATAATTAGCATATTTTTTTGTTTTATACTTACCTATTCCTGGAAAGAAAATACAAAAATGACTGAAAAGTAAATAAAACACTAACTTCACATACCTAACTATTTATTTACTACTAGTAAATAGATAAATTACATTAAATGCTCAAAAAGTCCTCCATTGTTATTGATACATAACTGAGCTCTTCTTAGTGTGGAATTAATCACTTTTTCTAAAATACGTCCATTTATCCGATGAAACTCTCTTAAAACACAAGCTTGCAGTTCCTCCACATTATTAAATTGTGTTTTATACACCTTATTTTTTATGTAACCCCAAAGGAAAAAATCCATTGCGGTTAAGTCTGGGGAACGTGCAGGCCATGAAATGGGTCCTCGATTACCAATCCACCGATTACCAAATCTATTATTTAGGTAATTCGTAATAATGTGAGCATTATGTGCTGGTGCCCCATCCTGTTGGAAATACATATTCTTCTTTTCACCTTGAAGTAAGTTCAAATAGCGTTCACTCGTTAAATTGTTATTGAAGATAATAGGTCCAACTATTCTTCTGCCGATATTACCGCACCACACATTGAACCCAAAACGTTCTTGATGTCGAGCTTCATGTAGAGCATGGGGATTTTCTGTCCCCCAATAGTGAATATTATTTCTGTTAAATAACCCATTGTTCGTAAATCGAGATTCATCTGACCACAACACATTAAACAGAAATGTAACATTGTTGTTATTCTGATTAATGTACCAATGACAGAAACGAGTCCGCCTCTCTGCGTTTCCTGGTTAGAGTCCTTGGCTAATGTGGACTTTGTAAGGATGATATCGATGCTTTTACTTTCTTATACGTAGTATAAGGAAGTATTGTGATGATGAAAATTTTCGACCTCGAGATTTTTGCAGATGTCCACGTTTTGAGGTCCCCTGATACCAAAAAAGTGGTTTTTAAAAAATGTCTGTGTGTCTGTGTGTCTGTGTGTCTGTGTGTGTGTGTGTGTGTGTGTCTGTGTGTGACCACGATAGCGGTCAAACCGCTGTAGATATCAACTCCAAATTTTGTATTTACGAATATAATCTCCTTCTTGAGAACTGATTAGATTTTGAGCAAAATCGGCAGACCGGAAGTAGTAGTTTACTTCAGCGAAAAAATCGAATTTTGCAAATATTTCGTCAATTACTAAGTTTAAACAAATTTATAAAGAATTCAAATATGGTCAAAATTAAATTTGAGAAAAATTGTTTTAATAAAGTTTTTCGAAATTCCTACCGGAAGTAGGTCTTTTACTCTTATCGAAAATCAGTTTTTTGCGAATATCTCGCAAGTCATGCTTTCTAGGCAGGTACATTACGAGTATAAAAGTATTTAGAACATACTTTTAAATATCTTTTGTATAAAAAAAATTTCAAAATTCAGACCGGAAGTAGCACTTTTACTCTTATCGAATAGCGATTTTTTGCAAATATGTCGTAAATTATGCATTCTATATATATTTATGAAGAGTACAAAAGTATTTAGAGTTGGATTTGGAATATTTTTTATATAAGTGAAATTTCAAAATTCGGACCGGAAGTAACACTTTCATACGTATAAGAAAGTCGTGTGGTGGCCACACCTCATTTTTTTAATATTCTATGGGCTGATGTTCTAGGGATTCCGGTGTTGTTTTCTATTTCTCTTGTGGAAACTTTTGGATTTTCACGCACCTGATTTAATACAATAACTTGTGTTTCCTCATCTGATCTTTTTCTATTTCTTTTCGGTTTACTAAAGGCACCGTATGTTTTTAGATTTACTTCTAATCTTCGAAATAAAGTTTCGTGTGGTTGCCGTCGATCTGGGTACAACTCCAAATAATGATTAGCTGCATTCCTTGAATTTTTGTGAGCCAATATGTAACTTTGAAGCATATCATATTTCTCTTCATTATTAAATTTCTCCATAACGTGAACAACAATAAACAAGTAATAAAACGAACCAAAACAACAAATGCGGTGATTTTTAAATAAACGAACAAAATAGCAGACTAAATAACACAAAAATAAACCGATACGTAACTTGCTTGTAAATAAATTTGACAGATGCTACTTATTGTCTTAATAATTCAATGCTGCCTCTGATGTATAGCCTATGCATTCATAACGATACCAAAAATTGCACAAATATCATTATAACTTTGTTATTTCTACAAATAAACCCAAAGTGTTATACATCATTGAAATCAGCAAATTATGCTCTTTTTGATACAGTCAAAGCCGCCTACGATTTGTATTTAAAATAAGAAAGTTTGTATAAAAATCTCGAAACGTATAAAAGCTTCAGAGGTTGCAATACCAAATTTGAATTCTGCGTAAAAAAGTACTTTCATAATGTCAAAATAGTATTTCGGTATCTTTTACATGAAATAAGTTAAACGACGAAATTAAAATTGCCGATTTTTAGTTTTTCCCCTATAGCGCACGAATCGTTCATTTTTTTAAAAGTTTTTTTGCTTAAAAAATAAACCTAGGTGTCACGTACATTTTGTCTCATTTAACCAACTCTCTATCTCTTACCGTTCACGAGATCCCAATGGTGAGCACACTATCTGGGACAGCCTGTATACCCCCATACCAAATTTCAGAAATCATAATTTTCAAATAACAAAGTTATTCGACCGTTCCGGGACTTTTTACTAACCCTGTATATTCTTCAATTCTATTACTTTTATTATTTCAATATATTAGTTTATTTGGCTGAGATTAGAAGAGTCGCAATTCTAAATTAATATTCTTCAAATTATCTTGGAATTATTTACTGCAAACTACTTTAAGACCAACTATAGTAATTGTAAACACAGATATATTATTCGAAAAATATACCTGTAACTAATTATACTTAAATAATCCGTCAGACATCACATTAATTGTGCCATCTGAATGGGACACAATCTCTTCCACTTACACCATGTAACCGATACCCATGTAGTTATACGTAAATAAAGTATTATATTAGTAGACGAAAATGATTTATTTGATAAAATAACAAGCAATACAAAACAACTTAGGTCAGCGATAGTTGTTGCTTTGTATATATAATAAAATTCTTATTTATTAGTTGAGAAAGAAGAAACAAGTCCGGGTCTCTTTAATAACCTTGGTAGAACAGCTGATTTATCAAAACTAAGAGATTTGCTTGCTTTCTGTTTTCATTTTATATAATCAATTTTAGGGATTAGTAAAAGCATTTATTCAAATATTTAATTAATTAACTCCCATTACAACAATAGCTTGTATGCTAATGATTACGTATTTAAAAAATCATACTTTTGAAAAGAAGCAACTTTGAACAAATCTGAAATTACGTTATAATATTAAGTCGATGATTGAAATCCGTCAAATTCACTAGCTGAATAAAAAAGTGAGGTGTGGCCACCACACGACTTTCTTATACGTATGAGCGTTTCAAACTATACAATCTCAAGAATTTTTTTATACAAAACTTATTCAAAATCCTATTCTAAGTACTTTTATTCTCTTAATAAATCGCTATAGAATGCATACTTCGCAAGATATTCGAAAAAAAAGTGCTACTCGCTAAGAGTAAAAGTGCTACTTCCGGTCCGAATTTTGAAATTTCATGTATACAAAAAATATTGCAAATATAACTCTAAATACTTTTGTACTCTTTAATAAATATATATAGAATGCATAATTTATGGCATATTTGCCAAAAATCGCTATTCGGTAAGAGTAAAAGTGTTACTTCCGGTCCGAATTTTGAAATCTTTTTTATACAAAAGATATTGAAAACTATGTTCTAAATACTTTTATACACGTAACGTACCTGTCTAAAAAGCTTGACTTGCGAAATATTCGCAAAAAACCGATTTTCGATAAGAGTAAAAGACCTACTTCCGGTAGGAATTTCGAAAAACTTTTTAAATAAAATTGTTCTCAATTTTAATTTTAAGTACATATGAATTCTTTATAAATTTGTATAAGCTTAGTATTTGACGAAATATTGGCAAAATTCGATTTTTTCACTGAAGTAAACTGCTACTTCCGGTCTACCGATTTTACTGAAAAACTAACCAGATCTCAAGAGGGAGATTATACACGTAAATACAAAATTTGGAATTGATATCTCCAGCGGTTTGACCGCTATCGTGGTCACACACAGACAGACAGACAGACAGACAGACAGACACACACACACAGACATTTTTTAAAAACCACTTTTTTGGTATCAGGGGACCTCCACTAATGATTTTCTTGTATACCTACCATTTTCTAACCATTAATACAATAGTCGAGATATTTGCTGTGACATAAAATCTAACACTGTTTTATATAAAATATGATTTTAAGTGATAGGTAAACATAATATAATATAAATAAGTAGATTGCTCTACATCATTAATTCATTCGAAATATAGTTAAGGATAGTATTTCAAAGAATCTAGAAGCAAATGTCTCAAAATAATATTTTGCGTTACTCGATCAATTGAAGAGTATTAAAAGAAAGGCAATGTGTTAGTTCTACAAGTATTATTCCTAGAAGTGTTTCGCTTATCGTCATTTACGTAGCTGCCAAGTTTAGGGCTTGGGAACGTCGGTATAATATGGTGGGCTTGACAACGTAAGAGTAAAAGTTTTTACACAAATACGCCTGGCCCTCTCCCAGAAAATCCCTGAACTAAACTTGTATATAAGTTGATATTATACCGCGTTAGCGGACCCAAAAAATTTTTTTTGAAATATCATTTTTTATCATAAGCATTGAATAATAGACCGAAATAACACAAGAAACGTTGTCAGTCCCGAGACCGGGACTGACAACGTCTTTGCGGGCCTGACAACGATTACTGTATGTAGCAGATCGGGTCTGTGTAGACGGTTAAATAAATATATATATATATACCTATATAGTTTTATCTGTATACAAAAAAAAAAAGAAAAAACTATAACAGAAAAGAAAAAAAAACTCCTTTTGACATGATTTTTATATTGACAATTAGAATGCCAAATCCAAAAAGAAAATGAATCTATTATGTTAAAGGTCAAAAGAATATAATTATTGTTACGTAATTACCTTTGCATTTTCAAATAGATTCTTTGTATTCACAATGTTGATTTTTTTAAAGTTTTTTATTTTATTTTACTGAATATCTAAAATAAACTAATATACTCTCTAGTATCTCTTTCTCAAGTATTAACAAATTATACATTTTTTTGTTTTATGGTAAAGTATTACTTTTTCTTTTAAATAAAATAAAAGATAAACCTTGTATACATTAAAGGTGTTTTTAATTCGTCAAATTAAATGTAAAGGGGTCACTTTGTTGGCAGCTACATGTCTGTGTCTTATTATATGTTATATCGTAAATATCCTACTATCTAAATAAAACATCTGTACCTTTAATATTTTTAGGATGCTCAGTCGGTGTCAAACTGACTGAAGCACAATTTTTTACACAATGAATTTGCAATGTCCATCATTTTTGTGTCACAATTACGCAGTATGCACTTTACAGAACTGTTTTTTATATATTACTAAACATTTGTCACTCTTTTGAATTCTATTTAAATTTTTTGAAACTGAAATATCAACATATCGAATCTGTTGTTTTCGTACGTATCATTTAACAGCTCACTCATTTTTCTTTCTTAGTCAAATCCTTTTTTTATCCATATAGAAAAAGTATAAAAACACATCCGCAAACAAAGCACATACCCGTTTTATTTAAATGTAAAACATCGCCTAAATTCATATTTAAAAATGTAGACGAAAGACAGAAATTATGTATACATTTGCTTAAAGTGTCCCCCATACGTCTATATGTAACTCGACGGATCATCGGTATTTTTAAAGTATACTGAGTGATCTTTGACAACACACCAGCAAAAATTAACAATTACATATTTTACATAATAATCATAAAGTTAAGATATCAAAAATATCTTGATTTTGAAATTATACTAAATATACAAAACATAAATTTTATAATGTTGCAAACCACAGCAACATGTTACGGTCTAAAACTTCGTCCTGTATATATGTATATTTTTCATACCTTCTAATCGTATTAGAGTCGCTTTTCCGTGGTTTCAGGCTCACGTTGTTTTAAATTTTAGGTTATCCTTGTTTCCCTGGTAATCTTTTACATAGTGTGTGTATTTTTGGTGCAGAACGTATCTATTCTTAACATAAATTCTTTATTTGAAAATAGTACGTTTTATCTAGTATAGATATATTTTTTGAAGTATTTGTAATTAAATAAATTTGAGTTTACCTGGCGTTATCTGTGTGTAAATAAAGATTCTGGTAAATGACCTACATGACTTCGTTGGCAAGTGTTCATTCTTTTGACAAAGTTTTGCTTTTATAAAAAAAATAGTAGTAAATTAAACAGGAGGGTTATTAAAGATGGATAGAATACCTGGTTATCTACAACTATCTTTGTTATTTATTACTATTATTATTATTATTATTATTATTACTATTATTACTACTAAATCTAATTATAAGCGACCGCTTCAGATAACTTTACCAACTATTTACCATTTCTTCAGCATATATCATAAAAGCACTATTTAATATTAACGTTTTCGTATCTGCATTACTAAATATAGATGTGACACAAATTACTGGAAACTTCACCATATACGCGTGAGTGATCTGGGCCACGGTAACATACACGCTCAAACACCCATTATACATGCTCATTCTTTGGCTACTTCACTCAATTTCTTTTCCTTAATGCCATAAACACGACCTGTACGTAAGTGAGCATCTCATACTCACGTGCAGGTATAAATTGCTGGACGTATTCATTGCATATACACTTTATAATTGATCGCCCGAATACAAGCGTGATTGGCCCGATGATACCAGCCGATATCTTGTTACAAGCACGAGACCCAGAAGTATTACATTTAATGAAGTAAAAGCACGTGAAATCGCTTTGCACGGATTTATTTCTATTTTAAACTGACTACCTTCACTATTACTAAATTATAATAGACATGTGGATATAGACGGAAACCACTCATAGAAGATAGTATCGACCGCGTTTAGATGAAGTGTTAGAGGCAATGCGAAAGGATTCTGTAGACGAAGAATGTTTCGAAAAAGAACACAAATTATGTCATATTTAAACAGTGCTGGTTGCTGGATATTATAGTTGTTTCATACGAAATGTGATTAATTAAAATTTGGTGCAATCTTATTCCACACAAATTTAAATTTACTCCAAAACTAAAATTACTCATTTAGAATAATAATATAACACGGATATTCTCAAAAAGAAAGAGGTCGATATCAAACTGATTTTAGAGATAATTGAGATATTCTATTATTACTTTTTATACGTAGTATAACGAAATATTGTAATGACGAAAATTTTCGACCTCGAGATTTTTGCAGATGTCCACGTTTTGAAGTCCCCTGATACCAAAAAAGTGGTTTTTAAAAAATCTCTCTCTCTCCCTCTCTCCCCTCTCTCTCTCTCTCTCTCTCTCTCCGCATCTATCCCGAGTCTGGCGCGCTTTCAACTCGGAAACCGATATTTACAATTACAAAACGACCGCGCATGTATACCCCTACAAGTATATAGGTATTTATTTGTTTCAAAATTTAAAAAAACACATTTGATATGATGTATAATTTAGTAATATACATTTCTGCTATTTATATATATAATATTTTTCATTCATGAACCTACAACTTATGTGAAATACTACTGTTTTTCATTAGTGAGTATACACGGAAGATCCTCTGATGACAGACCGCCATTTGTAGCTTCAGTTAGAAGATCCTCGGTTTTGAAGACAACCAACATCGCACGAGGAAGACATTGTCAACCTGTGTGTCATCCGAACCCAGGAAAGATAATCAAAAATGGAATTATCGCGGATACACAAAAACCAAGAAATAGGAGAATATCTGGTATACTCCCCTGCAGAGCAACCATAGACACGTGTTTTTGAAATTGGTGATCATCAGCATGGTGTAGCCAAGGCGCAAGGTGGGATAACATATCTTTCACACGACTTTCTTATACGTATGAGTGTTTTAAATTATACATTTTAAGAATTTTTTTATACAAAAATTATTCAAAATCCTATTCTAAGTACTTCTATTCTCTTAATAAATCTCTATAGAATGCATACGTTGCGAGAGTGCTACTCGCTAAGAGTAAAAGTGTTACTTCCGGTCAAATTTTGACGTTTTATATATACAAAGAATATTGCAGATCCAGCTCTAAATACTTTTGTACTCTTGATAAATATATAGAAAATGCATAATTTACGACATATATGCAAAAAATCGCTATTCAATAAGAGTAAAAGTGTTACTTCAAGTCCAAATTTTGAAAATTCTTTTATATAAAAGTTATTGAAAATTAAGTTCTAAATACTATTATACTCATAACTTACCTGTCTAAAAAGCATGACTTGCAAAATATTTGCAAAAAACTGATTTTCGATAAGAGTAAAAGACCTACTTCCGGTAGGAATTTCGAGAAACTTTCTTAATACAATTTGTCTCAAACATATGAATTCTTTATAAATTTGTTTAAATTTAGTAATTGACGAAATATTGGCAAAATTCGATTTTTTTACTGAAGTAAACTGCTACTTCCGGTCTGCCGATTTTACTGAAAATCTAATCAAATCTCAAGAGGGAGATTGTACTAGTAAATACAAAATTTGGAATTGATAACTACAGCGGTTTGACCGCTTCCGTGGTCACACACACACGCACACACAGAGAAAGAGAGAGAGAGAGCTTTTTTAAAACCACTTTTTCGGTATCAGGGGACTTCAAAACGTGGACATCTGCAAAAATCTCGAGGTCAAAAATTTTCATCACCACAATACTTCCTTATACTACGTATAAGAAAGTAAGAACCAGTAATCATGTAAAATAAGATAAAAATCGTGGAATTATGTCGGTTTGTTGATTTTAAATATGACTAAGTCCGAATGTTATATTACATTATTAATGTTAGGCAAAAGGCAAATGTCATTTCGATAAAACTTTCATTGTTTTTGTGTTTGTAAAAAAAGTATAACGATTAAACTATCACATTATTCCACATAATCTCCTCCACGTCCAGCGCAATCGTCAACTCCTTTTGTAATTGGTTTGTAAACTTTATTCGACATTTCAACATTAATTTCTCGATCAGCCCCCATTATCCGCATTTTTAGATAACTTGAATCACTTCCCATTATTTCTCCGTACACTTTTTGCTTTAGGTACCCCAAAGAAAAAAGTCCATGGGATTTAAATTCGGTGACCGAGCTGGAAAATGCATTGGTTCGTGTCGTCCAATCCATCTATTAGGAAAATGTAAATTTAAGAATCCTCTTACAATCAAAGTACCATGAACTGGACACCCATCTTGTTGGAAGTAGAAGTGTCGGAATTCCACTTGCTCAAATGATATCAATACAAAATAGGGCCCAAAGATTCTGTTTAATAACATCCGCACCAAACATTGACTTTTTGAAATCGCTGATTTAGGACGTTAATTCTAAAATTTGGATTATCCGTTAACCAATATCTACAATTTTGCCAGGAAACAGTACCATTTGTCGAAAACGTTGCTTCATCACCAAACATTAAATTCTGATAAAAGAGACGATGTTCCGTAGTGTTCTCATCAATCCATAAACAAAACTCCAGTCTGAAGGCGTGATCTGCATTTTCTAAGGTGTGCCTAAATCCAGGTTTATATGTATAAGTTTTATTCGCTTCATGACTTGCTTGCAATAATGTGTGACTAAAATTAAGGTCGCTTGATCACTGGCGTAAAGAAATCCTAGGATGTTCCGCAACTGATACGATAGCCATAAAGGTCACAGCATTATCATCATTGCTTCTTTTTGTTCAGGTCTATAGCTGAAAACGGCAGAGAGAGATATTGAAGATTTTTTTCTAGCTGCAGACGAACAGAAGAATTATGCTTTAAATCTTAAAGTAGTCGGCACTATAACATCTTTTTGGTATTTAGTAGAATTCTAACAAGAAATTTTGCAAATTATTATTATACATAATATTCTAGATAAATTTGTGAAGAAATATAAAAATATATAAAAGTTAATTAGGAATATGTTTTGCATATAAACACCTCTAAAATTGGTATTGGAATTGACACTTTGACTCCTTATTTCTATAATTTTGTTGTCTGCAGTAAATATATGAACACAAAATTGTTAAAAAGTTAGTTTTAAACGATTCTGGAATAATTTTTCCGATTTTTCTTTTCTCATGCGTAGTAGTTATAAGGAAGTATTGTGATAATAAAAATTGTCGACATCGAGACTTTTGAAGATGTCCACGTTTTAAAGCCCCCTGACACCGGAAAAGTGGTTTTTAAAAATGTCTCTCTCTCTCTCTCTCTGTGTGTGTGTGTGACCACGATAGCGGTCAAACCGCTATAGGTATCTATTCCAAATTTTATATTTACCAGTATAATCTCCCTCTTGAGATCTGATTAGATTTTCAGTAAAATCGGCCGACCGGAAGAAGTAGTTTACTTCAGTGAAAAAATCGAATTTGGCCTATATTTCGTCAACTACTAAGTTTAAACAAATTTATAAAGAATTCATTTGTACTCAAAATTGAATTTGTGAAAAATTTTATTATGAAGGTTTTTCGAAATTGATACCTGAAGTAGGTCTTATATTATTACTAAATTTTAATTCTTAATTTTCAATACCTTTTGTATAAAAAAATTTTCAAAATTCGGACCGGAAGTATCACTTTTACTCTTATCGAATAACGATTTTTTGCAAATATGTCGTAATTCTGGGCATTCTATATATATTTGTCAAGAGTAGAAAAGTATTTAGAATTGGATTTAAAATATTTTTTGTATAAATGAAATTTCAAAATTCGGACCGTAAGTAACACTTTTACTCTAAGCGAGTAGCACTTTTTTTTGTATACTTCGCAAAGTATGCATTTTATAGAGATTTATTAAAAGAATAGAAGTACTTATAATAGGATTTTGAATAATCGTGTCGTGTGGTAGCCACACCCCATTTTTTATATTTACATATACGGTGTTTTGCATTAATAAAATAAAAGTGGTAAAAACATAATGCTAAACAATGCATTGTGTAAATATTATAAACTTAAAACTTGCGAATTCCAATGCGCAGAAACATTCATCCTATAGACTTACTTATCAATCTGTAGGAATTCTCATTCTTCGTGATATGCTAAAGAAAATTAATCAAACTCATTCACCACAGTGACCGACTAAGACCGCTTATTGCCTCTATACATAAAAACAGATAACAGACGAAGAAACCTAGCACGCCAAACAAATCCTATTTTCTGCTCCGATTGGTTCTGTGAGAGCCACTAATCGCTAAGTCCTGGAATGTTACATTTATGCCGAAAAATGTTACTGCATCCGACAAACAAATTATCTTTCCACGACACGTACGGATTCAATTTTTCACGCGTTACGATTTAATAACTGACATTACAGTTCTGGTCGTCATTTGTTATTATTGACAGTACCAGTACGAACGCATTACGGTAAATTCCATATATAAATATACACGGCAAAGAAAGGCAGGTGCCTCGCATTCGTTGAATTCATATTTTCGGTTGCTTTTACCTTTTACCTCGAGACACGCGGATACTTTTTTTTTCTGGAGTGTAATGACTCCCCCCCATAACGTATTATGCATAGTTAATGATATATAATTTTGTCTTGTCGATGATAAATAAAAATTTAATGTAACGACAACGTAATAAACTAACAATAAATATATGTCTTAAAGTGTGAATAATGCAATTACTGGAAGGAATAAATTGCCTATCAACGTTTCTAATCTAACAGTGAATGTGCCATAAAGATATTATGAGGAATAATAATGTATTAGAAAGGATATTTAGGAAAAGAATGTGTTTTGATTAAAATACATTATGAATATATGAAATGAAAGAAATACATATATGGCTTTCTTAAATAGACATACAATGTGACAAAAAAACGAATAACGCTCTGTTTTAAATTTTGAGCTATTTTTATGGCGTAATTTCTTGTTCTTTTACTTGAATTTGAAATTAGAATCTTATTTTGAGTTTAGAATTTCATATTATGCAGTTAAGGCCGGGTTACAGTCGGTAAAAATTTCAATAGGTATGAAATTAGCTAGAGTTCGAAATCTAATGCTATATAGATGTGCTAAATGTACAGATTACACTGAAATTAAAATTTAGTTCGTTACAACGGGATTGCAGACGTAGTAGGGTCGAAAGTCGAAAGTAAAGCACACGATTTATTCACTGAATCGTAGAATGAACTGGATCACGCAGATAAAGATATGAATGAATATCGGTCTTCTAAAGTAAGAGAGAGAGAACGTTGCAAGTGGTATATTTCTCCTCCCGTCTTACATATTATTGTGAATGGATATAAGCACAGGTATGCACTAAAGGGGTAATATAAATGTGTAAACTGTATCTATTCAGCAAGGTAAGATCAGAAGAGATATATAAAATATATAGAAACTGCCATCGAATAATGTAAATTTCCTTAAGACTGCATAATATATTTAAAAAATGTTTTTTCTGATAGGCGCATATGCAGTGCTATTTCTATTTTCTACTACAGATATGTTTTTTACATCACTTATACAAGTTTCTCTATTTGTTGAGTTATATTGCCCATGATAAAATTTTATAATTTACCATGTACTTATATTTTTTTAGTCTATAGTATTTTCTTGCTGTATTTCCTTCATCTAAAAAATAAATTGTGCTACTTTCCAAATAAATAATTAAAAAAAATATAGGAATGAGCGTTTCAAATTATACAAAATTGTTTAGTTTTATTTCACAGAAAAATAAGATTTCTTTTATATAAAAATTATTCAAAATCCTATTATAAGTATTTCTATTCTCTTAACAAATCTCTATAGAATGCATACTTTGCGAGATATTCCAAAGAAAATGCAACTCGCTAAGAGTAAAAGTGTTACTTTCGGTCCAATTTTGGAAATTGTTCTGAAACAAAAGGTATTGAAAATTAAGTTCTAAATACTTTTATACTCGTAACATACCTGTCTGAAAAGCATGACTTGCGAAATATTGGCAAAAAACTGATTTTCGATAAGAGTAAAAGACCTACTTCCGGTAGGAATTTCAAAACACTGTCATAATAATTTTTTTCTCAAATTTAATTCTGAATACATATGAATTCTTTATAAATTTGTTTAAACTTAGTAGTTGACAAAATATTGGCAAACTACTACTTCCTGTATGCCGATTTTACTGAAAATCTAATCAGATTTACTCGTAAATACAAAATTTGGAATTGATAGCTACAGCGGTTTGACTGCTATCGTGGTCACACACAGAGAGAGAATTCTTAAAAACCACTTTTGCTTTCTTAATTTTTGCAGATGTCCACGTTTTGAAATCTCCTGCTACCAAAAAAGTAGCTTTTAAAAAATGTCTGTGTCTCTCTCTGCGTATGTGACCACGATAGCAGTCAAACCTCTGTAGGTTTCAATTCCAAATTTTGTATTTACGTGTATAATCTCCCTTATATTTCGTCACAGACAAAGTTTAAGCTAACTTATAAAGAATATAAATGTACTCAAAACTATATTTGAGACAAATTGAATTAAAAATGTTTTTCGAAATCCCAACCGGAAGTAGGTCTTCTAGTCTTATTGAGAATCAGTTTTTTGCGAATATCTCGCAAGTCATGCTTTCTAGGCAGATACATTGCAATATAAAAGTATTTAAAGCATAATTTTAAATATATTTTGTATAAAAAAAATTACAAAATTCTGACCGGAAGTAACACTTTTACTTTTATCAAATAGCCATTTTTTGCAAATATATCGTAAATTATGTATTTTATATATATTTATCAAGAGTACAAAAGGATTTAGAACTGGATTTACGATGTCTTTTGTATACATGAAATTTCAAAATTCCGACCGGAAGTATCACTTTTACTCTTAGCGAGTAGCACTTTTTTCGAATATCTTGCAAAGTATGCATTCTATAGATATTTATTAAGAGAATAAAAGTACTTATAGGATATTGAATAATTTATATATAGAAAAAATCATAAAATTTGCCATATTTTTCTAAAAAAAATAAAACAATTTAGAACAATTTTGTGTAATTAGAAACGCTCATACGTATAAGAAAGTCATGTGGTGGCCACACCTCATATTTTACTACTGAACTATACTGAAATTGACAATATAAGTTAACAGAATTGACAAAATTCCTTATAGTTGTTGGCGCTTACGATATTCAACATAATTTACTACAAAAATTTGTACACAGACTAATAGATTGTGCTACCCCTCAAGTTTGGTATAAAAGTATCAAATGTACTTGTAATATTTTAATAAGAACACACACATTATTTTCTATTTCAATGCCAACTGTATCTGCTATCGCGCATCGATAGCTGAAACAGTTGGCCTTGTTTATTTTATCTTGTGGTGCTATCTATGAAATAATGTACAAACTTTCAGTGAGCGGCGTTTTACAGAACGCCTATGTTTTTTGTCATACGTATTTTTTGCTTTTTAGGCAAATAAGAGCGTATTTTTAATTTTTATTTGCACTATCTTTTCGCATAACATGCGTACTTTATCCTAATGCTATCCTTATGCCCTTGGTTATATTTCTTTATTAAATTAATTAGTTAATTACGATTTACAACAATTAATTCCTTTAGACTAATCACTACTTAATTATAAATCATTCCACTTTTTAAATTTTATTATTCATATTCTTATTTTCACAAAAACCATAAAATAAGATTTTGGTACAAGATAGACTCTGCCGATAATACTATAATTGGGCCTTAATTTATTCTTTATTAACTCTTTGTACTTATCGCGCCATCTTCTGGTGATAACCTTAGTTGTTCTGTGCAGTTATCGACATATGAAAGATTTCTGTTATATTTGTATTTTTTTAATTAGCTATATTATTTTTTTCTAAATGTCGGACTTCCTTAATTATCAATTCTTTTGTTTTCTCTTTAATTTATTTGCGTTATTTCACTTGTATTTGTGATCATGCGCTGGACATATGCGCGTATCCATGATTGTGGAGTCGAATCGTAAAACGTTTAAGGTTCACTTGGGCTTAAGTCTTTGTCGTAAACACCAATTCTAGAAAATTGCTGGGTGCCTATTCCTGATCACTGAGTAGATGGAGTTCGGTTAACGTTGAATTGGGTAAACTGCTGTTTTATTTAATCCTTGTGGGTACATTATTCGTAATTTAATTCTTAATGTTTTTTATTGTGTTTACTTTCCCTACTACTCGACTACCATTTGGAGGCGGAAAATTGTCAATTATTTTCGAGGATTTGTGGTGTCACGTGGCCACGTTATTGTCGCAGCCATTTTCCCTCCATTTAGCAAACTGCCGAATAGAATTTCTCTTGAGATATGATAGAACGCTGCCGTTTTGAAATTTTGCTGCCGTCTAAGATTAACTAGTTAGGTAATCATTTTAGCTATTCCGGTAATTTGCTAATTTGGAAAATTCTTATGTTGTGAATTACCTAACCGTAATTAAAATACGTTTTCAAGTTGGGGTTTCTTGCTAATTTAATTTTGAATCTATAGGGTAGGATGCTCTGTATTTTGTCTGTGGCTGTTATTATATTAACATCGCAGCCTTGATAACCAATATTCAAGGATATTTACGTGATCGACAGAATGAACAAGAAAAACCAGCCTAAGAAGCCAAAGAGGATAGGAAAAAAAGGCTTTCATATTCTGATTTCTCATCTTGTAAGTACGTCAAAAGTTTTGCTTTTAACTGAAAGACTCGTTTCAGAACGTTACCTCTTCGAAAGCAATTGCTCTGTGTGATAAAAAAAGATTTACATATAAAGAACCCATGTCTTCATACATATTTCTAATAATACAAGAGCGTGATGCTTTTCTATAATAGTAGTCTAACCAGAAATTTGTATTTATTTTCAAGCGAATATTTTCCGTTAAAATGATTATCCCTTTAAATTAAAAAAAAAACAACTTGCAACTAACCTATTAAATATATCACCTCGACACATCAGCCTTAGTGAGTGAAGATGCTATACTTGCTACTTGTACTTGCAATGTTATTAAAAGCAGATTTAAGAATTGCAATTCTATATCTATAAAGTATATTTTAAACCAAGCAAGCAGAATTAATAAATCGGTATAATGGACGTTAGCTAGACACTGAAACTGGCTCTATGAGTTTGAAATTTTAATGTGGCGTTATCGAGGAATGTGATTTCTTACATAGTCGTGCCTAGAAGGGAAAATTCATATGAAACCCGTAATATTCTTTAACCTAATTTAAATATCACCTGTAAAATTCTGAATCATATGTAAATTCTAGAGAACTGATAATAAGATGTCTTTTCTAATTTTAATAAAGTAAATTATGGCGCCTCTTATACAAGTACTATAAAGTATTTTGAAATATCACATATCAATTAGCTTTAGCTTTAGCAAATTTACGTATATTTTAACGCGATAGTGCAAAAATTATAATAATTTCGTCATTTGTTTGCAATAAATATTATGTATTTTTAATCTCGTAGTGATAAATTAGGATTATTATAATTAATGCTAATATTTAATTATTCAAAAACAGTACGATAAAATGAAAGAAAGATCACATAAATCAAGATTTGGTTATTAATTCATATAATTATGCATTTCACCTTCATAATTTGTTTTATTCCCGGTAGGCATACGAATAAATATATGTTGTATAGTAGTAGACTAAAGTTTCTATCGCCCAAACTCCAAGTCGCTTTGTTTAAGTTGTTTCATTCCAAACGAACGTGAACATTATTATTACTAATAGACTCTACCTATTTGTGCCGTTAAAACTATAACATAATCATATATAATTTATGAAGTTAGGTCAGCAAACTTGTGCGTATCACAGTACGTATATGCACCTATAAATAATATATTGTATTCAGGTAGCTACAAACACTTGTATTCATAATTAATGTTGAAATATATTATGAGTTTTTGCGAAACTAGAAGCAGTCGAATGAGTAAGCTTGACCACAAAACATTCTAGTAATTAATTTGTGATGTCGGAAATTATTATAGAAGAGAACATTACTGCACCGACGTACGTAATATGAATGTACTGTAAGATGTAATTTATTGTGTTAGCAGTGTCGTACGAGCTTTACTCGGAAACTATTAATCGTCGAAGATAAAGGCATTAATTTTGATTAGAGGGCATTCATTGAGTAAATTTATTTAGTAGTTTGTTTAAAACTTATAAAGCGTCATATCAAGTTGCTAAGTAGGTTTACCAGAGACTATTTCGTGTTATTACATACATAGAGCAGCCCCCGGAAAAAGGAACGTATTACAATAAAACAACCGAAACAAGTTCTCGAGGGCAAAAATTTGACCTATAGATTTTGAAAATTGGAATACTAAAGGTTGCTCCAGGTGGTTCTAGTTGTTCTATACATTGTTTAAAAGAATCTTTGGGAAGACATTCGAAATTGTGCGAGATAATCGGAAAAAAAGAGTTTTTTGTACTCACCGTATGTAAAGTCACATTTGGCGCGTGTAGCTCGACTGGGAAATACGTTTTCCCGGTTAAGGCGACTGTAAAAATTGAAAAAAACACTGGCATTTTGGGATTAAAAAAAAATCTAACTTGGTAGTAATAAAATTTAGTCTGTAAAATACTACTTCCCTCCACTATTCTTGACTAAAAGTTGGGGAAATAGGAGTAATAATTAAAAATTCTTCCAAAAAAATTGTGGCGCCATCTATTTGACGATATTTTAAGCGACATCTTAAGCAAGATTCAAGCGCCATCTATTTGAACCACATCGACATTCATATTGGTAGTTCGGAATTGTTTGTATTTAAACCAAAAAACGCAATAAATGTACTATAAATTTATAAATATAAGAATAAATACCTTATGTTTGCCATGTGTAAGAATATAATAACTTAATTTTAGGGAAAGGTGAGTAATAGTTACGCACATTAAATGCTTAAATTAATTAGGTAATCTATTTTAGGTTAGGTATGATACTAATGACATTAATCAATAATATTTCTTTAATTTAATGTTCGTACAAAAAATATTGTACAAACCACTTGCGTGAAGACATCTTCCACGCATTCGCGCAATTAGAAGCACTCGCTTCCTGCGGTCGCTCGTGCTTACAATGTGCGCTCATGCGGGAAAACAGTCTTCCAGTACTTGGTTCGTAAATGACTATTTCATAGCCCCTTTTACTTGAAAATCCATATTATGACGGTTGTACTAGGTTCTTCGACGTTTGTTCTAAATTGTTCAAAAGTACTAAAGAAAAAAATTTAATTGGCCGAGATAATAGGAATACATCATTTTACAATGGGCGGAATGACATACTTTCCGAACATTATAGTGTAATCGCGCGTTTTTGTATAGCGCAGCTCTATAGCCACACGCAGAAAATGAATTTAATAATTCGTTCAAGATCATTAAAAATAAACAAAATCCGAAAGTCTGAGGTCAGTCCCCTTTGGTTATTTATTTTATGAATAAGGCTAGCCTTTTCTAATCTCCATTGTTTTCTCTTCCTTATGAATACGTTTTTACAAATTATGCTTATTTTTTATAGCCCCCTAATGTAAATATATTGAAATAACATACTAAGTTGTCTTGTTTTCTGACTAAACCATTAAAACACTTACTATTACTTTATTATTAATACTAATTAGAAATTCAAGATTTTTGTCTTCCTGATTTGTTATTGCTCTCCAATTAATTATTAGTATTATTTATTATATCTAATATCAGTATTTTCTTTCGTTTGGTTTCGGCTTTTGGATATTTCTATCAATTTATCGATTTTTATCAAACGTCCACTGACAGAATTTTAAATTATACATTATAAAATAAATAGGCTTAAATAGATAAGTCACCACGAAAATTTAAAGAATAATCTGACTGGATTTGCTTCTTTGGATGAGTTTATCTGCATGCTATAAATCTCAAACATTCGCCCTTTTTACCACCCACAATAGAAGTAAAACGAGGCTTTTCAATGCATATGTCTATTAATTTCTAATCACTTGTCAACCGGCTTTCGAACTAAGTTCTATCGCTAGATGAAGATCAATTGAACAGCGCATAGAATGCTAACCAACTGATTTGACTGATTTATTTACAAGTAGAGAGTATGTACATTTTTGAAAACAGTCATGAAATATATACAAAGTTAAAAAATGAGGTGTGGCCACCACACGACTTTCTTATACGTATGAGCGTTTCAAATTATAAACAAGTTGTTCTGAATTGTTTTAAATACTTTTATCTTAGAAAAATAAACCTGTACGTGTGTTACTTCAAATTCAAATTTTAAGAATTTATTTATACATGAAATATTCAAAATCCAATTCTAAATACTTCTATTCTCTTAATAATTCTCTATAGAATGCATACTTTGAGAGATATTTGAAAAAAGGCTACTACCTAAAAGTAGAAGTGTTACGCTTTTGAAATTTTATTTATACAAAAAATGTTTCAAATCCAGTTCTAAATATTTTCGTACTCTTGACCAATATATATGTATATATATAGGATGCATAATTAACGAAATATTTGCAAAAAATCGCTATTCGATACGAGTAAAAGTGTTACTTCCGGTTCGAATTTTGAATTTTTTTTTTTATACAAAATGTATTGAAAATTAAGTTCTAAATACTTTTATACTCGTAGCGTAACTGTCTAAAAAGCATGACTTGCGAAATATTCAAAAAAACTGATTTTTAATTAAAGTAAAAGACCTATTATTTATAGTATCGGGCATCTTGTTAAACAAAATCAAGCCCTGATGATTTGTTGCCGTCTGTGTTCTCGTCAGTCGATAGATGATAAGGTTATGCTATATTATTATTTCATGTAATGATATGGCACATAAAAAACATGTGTTTAATAAATGGTTGATTTCGTTCCCCCGTGTCAAAGACAGTATTGCTGATTCCAAACTTTGTCCCTTGTTATAGGTCGTCCGCATAAATCTTTTACTTAACGACTATTGATTACTCGATATTGATAATATTATAAGTTAAAGCACGTGTTGAAAAGTAGAAAGTTCAAATAAATATTTATCACATCAAGAAATCAATTTGTATATAACTAAAAAAAAACATTTTAATTTAATTCCAGTTGTTCATCGTACGTAAGTAATTTTCTAGTGCTATCGCAAATAACGTCCGACCACATGTTCATCCTCCACCACAATTGTATTATTACTGTTCGAAAAGAATACTAAGAACAGTAAATTATACATTTATCTACGCTTGGCGAACGTCCGCGTTCAAAATAACAGAAAAAAAAAAAACAAAATAAATCAAAGAACTGTCGTACGTGATGCAATTTCACGGATTCCGAAACCGATTTTGCTCCGATTAGAAAGAGATTTCGTGTTGGTTAATGGCAAAGCTCGAACGATACGCATGGTTTTTGCATTACCAGTAATCTTACGTGATCTGGAGCAAGATTATTGGACTAGTGCTGATCGAAATTGATTATTACAGTTTCCTATGTAATGAGGGAGGAGGAAAAGCGGCATCTTTTATTTAAATAAATATTTTGTTTCGGAAGAAGATCGTGACGATTCGTAACTTGTTTACATATTACTTTTAGCATTTTATAGAAAGTTTCTGACAAGATCGGCTTTTATCAAGAATCTTATTTACTATTGAAGATTGTAGCAAACAGTTTACGTGATCATATGTTATTGTTTATAGTTCCAATAGTTAACGAAACGAAAGTAGCTGTATGTATATCCAACGATTACTTATTAAGATTATAACAGAGAATTCAAAATCTATGGATTGAGCAATTTGCACAATTGATTTTTTTAGTAAATATATAATTAATAATCGTTAGAATTAACCCTTTTGTTACCATTTTCAATATAGGACACGAATATATCAATTTTTAAAGAGAAACTATAGTAGGCCATGAGACGATTAGACAGTATTTTGCAATGCTTGTTGTATGGAATTTCCTTGATTTTTTTTAACAATTTGCTATCGATTCCATAATATTTGCTTGTATCAACAGAAAGATAAACATAAGGAATCATATAATTCTTCTGTTTACTATACATGCGTCAAAAATAAAAGAAAGATTGTTCTTTGGGTTAATTTAAGAAATTTGTTGTTTTTGGAAAATTTTTGTAGATTACGCAGATACAAATATGAGCCTACCGAATAAAAGAAATGCCGGGAAATACGTTTTTAGACTTTTAACAACTTTCTGATTTGAAAAACGGATACTATTTTTAGTCACATGTTGTGATTGTAGATATCTAGTTTGACTTTGGTGTTTAAAGTCATACCATTTTGACCTAGAATTAAGGACGAAACTGCTTTTGTTTGCAACTGTTATATATGAAATTAAATTAAAAAAAATGTTTATTAAACTTTTCGAAATTAATAATAATATTTTTTCCGTATAATTTATTCTAAGTTCTGTTAAAATGAGAAATTTATAATATACTAGCTGACCTGGCAAACGTTGTTTTGCCATATAAATTATTTCTAGTGAATATTTTGGTAGTCTAATAAAAAATAAGCAACTTAATGCAAGTGTGTGGGGATGTGGTATATGACTGAAAGAGGAATGGAGCGCTGTGAACGATGACTGCCTATAAAAATAACGAAACACCAAACATTCTTTTGAATTCATTGTACTTTTATTATCTTAACTAATAAATTTCTAATTACATTTCTATCACAAATAATGACAATTAAAAAAAAAACTTTATCAGTCTCTTAGTGCAATGGAGTGTACGATATTTTAGTGAGTCCATCTTTAGCCAACACAAACAAACTGGATCGTTTACCCACGCGAGAACATGGCACGTATAATTGTCCGTGTGAAAAACACGGTGTGCCCAAATCTAAGCCACGAACATACATAGTTTGGCCCTGATGAGAATATACTTAATATGAGAGTTGCACTGAGAAAGTAAAATGATAAGTATAAGCGTCACTGCTACGATCGATGCACAATCATGGCCGAAAACGGTTTAGGCCCTAAACTTAGTGAGTGAGAGAAAGCTTATTGTGTGAGAAAGACAGGAGACCGGCTTCGTTCTCGTCCCTACTCTGTGCTCTTTACGGGGTGAGAAGTGACACCGGTAGACGCCTGACGGGAATAACTGATCGAGTGGTAACTGATCAATTATCGACCACCGAGAGTAGAAAATTATTAAAGTACTAATATCGCTATTAAAAAAATAGGGGTTGGTGGTAGAAGGGTGAAAATTTAAGGTTGTATGTATTTTTAATGCCGCATCATAAAAAAAATTAAAATACAAAATTTTATCACTTAGGGGTATGAAAAATAGTTTACGTCCTATTGTCAGACCTGCTGAATATACACACAAAATTTCATGAGTATCGGTCAAGCCGCTTCGTAGGAATTTTGGGACAAACACTGTGACACGAGAATTTTATATATTAGATTATTTTGCCGTCTATACAACTAAATGTCTTAGACTTACCATTATTCATATATTTAATATTGGGAAGACCTACTTGTCTGAGAGAAGTCAGCGGGTGGTTGTCAATGGTGATGTGTCTAATGTCACTTTTCTGAAATGCGGTGTTCCACAGGGTTCTATATTGGCTCCTTTGCTGTTCTCAATCAATACTTCACATTTGCTTTACTTTCATCCATTTGGTAGTTCTTTTCTATTATATGCGGACGACATTCAGTTGTATAAATCATTTGATGTGAATGATGTGGAGGTTGCTGTTGCGAGCATTAATCAAGAATTGAATAATATATTTGAAATTGCCAAAAAGCATTTTTTATTGATTAACGAGATGAAATCTTGTTAATCTAGAAGAGTTTCATGTTTGGAGGGACGGTTAGAGTTGTTTCTTGGTGGTGGGCGTTTAACTCGTAGATCGTGTGTGAAAAACCTTGGTTTGTACATTGATGAGCGTCTGGATTTTCATGACAATGCTAATAATAACATTAGGCGGTCTTACTGTAATTTAAAGATGCTTTTTCCTCATCGTCATTGGCTGAATGTTTCTATAAAAAATTTTTGTGCAATGCCTTGGTGCTGTCTCACTTTAATTATTGTGACACAGTGTATGGCCCATGCTTGCACGGTGGTGACGTCAGGTGGATGCAGGTGGTTCAAAACTCGTGCCTTCGCTTTATTTATGGCATTAGGAGGCGATATAGAATTTCTGACAAACTTAATGAGACTCTGTGGTTGGCATAGATTCCTGCATTTCGTGTGTTTCATTCATCAAATAATTAATAATAGCATGCCTCCTTACATTGCACTTAGAATTGGGAATCGGACCGATGTGCACTCGATTATTGTCAGGAGGAGGGATTTGATTGACGTTCCGGCACACACTACTCAACAGTTTAAAAGATGTATAATGTATAATTCGGTGTAGCATTCTGTGAGTAGGTTAACAATAACATTGTCAATAGACGTTGCTGATATTCCACAATTATTGTTTGGTGAATCTATAATTCTATCCAAATTATAGCATCTGAGAACATCTGATAGTTCACGTTGGTTTTTAGACATTATTTATTTATCTACACTAATCTACAAATAAGTGTCTAATGACAGCTTATAAACTTTGGAACATATAATGCTTAGGCATAGATAATGTTTAAAAGATTATAAACTAAACTATAAGAGTTATATGAAGTTGAAAATTGAATAACTGCTAGAGAGAGCACGGTACATACATGATAAAAGAAAAGTAATAAGAAATATAAATAAAGAGAAAACGCTAAACTGTAATTGCAGCCCTAATATCGCAGATACTGCAGTTGCATATGCTACAACTGTTACACATGTAGTAAAGTGTACATCTAATGATATTAGTGCATTACGTAAGCGAAAATAACCGAGGAATATACACAGACAGTTGTATATACCTAAAAAAATATTCGTTCATTTTCCAAATTGCGCAACGAAAAACGCCACAAGATATCACCCTGCCATATGCCAAAGACTGGATACTGACCATCAACTTTAAATTACAAATATTTTAAAAGCAGCACTGAATATCATCAAGGCAAAAGAATGTATATCTTAGAAAGAGGTTATTTATAGTGAAGCAATTATTAAACTCCTTGGTATGACAAATGACGCAACTATGACTATTTAGAGCTTGACATGTGATAGACGCGATGTGATTGCTCAAGGGTAACTTACAGTAAAAGGAAACCCCGAGATCTCAGAGAATGTCATACCTTTGGAGAACACAACCGTTAACACTATAATTATAAATAATGGAATCAGTCTTCGTCGTGTATGACATGACGGAATATTAATCTATCTTTAAGGGCAGATCATTTAGTACATACCATTTACATACTTCATCAAGGTTAGCTTGTAATTTTGATCTGTCGTCCAGATTCAGAGATTTTGAGATCATCAACAGTCAGTAGATAACCTACATCTAAAGAGTTAATGATTAATTAATAAGAATGTTAAAAAATAATGGACCCAGAATGGATCCACTGATGTTGCAGTGATTATTAACGCTGTGCAAAATAAGATCTAAAAATAAGAGAAGATTCTGTGAGATTCCAGTTATTGAAAGCTTATCCAACAGGATACCGTGATTCAACCGGTGAAAAGCTTTAGAAAAAGCGGTTAATAATAACATGTCAGTCTGAGAAGCATTATCAATGTATGTCGCAATAAACTAGGTGACAGGAAGATTGGCAACTGTTGAAAGGCTCTGTATGAATTCATATTGCGCGGTAGCTTTTCACGTAATTATGAAGCAGTTTATAGTTCCATTTTCCAATAGTTGTAGCAAAATAGCTAAAACTTGAGAATGAACGATAGTTAGTTACTCTGCTATTCTGCTCACCACCTTTCTTAAACACAGGGCAAATTTTTGAATGTTTCCACACTACACTACACTAAACTCAATATTAAAATTACTACCAATAACTATAAAGTTCTCCTGTTATCCAATTTCTTGCCCAGTCTTCTTACCAAATATATTGTCGGGACAACTTTGTAGAAAGTAACTTCTATATTATTGAACCTAATTATTTTAAACTTAAAACTAAAGCATGGGAATGGGCAAATTTTATCATCATGTTTCCTATTTTATGTTTGACCGGAAGTGACGTCAACTTTTTAATTCTAAATGCAATGTCCATTATTTATTGCAAAATTTGCAGTAGAATGATCAAATGATCAAAATGGTTGAAAACGATTTTTTTCAAGTATTTAAACGAGAATAAATGCATGTTTATGTATTTTATTTTGGCGAAGGCATAATATGTAAAAAATATCATATCATATTTTGCTATTTTCTTATGGTTGTCTTTTTTAATATCGCACATAAATCTACTTTGTAATTATAAAATATTTTGCTGATAAGTATTTTTAGTAATTTCCAGTTAAATTATTTATAATTCAATTTCCTTTTTATCTGACTGAGTAGGTGATTATAAAGTTTCATAACTTTCACAATGGTGCTTTAATATTTGTGATGGAATAACATGCGAGACACATATGCACCTACTTTTACTTTCTTACCCTGACTTCTTGACCTCGAGATTTTTGCAGATGTCCACGTTTTGAAGTTCCCTGATACCGAAAAAGTAGTTTTTAAAAAATGTCTCCCCCCCCCTCTCTCTCTCTCTCTCTCTCTCTCTCTCTGTGTGTGTGTGTGACCACGATAGCGGTCAAACCGCTATAGGTATCAATTCCAAATTTTATATTTACGAATATAATTTTCCTCTTGAGATCTGATTAGATTTTCAGTATAATCGGCAGACCGGAAGTAGTATTTTCCTTCAGCGAAAAAATCGAATTTTGCCAATTATTCGTCAACAACTAAGTTTACACAAATTTGTTAAGGATTCATATATACCCAAAATTAAATTTGAGAAGAATTTTATTAAAAAAGTTTTTCGAAATTTCTAACGGAAGTAGGTCTTTTACTCTTATCCAAAATCAGTTTTTCGCGTTATCGCAAGTCATGCTTTTTAGACAGGTACGTTACGAGTATAAAAGTATTTAGAACTTAATTTTCAATACCTTTTGTATAAAAAAAAATTCAAAAGTCGGACCGGAAGTAACACTTTTAGCGATTTTTGCAAATATTTCGTAAATTATGCATTCCATACATATTTGTCAAGAATACAAAAGCATTTAGAGTTAGATTTAAAATATATTTTGTATAAATGAAATTTCAAAATTCGGACCGGAACTAACACTTTTACTCTTATCGAATAGCGATTTTTGCAAATATTTCGTAAATTATGTATTCTATATATATTTGTCAAGAGTATAAAAGTATTTAGGGTTGGATTTGGAATATTTTTTGTATAAATGAAAATTCAAAATTCGTACCGGAAGTAATACTTTTATCCTGTAGAGATTTATTAAGAGACTGGAAGTGCTTAGAATAGGATTTTGAATAATTTTTGTATAAAATTGTATGATATAAAACGCTCATACGTATAAGGAATACATGTGGTGGCCACACCACATTTTTTTTAAGTTATAGTCTTCGGTTGTGAAACTAAAAGACAATTTGTTTTAAATTTCTTAAGATTTTAATAACTTGATGGTAATATAATCAAATGAATGAATCCTATGAAATTGTTGAAATTTCTGTATGATCTTCATCGACAATTGTAATTTCGAAAAAAATAAAAACGAATGGAATCTCATGATAACTAGCTCTAAACAAATTCATTCCCAAAACAGGATTAATCATCATCATTAAAAAACTATTACAAATTCCTAAACGTTTCTTTAAGGCCGAGCTTGCACAGGAAACTGTTATTTTTTCCATCATTTATAACTTATTCCAGTTTATAAAATGCCTATTTTCTCTTTAATGTAATATTACACCATCTCTGCATAATGTATGAACTAAACCGTGTATGTACAAATGTATATAGACAGAATTTAGTGACAAAACCACCACTAAGGTCTGATTACCATTTTTATGACCGAGTGAGAAGAAGACTGGTCGCGTTCCCTGGACAAATTTTGAACATTCCAAGGCACTACATCTCTCTTTACATGCATGTCACACATGTACAAACAAATCATCTTGGTCTTAATTTAGAGATAACGTCCTGTTATCGGTATTTCGGATGCTATGGGAACCTCTTTGACATCGTGTTTATATAAAAATTATTAAGATGTCCGTACAGGTGTTTTTTAATATAAAATAATATTATACAGCGTGGATCACATAAGCGTTATTTCTCACCGAACTCTACTGTATGAGATAATATATAGAAATAATTAAAATGTTTGATACAAGACATGTCTGAATTAATAAATTATCTGTAGATATTTTAAAAATATATGGTAAGAAAGAATAAAGTTTCTTTTGTTTTCTAATGTACCCTGATAAATTGCTTATTATTTATCTATTATTACAGCTAAATTATGCGTAGAAGCATGTAACCAAATAACTATGTTGTTTCTGAACAATTTGAACAATCGATTTATAACATTCCAAAAGCTATTAACGAACCACTACATCAGCTACAACAACACCCTATATATTAATGTAATTTTATATATAAATGTAAAACAATCACTGACTTAATGATAATGAAAAGGAAACAATGACCACTGTCATTTTTATTATTTGATTCAAATCCCGTTAATGCTTGTTGTAGTAACGACAAATCTCAATAGCACCACCTAGTGGCCGTTTGTAGAAACTAAAATCTAATTTTTCTAAATGTACCACCCACAAAATGGTTGAAGATCATTCAAACCTCAACAGTTTATACCTTTGTATCTAGAAATTTCACTTAAATATCGCTACTAAGGAGTCTTATACTGTGACACCTGGCATACGATAAGATTACTTAAGAATGTAATAGCTATTGACAAAATAAATAATAAATACTCAAGAAGTCGAAAAGAAATTATAGGATACTTTGAAAACTGTAGTCTGACATAGTTATCGACAAAAGGTGAACTGTACGAAAACGACATTACTGAACATTCAGGTTATAATGGTTATCAAATTATCAGAGTAAAACAACTATCTAAATGTACTACAAATTAAAACACTAAATAAAATTTTTCGTATTTAATTTAGACTAATTCTGACGATAAATTCGTTGACCTAAGTTAACTTTCACGCGACGTCTATAAATTGCACCCATAATCTGTGACTGGTTTGACTTATGCTAATTTTATGCTGTGTGATTTACATTTTAACAAACGTCATGCCATGTGAAACGTCGAATTAATAAACTAAAACTATTCAGATAATTGCTGGATTTATTTTTATTCATTCCACGAGTTTCTTTTTATATAATATGTAAATACGTGGTTACATTGTTTAACTTGTTCTGTAAGGTAGTTAATCGAATTTTTAATTGACAAGAAAGATATAGTTAATAAAAGTAGCTATCTTCTCTGGTTTAAGTGCTATAATTTTGCACGTCCACTCGATTGTAATAACATAAAATTGTTCTTGAAGGTTTAGAAATTTAAAAAAAAACTTAAAAACCAACTAAAATTACAAAATTGTTCAACATATATTATACCATGTTCTATTATTTTTCTAAATGCCTATTTTTGTAAATTTCTTTGTTTTAATTAGAAGGCCTTTTAAACAAATATTTAGTTGCAGCTGCTAGAATATATTTGCAAAATTTTCATTTTACTTAAATTGTCTCACTCTTTCATGTAACTCGAAACACTCGCAACATTTATTTTAAAATTTTAATTGAAACACGGGATACATTTTTACAGTTTTTGATTCTATGTATTTTTCTTAAAGCTTAAGTATGTGCCTAGGTTGTGGAAGGTTACGAAGATTATTATGTCCCCCAAAACAAGAAAACTTCCAAATGAAGTGTCTTCCTACAGACCATTATCATTGCTACCTGTAATATCGAAATTGTGTAAAAAGCTTCTTTTAAAAGAATTTAGCCTCTGATGAGAGAGACAGAATTAATTCCAACACACCCGTTGGGATTTAGAAATGTACATTAAACTATAGACCAAATTCACAGTATAACGTATGTTACAAAGAGAGCCTTAGAAGAAAAAAGACTACTCTGCAATCCTTCTGGACGTGACACGGGCTTTGGAGAAAGTGTGGCATGATGGTTTAAATCATAAACTACGGTTGTTTCTCTCAAAGCAATATTCTTCTGTATACACCCTAGAATAAAGCAAGAAAATGCTTATTCAGAATTAAAAGAAATTAAAGCGGGAGTACCACAAGGAAGTATGCTGGGTCAGGTGCTCTACCTACCGTACATTTGTGATATCCCTAAATTAGCGAACGATACAACAAATACATTTGCTGATAACACTGTAATCATAGCAGTGGGGAGAAATAATACAGAGTCAACTCAAATACCACAAGCAGCCGCGAATCAGATAAACAACTGGACCAATGCATGGCGTATAAAACTAAACGAAACCAAGTCAGTACACAATGATTTAACAAATAAACGATTTGAGCATATTTCAGTCAAGTTAAATAATGTTACAGTTTCATACTCAAATACAGCTAAATACCTAGGTATTACACTTCATGCAAAGCTACGTTGGAGGGCCCGTGTCAAGAAGAAAACGGAATAACTATGAATTAAGTGCAGAAAGATGTATGGGCTGATTGGCAGAAATGCTACTATGTCTCTACATAGCAAGTTGTTGTTTTATAAGTAAATTTTAAAGCCTGCATGGACATATCGTTTAGTGTTATAGGGTTGTACAAAACACAATAATATACAAATCAGTAAAAATTACTAGAAAGAGTGTTGTAAACACGTTACACTTTTGGTTAAGTTGCTCTAGAAATATACGAACACATCTTTTTATGCTAGAAAATTCAGTACATCAGCCTTTTCAAGCAACGTCATATGTTAGGCAAATAGAACATTACTTCCCCTGAACGGTCATACCAAATATTTTATAAAGCTATTGCCTTAAAAATTAAGGTGGTAGTTGATAATTCAAAACAACCACTGACTAAACGTCATCTTTATGTTGACAGGAAGGAGCGTTATTTAATAATCTATTTTGTGTTGCCTAAAAAATATGAAATTAACAATTTTGGAAACCATTAAAATTAAAATTGATGGTAAACTGGCTCTCGAACTTAAAAAATTGCCAGAATCAATAACATGAAAACATACGAGCTCTTTCGCTTAAAGTATAAAATTAAATAATATTTCCGGTAATATCAAAACACAATCCAGTTTACCATCGATAATTTTCGAAATTTTATTTAAATATCTTTATACATGAAAAGGACCTTAGGCATGAGACTATCGGTACATAGACGTCTACTTCCGATTTATGTTTAGCTTGAAAAAAATTACTCACCTGGGCATATTCTGCACATATATCTATACTCGACACAAAATTGCACACATCATCAACAGTCCAATTCGATATGTCTTCTTGCAATCTGGGACTTTCCGACTGGTCCCTTTTGTGATTGCTCAAATTATTGTTCATATTATTACCACTACTGTTCGATGGCGTTTTCGTTCGGGCTCTTTTCGCCGGTGGAGCTGCCGCGGACAAGTCCAGAGGGGAAGCGGTGTCTTGTTTTTTGACGTTCTTGAGCAAACCTTGCAGTTCGGATTCCTTGGCCGTCCTCATCATAGCCAGGAGAGCTTGAGTGGAAGACATGTCTATCAGTGGTGGTAGGATGGCGCTGGTCGCGAAGGGATGTAATATTGCGGAGAAATCGGGTTTTTTGTTGTTGTCGTCTTTGGATGTTGTCGGTAGGTTGGGGATTATGTTGGCGAAACCCGTGGGCTTAAACCGAGGATCGAGGGGTGGTGGAAATCCGTTTCGAACGGCACCGAAGTAACTGAAATATAAATTAAATACATTTAGTTTTAATAATAGATGGAACATTTGATATAACTGAGATAATTATCTAGCACATCAATATATTCTTAGTTTTGTAATAAAAATAGGGGACTTTCGTGTGAGGACAACTGCATGAAATAATGTAGCGGTGTGCCAGTAGACACCGCTTCTTCGTGTTCAACCACCCCAAATTATACCACTTACGTGTTACATAATCTAATCCTATATATTAACCTCATGCACGAATTCTGCAGTTTCTGTAATTTCCGATCATACTCATACAATCACAATAGTCTATCTGTGAGAGAACAAGGATATCACATAGTAACTTAATAGTTTTTACGTTTAACAAACATCTGCTATCATACAAAAGCCTTATTGCTGCGTAAGCGCGCCGTAAGCAAACTTCGATGTGGTCCCTAAACTTTATGTCACAGACCAATAAAATACTCAAGCTTTTGACACTATCCCCGATCGCAACCCCTTCGCCCTCAACAGAATATTAGTTTTGGCGCGAACAGTGTCATTACATTTGCTTTGGTCCAAAAATGCTTACATTGTTTTTTTGTCCTTGAATTCAGATACAATGAATGACACTTGCCAAATGCACTAATACATTTGCTTTTGTTTGGTCCAAAAATGATTAAATTGTTTTCTTCCTTGGATTCAGATACGACGAATGATACTTGCCAAATGTACTAATTCTAGTCAACTATACAATTAGACTTTGACATGCTATATCTGATTCGGATTCCGGAAAAGATAAAACATCTGGCGATTACCGGAGTATAAATTGAGAAAAGTAGTGGCCCACGAAAGAAACCTTGCGGAACACCGGAACTGGTAAGTACAAAACCAGATACATGATTATCGACTTCTAGGCCTTATCTCCTTCCAAAGAGGTAGTTATATAGTAAATTTACAGAGTTTTGCACCAAATCAACATGAGGCAAGATGGGGAACATTAGCGAATGCTTATAGTATCCAACGCCTTGGTAAAATCAAGCAATCCCAGAAAGGTTAAGTTATTCTTATCCTGTTCTCTAATTATATTATTTGCGATAGTAAATAATGCTGTGTTACAACTGAAGTTCTTTGTAAATTCCGACTGCGTAGGAGGCAAAATATCATTGTCTAGTATAAATTGCTTTAACGGATACTCCATGACTTTCAGCAACCTTGTACAACACCAGCAAAATACTGACAGGTCGCAGATCTATGTAATCGATGGTATTCAATTTCTTTAGAAGTGGTCGAACACGAGACTGTTTCCAGCACTCTGAAAAACGACCATATTCTACGCAGTAGTTTATTTTACGTGGGTCACAAACGGCAGAACTGTGATATACATAGTTGAACAAACCTTATATTTAGTCCATCTATGTCATCTCCATTACTCTTTATGGAAAAGATAAATCTATTGGTAGTAGCTTCATCAGTTGGTATGAATTCTAATTTATTATTGGCTTTCTTGGAGTTGCTATATAAATCAAATGATTGCATGTTCAAAGAGCCTTTAGGGACTGCATTATTTAAAAAAAAAAACTGTTTATTTCGTCACCATTTTTTAGGTGAAGTGGTAGTGAATTATTTTTATTCTTGCACAATTCATTATTCCTAAAAAATCCCATAAATCCTTACTAGACCTAATACACAAAATGAAATTGAGTATGCACTGCAAGTCTTTCGAGAAATTATCATTATACAAATCAAGAAAACTTCTGCAAGACCGCATCTGATACAGATACAACACCAGTGTCTAGAAGTAAGTCTGCGTAATAAATGAAGACTAGCTCCAATAGGCGTGATATACGTAGCTGTCTTAATTATTTTTGTACTAGATTAAACGAGTTAATTGCATCCAGAAGGTTTTTAGCAGGTACCGTCTCGAAGTTGAACAAATCAACATTAAAATCACCTGACGAAATCACAAAATCAGATTGTCCTCCAATTAATTAATGAAATGGTTGTAATTAACGTCTGTGGCCATTATTCAACCGCCACAGCAATAATTATGCAGCCATGCCTCAGAAGAAGCCGCAGTTGTCCATATTCTCGACAGTATTAAATTTTCAAAATGATAAATTACTCTTAATGTAAACAGCAACCCCACCACTACGCGAACAACCGTCATCCCTTATAATTGAATTCTCCTCAATTTCTAAAAATTCATTATCTATGCTGTTCATCCACGTTTCGCTAATGCAAAAAAACGTATTGATATTGTGTCAGGAACCGAATTTAATGATGAAACTAATGACCTTGTGTTTAAATGTGATGTAATTGAATTTTCAGTACCCATGTATAATTTAATAATATTACACAAACACAAGTAAGAAAGGAAACTTAAATTATTATAAACACAAAAAGTATACTAATTTATTCAAAATGTTTTACAGATAGGCTAAATTTAAACCGGTAGTTGGCCTAGTGGTTAAAAAGAATCTCTGAGAATTGGTCTTTTCAAAAAATAACTTTACAATTATTTAGCGACAAAGTCAGTAATGTCTTTTCTTTTACTGAAAATGACACTAAGAGTAATTAATACTCGTGTAGGTTTTCACTACTTTTATAAATTTGAACTTCCTCCATTGATTGGTTTTCTAAAATAATAATTTCAAATTGCTTGAGTTGAGATTGCTTGTAACAACTAAAATGTCAACATCTTGTTTATAGTTTTTTATAATTTGAGTCATCAATACTGACAAAACCCAAGTACCAACATCCAAAGGATAAGTATGATGCAAATTAGAGGTCGACCAGAGTAAAACCAGAATATACAAAGCTGCAAGACCTATTATAACATTCGCTGCTGAGACAAGACCAGACACGTCCAGAACACAGAAACTGATGCGAACTACTGTCTAAATGGAGATAATAAGAAGCATCCTTGAAAAAACACTACATGACAGAATTAGAAGCAAGAGCCTTAGGAAATAAACCAACATACAAAACATAGGAAAGTAGACAAGACACCGTAGAAAATATTAGAATAAACACATAAACAGAATGGACGACAGCAGGATTGCGAAAAGGGCTTAGCTAAATAACCCTCTCGGAAAAAGGAATCAGGGAAGGCCATCAATACGATGGAAGAAGTGCTGGACATCCATATCCGAAGAGGCTTAGGAAGGTTGAAAACAGGCACAGCCTACCTTCCATGAGTAGAAAGAAAGAAGAAGGACAAAAAGAAGAGTTTGAGCTTTTTTCTCCCTATAATAGATCTGTCCGATTTAAGACCCCACCTTGCAATGCAGCCAATAAGGTATATTGTACTGAACCTATGTGGTTTATGAGTCCAGTATAGCAACTACTTCTATACTTAACTTAGGAAACTGTACATGTTCTTTACTGAATTGTTATTGAATACCTCTGGCTATATATTTGGTAGACCGAAAATTATAGTTCTCCTGTGAGAATTGTTTCCAAGTAATGCCAATATTCTTTGTGAATCTAATCTATGATGTAGCTTCAGGTATATTTTTTGCTACCCCAAGAACCGATTTTGTTTCTATTTCTCTTTGTGCGAGTAGTCGACCCTCTGCGTTTTGGTACCCACATTAGCTTCACCTTATTCTTCCACAAGGGTTGTCAGTTCTTTGAGATACTCCTATACCAATTTTGACAACACTTGTTGGCTAAATATTGCCCTTAGTGTCGCTTGATTGTCAGATATTCATAATTTGAGTTTACTAAAGCAAAGAATACTTAAAATATATTACGTAGTTTGTGAATACGTGTTCTGTTACGCTAATTTGGCCAAGACGATTTGTTTAGTGTAACTCTTAGACTATCTTAACTTTAAATTTTGACGATGTCTATTGAACAGAGTTTAGAAATAGATATATTTTCTTTTTAAGGACTTGTTGCACATTTCAAGCAATATTATTATGTCACATTTTAACATTATCTTTAAACTGTAAGTTTCAAACTAGTTTTCTTCTGTATTTTAAAATAAATTTGGATATGATAACTAGTATTATTTTCAGAATACATATAGACACGCTATTTAGCTCATCCGCATCCATTCCTGGTAATTTTGAAACATCGTAATCTAGCAAATATCGCTTTGCATCTTATATTAACTATAACAAATTTGCATTTTGGAAACTACCATCAATCAAAACCGATCCTTCCAAGAGTGAAAGCATACTGTACTCTGGCGATTTATAAGTTCACATGCACGCGCTAACGACCGTGGCGCATTGATTTATTACTTGAATGTGTCAAATTTTAGGCGCGCAACAAATTTATTATTGAGGATGAATTCGGCCGAGCGGAATCAGGATTTCGTGATATTTTGATTGTCAGTAAATTACAACGGCCTCACTGCATCACTGAATATAGACCGTAAAGACATCCGTGTCGATATGCATATTTTATAGAATCCAATTTAAATTTATATATTAAAAAAACATTAATTTTTGGTTGCGTAAGTATCCGTAACGGATCAGTAGGTTTAAGAAGTTCAATCTTGACAACTACACAAGATAAATGTACTTCATTTATGACTACGAGAGAAGACCGATGGGAAGGAGAAACTCGGGTAGACCTATGAAAAGATGGGTGGAATGCTGGATTTCACAATCCGCAGACACTCTAAAAAATAGCGTCAAGAGAAACACGTTATAACCAACAAACAGAACAAGAAGAAGAAAAATAAACAGCAGAAAAGGACAACAAAGACTGAAAAAAATAAATTGAAAGACAACAAAAAACAGGATTTCCAAGTTCAAGTTTTACAGATTACAGTAGAATTCTTAAATCTGTATTACTTTTTGCTTTGGAATATGTAACACGTCAACTTCGATTTAATGAATAAACTATTAAAAATGTATTCCACCCGTCACCACAGTATTTCAAATTAATTAAGTAATGTGAGTATTATAAAAAAATAGAAAGCTACTATAAAAAAAGAATAATTTCACATTTTGTTCCTACCTCTTATTATTAAAGTCATTTGTTCTCACAAGTCGCTAAAACCGAATTCTATCAAGGCCAACTGGATCCTGCTATCGCTGCGTGATATAAGGCAGTCACATAACGAGATTTTTCTGATTATCATAACCTCAAAATATCGATCCTTAAGTACCACCATCTATCAAAAGCATTATAAACTACTTGGGGAATTTTTAAAATCACGTGCTAAAAATATGCAATATGATTGGATTATATCGAGCCTACTGTTATTGGAATTTGATTGATTTGACGTTGTTTCGTCTATTCTTTTCTGCTTAAATTGTTCTAATACTACAAATATTCAGTCGTTTCATTTAATGTGTGCTACATATTTTCGACGTATATTTTGGAAGTTATGGCGACTACCAATAGAACTTATACGTAGTTTTTCAACGGAGAAAACGCAGCTGTTGTGGGTTATTTAGTTTTTACCAAAATAATCTGTGCTAAATGGCAAGTAATTCTCAGGGTACTGCGGAAAATGAGACTTGAGTTTCTGAAATGCACTACATATAAGAAAAATTCTTAGTGAATATCTACAATTTTTTGCATTTTTTAGTTAAGTTTATATGATAATATATCTAGATGTGTAAAGATATTTTGTTTAAAAATTGTAATGGAAAAATTGCTTAGCTGAAGTGAAGCAGCTTTGGTAGACGTTATTTGATCACTAATATTAACAGCAACTCTGAATATGGAACTATAAGGTATTTGAGGACTCGAAGTGGGTTTATTATGAATATTTCAACATTTCCAATTTTTGTTCTGTAATTAGACTTGTATGTGTTGTATAAATAAATATGCTACTGTAATTATCACCAATAATGCACCTTGTTATCATCGTAAGGTTGAAAAGAACCAATAAGAAAGTGATTTGGTATAAACAGCACCTAACTAAAACTAACTAAATTAGCAAATTGTAATAGTGCCAAATTGGAAAAAAATACATTAAATGTGTAACGTAATAACGGAAAATATAATTTTAGAGAATATAACATTTTTAATCAGTGTTACGTATTTGAAAGTATTCTATATTTCTTTTAATAAGTGTGTAAATATGTATACAATTGCCTTCTTTTGAAATGGACGGTCTAGATAGAAAATCGATCCGCTAGTACATGCATGGTCACATTCTAATGTTCGATTTGTTGCATCTTTGCAAGATATTATAAAAAAAAGTGCTACTCGCTAAGAATAAAAGTGTTACCTCCGGTCCGAATTTTGAATTTTTTTTTTATACTAAAGGTATTGAAAATTATATTTTAAATACTTTTATATTCGTAATCTACCTGCCTGGAAAGCATGGCTTGCGAGATTTTCGCAAAAAACTGATTTTCGATAAGAGTAAAAGATCTACTTCCCGTAGGAATTTCAAAAGAACTTTCTGAATAAAATTCATCTTAAATTTAATTTTGAGTACATATGAATTCTTTATATCTTGGCTTAAACTTAGTAGTTGACGAAATATTACCAAATTCGATTTTTTCTTCCGGTCTACCGATTTGACTGAAAATCTAATCAGATCTCAAGTGGGAGATTATACTCGTATATACAACATTTAGAATTGATAGCTATAGCGGCACTTTTTTGCAAAAATCTCGAGGTTTCATCACAATACTTCCTTATACTACGTATAAGAAAGTAAAATGCAAATATTGTTTTAATTAATAACCGCAGGACAGGGTGTTAAACTCAATATTTTTTTTTATTTGAAATAATTTAAAAATAAGGTATGTAGACTAATAATAAAACTATGATATTTTTCAAAAGCATTTATGTAGATTATCTGTTGTACTAAGCAAATAAAAATAAGTGGGGTAAAACCCTCTCACCTTGTTATTTAAGTTATTTCAGTAAGCTGAACTAGTTCGTTTTACATATACAGGGTGTTCAGAAACTCTCCTGACAAACGAAGACCGGAGATTCCTCAGATAATTTTAAGACATTCACCCTAGTCCGAAAATGCTTCCTAACGTCATAGGCGTCCGTTTTGGGTAGGTAAACGGGTATTTTAACGCATAACTTTTTTGTCTTTAACTTGTAAGCATTTGTGACACTAGATTATTAAATTTTCAGGTATTTTAGTACTAAAAGGTACTCTTACTTTAAGACGGTAGCATACACCGTTTTCTAGAAAAATCGATTAGAAAATTTTTCGTTTTTTCGTCATTAAAATTCAATTTAATATTTTTTGCACTAGTTGGCTCTGAACTGCCAACAGAAATAAAACCTACGTTTTTAATAGTCAAACTGTTGTCAGTTCGCGAAGTTGAAATGACGAAAGATGAAATGGCGAAAAAACGAAAAATCTTCAAATCGATTTTTCTAGAAAACGGTGTATCCTACCGACTTAAAGTAAGAGTACCTTTTAGTACTAGAGTACCTGAAAATTTAATAATCTGGTATCACAAATGCTTAAAAGTTAAAGACAAAAAAGTTATGCGTTAAAATAGCCGTCTACCTACCCAAAACGGACGCCTATGACCGGTACTAGAAATTCGCAATTGATGGAATCGATTCATCTCTGGAGGATAAATAAGCATACCAGTTTTTTTTTTTCTAAATAGAAGCGTTCGGGAGATATTAAAAAAAAAACTAATTACAAGGCGCCATCTTCAAAGAGCTCTAGCTCCCTTAGGAAGCATTTTCGGACTAGGGTGAATTGGGTTAAATTGTCTTAAAATTATATGAGGAATCTCCCGTCTTCGTTTGTCCGGAGAGTTTCTGGACACCCTGTATATGCATATATATGTATATGCGTATATATGTATATGACGCCTTACCAAATTCCGGATAAACAAAAAAAGGAAATACTGATGGACCTCTTTCCGCACCCGAGGACTAAGACATGGGAATACAGAAGGAGAATAGTTGAAGCACCAGCTTTCACTATGAGTGAACTGGTCGAGGCCGCAGCAAAATTGAAAACGGGAAAAGCTCCGGGGTTAGATGCAATTCCTCCAGAAGCGATTAAAGAAGCAGTAAAATTAAATGGGAGCTGGATCCTAGGGATGCTCAATGGGCTCCTTAAGACACAAGTATTTCCAAGGGAATGGAAAAACGCCTTATGGCTGGTTTAGGGAAAAAAGAATAACAGCGGAAAACTTAGTCGATGAAATGCTTCATTCTAGGGAAAACTGGATAAACCTGCACGAAATGATTAAAGCAATTTTAGAAACTAAGGGGGAGGAGGAGAGAAAGACCAGAGACTAAAGCGTAAGAGAAATGAGGCTACTCGGTGTTTCTGTGATGTATAAATCTAAATGGTGGTTCCGCAGAAGCACATGGAGAGAGAATTGGGTGGTTTTTAGTGGGTATATCAGGCAGGAGTGAATCCTGGTCTCGGGAGTCTCACACTACTGTACAACGATGCCCTGTACTGTGTTCATAAAAGATTTTCCACCGACCAAAAAAAAAATACATATGCATATATATTTTAGGAAATAATATGTAAGTCGAAAAAAGGAATTTAAATAAAAAAAATGAGGTGTGGCCACCTTTCTTATACGTATGAAAGTGTTACTTCCGGTCCGACTTTTGAAATTTCATTTATACAAAAAATATTCCAAATTCAACTCTAAATACTTTTGTACTCTTCATAAACATACATAGAATGCATAATTTACGACATATTTGCAAAAAATCGTTATTCGGTAAGAGTAAAAGTAATACTTCCGGTTCGAATTTTGAAATTTTTTTAAACAAAAGATATTGGAAATTAAGTTCTAAATACTTTTACGTTCGTAGCGTACCTGTCTAAAAAGCATGACTTGCAAAATATTTGCAAGAAACTGATTTTCGATAAGAGTAAAAGACCTACTTCCGGTAGGAATTTCGAAAAACTTTTTTAATAAAATTGTTCACAATTTCAATTTTAAGTACATATGAATTCTTTATAAATTTGTTTAAACTTAGTAATTGACGAAATATTTGCAAAATTCGATTTTTTCACTGAAGTAAACTACTACTTCCAGTCTGCTGATTTTGCGTAAAATCTAATTAGTTTTGAAGAGGGAGATTATATTCGTAAATACAAAATTTGGAATTGATATCTGTAGCGGTTTGACCGCTATCGTGGTCACAGACACACAGACAGAGACACAGACATTTTTTAAAAACCACTTTTTCGGTATCAGGGGACCTCAAAACGTGGACATCTGCAAAAATCTCGAGGTCGAAAATTTTCATCATCACAATATTTCCTTATACTACGTACAAGAAAGTAAAAATTATACAATGAACAGCATTCAAACAAATATAAATATTCTGGAGAGATATTATTTTGTATATTTAGTGTGTGGCGACCAAACATCCATACGATTAGAATGTGGCTATCGACAGATATGCGCAGCGTTTTTAAATGCAGACCGGTCATTTCAAAAGAAGTCAATTGTACATTAGTTTATTACAATATTTGAGTTTTCACACGTTAGGTATAAATAATGCTGCCGATGCTAGAGTGACTACATATTTATTAAGATGTGGAATAGTAAAAGCTTTGAAATCTTCCAATATAGTTGCAATCGTCGATTGCGTTAGTACTGCAACATTTTTTTAAATCCATGAGACCATTTACAAACTCCAAACAAACACTTTACAATACAAATTATCTCCAATTATTATTACTTTTTGAATTATTAGAAAAAAGTAGAATTGTAAGTGCAATTGTTATTCTTGAAACAACACAACAACATTATTTCCAACATCACTTTTTCAATTTCATTTTCTTTTGTTTTATTATTCTAAATTATTAATATTGTTCATTTTAAAATTAATATTTAAAGTGTTATTTTAATGTGTGTTTAATAAAAAATGAGCATTTCTTTTTGGGGTTTATTATTCTGTTACTAGATCGTTACTTAAGGATCAATATTTTGAGGTTACCAGTATCAAATTCATCAATGTAAATCGATGTTATGTGACGGCCTTATATTGCGCACTGATAGCGAGATCCAGTTGGCCTTGATTCCATTTTTTTCGTATTAACGTCATGTTTATAAACTAACATAATTATCTATGTTGGTCGCATCTATATGCCCAAAACGATCACTAAATGTAATAGAATTTAATGGAAAAATAACGTTCTTTCTAATGGACAGTCGTCGGGACCCATATCCATAAATATTATACAACATGGATATTAAGAATTTAAATCAGAATCAAAAAACAGCAAAACTTACTCGTTCGTACTGGTGTTATTGTATTTGGCCGCTAGACTTCTCATAAAATCGCTGTAATTCCTCCCGGGCAACGACAGCATCGGGTTATTTTCCGGTGCTGGTGGCGTATCGGGATGCGAGGCGGAAGAAGGCGTTACAGACCTCGACCCGGAAGAATTATCTGGAGTTCCCGGACTTAGTCGTTCGTTCTTCACATGATTATTGTTATTATTGTTGTTGTTATTGTTGTTATTCAAAGTGAAATCCGGCATTTGTCCATTATTATTATTATTACTGTTGTTATTATTACTTCTATCCAGTCGTCTTCTGCGCGATGGTTTCGTAGTGGAGTTCTGCGTGTCGATTGCGTTCTCAGAACTCGTCGTATCACCTGAAATTAAAAAGAGAAGAATTAAGATTTTGCGTTGCAAAATATGTTTGTTGTCAAAAATATTAATAAGAAAACGAATGTAATAATAAAATTATAGGCTTTTAAAAATTCATCATTTAATTACTTTCTACTTGATACTCATTTTAAATTATTTTAATCAGAAGAATTTTGCTACCAAAATTTCGTCTCTGATACTTGACATACATCTTTCCAAAACAGGTCGAGCACTCTACCTAATTAAACTATAGCGTCATAATTTCATATACAATCACGGCTTTTTTAAATGTACATAATATATTTGGTACTCGTTTATCAAAACCTGTCATTTCACGATTCGATTTGCGTGCGTAAAAAGTCACTTTAAAGACGAGTGCGTAAAAGTAAAGTTGGTACTTCCTAGAACTTGCCTAATTTAGTGACATATTAAAATCATAAATCCCTAACCTTAATAATATGCTACCCAGTTCGTTGTTTTTCTATGAAAATAAAAGGAAATGAAATAGAAATTGTTATATTTGGAAGGTATGTAATTCAATGTCAGAACAGCAACAAATATTATATAAATTACCATTATTCATTCTTTTCAGAAATTGAAACGGAACAATTATTAAAAATTTTGATTGGGCAATTTTGACAACCAGAGATTGATACCCCAGGGATTAACTGGTTTGTTTGAATTGATCTTGATTGCGAAGGTAGAGTAATGTTGATTGTATTATTACATATATCATGTATTTCAGATGCCGAACAAGTTGCAGGCGGAGTCGATATCTCTAACGGGGTCATTGTTTTAGCCAATTGAATTCTACTATGCAGAGAATTTTCGATATATCCTTCTGCAACCGTAGATGATTTCCATCCACCATGCCTTTTAATTGAAAGCAAGTCCCTTGGTTTGCCGACAATGTCGCTGAACTCCTTCGGAAACAGTGATCTGTGAAGTTACTTGCGCTATCAAGCTGAAGGTACTCAGCTATTCGCATTGGAATTTTGCCAATTGTATTAAGACCAACAGGTGAACAAACACATTTGCCATTGCGATATGTTAAAAAGAATCGCTGCTGGCTGTCCGGTCTTAAATTTGCATATTGCCGAATTAATGCAATCCATTCGGGCTTAATGATTGCAAATGTACGGCTGTTACCTGTTTTAGTTTCTGGAATTGTTACGATAATTAAATTCGATTTAAATTCTATGTCTCGCAATGACATTTTGCAAAGTTCCTCACGTCGACACGCTCCAGAAATACCCAATATTAATACAGCCTATAAATACATATAGTGTTGTATGGAATTTAAATATACGGAAATGACTTCACCTTCATTAGCAGGAACAAAGAATTTAGTGCTTCAACAATAAATTTAGTAATTTGTTCTTCGGTTAATACTACTGATTTTTTAGGCTGATGTTGCTTCGTTATCTGTTTTAAATACGCTATGAGTTTTGCATATTTAGATATATCCGTATTATCATATATTATTAAGCATGATTTTAACATAGAATAAGTGGACCATAATGATTTATTTGATTGTAAATTTTGAAAATAAACTAATAAACAATTTTCGGAGTATTTTTGTATATTTTTAGATCTAGCCCAAGTTACGAATTTAGTATAAGTGTTTTTGTATACGTTTTTTGATTTTATGGGTAATAAATTATCCACTGCAATATTGGCAGCTTCGCGAATTTCAGGCGGTGTACATTGCATTTCATTATCAGAATTCATGTTGTTGATGAGGTTTTTATTTTGTGTGGAATTTTTTGAATTTGATAATTTTAAATTAAATGTCACTTCAAATAATCAATACTGCCAACTCAATTTTTTTTAATTAATATCAAGAGATTAGTAGTGTGTCATAAACGATAACGTATTTAACAATATGTATTATTATAGTTCTCGTACAAAAATTATTGTACAAACTTCGTGCGTGAAACATTTCGCGAATTCGTGTCCATAAGGCGCTTGCCTTTCGGCTCGCGCTTTAAACTGGTCACTCATTCGCGAAATATGATTTCACGCACTTGGTTCGTAAATAACTATTATGGTTGTGTTTGACGGGAGAGTAATATGCCAAAAAAAGCATTTTCACTTCAAGGTTTCAGACGTTAGAAAGCAAAACATATAAAATATGCGTTGAGCAAAATGATAAAGTTTTAACAAAATGAAAGGGTATACTATTTTGCAAATAATTCGATACATAATCGATACATAACTTGGAAAGCCATCGTTATTGCAAGCAATATAAGAAATTACTAAATTTAAAAAAAGAAACTTTAAATTATGCTTGTAGATATAATGTCAAATTTGAAAATTAATTTTAATTCAAGCAAAGGTGATAATTGTAAAACTTAAACATCGCGGAGTGAATCAATTACAGACAGACTTAAATTAGTTCATCACATCTGTCTTTGTCTTTGTATTTGTAAGTACGTATGATCTGTGCAAGATGTCCCAAACTGTTCATAAAATATTAATTAACGGGTCACAAATAATTAATCATTTATTTCTACCTATTGGTTCGTTAGACAGTGGAGCAAAATACCGATAAGCAAGACGAAATTAAAAAAAAACTATTTGAGCAAAACTCAGTACGTGAAGGTTTTTGAGGTCGCTCAATACAAATCACTAGAGGAAATTTAAGAACAAAATGGCGTGAAATTTAGTGTTTCGAGGTTTTCGGGTTGCTGCTCATGAATCCGAAGTCGAAATTTGAGAAATGAGGAAATGGCAAATCCAATATAGCGGAAAGGTTTTTCGAAAATTATTGAATCTTAGTGAAATTTAGTGTTCAGTGTTCGCGGGTTTTTTGGATTGCTGATCACAAATTCGAAGTCGAAATTTCAAAAAAGACGGATCCAATATGAATGACATTTATAGAGAAAAAAAATCATTCCTGCTGAAATTTGAATTACGTCTTTTTTAATAATCGTTGATTTCCATTATGAGTCTAAATAAGAACTGAAAAAATAGATTCGCAGAAGTCAAAATCTCAATATTTGAATATAATTCCATTAAAAACTTTTAAACGGTTAACCATTTGGTGAAGATTAACATTCAGTTTCTTATTGAATATATAGATATATACTTATGGTCGAGAAAAGACATACATAGTCGTATAATATATAAATACAGTCAATTCTATGTTTAGTAATCGTCATCAGACGAGGAACATCTTTATTCGCAATCAATTGAGTTAATTGTATAACTAGAGCTTTCCTCACTTACTTCAATCGGTTGTTGCTCAATATAAAGCCATTGCTAGCTAGTATTTTGAATTTTTATTTCTAACATTCTACACACTGACAACGAACGATGATTAGGAAAAAAAGTGAAAGTACAGTACAGTCCAGAATATTGTCAGACCTTTTAGAGGAAACTTATTATCAACCAGCAGTAACGTGAAGCAAAATATTTCTATCTGGAGGTGTAGAATAAAAAATTGTAATAAAAAAGCACTGATGTGACAAATGATTTACTTGGACCATCGTACAACTTTCATAGAAACTACTTCGTTTTTCGTCACAAAAAATAACGCCAGAGCAGTAACGCAGAATTTTATTGTTGTTTGTGTTAGACAATAGTTTAATCTACAACCTCAAACATGACTAGTCCTACAATTACGTAGAACTTATCAACTTTTCTTTTCGAGTGCAATTCCGTTGCAATTTCACATTCATTTTATTTTATTATTTTTTATTGATACCACGTAACCTATTACTTCCCATTTCGCAATATAGAACGATTTTCTACTTATGTCCAGCTTTCTAATCCATTTTATAGATTTAAAATCGAAGGTCGTTTTAGAACTGGTACACAATAGCAGGTATACGAGAATATCCCCGCCCCACACCGGATTTTCACCCTCGAACTATCTGACTTACTAACCAACCACTTTTAAAATCCCAAAATAAAATCTTAAATTTTTGAATTTTGGCCAGATTATTCAAAGATGCTCAAGAAGCAAGCAACAAATTATAACGGGTGTTCTTTATAGAGATATAGAACGTTAAGTTGGCAACACTTTTTTCACTGGCGGCCATTTTGTCAGCTGTCAAGTGATTTATGTTTAGTTTGGTTCGGCATTTCTACATGAATAGACTGACGCCTGAACAACGCTTCCAAATTGTGCAAATTTATTTTGAAAATCATGGTTCTGTTCGAAATACGTATCGCGCATTACGTCCATTTTACGGTCAACATAATCACCCATCAGAGCAATTAATTCGATTAACTGTGGAACTTTTTCGCACCACGTTTACTCTAAGTGATAATACGCATCCACAGAGACGTCGTACAGTGCGTACAGAAGAAGTCATTGCTGCTGTAGAGCATAGCGTAGAGGAAGACCCGAATCAGTCTATTCGCCATCGTGCACAGGAATGGATATGTGTCCATCCACTTTATGGAAGAATTGAAGCCACACGATCACCTAGCAAGGCGTAGATTCGGCGAATGGGCCCAAAACAAGATTGCCGTTGATCCCGATTTTCATAAGCGAATTTTGTTAAGCGATGAAGCTCACTTTTTTTTGAATGGATACGTCAATAAACAAAACTGCCGTATTTGGAGTGATGATAATCCTCAAGTGTATGTTGAGACACTGTTACATCCAGAAAAACTGACTGTTTGGTGTGCTTTATGGGCTGGTGGAATCATTGGCCCGTATCTATTAAAAACGATGCTGGTCAGAACGTTACAGTCAATGGTGACCGCTATAGAGCCATGATTAATGACTTTTTCGTTCATCAATTGAACAACCATGACGTGCAGGAGCTATGGTTTCAACAAGACGGCGCAACATGTCACACAGCTCGTGCCACAATTGATTTATTGAGGGAAACGTTTGGTAACCGCATAGTTTCACGTTTCGGACCCGTGAATTGGCCTCCAAGATCGTGCGATTTGACGCCGCTAGACTATTTTCTGTGGGGATATGTGAAGTCGCTAGTCTACGCCGATAAGCCCGAAACGATTGACCACTTGGAGGACAACATTCGCCGCGTTTTTGCCGATATACGGCCACAAATGTTGGAAAAAGTAATCGAAAATTGGACCTCCAGATTAGACAACGTCCGAGCCAGCCGTGGCGGTCATATGCCAGAAGTCATATTGAAGTTATAATGCCAAAAGCTTATCTTTCGAATAAAGTAAATTTCATGTCAATTAAAAAAATTCATCTTTGTTATATTCCATTTCAAAGTTCTATACCTCTATAAAAAAAACAGCCTTTATAACAGATTATGTTGGACATGACACAGGAATAAGGACGATAAATACAACGAGAGATCTTTTACATATGTTTTTTGTAGTAATTAGTCACATGAAAACTTCATCCGAAATTAATGAAAGACAACCACCAGAAAGTGCATTTGAATTAGTCAAATCTAAAATTGATAGCCGTGAAAATACGGAAAATGATGATAATAAGGCAGAACAAGAAGCAGAAGGAGAAGAAGACGATGACGACAAAGATAAGGAATAATTTAATTTTTAGAATTAATTTTATCTAGGTACGTATATGTTTCGTATTGATGTGTTTTGTATTGTTACTTATATATATATATGTATATGTAAATATATTATAGACCTCGTTTCTATTCATGTCTTAATTTTATTGTTGGAGAAAAATGAATTTACTTTTTTCAATAATTTATTTGTATATTATTTGTGTCTTAATGTACTGATATTTGTCATTATTTCTCCTTAGTTAGTCTTTGCAAAAATTCATGTTTTTTGAATACAAGAAAATAATTTTGTACAGATAAAATTGCGATACCTTCCACTGTATGAGAGAAGCAAATGGACACAAGAATATTCAGCAGAAGATGATTAAATGTGTATGATGAAGATGTGTTATCATCGATTATACTATAAAATTTTAGCCCATACTATTTCGATGTAGTAGAGAATCAATTGAAGATGACCCAAGCGTCACAAATTATTATGGTGTTACTAGATCGAAATATAATAGTTACATTGATTGTCAATAAAGTAAGGATAGCGAAAGCTACCGTACTAAATATTTAACAAACAAAAATTATGTTAAAAATACATTTGCCAAAGAAATTAACTGGTTTTAGGTGACGAGGAAGAGATTTTTTTCGAAACTGGTGCTTTAGAATATGAAAGGAATCTTACTAATTTGATACATGAAAAACGGCTCTTTAATAACAAGAGAATTCTTTAAGGAAAGAACCATAAAGTTGTAAACTGAAATATCGCAACTGTGACCAAAAGCTTTTATCTTCACAGAACAGCGAATTTCTGATATATCAAATGAAGAGAAAAATGAACATGATTTGCAAGACCAAGAATAACAGAACGTAAGTTTCTATAATGCATGTTCAATATATGTAAAAGTAATAAGTGTGAAAATCAGAAGAAAAATACGATAATTATAGATTACTAAATATTTTCTCATATAAGGTTCGCTATCTAACTCTCTACAGTATGAGAGAGATGGCGAATTGGCATTCCACGCTTTTTTTCTTTTTGATGTTTATTATCTTTTTTATTTTATAAACTGTATTATTTTTCCATATTATTATACGTATAATGATGTTTTCGTGGTATTAGAAGTAAAAATTCAGAAAATATTAGGGAGGTTAAGCTTTTATTCACAGTTAACCTACATTAAGAGTGAATAGATAACCATAAGTACAACAATCATTTTGTATGGTATTGCATTCCTAGCCAATCGTGAGTTGTTTAAATTAATTACACTTTACTGATCGTAAATCGGTTGTAAATCGTCCATACATTAAGCTTCCTATAAGAAAAAGCAGCGCTTGGGCGAATCGAATCAGTCATGTAATGAAATCTGGACCAGACACACCCCGCTCATAATTACAGACATAAAAAACCACGTATGTGTGTATGTGCATTGATGGACGACCACTTCTAGCGTATCTACATATGTTTGTATCTATGTGTACGTTCGAAAAACTAATGGTACATAAACATAATTGCTCAACGTCTTAACACGCGATGCGTTGGCGTCCCAAATTTATAGTTTATTTTACAATAAAAGAGAAGCGTGATAAATACACTTCGCATTGGATTCTCGTTAACATCTGTTATGGTGCGTTTTTACGACGTTTTAACATCTGTTCCTAGTTCTTCAAACAATACTTGTGAGGAAAAAAATGTCTCGCGTTCAAATAGTGTAATTTAAAACAAACATCGGTATCAAGTTTAAACTTTATCGTATGAGTTCTCGGTTGTTTTCTCCAGTTTTATTGAGCGTGTGGGTATTAAGGGGACTAATATATATGTAGTTTGTTATTATAAATTCTAAGAATAAACGATCAACATCATCAAGAGAAGTCTATACTTATCAGACTCAAATGCGGATTCGAAAAGTATATTGTGACAGATGTTCAATGCAAAAAAAAAGAAATGGTATTGAAGTTGGCACCCTTAACGGTATTGATACAGGGTGAGTAATCTCCGCGGGGAAAGCAGATTATGACTTTATGAGAAAAGATATTTCGAAACAGTTACCTTGTTAAAATAGCCACCCATTAGCTAACCGTAGTTATATTTTTTTAAATAGAACATACTATATGTTATTACATTTTTGTATTCCCTATAAAATTCTAAGTGAAAAAGTTATAAGATAGTATAGGCGTTATTTTTATTAAACTATATTTCTCGAAAACTATGTATTAGATGGACACAACTATTGGCAGCGTTGTTCATAATAAAAGGTCATAATGCAAACATATTTTATTTTTCAGCTATTACTAATTGAATTTGTTAAAAACTAGATTAATGTTACATAAAACGTTTTTATCTAAAAATGATCTTCTTCAAATGGAACAGCCTGTATATCGGTTTATTTTTGAATTGCTTACCAAATTGCGCACCAAAAACATACAAGACGTTATTATTTTAAAAGTGACCATTACTGAGGTAATGGTCACGTTTTTTGATATAATTTTGCCAACTACTTGTTTTTTATTTTAATATGGTCAAAGAAATTATTTATTAGCCCAAAGAATTTACCGGCAGCGTTATCCTGACAGACTATGTGCCAAAACAAATGCCTTTAGAAGAGTACAGCTCGCAGACCGAGAGCTGACCGGTGAGATGCCCCTCCCACAAGATGCGCAGTAGATTCTTATAATATTAGGGTAAGCACGAGCAGCCTGGAAAAATTGCCAAGCGTTACACATATATGTATCTCTTTTCAGTATATTACAATTTCTTATCTGCATTTACTCGTTCGTCCGGCTAATGTATGCGATGATGAACAAATGTTATCATTTCTTTTTTCCGAATACTTTCTCTGTCACACACTGACCTATAAATCTGCGCGACTAAAGGTAGAGGCTCCTCCCATCGGTCAGGACTCAGCCTATGTACTGTACATTACTACTGGTAGTATTACTAATTCAAAACCAAGGAAACCTAAATATGTGATGATGAAAATGAATTAGGCATCCTTATGGCAACAACAGAAAATCAACTTCAGTACCCATGAAAGAACCCGTTTGCTGGATATTAGCCAAATCATCGTTGAAGGGCCTTAAAATGAAATAAATATCATTCATAATGAATACATTTAAATATTGAGTTACGCACATCTACGCATCCCTCATTTTAAAGCTAGAATAGTGTTCTGGCAATGGACAATAATTAAAATGAATGCCCGAGCAATTCGTTTTGATAGTGTGTTACTTGTGGATAAAGCTAACGGAATAGTTAACAAAGGAAATTTTCATTATTGTTCAATTGAAAACACTTACTTCACTAATAAATAGATTATTAGCATAGGTGGGGGCTTAAATGTATGGGGAACCATTCTTGGTTATTTTATGATAGGGCCGCATTTTTTTGAAGATAGTATTAACGGAGAAGCTGGTAAGTAATTTTCTATCAAGCAGTTGTGGGGAATTTTTGGAAGATGTTCCGCTAAATTTACGAAGACGGCGAATCACCACATTCTATGCTACAAACACGAAATATTAAAACGAAATGATTCCAGAGAAGTGGCTAGCTCGTGGAGGCCCTATTAACTGGCCTGTTGGGTCTTCAGACATTCCAAAATTAGTTTCTTTTTATAGGGATCCGGAAAAGAGCAAGTATACAGTATACTTGTAATCACAAAAGATGTTATGGTTATGAGAAACATATTCGACAAATATTTAGAAATATAAGGTACTCAATGCCTTATTAATGTCGATTTATTGTTATTTTATATTTTCTGTTCCACTAATTACTCATCCATTCACGTAACAGTTCCTATTTCAACAACTACTAAAATCAAGTTATTAATTTGTTTGGTTTTAGAATTTGTTTATTGTGCCATATTCTACATATTCTTTGAATTATATTGCTGTATTTTAAATAAGATATATCCAAATTTTTTTTGTCATTATCCCAATACATACAAGAATCGTATCTCTAAGCTCATTTTTAGAAAAAGTCATTATAAAAACATGCTTGTCAAATGAGAAGCAACTTATTAAATGTCATCCATTCAATTTTCAATTTCGCGGAAAATATCATGGTTGACTATACCGTATTCAAATGAAAAATATAAAGTTGGCAAAATTATTTCAAAAAACCACAATAGCTCAGTAATGGTCACTTTTAAAATAATAACGTCTTGCATGTTTTTTGTGAGAAATTTAGTAAGCAATTCAAAAATAAACCAATATATAGGCTGTTCCATTTGAAAAAAAAATCACTTTTAGACAAAAATATGTTATGTACCTTTAATCCAGTTTTCTGCAAATTCAATTAGCAATTGCAAAAAAATAAAATATGTTCGTATTAGGAGCTTTTATTATGAATAAGGTACCAAAAATTATGTCCATCTAGTAGGTCGTTTTCGATAAATATAATTTTGTAAAATGAAACAATGGTAATAAATCGAAAACCTTAAGTTTTAGACATATTACAACTTTTTCACTAAGAATTATACGGGGAATACAAAAATATAGTTCTAGTTAAAAAAAAAAACTATAATGATGGTCAGCCACCAAGTTATTAAAAACTCTGTATAATACAAAATAATTTTAAAAGGTACTCGCAATGAGTGGCTATCTTAGCAAGAAAACCGTTTCGAAATATCTTTTCTCATAAAATCACAATATGCTTTCTCCGCGGAGATGACTCACCCTGTATATTATTTTAAATAGTTGTCTATTTACTTGTTTTGTTTTATATATGTAGTCATTAGTGGATATTTTAGCTTCCTGCATATGGCAACATTGCATGGTTTTCAAATACTGGCCATATCGTTTGGAATCAGTTTAATTTTCTGATTATTCTACACAAGGTAGAGGATATATCCACTGGGTATGGCAGATCAGAATTCGATAACATGGTGCAGCTGATTAAAATAGACAAAATAACCACGTCCGAATTAGTTAATATTGTTTGGAAGCCGTATCCAATTGAAAATTTGTCATATGTACAATGAGAGTCAGCGCCATTAATTCTTTCAAAACGCCATAATTTTTTTAAACATTACCTTAGTCATCCTCACAATTCATTGTGATATTAAGTGATAATAATGGGTTATATTATGATAAGTTAATCGTAAAGAATTTATGAATACACTTCCACAACAAATTTACATTATATAATGCCTTATTGTTAATTTAAACATTTTAATGAAGATGTAATTTTGACTCTTCATCCATGTTCTTGGAACACGATTCGATTAAGCCACATATAGGTATAGACCTACATTACATCCATGTTTATTTTTATAGTCACAACGCATAAAAATATACGCATGCACGGGCGTATAATTAAAGAGGATAATGGTTTATTATGATCGTCGAACACAATCAATCTCCTCGGAGCAATTCAATTAATAACAACAGTCTCGATTATAGGTTCTTCTCAGTCCAATTTCTCCTCCGTACGACTTAATTAAAATCTACTTTCGTGTGAGTTGATGATTAATCAAAACACGAATGGTATGCACTAGTCGTTCCGTGGACCATAGTACAGTGGCGACAGCTTATATTTTCCGAGATGTAAATGAAAGGCATGTCGGCTTGCTTTGCGTGCGTTCTTAACTAAAACGTTAACTGTCTTATTTATCTTTAAGAATAGATGTGGCTGGATGTCATAGGCTAAGTACAAATATTATCTACACTGAGTTTTATAATAAAATTATATACAGTTCTTGGGTAGCTCTTAGTCATAAGCTTCTATGGTAGCATCACTTGGTCTGATGAATTTCTAACATATTAACATTCGTTTCACCATGAAAGTGTAGGCAAACGGTCATCCTTTCCTTGATGTACCAGTACGTCGACGGTCAGGTGAACATTCTGATCCGAACCCAAGACACTACCCCAGAAACTCTTCCATATAATCAAAATCTTAATCCGAAACGACATTTCCATAGAAGATAAAGAAGTTTAAATTCTACTCCTAAAAGAGCGCCGACCTAAACAGCCCAATCTGCACACTTCTGCCGTAAGGTAAGCAGAAGCATTCAGATTGGTCACATCAGCAAAATCCTTCAGTCAAATAATATTCCTGAATCTCTAATTTTAGATACGTTAGTGTAGCAAATCGGCTTAAGCGATTTATTTGCTGTTATATATTTTTTCTTGCATTTATTTAATTATTTTGTATTTTTCCAAATCATTCCGGTCAATACTTCATAAAACTCCTGTCCTTAAATTAACAGGGCGGCACAAGAAATCTTATGAACTAAAACCACTCCTATCATCTATATGAATAAACCAATGAGAAATTTAAACATATTGTCAAAAAGAAATTTATTAGAACAAAGTCTGTCAAGATAATGAATATACAAGTACCATTAAAGGAATATACAAATACTCTTTAAGGAAAAATACAAATGTATTAAATAAAACTATCACGGATTAGTGATATACACAACACTTGACGCCAGCCACTTTAAAGAAGATGGTCAGTAGATCTCTTTCACATGAGTTTCAAAGTATTTTATTATGGGGAGGTTTGGAAACGTTATTGTTAAAGTCGCATAAATATATTAATAATAATAGATAATGCGGAAGGTATGTAAAATTCAGAGTTCTAACAGAGCATAGACCACCCTCTTCGTAGAACATGTGTGCATACCGGACATTTAGTCAAGTATGGGCAGGACGTTCTTACGTCTGCTGGAAAATATTAAGATCACACAATGGTGTCAAAATTACATTAATGGCAATAACAAAATAAGAAGTACATGTGAAAGGCGTACCTTTAACTAAGAGATGCAGAATAAGTTTGACCAATAAGAATTAAAAATGGGTACGTTTACTTTATACAGGGCGGGATAGAATTAGAGCAAGAACTGTTAAAACTAGGTGCAGAAGAAAAATAGAGACGGGAAGTTCCAACAGTTCCGACAATTCCGAAAAGTTCCGAGAGTTCCGACAGGTCCTAAGACGAGAACTTGAGTCCATCGTCAGTTATTAAATTCCGATCAGTCGCAGATAAAGTTCTAAGTTAATTGTATTTTAAGAATTCGTTCTAAGAAAGTATGAACTGCCTATAATTATGTAACAAGTTTAATTCCTTTTGTAAAATTGTGTTTTGTAATTTTTTTGGTTTTCTTTTTTTTTTGTATTATATAAAAGTGACAGTAGAATTAAACTTAGAGAACACCCTTGTCTTTATCAGAAAAGAATGTCTATATACCCATCAATTAATTATACTATTTTTCTTTTCTTTTTTCCTCCAGACCTGTCTACTAACGTTTCCAGCTTGTACCGCTGCCAATAAGACTTATTGTGCTCATCCTGTGTTATCTATGTTATCCACTCCAGTAATGTTATGTCCTGTAAAAAGCTGTACAGGTCCTTTACTGGGTGTCTTTTGAGCATCTCTGGATTTACATGCAGTTGCCCAAAGATACGTTGCCGCTTGTGATCCAGTGCTTCACAGTTTACGATGATATGTCTGTCTGTTTTTGGTTCCTTGTTGCAGAGTCTACAACTAAGGTCTCCATCATACATGCCGATCCTGTTGAGATGCACTTTAACAGGTGCATGACCAGTCAAAAGACCAATTAGAGCTTAATTAGGTTCAAACGATTGTAGTAAATAATTAAATTCACCAGTGATATTTGGTTTGCGAGTTTGTTTAATTTTTGATGGTGTAGACGATAGGTGGTAGGGAAACTATAAAATCGGTGAGTCGTTTAATATTCTTTGTTTTTGTTTAATGTTGAATTTGCGGAAAACCATCAGTAGGATGAATATAGCTACGTCCTATTGGCGTAAATAGGACAGATTTTAGGGGCCGAGATAACGAAGTACATACTTCTAATTTTCTTGATATGTTTAATGATTTATCGCATCGTGTAATGTTTATTGTATTGTAAGGAAAGTACCTTAGCACAATTAAATACTTAGTTTTATTAAAAATAAATGTTTTCTTTATCTCAATCCCGTGACACCTGAATGGAATGAAATAAGACATTTATTATATTCAATTAATGTAACTGTTGTTTACATTTGGTGGCAGCGAAAACAATAATTGACGAAACCACAGGTGCATGCTGTTACAATAGAAATTGACTGAATTTTATCATCATCAACCTGCGCAAACTTATTAATATTATTATGGCTATCGCCGTGGTTATTTGAATTTCTTTTAATGAGGTGGATTATTCCTCTTTCACTCCTACATTTCTATATATCTATGTGGATCCTTGTTTCGTATGATATTCTTCTCCACTTTCCAGTTGCATCCTCATTTCTTTCGTCTTGCCATCTTTTCCTTCTTGTCCATTCTTTTGAGCATATCTTTCAGATATCTTCTCCAAATATGTCCTGCCCGTTTTAGGCGTTGTGCTTTCACCTGTCTTGTTTGAGTATCACCTAATCATTAATAATAATAAAAGTCTCTTTATTGCATCAGAAAAAAAAAGGTCTACAAGATATAATCAACATAGATACAGTGATATACAATTTGAAGGTAAAGTGAATTGTAGCAACCGCAAGGCCAAGTTCAGCTAGGGCTGCTTTACAACTTAACCTTGGATATCAAACCAAAAAGGATGTAATATGATAATGAAAAATTTCGATGATGTATCACCGTTGCAAAATTACTTCTTACACCTTGTTTATGTAATTTTTTTCCACAGAATTACGGAAAGATCAGCTAGAAAAGACCCCAGTAGGTACCCCGTTATACGAGCAAAACATTTGATATGAGAACGGCCTTTGATATAGAACGGTTTTATTTGGTGCTGGAGAAATCCTAACTCATAACCTCGTAGTGAGGTTATGAGCATCCGTTCTGAAGGTTATTTTTTGATATAAATATGGTGGTGTTTTTAAGGTGATGTCTATAAGCATACAATTTCTTCAAATTAAGATAAGCATTGCGAATATAGCCATAGATCTGCAGTCTGTACCTATGTGTGTTGTCTATAACCAGTCCCAGACTCTTCACACTATCCACAATTGATATCTTAGAATTATCAAATACAATATTAAAAGAACTAGATATAACAAGTCTTCACACAGAACCGAAAAGGATTATTTTTGATTTATCTCGATTTACTATAAGATAATGTTCAGTGGATACTCTATGGAGACAGCGCAAGTCTCTATTAATCTATGTCTCATCATTTAGAGTTAAAAAAAAATTTGGGTGTGCTTAAGACCACACGGCCGAAGTGAAAACTTCATCAAGGCGAGGTTAATAATACGAAATACAACTTTTTTTTCGTTCTATATTCATTTACATTTACATGTTCCATTTTCGTTCTATATTACATTTAAAATATATATATTTATTATTATTGTGTATACATTATTCTAGTACATTTCGCTCGGTCTGATCAAGTTTTCACTTCAAAAATTCATACGTACGCATGTATATACAAATATTATTATTCTCATACGAGTAGCCGAGAGTGGTCTAATGGTAACGTGCCGGCCTTATACCCGGGTGGCTCGGGTTCACATCTGCACGCGGACAAGAATTTTTCAGAAAATAAAAATACAATATTTTGCGTATTTATTCTAAATTTCAATTTAATTGAAATTAAATACCGCTAGTTAGTGTTATAATACAAAGCCGAGCGCGACTCCGACTTTACCCGAACGAGCGTAACATTCCGAGCGTGACGACTCAGTCTCTTTCAGTGCCCAACAATCAATGTATCAACGGCGCCCATAGATGTTTTCACTTCAAAAAAACTTACTTGAAACCAATTTCAAGCAAAAATTCGAAAGTTTCCTTCGTGAATTTCAGAAATTTATAATTATGCAAATGGAGAAAAATTTTCTTTTGACTCTTCAATAACAACGCTTTGTTGAAGAATACGTCGCTGACAAATGATACGTCGAACAAGCAAGCATAACCGGAATCCTCATGAATCAATAATAAGCCAACAATAACCTCGAAGGTCGTGTCAACAACAATATCTTCAGGTCATATACCAAGAACGTCTGTGGCGTCCGAAAACGAAGATTCACATTCTCATCGTGGTAATCAAATCGGTTTTGTTATTAGAATATTGCTCCAGAATGATGATGCGTATTTCTTGTGAACACAACCCGTCTCCTTTGAACTCATCTACAAGAAGAATATGTGTACATACGCGCTTACACCATACATCTTTGGAGTTAAAAAAATAAATTATGTTATTGTAGAATCTAATAATGATTACCTACTGATACTTGAATATTTCTAATATTATCCTTAGTTACGAAAAGTAAGTAGAAACCGTAAAATATACGGAGAATGTGCCATAAGATTAAATAGAATAGCTAAACTTATAATTGTATTATTTGTTAGCGACAAAAAAAAAGTTATTTTTAACCGGCTACTTTCTTGAATTGACCCTTTTTAAGTTATTATTGTTCCATTGTGTTATATCAATTGTTAACTTACTTCAGAGCTGCGAAACTAAAGTTTTAAGATCAGTCATTGTCTGCCAATATATGACAAACTCAAACAATTTGGCAAAGTGACATAATTGCTGATAGGACTACAGTTAGTGATGTCACATAGGTCACTCTTTTTGTATTCTGGCAAAATTATATTAAATTTTCAGGAAGGGAAAAGGTTTTAATAATTAGATGAAATACAGTTTTTGTAAATTACTCTTTACAATAACCCTAAATAGATATGATATACCTGCCATCGACAATACAGTCAATATCTAACCCTGTGCACCTTGTCTTAAAATAGGTAATTCTGTCGCCGCTTAATTCAAATGGAGACGGTCGTGGAGTTAAAAAAATGATCGTGTACTGAATGATTTCGAAGAAAGAGGGTCTGTAGCTCATAGACTCAAGCGTGGACCACAACGTAGTACAAGATTACCTGAGATTATTGCTGCTGTTCAAGGAAGTGTTTAAACAATCCATCAACCTCATTTCGACACCACAGTGGTCGGGAACATGGTTTACGAAGAACAACTTTGGCCAGAATTATGCACAAGGATTTGAAATTGTTTCCATTTAAGATTCAATTAACACAACAGGTTCTTTCACAAAACCGTTTACGCCGCCATACATAAGGATGTTACAGCTCGCCCGTGACCCTGATTTTCATAACAAACTCATAATGGTGACGAGGCGCAGTTTCATTTGAATAGATATATGAATAAACAGAATAGTCGGTTCTGGGAAATGAGAAACCGACAAATTTTATTCATGAGTCATCTTTACATGCATTAAAAGTGGTGTTGGTCAGGATGATTCATTGGACATTACTTCTTTGAAAATTAAAACGGCTTAACGGTAACTGTCACAGACGAACGAAATCATGACATGATTGAAAACTTTTTGACGCCAGAACTGCATACTTTGGGCTTAATTAATATGTGGTTCCACCAACACGGTGCTACATCGCATACAGCAAAAGTTACTATGGAATACTGCGACATTAACATTCCGGTTTTGGTGGGGGTATTTGAAGAGCAAGGTTTATGCAAACAAAGCAGAAGTACCTGAGCAACTCAAGCGATGTATATGTTAAGAAATTAGTGAAATTCCGGGTGAAATGTGACAAAATCTAATGAAAAATGTGCTCAACAGAGCCCGCATTGGTTAAGCTAACAGAGGCGAACATTTATCGGACTTTGTATTTCATGCATATGACTACTAACAAGAGCAAATTTTGCCGCAAAAAAGGATGGTAAGATATCAATTCACACACATTGTGAATATAGCCCCCAATTTAGTTTATAAAATAAGGTATTGTCGGGTAATAAGGCCTACCTAGGAGTTATTTAATCTCATGAGAACAAGGAACAAAATATAATAAATCATTTTTGAAAAATTAAAAATATATTCAATTTGTATAAAATACATATCAAAATAAACATAAAGAAACATATATTTTTTTCTAATAATACTGTTTTTAAAAAACTTGATTTTGGGTCTCATTATTTGCACAGCATGTACTAAGGCCTGCAATATAAAATCAATTTAATCGTCACAGTTTGGGCAGTAAGGTCTTCTAAGTCATCTGCAGAAAAGCCAACACATTCCTCGTGTACCCAGCTGTTACAGTTAACACATTGACGCATATCTGCCACAAAACTTTCCTTGCATACTGCACAAAACCACCTTTCTGCTTCACAGTGGGAAGTCGCTGCTCCAGTCGAAGTAGAGGGGCGTGGTTTATCAGATTTGTTCTGCTTAGTAGTTCTCATCTTCTCTCCAAACACATTTCTTGTAACTTCAAGCGCTTTATAATTTAAGGCCTTTTTCCGGACTTGTTTGTTTTGTTTAGTTTTTACTTCTGGAGTTACCAAGACCTCTGTGAATGTCTTAAGTTGTTGTTCAGTTCTTTTGTTTATTAAGGAAGTGAGTGGTTGCTCATCTGTCCCATTCTCTGTCTTTGGATTCATTATTTGGTTCTGTGTGACTGGGTAAACTTGGAGCATATGCATGTTTCGAAATAGCTTTTTTGTTGAAAGGATAAATCCCTGTAGCTCTACAACCATTCATTATGTTGCTTATTGTCATTGATCCCCCCAGACTGGTGTGAAAACATCCGAAAATCTTTCTTTGTTCAAACGTCTGTCTGGATATGTTTCCCTGTAATGTAGTTGTGTTGTGGTGTGTTGTGTTGTGTTGTTCAAAAGGTCTGAAGACTGATTTATCCATAGGTTGCAAATCGTGAGTCGTATTGCTGGGTAAACACAACAAATGTATGCCTACGTCTTTTCAGCTTTTTCGGCAATACTTACATCTAGGTGGCAAGAAGCTCCATCAAAGATTAAAATTACTGGAGGAGTTGACATAAATTTTGAAAAATGTTTAAGCCATTTAACAAACACTTCATGTGTCATGCTTCCCTTTAGTGTCATTTGAACAATACACCCTGGAAGTAATCCATCTGAAAATGTTGACTTCATCCGTTGCCCTTTGAATACAATCATGGGAGGAATAGCATGTCCCATTGCATTCGCACATGCCACGATGGACACATTTTCAGCATGTTCTTGTGCTACTAAGTAAACCCTCTTGGCTTCTCTTTGGGCTAGAACAATTTGTTGATGATGAAGGGTAAGGCGACACCCTTTCTCACAATGTTTTTCTACGTATGCTTGAGATTTGCCTTGTCTTATAAGATTCAGTGCTTCTTCCATCATTTCCTCCGCCCAGTTAGCGTGGATTCCACGGCATTTTTTTCCCATTTTGTCTATAACATCAAATATTAGAAGAAATAACTGCCAGAAAATAAGGCCCAGTCATCATTGCAGGAAATAAGGCCCGGGCCTTATTTTCTGCTTTGATGTATGAATGAATTATATGCTAGGAACCGACAAGCTTCTAGAAAAAACTGGCAAATTTGTGACAACGTATTACTAATGATGATAAGAATACATACCTCAAAAAGTAGAAGACTTCTGCCAAGAAATTTTTGCTAAAACTTGATTCTATTCTGGTAAAATCTTATAACTTAATACAACCACTAGCTGATACTTGTTTTCACATTCGAATATAAAGAAGACAGTACTATAGAGAACTGTTGAAACGTAATAAACTTCTGTAATGTTAACACCCCCTGGGTAGATGCCGGTACTTGTATTACAGTTAACTGTTTTGTAGAAAACTCATGCCTGGGCCTTATTACCCGACAATACCTTACTGTTCACAATATTAAATTTATTTTTATAACACCCACAGAGTTGAAATAATCATAAACTATATCTCTTAATATTCTGAATTCTTAGGCCCACAGTTCTCTAGATTATAACCTCAAATATATCTTAATTTTTTAAACCCCACTTGAAAATTACAATCAGTTGTACAAAACACAACAAATCCAAGTCGAATTTATTGAACATTAAGAAAATACCAGATACCCTTAATAGTGAGAACATCCCACCAACCAGTTCCGGTGCGATGTTACACGCACTTTCGGACTTGGGCATCGGCTGCAATAATGGCGTCGTCAAGTGGAAAGCATGATAGAAGCGTCGCAACCAAGACACGCAATAGCCAACGGTTTTTGAAATCAACGTAGGATGTATGTGTCATACATCCTATATACGTGTCATACAAAAAAGAAACATTAGGAAAAGAGATAATAATAATTAGCAGGAAAGAATACAGTTGAAATCCATACACGTGGTACCAATGTTTACTACTGAACCCTCTAAAAAGCGATATCTCAACCAAAAATATATGTCTTAGTCAATATTCGTGTTTGCTCTAAGAAGACAAAAGGAATCGAAATTAATGCAACGTGCTAACATTCCAACCGTGCATGACACACATGTGAAGTTTGCAATTATTTAATAGAAATAAACAAATGAATAACTGACGAAATGCAAAGCAGAAATGGGAGATGGTATATGCACCAAATTGGTTAACTACTTAGATAAATTACTGTAGGATCAATAGATGACGCATCAAGTTCGATATGCCCACAAATAAAAAGAACTAATCGAGGTTATGTGAAACCAAAATTAAAAGGTTTAATTAGGAACCTCAACTGCCACATAGCGCGATCCAATATACAGGGGTATCCAAAAATAAGGAACCTATTCCAAAATGCAAATATCCAGATGAAAATGTAAAAAAAAAAACATAAAAAGAATTTTAAAACGTAACAAAACGAATTCCGAGATTATGTAGGCACTGCTCAAAAGCAGCTTTATTATTATTACATTGTATATTTGTATAGTAGCTTTTTCATTAATCCCAAATTAGTATTTTCTAAGTTGTGGGCATTTATTGTACAATCAAGTATATATGTATATACATATGTGAGTTATATCGAACTACAAAAAGCTCATCTATCAGATAATTAATCTACCGAACACGATAATATCTACTAATAAAAAAACTATGTGTACATAAAATAGGTAATAAAATGCAAGATAAAATTAACATTCCGGCTAATACACTGAATTACTATATTTATTTTAATATAAATACCTATACTTTATTGTTGTTCATTGGCATTTAATTATGAAATATTTTCGAGGAAAGTCGATTATAATGTTGTGTTTTATATTTAATTTAAATTCCCTCATTTAGATCGAGCACTTACTAAGAGCCTGGGCACAAGTTCAAAATGGCATTTTAATAACGTTTTTAATTAACGACAAGTTGCTTAATTATCTCCGACTCTAAGTCATTTTATTTTATTAATTGTGTAACCGAGTCTATTTCTATTATCTGGCTCGAGATTAAAATCGTACTAGTTATTAAATTGTTTTTACGGACGTCGAGGATTATAATTTTTATTGCGGCCGTTTAAGATGTGGATCGCGTAATCGGTGGGAACAAACTTGAAGAAACTCCACTAGCTGATGCGTGTCTTAAATTGTTCTCGAAGAATGCAATAATTAGGCAAATGAGTCGAGCAATGGGATTGTAGAAACCGAAACGTCCAGCCTCCTCTGTCTTTTTAGATATGGCGCCGTCTGGTAATGTACTTTTTCGGCTGTGACTATTAATATCCAAGTGAATAATTAATGTATTATGATTTATGACTTGCAGTACTGTTGTAGAATTGTAGATATGGTATTCATAAATCATGCACCTTGGATTTAACACAATTAATGAAGACTTGAATTTTAAATAATTTTTGTATAAAAAAATTCTTAAATTGTATAATTTGAAAAACTCATATGTATAAGTAGTGTGGTGGCCACACTTCATTATTTTTGTTAATTTTCTGTATAATAATTTACATACTAAAAGGACAAGAAATACTTCTTTCAATATTTTGGGTGAAGAATAATAATTTTATCTGGTACCTGAAATATCCTGTATTTTATGTCATTTTTATGGTTACAAGTCCACGTGGATTTGAGTGATACATGTCTAGTGTCGATTCAACAAATCACACGTACGCTACACTCATAAATTAGAGGGCCTAACGGCTGCAACTTAACGTAAATATTCCATCTCTTTCGCACCACTTGCGATTAGCACGACGGTCCAAAACGTACGTCGGTGTACAAAAATCTGAGAAATACAGGACGCGCCTCTTTGAAATCGGAGTTTCTACAATCTTGGAACACAGCCTTAATAATACAAATATATATTCCGTACATTATCAGTTGCAAAAAATATTTCTTAATAAAATTTGTATAGCAAACAGAAAATTTCGAAATTAATATTTCATAATTAAAAATTTAGCAAGGTTCATTACAGATATGCCAGGGATGATTACGTATAGCATTCTTCAAACTAATCCAGTGCAAATCTCATACAAAAATGAAGAGTTGATTACTTTTTTACAGACGTACAAAACTCTTGAATAAATGCTCTTCAACAAATAACCAGTGGGATAACATATAAAACTGCAATATGAAAAACATAACTCGTCAGGGTCATAAGTTTCACATTAGTTAAAAGCACTATATTCAGACCTTGATGAGGTTGAATCGTTTTGGCAACCGACACAGCCCAAAGTAAGAATTAATCACAATGATTCGATATTATTACAAATTCCCATGGATAGGAATAATTAAAGAACAATATAATTAAAGCAATTAATTAATATTTCAGAATATATTACTTCCTCTAGTAAAATATTAATTAAATAACATAAATACAGTAATTAAATATTATTTTTTATAATCTGATGCCATAAGAATGCTATTAACCCATGGAAAATGATGCGTTTATAAGTTATAAACCCACAGCGTGTGTTTATAGATTCTCTAGTTCAATTTAGTTTTTCTAGGGTGGCTCTAATGTACGATGTGTCAAATATGTATAAAAATGAAACGAAGGAAAATATTTTGCAATTATAATAATTTGTGTGGACGATGTTCTTCGAAAATTTTTTAGGTTTTAGAAATGTTTATCACTGTGGGCAAAATAAATAACATGAAGTTGCTGCGATCCATTTTGCAACAAGAATTTATTCAAATATTTTTTTCAAATTATGTTCTTGAATCGTAGAATTACTGTATACATACACACGAGATATATCTTGGTCATTTATAGTAACACCAGGCAAACTACTCGCACTAGTTGATAGAATATTTTCATGAAAACTCTTATTTCCAACAATTGTTCTGTTTTTGTTGAAACAATCCAAGAATATAAGATATTTTAATATTTTTGTTTGAAGAGGATTCAATACAACCCTCAGCCACAGCTGAGGACTTCCAACCCCCATGATTTTTTAAAGTCAATAAATCACCACCATGATTTGCCAAATGTGATGCACTAGATCTTCTAAAACAGTGCCCTGTAAATAATTCTGGATTTGACAATTTCTCGCAGTCTCCTTCGGAATTTTTCCTATAATATTAATACCCATTGGGCTATTAATATAGTGACCATTGCGAGAAGTCAAGAAAAATCGCTTATGATAGGCCGTAAGTTATATTAATATTATGTTTTGTTTTAGGTACAGAAATAATGATGGTGTCAGATTTGTAGTCAATGTCGTCTACAGGGATATATTTTATTATCTGCTTCTTGTTTACATTTAATATCTATTTCTCCTGAGATTTTTGATTTTTTGGAAGGTAACCTTGAGATGAACGATTCAGGTGAACCTAGTTAAACCCTTAGCTAAACAGGACCTCAGCATAGAATAAATTGTCCATAAAGTAGATGGTTTACATTTAGTCTGTTGTAATTAAAAATATGCAATTAAAGCATTTTCTGATATAACATGAATTTCTCTTTCTTTACACCATTCCTCAAACTTCATAACTGCTTCTCATAATTGCTACGAGATTTGGTGGGAAGTACATTATTCACGGCATTTTCAGCAATTTCTCTAATTTCAGGTGGTGTACATAAAATATTTGCACTCATTTTATATTAAATTTAAAAAGTATCATATACTGAATATAGAAATTGCGATCAATTCAAATTTTGAATCTATGTCAAATGACATAACATACAGCTAACCACCACAAAAATTAGTACATTTCGAAATTCCTATTATTTTTATAAAAAAATGATAAAAAAGTCAGATTAGAAGAAATAACATAAAGAACTCGTGTCATAAGATACTTATTGCACTCGCCCTTTAGGACACTCCTCGCTGTGCTCGTCGTGTCCTGAACTTGGGCTCGTGCAATAAAACGTATGTTATGACACTCATTCTTTAATATACCATGTGACCAAAATTATTTAGATAAGGGATGGCCATGGTTTTAAAAAAAACCTGTCTTTGATAATTTCAGCTTGTTATTGATTCTACATGTTAATTAAATCTCAGTTTTGATTTGAAGTTTTATATGACATGAACTAAACATGCAACGTATGTTCAGAATTCCAAAGCAACCCTTTATCTAAATAATTTGTGTGCATATGGTACTATTGTACTATTACACCGGGATATCAACAATTATATTGGTCAATGGTGGTCATGGATTTTACAATTATTGTCGTAGCGTGCATCGTACATTTAGGTATGTCAAAATCTGTCAAGTTATTGTGTTGAAGTTTTCTAATCCTGCACGGTTTTTGAATCATGGTTCTCTCCACAGAGCACAAAATTTACATGATTGAAGCCTATTTTCGAAGGGTGTGCTAGTTAATGGAACTTGGGAATACAGTCAACGTTTGTGTTTGGACAATTTTCGAGGGCACTTCTCGGTCGTAGCAGTATTACCGGACAATTTTTATGCATGCCTTACAAATTGTGTTGAAGTGTTTCGCGAAACTGGTTCTGTGACGCATAAAAAAGGTGCTGGTAGACCAAGAGTTCGTACAGAAGAAGTTTTTAATGACGTTTGTCAACGCATGGAAGAAGAGCCTACAAAACCTTTAAAACGTCTCTCTCAAGAAATTCGGCTTTCTTATGGAACATGCCAAACCATTGTAAAGAAGGACCTGAACATGCATCCATATAAGATGCAATCATATCAAGCTCGTCTGCCTGCAGACCACCCCAGACGCCTTGCGTACTGCCATTAGTTCGTTAATAATTTAATGAATGACGATCTGCTGAACTTAACTTTTTTTCTGACGAAGCTTGGTTCCATCTTTCGAGATACATCAATTTTCAGAATATGCGAATGTGGAGCATATTTTTATTGAAACGCCACTACATGCTCAGAAAACTGGTGTTTGGATGGCAGTTTCTCGCAGAAGAATAATTGGGCCAATTTTTTTCAATTTCACCGTAAACGCAGAAAGGTACAGAAATATTTTTTTGACTGAATTTGTGCAACAGTTAGACGATGATGAACTTCAATACGGTTATTTCCAGCAAGACGGCGCAACAGCACATACTACACGAGAAAATCTTGCTTTTCTCCGCGAGTTTTTTGATGACCGGCTGCTAAGTTTGCATGCGGAAGTTGAGTTTCGTCCGAGATCACCTTGTTTGACAATTATCGACTATTTTATCTTTCCTTATTTAAAAAATAAGATTTTTGCAAATCCGATACATAATTTGCAAGAACTGCAACAAAGAATTGTTCAGAAATGTGCAGCCATAACGCCAGAAATGCTGCAAAACGCTTTTCACAGCATGAGGAGGCGCGTAAACTTGTGCACTGAACAAAACGGGGGACATTTCCAACAATTACTGTAATTTAGTTTTTCTGGTTAATAAAAACGTTATTTATTTCATAACTTGTAGTTCATTATTATTTTACAGCTGAACTAAGTAGGTAACACATTTGTAGGTTATTGATAATGTCAGTGTAGCTTGACAATGATTGAATTATTTCAAAAGGATGATTTAAACTAAGACAAGTGTTTTACATTCCATGACCAACATTGACCAATTTAATTTTTGATATCATAGTATAATTTAATACTTGAATATTTTGTATAGTAGGCAAGCATTGTTGACAATTTGTATTGCTTTGATGACAATTATATCAAACGTTAAAAGCTGATTATGACAAATGTCAAATGTGTATGTATATTATTCTACGAGGAAAGAATAGAACAGGAGAGATAATAAACGGTGGGGGAATAGGTACTATTTAGACGGAAGTTGCCACTTTAAAGCAGGTCAGTTGTGGCAATATTGACCAATAATAATTTATAAAATGAGTATTTTGAATAACTTGTCATATACACATATTGTAGGCATGTTTTTTTTTATGTTTTCTTTAATACAGTTAGAATAATTGTTACTATATTAAAAAGAATAAACGGATTGGAAAAATAATGCACTCGCGATATTTCTTTAATTACTATTGGACTAAGAACCTATTTTAAATGATATATACAAAATATTTATGCACGCCTATGCATTGCGGCGGGCATATTAAGTTACCACTTTGGACAAATATTATTTCTATTCTTTCCTCGTAGATATTACAATTTATAACAGTCGTAAAATGGCTTTTGTAGGTTATACTACATGACAAGGAAAATATTGCACATCTCAAATATGACGCATTCTAAATTATTGGTGTATGTCGGTTGCCAAAGAGATTCAACTATATTAATATTTTCTATTGTTTATATTACATTTGAACTCTACATTAAACAGTTGGCACAATTGAAGGTAAAGTTACTGATGAAGTTATGCAATTATAACCTTTTTATGAACGTAATAAAAACAATTAAACACGTTTATAACATACTTTATTATGATTATACTAGGTAAGTCAATTTCTCTTAATCAATGACTAGACGTACGCGACGTATTTTCATAACCAACCTTTTGTAATACATACTAATGCATTAACCACTACCTGCTGATACCGACAGCAAGTTTTTTCAACATCTTTTTACTCTGTGCCAAACCATGTTAGTTTATTTTGTTTCTATTTACCAGCGCAAAGTATAAAAAAATATAGGTAGCGCAAATTCTAGACCAGACAAAGAAAGAGCAATTGCCTTATATTCCCGACCTGGCGGCACGTGTTTTCAAAATGTCAATGTAAACGTGTATTCAACAAGAAATACCTTATCGTTTCGCGGTCTACCTCTGCAGCGGTTCATTCAAACGCATGTAGTATTATTACATATGCGATTCGGCATGTAAAAAAAATCGAGAAGGAAAAAGGTCAACCGGTATTTTATAGATCGAAATCAATGTCCAGAAAAATCTAAATCGTTGCTACCGACTATTACACATAACGAGGCGAATTTAATAAAAGGAAATATCATTCCTAATAATTGCTTATGTAAATGCAATCATGTTTAATAGGTATAAGGCCGAACAATAAGAATAGACGAGAATGTTCTAAATTTGTTAATTATACAGAGTGGCTAAAAAGTTTCTAGGTGATTTTTGAGGCGATGGTTTTTCTTTTCGGCGATTTACTTTCAAATTTATTTCGCGAAAAAATGCTACTGCACTAATTAGAGTTTATTGTATTTGTTATATTATACTACCGCTATTCTGCTTTGAAGTTTATTGAAACCTCTGAAAGCATGTCAAATTTGCAATCAATTTACATAGAATTGCCCGTGCTTATCAGAACTAGGCAAGTAACGAATATGCAGGAAAGACAACACAGATGCCCATGAAAATTTGGCCTGGTTTCAAATTTCCACCAAAAACATACATTTATGTTTTTGGAGGAATTTAATTACAGGTATTTAAAATAAGAACTTTTATCGCCAACCGTCAGTAAAGTGATGCGTTACCATAGCGTTTTACGGAGGTAAAGAAACACTTTATCGTACTGTACAATAAAGTACTTTACCTGCCTTTAAAAATAAATCGTTTGTCACTGTCATAAACTGTCATAAGTTATTATATCTTTATTTGTTAAATTAACAATTTTCACGGTTGGCGATAAAATTTTGTATGCACCACGTCAGTAAAGTACCTTTATCGAACTCGTCTTTTACTCGCCGCGCTCGCTTCACTCGCTTGGCTCGTAAATCAGACTCGTTCGATAAAGTATCACTTTACTGACTTGTTACATAAATAACTATTATTTTAGTTCAGTATCTTGATTATGAGTTATATAAACTTGAATGACTAGGAATTTGAAATAATGTATAGCGAGTGCATTGTACATGCATATACACTAGTTTTCATTCAAATTCGAATATTTCTTTTAATTTGTAAAGTTGAACATTCATCATTTCTTCGTATAAATAATTTATTATCAATGGTAAAAATAACCGTTTACGGTTAATAACTTTTATAATTTCTGTTATTGGTACGTAATTATAAAATACGTATTAGATGAATTAAAAGCTAGATTCATACAACAGGGACCTGATTCGCTAATTTTACAAACAAATTTTTTTCTCGCTGTGACAGTGTCACTATTCTATATAAACCACAGTAGCACCGTGCATTTCATGGCTGATCAACTACGTCTTAGATGAATCGAAATATATATTCATACAACAGGGACCTGATTAATTCGTTTTGTTTGTAGGGGAATAGTCTCTTATCGTAAGAATGCTTATTCAATATTCTGTTTGAACCACAATAACACCGCGCATTTCATAATTAATCAAGGATGTTTTAGATGAATCGAAAGACAGATTCAAGCAAGAGGGACCTGACTAATTGTCTTGCGTGTAGTGGAACGGACTTGACATGAGAATGTTCGTGCAATATTTTATTTGAACCGCACTAGTATCACCGTTTAGTTCATAGATCGAAAATATTTAGATCTATAGGAGGATAATATGTGTGCTTAATACTTCTACAATTTCAGCATTATTCATAAATTATGTTAATTTGGTTGTATAGTATTCATACGGGTTTATTCTTTCATTTGTTTTATTCTAAGATAAGGCAAATTAGTATTCAGAAACGTTCTTCCTATTACAAAGACTTGCACTACTTAGATATGATCTCATAATTGTATTCATTATTTATAAGTATTGGTTTAATTTATGAAATCATACCGAATAAGAGATAAAGATTGTTTTAGAGAAAGTAAAATTCTATCTCTGAAATTAAACAATCGGAATTTGATAAGCATTAAAGAAACGAAAAAGTGTGATTAGCTGCCCAATTCACAATATACAGAAAAATATGTTAATTTACCCTAGGAAACATTCGTAACAATATGTTGCATTTGATTTGTACATACATGGTGGCGCGCATATTTTATGAAATGATACATTTTTCTTAGAACGCAAAAATTATAATATACTCAATTCTAATTGAATTATAAAAAATTCGCGGCAGGTATGATTTCTACATGCTACACTACAACGGATATTAAATAGTGCGTGACCACGTGCAAATCATATGCCACGTAATTTAAGCTAATTTAACACGTTAAAAAAGTCGTACATTTATCTTCGATGTAGTGCAGTTGATAGCACACATATCCGGCAAACTGCCCTGATTAATATGAGTTATTAATTATGACAGTCAACTAGGAAGATTTAGTTTTCAAATAATTCCTTTCCACTGAGAAGAATGTTTCAATTTATTATCTATCAGTACGCTATAAACAGCAATTATATTGATAATACATAATGCACTTTATCATATTTATATATCATGAGCATGCACAGTTGAAACCATTTAAAAGAAACTAACGCAACGAACTTTCGTTAGCAATATGAACCTGCGGTATATAGCTGACGTTTTAGACAGTTTAATTTACATCATGTATCACGTTTTCGTGAACAGTTTACTCAAATAACAAGAACAGTAGATTTTTTAGTAGAGTAGAATAATATTGCCCCAGTTTCACTAATCTAAATATAATATTTAATTGACTGTGAAAGAGTTTTAATACACGAAATGCTACACAAAGTTTGTCAGCCACTTCAGGGCATAATTATACGCCTAAAAATAATGTAAATGTTTTGTATATTTAATTAAGTGCAACGTTAGGATGTACTAAAAGAAATGTCCTTGGGGGTCTGCAATAAATTTCGTGTATTGCTTCAACTGCGGCAGTATCTAAAAATGAAAATTTGAATATTAAGATTTTGTAATAAGCCTTATTTATCCTTCGGTTGCTTCTTTTAAATCGTAATCATATTGCTCAACTAGGAAGTAAATATGAAATTTCCTCTTTTAAATAGAGCGTGCTTTATTATTATTTAATTTATAGGTTTTATGTTGCCGGTTATAATGGAAACTTCTTTCGGTGTCACATTGAATAATAAAAACAATTCTTGACTATTATTTATTTTGTATATATGTAGCAATTGATGTATTTTGTCTAGTCATAGATTTATCGTCAATTTGTGATTATAACACAAAAAATCTTAAATTCTTTAAACACTATGGATTATGTACAATAATTATTTATTTCGATTAAGAGGAGCGTTTACCTATCGAAAACTAAGGCATCGCCGTTTCGCGTTTTTTGAATTTATTTTGTAATTTTAGAATCTCAAATTTGGGTTAGTGATGCAAGAAGCATCAATTTATAATGTCAAGGTCAGTTTTTGTAATAATTTATTTTCTTAAAAAAGTTATGTGTCTTAGAAATAACGACAAAAATGCATGAATTTAATTAATGTCTACTAACTGAGGCTGATACACAAAAGAAAAAAACCACCTCCACGTGCCAGCTGCACATTTGATGAACGATATAAAAAAAAACTTTCTGTAATTATTTTTGAAGATAAAAAACATTAAATAGTAAACATTGTCACACACATTTCACACGAGGTTTTTCCAAGCTATTGCGATGTTTATCCCCACTTTGCGATATCTCTACCGGTCCTAGCGAAGATGAAAAGCTATCGGAATCGGTCGGCTATTCCAGACTTAAGTCAGAGTGACAGTTTGTAATTAAAAAGAAATGTCATATATACCTATAGTATTCGAGTGTTTAATAATATAGGTTATGGGAAACCGAAAATTGGCTTATTATAAAACATCAATATCAACAGTTCCGGAAGTACTCATTCTTTATACATTATGTTTCCCATCTATAGTATTCCTTTATCTATGACAGAATCTGTGAATAAAACCGAAGCGCTGTTACAGAACCGAATATCGTCTACCTTCACCTACTCACACCCCATTCTTGCGTCAACCCGTCCCGCGAATAATATAAGTTACATAAGGTTCTATTTGTTAGTAAACGCCCCTCTTAAGTATGAATGATATCTGTAGGAAGTGAGGGCAGTAGAAAATATAAATGAATGGAAAGTAATGATAAGGAATAACAGGGGCCCTAAAGTGGAACCCAAACGAAAACCGCATTTTAGGAAAGCGATTGTTGATAACATCCCGCATTTATTAGATAAATAGCTGTCAAAAAGACTGAACAGCTTCCATATCTGGACCTTTATAGTGTAAAATGGATTAAAATTCTGTACTTCATTCTATCGAAGAAGAACCAGTATAATATATAATACCTCTATCTACTGGAAAAATAATATCATCAGCAATGGAAGTGAGAGCATTAGCACAATAATATCCCGCTCTAAAATTTTTCTGAACAGAAGGTGGATAATATCCTTACTCACTTGTCTTTCCAGAATCATATCTAAATCCTTCGACATAACGGGTAATATACTTATAGGACTCATGCTTCGGAGGTGGAAGCACGCGGGCATCTTTCTCAAAGGTTGGAAACATAAATATTGATCATGTAATAAAATCATTGATGACCAGCGTAATGTGATGCGAAAAATGTCGTTATGTATCACGAACTGTATATAACATATAACTTTTATTTACAACCATACAAGTTTAGAAGTGTCACATTTGTGACTTTTACATCCTGCCCTCATTTCCAAACCTCATTTTCAATGAAATGTTTATTTTTAATTTTTTATAAGATATTAAAAAGTCTTTCAACCACATTATAATTGATAACGAACAAAAACTTAGTTATTAAACTGATTTATTAATATTAATTGATACATTAGAATTATTGGAAGCTTGAATCCATATAGATAGGCCGCTTTGCTGATGAAATACCTAGTGAGTTCTTTTGCTTCTGCATTCGAGCTAAAATATTTGGATTGCTACGGGACGACTGTTTCCCTCAGTCTTTCTGTACTACTCAACATCTCTTATATAATCTTTTCATCGAAAAAACTGACATTTACTTATTTGACGTTTACGCTTAATACTGTCAACTGCATGTGTCAAAACCTTTACCGGAATTTTTTTCACTTTTAATTACACGAGAGCTTTCTTTTTTCCGGACAAACTTTCAGCATTTAACGAAAACATTTGTTGCTTGGTAACTGTACGAAACAGATTTCCTGATTAAACGACGAGTCGTTTTATTGAAGGAGCAATTTGTTGAGTTCAGTTACCATTTAGCAACTAAATTTGAGTTTAAAAATTTATTGAGACATAAAAAGAAAGCTCGAATGTAATTCGGTAAGATAATTTACTAAATGTGTAAACAATTACTGAAAAATTAATTACACAGTAATCATACTATTTAAAAATACAGTTATTAAAAACACAGTTCTTATACATTTTGTGAAGATTACTTACAATGAATTTGCAAATTTTGTCATAAGTAAACTTTTATCGCTGTCAAAGTGACAAAACAATTCGGACTTATGGGTTTTTTACACATGCATTAAATTATAATTATAATTACACGAGAGCTTTCTTTTTTTTTCCGGATAAATTTTCAGTTTTTAACGAACATTTTTGTTGCTGGGTAACGGTAGAAAACAAATTGCTTGATAAAATTACTACTCCGAAGGATAAGTCGTTTTACCCAGGAAGCAATTTGTTGAGTTCGGTTACCAGTTAGCAACTAAATTTGAGTTTGAAAATAGAAAATTTATTCGGAAATAAAAAGAGAGCTTGAATGTAATTTGGTAATTACATTATTTAAAAATACAGGTTTTATATACTTTGTGAAGATTACTTACAATGATTTTGCAGATTTTATGTCATAACAACACTTCATAACGGACACTAAGATGATAAACTAGAAAAATTGATGCCGGGTCAACCCAAAAAAACTTTTTTGCCGATTTAAAAGTTAAAGTAAACTTTTTTAGCTGTCAAAATGACAAAACACATGCATTAAATTATCACAAATAATTATTAATCATATGGCTGTAAATAAAATAGTATACAAAAATCAAAAGTTTCATTTCTATCTCGATATAAAGTTAACCTCGGTTAACAACTTAATCTATCGACAGTAATGAAACATTTTCCACCTCGGTGTGTAATATATCATTTTATTATTACATCTTTTATTTCTTGAACTGAAACAATTGTATAACATTTAACTATAATGCTGACTTGAGTTTGAAGAAAAAATAATGACCTTTGTGAGTGTAGATGATTGTAATCAAATGCTATTTTTAACTAGCAATAAAGAGGAAGAAAATTCCATTTCATGTACTGAGGCGGACTTAAATTAACATAATAAATATTGGAAAACCCTCACCACCAAGAGATAGAAATTACAAATGAAGAAAAAATATGAAGAACATGAACGTGCTCAAATTTTATTATTTTATAATTTTCAGTCATTCGAAATAAAGCAAACGTCTTTTTTATGTACTAATTTTACTTTTTTCATCGAAGCTCCCGCGAATACAAATACGCATAATCTGCGTTAAGAATCGAACGAATTAGTAGGTATATAAACGGTGTTGCATAAGGTGTCGAGATGCCATTGTTAATAACAGTTTACACAATAGAAGAATAGACCAAGAACCACATCATCAGAAATTCATATTACTTATCTGCTTAATAATCTGCAGAGGACGTGATACCATGTTTAAATGTCATTTTTGTTCGCCGCAATTTCGTTCGTTACCTTTAGACACGAACAACAGTACGAGACGAAAGAGAAATGCTAAATGTAAAATGTGGGAAACCCAATTCTTTAAAGTCGTGTGTCGTAATAATTCTGAAATCACACCTTGTTATAAAATCGAGAAGGTCGTGTCGCGAAGTTTTTCTATTCGAAATTATTATTACAATACCCGACACTTAATGGCAGTTTCACGTTCTGGTTGAGGTGCACCACATTAATTATCAATCTTATATATATGTCAATGTAATAATCATTTTCGTATATGCTTATTTTTTTTTACTGCTGGTTCATGTAGAATACTTGCACCTATATATTAGAGAAATTATTAAATATATTTAAAATAAAAATTAATAATGTCAAATATATTATCGAGTGATTAATTGTATCGCCGTGTTTGTTGATTAATTTTTTTTTCTTATGTATATCGATTTTTATCTTATGTCGTTGTACGCCTAATTGTTTGTCCTTCCGATTCATGCTCATCTGCTTTATATACATCCCTTTCCCATTATTCATTTTCATATCCGTCATAATGTCATAAGGGCAATGTGATGTGTTTAACGAATTTGTTAATTAATTATCTTTAAAAATGTCATTATATTAGTTATTGTAGGTATATCTTGAACACAACAAGCTTTACCTAAAGAAATCAGATAATATTTAAGTTTATTAACTTATATTTTGATATTTCAAAATATTAATTTGATAGAAGTTTAATATCATAAAGATAATGACAGTTTTAAGACAGATTTAATTGGAATAGAAATGTCAGATAGAAAATAGTCTATCAAAGGCATTAAATTTGATATAATAAATTCTGAAATATGATATGCAATTAAGAAAATGTTTAGATTACTATAATTATCATATTATTTAAAAAAAGAGTGTTAATATTAGACGGGATTTGATATGTTTCATTGTAATTTATAAACATAATGTTTGCATATCAAAAATAGATTGAGGAGCCTTTACCTACCTATCGAAAATTAAGGCATCGCCGTTTCGCGTTTTTTAAACTTATTTTGTAATTTTAGAATCTCAAATTTGGGTTAGGCATAAATTTATAATTTCAAGTTCAATTTTTGTACTAATTCATTTTCTTAAGAAAGTTATGTGTTTTAGAAATAACCACAAAAATGCATGAATTTGATTAATGTCTTCTAACTAAGGCTGGTACACAAAAGAAAAAAAACGACCTCTACGCGCGAGCTGCACATTTGATGTACGATATAAAGAAAAAATCAAATTTATGTAATTATTTTTAAAGATAAAAAACACACATTTTACACGCGGTTTTTTCAAGCTAATCGCGTTGTCTATCCCCACTTTACGGTATCTCTACCGGTCCTATCGAAGACGGAAATCTATCGGAATCAGTCGGCTATTGCGGACTTAAATGCGAGTAACAGTTTAATTACAAACTCTCACTCGCATTTAAATGTCATATATACTTATACAGTGTGATTTTTAATGTCTGAAGACAGTTTGAATTTAGCGCCAACAATTATTTTTCAAAAGTTGGTCACATTTATTGTCACTTTAAAATTTGCTTGTATCATTTTTTTTCAGTGGCGTCTGATATTAACGGGTTCATTATTAAGTCAAAATTTTGTTGTTCGTTTCAAATATTGCAATTACTACTACATTCATATAAAATTAATATTCCCGCTATTAAGAATGAATGCATTACGTTATTCAAACTAATAGATGTATATGTTGGACATTAATGATTAAAGTAAAAATATTAGGACCAAAGACACAATTTATAATATAAATTTTATTAAGTTCATCCCAAAGAATTCTAGAATTAATAGATACATTATTATTTGTATTCACATAAATAAATTTTAGGGTTCACCATAAAAAACAATAAATAACACTATAACAAATGTTCAAAATGTCGACCATTGGCATCTAGGCATAGATTTACTCTCTTCTTGACATTTGAAAATATACGGTGGAGTCCTTCTTCATTTATATTGTTAACTTCGTTAACTATTGCTTCTTGCAGTTCCTCTATTGAATGAAGTCTATTTCTAAAAATTTTTGTTTTCAAATAACCAAACAAATAAAAATCCAGGGGTGTTAGGTCAGGTGACCGTGATGGCCAGCGATCCTTACTAATTAATCTTTCTCCAAAATATTCGTCAAGAAATTCTAAAGTAGCACGAGCAACATGGGGTGGAGCACCATCTTGTTGAAAATACCCTCTTTGTAATTCATCATCATTTAATTGATTTATAAAAGGTTGAAGTATTTGTGTGCGATATCTCTCAGCATTGATAGTGTCATTAAAACATATTGAACCGAAAACTCTTTGTCTTGACATGGCTATCCAAACACCAATTTTCACTGGATGCAAACTTGTTTCTACAAAATGATGTGGGTTTTCTGTTGCCCACGTTCTATAATTTTGGCTGTGGATGTATCGAGACAAATGAAACCAAGCCTCATCTGACATAAATGTTACGTTTAAAACATCATCATTGTTTAAATTTTCGTTGAACCACTGACAGTATTGTACTCTTTGTTCATAATCTATATTGAATAATTGTTGTGTAACAGTTACCCTGTAAGGATACATATGCAAATTCTTCACTAAAGCTTTTCTAGTTGTACTATATGACAAACCTTAAATGAAGAAATAAAATTAATAATGAAAATAATGTTAATTAATTAAGTACATTTACCAGTTTGCGCAGCCAATTTTCTAATTGATTTATTTGGGGTTGCTTCAATCCGTTGCCTAGCATCGTCGACCACATCATGTGTTAAGATTGTTGGTCGTCCACTAGATTTGCCTTTGCAAATACAATTTTTAGTTTCGAACCGATGTATAATTCTATCTCTATGTTGAGCAAACATCTTATACGAAACAATATGGTCAGGGTAATTTTGCTGAAATTGGGCCATGCAGGACTGCAGTGAATATGACCATTCACCGTCCGCAGCAAGAGTCCCGCTCCGATAATGTGCTTTTAAAATAAAAGCATCTTGCTCATCCGAAAAGGGCATGTTCCTATAACACTAAAAATAAATGCAATCATTTTAATTGTATTGATTAAAGGTTTGTGTTAAACTTACCTAAATAACGAATAATATAGAATAATTGTTCTGATAAGAACAGTTTTTTTTAGTAAAGGCAAAAGAAATATTGAATATAAAAGCACGGAAATAACAAAAAAACACAAGAACCAAAGAAATATATTGACGAGTTGACACTGTCATTTTTAACGTGACCTTTATATATTCAACAGGATAACCAACTCCAAAACATGAAATACACTAAAAACTACGGCGGTAAATTTGAACTATCCTCAAACATTAAAAATCACACTGTAGTATTCGAGTGTATAATAATATAATAGTTATTGGCAAGCGAAAATTGGCTTATTATAAAACATCAACAACATCAACAGTTCCGTAAGTACTCATTCTTGATACATTATGTTTCCCATCTGTAGTATTCCTTTATCTATGACAGAATCTGTGAATAAAACCGAAGCGCTGTGACAGAACCGAATATACCTTTGCGTCTACCCGTCCCGCGAGTAATATGAGTTGCATAAGGTTTTATTTGTTAGTAAACGCCCCTCTTAAGATATAGATGTTTGGTCCTATAGTAATTCCAGAAATTTAAATGACTTAATACCAAAATGCCAAAATTTCAGATATGTGCAGTCACCGTTGAAATGTCATTATTCTGTGTACTGTCATTACACTGCCACACATTCAAAATGCCACGCCACCTTGTCGGACGGAATGAAAGTTTTAGAAAGAATTGTAAAGGGATGGTCGAGAAGGTAAGTTGTAGAAGAGTTCGGTATTAGTAAAAGTACAGTTTCAGGAACAGTAAGTAATAAAATGGAATCGGGAAAGTATAATTGAAAGAATAAAAGGTACTGGTTCAAAAAAGATATATATTCTAGCACAGAACGATATTAGTTCAAGAAGTAATCAAACATCCTTTTATGTCGGCTATTAAAGCAGTTGAATAGATTTGCTCTTGAATTTATTACCGGAGATCAACATTTTTGGAATAGCGTTGTTTTTACGGACGAAGAAGTATTTCAATCTACTCACAATGGCAGAATTAGAGTTTATAGGCCCAGAAGTACTCGATATGTGAAAAAATACCTAACTAAACAAAACAAGAGTGGAAGTTTTTGGGTTAATATGTGGGGCTGAATATCTAGAAGAGGAAGTGTTTTATGGCATATACAGTATGTTCCCGGATTGAGTTTACAAGAGGAAAAAAATTTTATTTTTGATTTTACAATAAAATGCTAAAGGAATTAAACTTTATGCTTCATTTCAAATGACCAAATCTGTAATTACAAAACTGTCAAACCCCTATTTAGAATTTTTATTTTCTTTTTTTTCAATCACAACATTAAAAAAAGAAATAGGCTAGAAACAATAATGTTTAAAACTATTCTATTAATCAAAAAAACTTAGGCCTATTATTCTATGGTAAGAAACAGCACATCACACGTTTACCTTAACAAAATATGGACGCAAAGTGAGGATTAGTATCATTCCAATAACGAACATGTTGTGACGTAACGGTACCATAGCTAGTAAAAGTTGCTTCAACGGAAAATACAATACTTTTGTGAAAATGTTAGTTCTCCATTATTTTATCTCCCATCCACATACAAAAATAACGACGCTTTTCATCATCTCCCAGCTCTAACGTAAGATCACAATAGGTTTAAAGGGATATAATTTACGTTTCTTAAAAACTCTTTGAATATGGGATTTGCTCATATTTAGTTGAAGCTCTCCGTAATGAAAGTTTAGGATTATCTTCCACCAAATCCAAAATTAAAACTGTACAAGCATCATCTTCATTACGTCAGTATTTTCTTTTTCTTTAAAATCAGAACAGAACCATTTTCCAAAAATTTTTTCACCATCTTCCTTATACCCATACGGGAAACAGTTACTCAGGGAAATTTTTCATTAAATTCTTCCGCAATACCATAACATTGTATTAAATATATTTTTTGTGATAACGTGACCATTTTCACCAAAAATTACAAAATTACAGTTTGAAGTTATTTTTGACACTTAAATTAGTGTTTAACATTTTGAAGTCAAAGCCTTCCACCACAAAAAATAATAGATGAAAGCGATGAAAAAAATTTTTTGGAACATACATAAGTGGAATTAAAATTCTAATTACAGGTTTGATCATTTGAAATGAAGCATAAAATTTAATTCCCTTAGCATTTTATTGTAAAATCAAAAATAATATTTTTTTTAATATATAAATATACTGCAATATGTTATGCTTCCCTCTGTTACACTGTTATTCCCAGAAGGCATCTATATATACCAACAGGACAATTGCCCTGTACATAGAAAGATAGATAGATAGTTTATTCGTTCCTAAAGATACAAATGTACATGGAACATAGTTCTCGTATAGTGACTGATTGGTTTGCTGAAAATAACATTCATGTTCTCAACTGGCCGAGTAATAGCCCGGATTTAAATATTATAGATAAATATATGGGGTTTGCTAATGAGGAACATTCAAAAACAGCACGTGCGACTCCGAAATATAAAGGAACTATGTATACGCATAGACTGAAGTTAGTTATTGCGGGAAATGGAGCTATAACGAAATATTAATATAAAATGAAAGTTGCTGTACCTAATTATAAATGTTTCCGTTGTAGTCATGTTATTGTTCATTTTATAAAATATTTAGTAAAGATACAATAAGTATGCAGGAAGTTTTGAGAAGAATGCAATAACCTAAACTCAGACATATAACTTTAGAACTGTCGTTGAATGAATAACGAAGTTATAATAAACAGAAAAAGGAATTTAGTGAAATGTTAGTTAAGATGTTATGTAAAAGGAACGATGTTAAATAATAATTGTTATTGTAAAATCATTGAAGAAAGAAATAATTAAACGGAATTTGCTTACTATAAAAGAAGAGGTATTTGGAATATTCAAGATTATCTGTCTCTGAAACACAGCAGATTGGTGATATTTGGGAAGAAATCAGCAACCATTTTCTCTAGGATTGCTCAATAGCTTGCTCAAGTTGAGCAAGTTTGTCCATTTAGAGGATATTAACTTCCAAGGCTTCAAGGTGACTATAATATGTAATCGCAACTACAAGCAGTATTCCAAAGGAGGATAAATTCATATACGCAAAATTTGTAAACGTTTTGGAGCAGCTATAAGTTTTGCAACAACTAATACCTGGTGGACGTATTGGATTCCGAAACTGACAATGCCTGGAGCCTTACAGGGTCTTCTAGACATCTTACAGAGGATTATATCTAAGTAAAATATCCTTGAGTAGCATCGTATAATTAATCTCAGATAACACTAATTATCGGTTATCATCGTTAATTTCTGAGAGACATTATTTGTGTGTGTACACTAATACTGACTTATACTATAGCTCAGTTTTTAATATATCTGCAGGGATTCATTAAATTTCTTTAATAAACTAATTTCTTTTAATTTCAAAATATATTAATTGAGTTTTATACTTTTTACTACTAACACAAGATGACGTTAACACAAGATGACGCTACACAACTTTATTGACATATAAAAATTATTAGTAATCTTGTATGTGTTTTCATTAACTCATTTAATAAATAAATATAACATGAAGTACTACCCAAATACTACACTTTGTTATGAAAACCAAGCTCTATTATAATTTATGAGTGTTAACTTTTTTATGGCGATAACAAATAATATAAAAGTTTATAACAGAAAAAGCTGTTCTGTAATAACAATAATTATCATTCTATTAACGATAAACATATATAAATACGTTTTCTGTGTTTTTAAGCAATTATTTATTATTTATTTACTTTATTATAGACATTCGAAACATGTATATATATATTGAAGACTAATAGAATCAAAATAATTTACCTCACGTCCAACAGTATAAATTTTTATTATGCCTTATACAGTAGTAGAATAAGAAACACGATATACCTATTTGATCCCTATCTTTATATTACAAGAATGAATATTCCCTCTATTCTTTATCCACTTGTACGTTTTAAGTTTGTTCAATATATATCGAAAACTCTTAACAAACTCTTACTGCATTTGAACACAAAATTTGCCATCATTTAATTATGTATATTAAACTGAAAAAGAACGTAAACATGACTCACAATGAATATAGCTAAATACATAATTAACACCAACTATTTTGATTTGGTTTGAAATTCCCTACTCAATTTGGGGTAATAAAATGATGCGACATTAAATCAGAATCTCAAAACGTTAACAATATCGGCCATGCTTTCGTTTTGAATTCGAATATCGTATCGTATATTCGGAATCCGGGGGTAGATGTTATATTAACAAATATCAAAAAGTTGATTTATACCCTTCATATATCAAGGAAACTAATTCTGTCTCTTAGATCGCCCAAAAGAATATTTTTGTTGTTGCTAACAATAACCATTTCTTCATACATCAATAGAAATCTGTATTGTTATTGATTTTTGAATAGCGCGAAAACCGGAAGAGTTGAAGACATGAATATTTGAAAATTATCGGCTGACGATCTCCTCCTTATCATACGAGATTTTATTCCCGGTTACCCTGTACTTTAATATGAGATATTCTTTTGTTAATCTAACTTTAAGATTAAATAATTCGAAAACGGAGTTTCCATGGAAAACGGTGACACCAGCATGCTACTGCTTGACAGAAACCATCCAAAATATATATTGTGCCCACTATTTTCCCGTATGAACTACATATGTTCATAGGTTTAATATGGTATTTCTTTTTTATATTGTCAATGCTCAATTTCACATGATCCAACTAATTTTCTATTCATGATGATAATAATTTCCATTTTAATGGAATTTTCAGCACGACGGCATGCTTGCAAACACGCACTTTCGCATTATTGGTGCAATTAATTTTTTTTTTCTTCAATCTTGTGGAGGAAAGAGATAACTTACCGAAGTCAATGACTAACATAAACTTGTGCGCTAATTTTAGCCGGCTTGCTGCCGTCGATTGCGTATAACTCGTTTCACTTACCACAACAGGACACAAACGTTTATTTGAGTAAAGAACGTATAATTTGCGGTCTTAAAATTTTAATTGAAACGTACAGCTCTGGTAAATTGGTATTCGCGATGTCTTATTTTAAGAAATGCCGTATCTACTCTTAAAATTGCGTACCTATTCAGTTTTTATATTATTTGTTTTTCATTTTCTATCTTATAAATACTACATCTTACAACTTGTAGTAGAATACAGAAAACTGTAATTGAATTTATTCACTATTAAGGTTTTTTACATGAAAAGGTTATAGTACATCTGTTTCACTTTGTGATGTTCTTACATTGTACTGTACTTATAGCCGGTTTTTGAAAGTGAGTTTAATCAGACAGTTAATGTAGTTATCCTATAAAACACTGAAATGTATTTCTGAAAACCAAATTGTTTTAAACTCTACGATATTCCATAGTTAAGTAAGCGAGACATTTGGACCAGTTAAAATGACGCATGCGTTATCTTGACGCAAACTGAAATGATATGTAAATAACCGTGAATCGCTTACGTCTCGCTAAATTGTTAGGTTAGCGTGAGCATCTTTTTTTTCTGACAATTTAATAACAAAATTACTTCTTATGCAAATCTCCTTTCCTTCTTTATGTGAATTTCTCTATAAATAAACAATATAATGGTACGGATTTACTTCAAAAGTCCACACTCCTACCTTTTAGCTGAATAAACAGCTTTGCAGTTCTAAGCATTGTTCGATTTTGATTTTTTTTTTATTATTGTGACGGCATCACATTATCTGATTGTACTTGCCGACGACAAGTTCAAAGAGATTTTTTTTTCAATTCCGATAATTTTCTTTCGTCTTGCTTTCATATGATCCATTTCAAACAGTAATCATGCAATCAACAAAATTATAATTTCATGCCGTTTTGACGACGACAATTGTAGCGCCTTCTACTATATTTATATATCTGCAACTCTATAGGTATTTGAGGCACTTGGCTTTTATTTTTTCCACTATTCGTTTCCACCTCTTGCGGTTCTTTACTCTCTCTCCAGTCATGAACTCCTACCTCCTCTATAACCTTGTAGCGCCTTCTACTATATTTATATATATGGCAGCTCTATAGGCCTTTAAGGTCCTTGGCTTTTATTTTTTCCACTATTCGTTTCCACCTCTTGCGGTTCTTTACTCTCTCTCCAGTCATGAACTCCTACCTCCTCTATAACTTTTACTTCTTGGAACCACAGTTTTCTTGGTCGACATCATCTTCGCTTACCGCTTTTTTCTCCGTTTAACGCTTTCTTCACAATTTTTTGCTACGGCAACCAAGTGATACGTCCTATCCCAACCATTTGGCTCTTTGCGATAGAATTATTTGGGTTATATTTGTTTCTTTTTTATACACTTCTTCTAACTCTGTGTTTGTTCTTTTTCACTATTTGTTATCCACTGCCTTGACTCCTCCAAACATTTTCCTAAGTACTTTCTTTCCCAGATCGTCTTGTTTTGTTATTGTACATATTTCACTTGCGTATAGTATTGTTGGTCAGATTATTGTTTCATTTGTCCATATCCCGGCTGTTATAGATGCGTTTCTTCCGGTCAGTATTCTTTGTAATGCTCCATCTGCTCTATCCTCTGTTGCGATTCGTTTGTCAGTGTCTTTCCCTTCTTGGTTACTGTCACACCAAAATATTCTATCTGCTTCACTCTTTCGAATTTATATTCCTTTTGACTTGATTTAAATCTATTTTCTTTTGTCACTTCCGCCCCCATTTCCATATACTTCGATTTCTCCTTCTTCACATGTAATCCGTATTTTCTGCTCTTTCCACAAATTGTCCAAATACTTCCTATAGATGCCCGCCCCTTTGACTTCGATAATATGGTCACATCTTCTGCGTATGCAATAAATTGTACTTTATTTTGGAAAATGTGATCGTTTATTTGGATTTTGCGTTCCCTCATAATTCCTTCCTATACTAAGGTAAATAGTTCAGACGAGAGCGACTCTCCCTGTAACATTTTACTGCTTGGGTCCGAGAGTGTCATCTTATTAATTTATCAGTTTATAAGGTATTTATAATTCCGCTAATGCTTCATACATTGTCCTTTTTTTCTTCTTTTATAATAATTGTGAGCGTAGAGTGCAACCAGTTATGAGAATCATTCGTTACTGGAAACCCTCTGTAATTTAATGGATTTGTTAAAATAATGAACCAATTAGTTAATTTTACTTAAAAATTGCTTTCAGAAGCTGGTCATTAGATGGTTAATTCATATCATTCCATTTTACTATACTTTTTGTTATCTTGATTTACAATTTTTAAAGCATTTACAATTTATTATTTTAGCATTTTAAACTTAATTAAGTAAGTAAGTAAACTACTTAATCTTAATCTAATTATGATACTGTTGAATTTTGGAATTGTGTTTGACTTGACTTGAACGCTTGTTTGACTTCTTATGGTATCGGCTCACTTGCGCTCCCACCTGAAATCGACCTATTTGCGCTCTGACCCTAATGACAAGAAATTAATGATATCTTCGCCGGCCGACTTACGCTCCCGTTCTCTCGGGATATATACATGTATAAATACATAAAACATAGGATATATATTGTACATAGTGCCTTTCATATTAGATGACCTACCTTATTGAGGCGAGTATATGAAAATTAGTTATTGTAGGTTTTTATAAAATATATATACGTACGCGCTGCAATAGGGTAGGTCATTTAATATGAATGTATATATACATAAAACTATACAAGAATTATTTTTTTATGTATCTCTAACCTGACCAAAACTGTTTGCTACTTCAATTCGTATTTTTATTATATAATTACGTGACTATGTATAGAATAACTCAAACCATTTTTTCTTGAGTATTTTGCCAAATTAATAATAATAATAAAACAAGCAATTAAACAAGAGAATTATGATAGTCAGATAAAAGTTAAATGTAATATTAATAATGTTAAATAATTCTTTACAAAAGTAATAAAAGCATTAAGTAACGATGTACATCTGGCCCTAGTTTCATGAATATACTATTTATATTCAATAACAATTGTTGTGAATTGAATAAAACTGTTTTGAACTCAATTTGAATTTATTTCAATTTTTACTTGTAAATAAATGAATATATTCCCAATAAAAATGGAAAGCTTGAAATTACACAAAAGGTTTCTAAAACTCTTATCATAAACACAATACTAACAAACTTACATATAATATATTGACGATTTCTTTATTCAAAAAGGAAGACATACTTACTTACATATAATGACATGTTTTTCTACAAAATGCATAAATATTGACGATTTCTTTATTCAAAAAAGAAAGACATATTACACACTTTTAAACAACATACCAAAGTTTATATTTATGTATTAAACTTAGCCAGTCCTAAGTCTGGATGAAATGTGAAGGAAAGTGTTGTTTTATTAACTTTTATCTGACTATTATAATTCTCTTGTTTAATTGCTTCTTTTATTATTATTATTAATTTGTCAAAATACTCCAAAAAAAAATGGTTTGAGTTATTCTATACTTAGTCACGTAATTATATAATAAAAATACGAATTGAAGTAGCAAACAGTTTTGATCAGGTTAGAGATACATCTTCTCTTAGAACTAGATCCGGGTATTTCAAATAAATTTAGCGGTCATTTGAAGTGGATTCCACAGTTATACACTACAATTATATCTGTCTTTGTACATAAGTATATCAAAACAGATATGGCATATTCAGTTCACGTCTTTGCTAACGATTTTCTTCATTAATCACATTGTATAAAATATAATAACTATACGATTATGATACAGAAATATTCATTCCATTAAAGCAGTTCTCAATTTGCATTTGTAATTTCCGAAAAGCTTAAAAAAAAAGAGGTCATCATCTCGGCAATCTCAGCATCTCAACTTAACGTCTTGTCTCTACCCGAACCGGGAGTGGTTGTCGGACAATGTGACCTTAGTGTAGAGTAAACAAGACAAGGCCCCAGCTCTGCCTTATTCTAGTCAATAAGTTGGGTCGCCACACTTCGACCTGAGATCGTAATTATTCACTTCTAAGAAAGAAAACGACTTCTACGTACGAGCGACGACTATCGGATCGTCTGTCCACGTTCAGTTCAGGTGGTTCTGGAAATTTTATCGGCGGTAGTCATAAAAATGTATTGGATCAGTAAAGGGGATAACTCACTTACCTGGCTAAATCGCCTACCTGTTTCCTGACCGACATACCGAGAAAAATACTAAAACCAATAATGTCAACTAAAGTTTGTGAAATTTGTATTATACATACTTTATATATTGCATGTGCACTGACGGTATTAAAAATCCGGACAGGTAAGACAATGATGAAAGCTACTCAAATACTCGAAATAAAATGTGTATGTATACATTTGCAATTTATAGCGCAGGTGAACTACATCTTTTTTTTCGGACTTTCTTAATTTTCTAATTTTTAAACTTACTTCATCTAGTAGATGCGTATAAAGTCTAATTTACATAGCAGTCGACTTATCGACATATGCATTTATGACAGGCAAATAAATTAAGAAACTCATAAAACGCTATAAATAGAGTGTCAAATTACTTTTAATGTCAAAAATGCTCCTAGAAACATGCAATGATGTAAATTTCAGTAACGCACTAAGATTAGTGTGACTGTAATTCTAGTTCTTCATTATTTGTCATGTACGATGTAAGTCGCCTGCTATAAAAAAATTGATCTGTATATAGATAATAATTTCGCTTTTAAATATCAAAATATCAAATATCAGGGATTCGATAAGATAAATATGTATTTATTTCTTTGTGACAAATATTGATTACAACACGTAAACAATAAATTCATATCTGGCCAAATATATTACGATTTAACGCGCAACAAGTGAAATGCGAAAAAGTAATTAGAACATTAAAAATGTATAGATAAAGAGGAAAGTGCAATTAATGAAGCATTACTATATTTCTGCAAGCAATCTAGAAAGTACCTATCATAAAATTACAATTCAGTGATGAATAAGTATCATACAGTTACTTTAATTAATTACTAATAATAATAATAATAATGATTTGTTAATTACCCAACAGAAAATCCCAAATGGGGCAATAGAATTACAAGAATGCTCGATAATATAATGTACTTTATGAAATAATGTATTACATAATTATGATAACAATAATGACAAACACAGTATATTAAATAATTTAAAAGATTTCAATAAAATCTCAAACATTACTCATGTCGATTATTGAAATTTATAGCAGCATGGTATAACGGTGCTTTCGATAAGGTATTTGTCCTGCGCGTCGGAACCATAATTGACTTGCTTGCTCTAGATTGACGACGAAACACCAGGATGTTCACTCTAGAAAGCAACTCCGGAGCATCCAATGCACTAAACAGTAGGTTATCCATAAAAGAGGCGCTAATGTCAGTTCTTCTTTCAGATAGTGCTCTAAAATTATGCCTCAAGAGCAATGCGCAGGAGTTTGTAAGATAGGTATTTCAGAAATATTCTTGGTACTCGTTCAATTGCGTTCGAGTACCCATGGTATATCGGGAACCACACCTCAGATACATACTCTAATTTGCTTACAAAGGGGGCATAAAATAGGGAACATATCGTTTATAAGTTAGTAAAACACTTACAAGTACGAATAGTAAAGCCAAGTACTTTATGAGCAGAAACAGTAATAGCTGATTCTGCAAACGTCAGTGCCAAATCGAAAACAACACCAGCGTATTTGACAGATGACAAACTAGATATGAATATATTGTCAATATGATATTCTGAACAGATGAATTTTACTTTCCAAGTACAGGGTGCGGCAAAAAGATCTGACGGTTTTAAAGTAAAAATAACATAAAAATGAAAAATGGTATAAATTGTTTTATTGCTTATTACAGAAGGGTGTACATGTAAATTAATGTAAATTACGTCAAAACAGCCGATTTCGTCCGTTTAAGATCTGAAGACAACGGCATTATTAAATTATTGAAAATTACATCAGAACAACCGATTTCGTCCGTCTAAGATTTGAGTAGGTGGTGGGGGGTGGGATAGGCGCATCTCGCGGGCCACACATGGACATTATTAGTAGTCATGGAGCAGTGGTCGGCTGAGCACCGTTTGTTTGTTGTGGAGACGTTTTTCAAAAGTGCCGATTCCTGCGTTGCAGTTCAGCGGCAGTTCCGTAGGTGTTTTAATATGGCTCAGCCGACCACTGCTCAATGACTATTAATAATGTCCACTTGTGACCTGTGAGATGCGCCTATCCTACCACCCACCACCTACTCAGATCTTAGACGGACGAAATCGGTTGTTCTGATGTAATGTTCATTAATTTAATAAGGACGTTATCTTCAGATCTCAAGCGGACGAAATCGGTTGTTCTGACGTAATTTTCATTAATTTACATGTACACCCTACTGTAATAAGCAATAAAACAATTTCTATCATTTTTCATTTTTATGTTATTTTTACTTTAAAACCGTCAGATCTTTCTGCCGCACCCTGTATAAGTAACTGAGCAGCACTTGTCTATATTGAGGTATACTTATTTTTCGACATATTAAGAAATAGCTATTCTATGAAACATTTTCAAGTCGTCAGCAAAAGAAAAAACATTACATTGAAAGCGTTAATGAGTTAAAAGTTGTGAAATGATGCGTCGCATAATATATAAGATAAGGAGATTTTATCGTAAGGTTAACACCTGGCTCCTATGTTCTTGAATATTCCTCTCGATATGTTATGAGTACTTGCTTTCTTCATTCTATTCGATTCCATTTAATAATAATCGGTAATTAATTCTACATTCTAGCATATGTATGAATTTTAATTTATATATGTATGTATGTACTCAATTTATTATCTGTTGGAGATTTTTCCACGTACTCTGTTATAATATGTAACAATAAGACTTTCGGGCTTTATGAAAAAATACTCTTTATTTGTTGTATAATAATTATGTGTTTGATTTACATATACCGGGTGTCTGTTTAAGCTCGGCCACCGGCCATATCTCGACAACCGTTTATTGTACAACCTGGTGGAAACAATCTTGATAGTAAAATGGACCACAGGAAATTCAACAAAAATATTTTTAAGTTTCCAAAATGATCGCAAGGGGGCGCAATTCTCAAGATGAATTAAAAATTCGATAATTTTTCATTAAATTCTAGATTAAGATACATTAAAATTTTTACTAGCAACATTTTTAGACGTTTTTATACAATTTTCATTAGAAACTTTTTGATCTATTTCCCATACGAAGGGGGGGGGTGGAGGGGGGTATGTCTGCGTACAAAAGTAGGTATAATGTCGGTTTGCTCCAACGGATTTGAATGTTTCTGGGCTCATTAGATAGAGAATTTTACAAGCAATTGAAGGATATGTAGAACGAACTAACGTGGTTGTCAAAAAAAGTAACAGGGGGCGCTGTTCTCAATTTATGTATATTACTTGTTTTTTGTTTAAAATTTTAAATGGAACGGTATATTTTTAATATCGTAGTATTAAAGCACATACAAAACTAAAGAAAGTGATGACAACCGGAAGTTGCTCCCTCTTTTCTCGACGAAGATATGGTCGTATGAAGACAATCCAGAAAAATAAAAAATTTTAAATATAAATTTATTTATTTATTGGGAGTAATAATTTTATTTTAATTTTAAGAGGGTCTCTAGAGAGTGTATAGTCGGTTTTCACTTGAATTTTTATCATACTCTTCCATAAATGTATCCATTTCAATCTTTCTATCGATTTTTTAATCATTGCATATGTTACGTTAGATTCTCCTATTAAATGTTTTCAAATTCTCTAGCCATTATTTTTTAAATATCATTTATTGTTGTTTACAACATTGAAATAAAATAATAATAATACTGAACAGTGTAGTTTTTTTTTTTTTGAATTTCATCATACAACATCGCATGCACCGTGATACTAAATTATTATGAGGTTTCCATGGTGGGCCATGAAAATCAAAATGTACAAATATTAGTGTACTTGTAGCTAAACTTTTGTACGTATTTGGCAAATTAAGCCTTTTTGGACACCTGCACATAATTATTAAGATTGTAAAGTATCATATTCTAACGTTGAAGCTTATAGGTTTGTTTTTGTTTCGCTAAGAACGATTCTAGAACAGTTCTCGTCATGCGCAGAATTATGTTAGGTGTTTGGGTTTTCGGAACTGTTTTGGAACAAAAAATGTCGTGTTTTGGTTTGTTCCGTTCCGAACGCTGTACTATGACGCATAAGTTCTGCGCAGTAACAGAACTGTGTTAGAACCGTTCGTAATATTAAATACAAACAAACCTTATAATATGATCAGAATGTATTTTCAATGCTTTGTAAATGCATTATTGCTTCGCGGCAATGTTCCCTAAATTATCCCAAAAGAAGACATTATTGACTTTTTATTCGCCTTGCGAGATACTCTTGATTTTTATTTATGGGGCAGAATAAAAGACATAGTTTATCACAAAAAGGCGATTACAACAATTGTTGCCTCCGAAATTGAAGTAACTGTTCTCTCTACTAATCGACAAGTTAACATGTGTATTAAAAATAATGATAAAACTGTGAAGTTAATTTTTTCTTGTTTTATTTTTTGTACTTTCTGATTTCAATATTTTTTTTTCGTTCATATTACTTGGTCAATATATTTTCTTATTTATGTTTAGGTATAATAATAGGTTCTTTTACTTACTTTCATTTTATAGGCGGGGACGAATTAGATATCAATTTTTGTACTGTCTACTTAGTTCATGAGTTATGAAAATTATTTTTGATGTTTACCTATAATTAGATAATTATCTGTTGGGTAATAAAGATTAATTATTATTATTATTATTATTGTTATTATTTTATTTCAATGTTTAAAAAGACAAGACATGAAATTTAAAAATATCTAGAGCATTTGAAAACATTTAAAAGGAGAATCTAACGTAACATATCCAGTGAATTAAAAAATCGGTGAAAAGATTGAAATTAATACATTTATGGAAGAGTATGAAGAAAATTCAGGTGAAAACGAACTATACACTGTCCAGAGACCCTCTTAAAATTAAAATTAAATTATTACTCCCAGTAAATAAATAAATTTATATTTAAATTTTTTTATTTTTCTGGATTATCTTTGTATGACTATATCTTCGTCAAGAAAAGAGGTAGCAACTTCCGGTTTCATCACTCTCTTCGGTTTTTTATGTGCTTCAATATTACGATATTACAAATATACCGTTCCATTTAAAATTTTATAGAAAAAACAAGTAATATACATAAATTGAGAACAGCGCCCCCTGTTACCTCTTTTGACTACCACGTAATTTCGTACTACATTCTTTCAATTCCTTGTAAAATTCTCTATCTAATGAGACCAGAAATATTAAAATCCGTTGGGGCAAACCCAAATTATACCTACTTTTGTACGAAGACATAGTCCCCCCCACCCTCCCCTTGGTATGGGACTTAGATCAAAAAGTTTTAAATGAAAATTGTATAAAAACGTCTAAAAATGTTGCTAGTACAAATTTTAATCTATCTTAATCTAGAATTTAATAAAAAATTATCGAATTTTTAATTCATCTTGAGAATTGCGCCCCCTTGCGATCATTTTGGAGACTTAAAAATATTTTGGTTGAAATTCCTACGGTTCATTTTACTATAAAGATTTTTTTCGCCAGGATGTACTATAAACGGTTGCCGATATATGGCCGGTGGCCGAGCTTAAACAGACAGCCGGTATAAAGTAATTTATTAGTTAACGAAAATGACTCACTGTATGTTTTGAACTTACATAAACACGATGTTTCTAAAAATTAGCATTCGCTTGACATTGATAATGTCCAGTGTATTTAACATGATACTTATAAATATGTATTTATTGCAATTATCTATTTTGTACCTTTTGTAATTGCTGAAGAAGTATGTAGTAGCGGAAAAGTAATGCAGTTTATTAAGTTTTACATAAATTGACAAATTTTACCTATTCATATAGAAAACTTATTTTTGTGATCATTTTATTTAGATATTATTTTAGACATTCTTTACATTCTTGTTATCTAATATAAGTTAATCGCCTCATCGGGTTTACAAAGTCATTCATAAATTTGATAATTTAATCGAAGATGCAATTAGCGATTTAATTCTGGTCTTATAGAACGTATCAATTTCGAAGACAAAGAAATATCTCTCGTTGTAACTGCAATGTGGCAATAAACTTATGAAAATATCAAGTACGGATCACATAAATATTACGAAAATATTCCAATTATAACGAGCGCATCTCGATGATCGTAACGTTACGTTCTTTATTGACCGGGGCCGTTTGTCGATGGTGAGGAGTAGAGAAACGAAAAGGAGGCATACACGGTGTAAACAATTAATTAGCAGATAGTTACGGATGATAAGGAAACTCGAGGTGTTGTCATGACTGACGATTATGTATAGTTAAAGTTAAAAACGTACCTGGTATATACGAAATATTTGTATAATAATGTAATAAAATCCGTGTACAAACGTGGGAAAGGTCTTCGTGTAATACGGCAGCTGGTCTATACATCTACATACATATTATCCATTCACGGATATAATGATATATACGGAATCAATTCAAATATTAGAATATTACTTCCTCCGAAGCCTGTCCCATATTAGTTCTCATATTTACGGTGTAAAATTTACCCCCAAATAATTGTTACATTTGCAAATAACAATAAATTAAAATAAAACTGCAATACGAATGAATATTTTAATTTATTATACCTTCCTACAAACTTACATAGGTCATAGGTCATTAGATATTGGAAGAGCAAAAGTATATTAACTAAATTAGCAACCATATTTAATTTTACGTTTATAAAGGCTGTATCAATACAAACTTGAGAATTGTTTCACGTGTCATTCCAGTAAAATCTTTAGTCAACCAAAGTGTTAGTGGAACGTTGATATTTACAAAAATGTATGTTACAATTCAGACTTATTTTTAGAGTGACAATTCGAGAGTTACCTAATGTTTATAGCGTACATAATTATCCACCGCGGCAAGCTATTAAAATTTAACTGCAAAAATTTTAGCATTTAGACACTTTCATTGAAAACCAGAGAATCTTCGCGCAACACTACTGCTGTGAGAACCAGTCTCACTGAATATCCAAATACTTCAATTCGGCATAGCGCCTATAACGAATTTGAACAAGGAGTTGGCACCCCAATGCAAATGAGATCTAACTGACTCAGTAGCTCAAGCCGATCAATCATGAGGTGCCCAAAAACTTCACCAATTGTGTCTTGGAACAACAATTCGACGAAGCATTCCACAACTAAATTAACTTAGTGGTGCACTCCCTTTCCCACAACGTCTACGTCAACAAACAGGATTCTCGGACCTGGAAAATAGAAAACCCATGTGTCATGCAAAAACATTTGACGCACTCTCAAACAGCGATAGCTTGGTGTGTTAGTGAACAAAAGAGCTCATTGAGCCGCATATTTTTGAAAATGGATAATATAAAAGTACATGTGAGCTATCAATGGCATTTACAATCATTGCATGCCAACAAAGTGTTCTAGTGGGAATTAGATGCTATTGAATGTAGATTCAAGAAGGTGGAGCGAAAACTCGAAATATTCGAAACTATGGCATTAGCGCAAATAAGGGAGTATACCTGGATATAAAGCTCAATTACAACACACACATAAAACGATAACCAAAACCAAACAAACAAGATGTCAACTATGGCGTCTTATAGGCAGAAAAAGCAAGTTGAACACGAACAACAAAATCCTAATTTACAAACAAGTACTACGCCCAGTATTCACATATGCATGCCCAATATGGGTACATCCGTACAAGACCAACATCAATAAACTGCAAATAATACAGAACGCCAGTCTCAGAATGATACTAAATGCTCCATGATATATGAGAAATAATCAAATAATGAATGAAACAAATACCCCAACCATCATTGACTACATCAAGGAATGAGCGCTCAGCTTCTATAACCAGATGGAAAATTACTCAAACCAAAATCTTAAAAGAGCACTCCCATACGATGGAAATGAAAACTTCAAATACAAAAGACCTAAAATGATTCTACTTTAATACCCCTCCCTAAATTTTAATCAAACTAAAGATAAACAATAGCTAATCAAACTCAACTCCAACATTCCAAGATTCACCACACTCAGATGAAGAGTGTGTGAGAAACGACTAAATAACTAACTCAAAGCCACAATAAAAAAGAAGAAATGAAGAAAAATAAAATAAAACTCAGCTGGTATTCAAGAGTTTAATAAAAAAATGGCGAAATTAAAGCAAATGTTGAAATTGTTGTCCATCAATTTCAATTCCCACCTTTATACGCCTTCTCATGCTGTTAAAGCCATTTTGAAGCATTGCGGGCGTTATTAATGTACACTCTTCAATTATTCTTTGCTGTAGATCTTACAAATTAGCAACAGGAGTTTTGAATATTCTATTCTTTAGGTGAGGAAACACGAAATTGTCAAACAAGGTGATGGTGGTGGAAATTCAACTTCCGTATGTAAGCATATAATCCGATCGTCAAAAAACTCACGAAGAAAAGTAATATTATATAGAGCCTTGTGTGCTGTTGCACTATCTTGCTGGATATAACCATATGGTAATTCATCTTTCTGCAGCTGTTCAATGAATTCATTCAAAATGTATCTATATATATCTCACAGCATTAATTGTAAAATTTAAAAAAATAGGTCCAACAATTCTGCGGCGTGAAACTGATAGCCAAACACCAAGTTTAGCAGAATAAAGAAACGATTCAACAAAAATATGAGGATTTTCAGTACTCCACATGCGAGTAATTTGGGAATTGATGTACTCCGAAAGATTAAACTACGCTTCATCAGAGAAAAATGTCAAATTTAGCAGGTCATCATCTTGCATTAAATTATTTGCAAACCACTGGTAGTAAGCAAGACGTCTAGGGTAGTCTACCGGCAAAATAGCCTGATGTAACTGCATCTTATGCGGATGAATGTATAAGTTTTTCTTTAAAATTTTCTGGCATGTTCCATAAGAAAGTCCAATCTCTTGAAAGAGACGTTTCTAAGGTATTGTAGTTTCATTTTCCAAACGTTGACGAACATCATTTATAACTTCTTCCGAACAAACAATTGGTCTTCCAGTACATGATTTATGGCCCACAGAACCAGTTTCACGAAAAACACCAACACACTTGGAAAGGCAATTATAATTTTTTTTTAGAATTACAACTATCTTTGGAAATCACCCAAACATGCACGCTGGCTGCACCCAAATTCCATCAATTCGCATTCCAGTTCGAAAATAGGCTTCAATCATGTACGTTTTTTGCACTGTATTGTAAACCATATTTGAATGTATTTAAATTCGATGTTCAAACTTGCTTTCAGCAGTTCTAACACATTAATTGATGAGAGTCAATGTCAAAATAATTTTCAAAGCCCTTAAGTTATAATACCTGAATTAAGTTCAGACATATATTTTTTATTTAAATGCAATCTACGTCCTAGAAACTCTATGATATCAGGGTATAAATTTGAGAACTACATTTGTTTTAAACTTAAATGTAAATTCTTAAAACAAATAAATGGATTTTACCAAGGTCAGCATGCAGTTGGTTCAATTACAAAACCAACTTATTTGTAAGAATATTCTTCAAACTAATCAACCAATTGCTTTCGAATACGAAGTGACTTTGGAAGAAGTTTATTCACTTCTACATTTATATTGTAATACCAAGGCAACATACAGAGTACGGGAGGGTGGGGCAAGACGGGCTGTGGAGGCAAGACGGGCTACCCGAGTCAATTGTCGAATCGAACACGACAGGTTCTGAGAATGAGGTGCATTAGATGCGTATCCCATTGCTCTTTAGTCACCCGAATGCCGTTGAATGTGTTAGGTTATGTTAGTGAACTGCTCTCAAAAAAGTGAATTTACGTAAGTTCGTAATTATTTTTGCTTCATTTTTAACACGTGATTTGGCCACAGAATTACAGTGTTTTTAAATAACATGTAGGTGTTTAGAAACACAGTTTATTGGGCTTTCACCTGATGAATTATACGGGGAATTGTTTCAATGATTTGTCACAAAAATTTCGTCGACTTTTAAATTTGCCAATGGGGTAAGATGGTCATACGGTAGCCCATCTTGCCCCAATGTTTTCCGTGTTTGATGTTTTTCTGATTTGGTTTTAGAATGGTGCGGACATATAAACGTAAGACTGATAGGGCGCAATGGTCAGAAGACAACATGAAAAATGCTATCAAAGCAGTTCTGGAAGAGCGAATGGGGACTTTGTTATCTTCAAAAACCCATGGAGTGCCACGAACAACATTACAAAGGAGAGTTAATTTTGCTCGAAAATATCCAAACATACCACAAGTAATGAAGGTTCCTTTGGGTCCAAAGACCACAGTGTTTACCGTCGCCGAAGAAAACGAACTGGCGACTTATATTGTAGACATGGAAAGTAGACTTTTTGGTCTTACAACCAGGGATGTAAAAATCTTAGCGTACCAACTGGCAATAAGAAACAACAAAGCTCATCCATTTAAAGAACAAATGAGAATGGCAGGAACAGACTGGCTGTCGGGATTTTTAAAACGACACCCACAACTAGCAATCAGAAAACCCGAAAGTACATCCGCTGCTAGAGCAGCTGGTTTCAATAAAGTTGTAGTAGCAGACTTTTATAAACTTTTAGGAAAACTGTATGACAAACATAAATTTGCTGGTAACCGCATCTACAACTGTGATGAAACAGGTGTTTCAGTTGTTCCTAAAAGCAGATGCAAGATTCTAGCTTTAAAAGGTCGCAAACAAGTCGGTGCACTAACGTCTGCTGAGAGGGGAGCAACTATAACCGTAGAGGTATGCTTTAGTGCCACTGGTCATTATTTACCTCCCATGATGATATTCCCGAGAAAGCGAATGAAACCGGAGTTGATGGTTAATGCACCTGAAGGAGCTTGGGGTGTATGTAGTGACTCGGGATGGATTACAACAGAACTTTTTTTTGGGTGGTTGAAAAAGTTTATTACGTATACCGGGGCCACAAAAGAAAATCGTGTGTTATTGCTAGTAGATGGTCATGCTACACATACTAAAAGCGTTGATGTTATCGACGAAGTTAGAGCGAATGGCATTGAGATTTTATCATTCCCACCACATACAACGCATCGACTTCAGCCCCTTGACGTCGCTTTTATGAAACCTCTAAGCACGTATTACGATCAAACAGTAACATCATGGCTTCGTAGTAACCCAGGTCTTGTAGTTAGCACTCGCCAGGTGTCAAAATTGTTTGGTAAAGCGTTCATTCAATCAGCTACAATGTTGACAGCTTTCAATGGGTTTAAAAAATGTGGAATCTGGCCATACGACCCACAGGTATATACAGAATCTGATTTCATAGCTTCTATGGCTACAGATATACCAGCCATTGAGAACTTGTCCGTAGCAGCTCAGCCCAATACAAATGAGACCGTTCAATCCAACCAACAAAACAATGAGAAGTTGAACGCATTACAGCCTATCCCAAACAATATAAATGTATTAAATGAAACTCCAGGCCCCGATCAAGACAGCAATAAGGATAAGAACAAAATGCAAATAGACCCAGCAGATGATCCTCAACCAGACTGTTCTTTCTGGCCGAAACAGCCATCACAACCAGTTCCGGAGACAGTATTCGCATTAGCCAGTCCAACGCAAGTTCTTCCAGTGCCAATAACTTCACAGAAAAAACGAGTATCTCGAGCACGAGGCAAGACAACAATAATTACTTCATCGCCGTACAAGCGAGAACTTGAGGATGCTATAAGACAGAAAAAAAAACTTGCTCAAGACAAAGAGAACAGAAAAATTGAAAGACAAAGAAAGAAATATGAAAAACAAGTAAAGCGAAAACAAAGAAAGCAGTTGATAAAAGTCAAAACTAAAAAACTGAAATCTACCAAGAGGGTTGTTTTTTCATCGTCAGAGAGCGAGGATGAAATGGATAACACCCCATGTTTATATTGCAACGGTGGTTACTTTGAATCAATTGAGGGATGGATAATGTGTTTGATGTGTGGAAAATGGGCTCATTGTACCTGCGCCGGTGTTGATGACGATGGCCCTGAAGCGACTCACGTCTGCGCTTTATGCATACCTGACAAATAGATACTTTACTATCGGTATTTCTTTGTGGTTCATCTTACCCCATGGGTATAGCCCGTCTTACCCCGTCTATGGGGCAAGATGACCATTTGAAATTTTTTTATTTTTATTTTATTTTTTATTTTATGGACTAAAATATTTCTTCCTAATTATTGTTACCTTAAAGTAGTATTGTCAAAGATGTTCATTAAATTTTTTAGCATTTTAATAATGCAAATTTTGGATTTTAATGATTGCTTCACCTTAAATAGCCCATCTTACCCCACTCTCCCCTATTCATGAATAAAAATTTTCACTTTCCACGGTTCAACCTCTGATAGAGATCAGAAATGACGCGTTTGATAATACGTAATAAAGCGGCTTATACATAAAGTACACAGGTATATAAAAACAACAAGTTGTTAAAGCTTTAATATGGATCGTCACCAAGTTGAATCTGAATTAATTGGATAAGACAAATATAACAAGTATGAGGGAAGATAAAATCATAACCATTAAGGCTGTTCATACGGTTTTACTTGTGAAGACGCGCAAGGGTTGTGCTGCCAATTGATTGCGCCATTACAGCAGGATCTTTTTTGACTTATATTTGTCTATAATAAAAGAAAAGTTGGTCCTATGCTTCTATAACATTAAATTTCAATAACTTAAATGTGCTAAAATGTATTATTATAGAAAATATTACCATAGAAGCATAGGTCGCAATTAATTTTTTTTACAAATATCCTACTAAAGTCAGGAATAAAATACATCCCTCAATAAATGAATGCCGAATGGGTGGAAACTTCTAACTGAACGTATTATAATTATTGTAGGCCCTATATGTTTCAACTGAAGCGTTTTATTTTTATACAATGTTATAGTAGAACGCACTTTCGTCATAAACGAAAAATAATACCGTCTGTATTTACAATTTCATAACAACGAAAATAATTACCTTATATATTACGAAATTTATAATTTCATTAATTTAGAATGTACGTATATAATAATAATTACAGAATTATTTTAATTAATATTAATTAAAAATAATAATGTTTGCGCTATTTCAATGAATTTTACTAGAAATATTAACTTCGGATGTTGGCTTACATGAAACGTGGTTTACACTTCGCTAGTCATTGATAGCATTCGACAGTATTACAGTTTACAATTGTTGTTTATTATGTTATTTCATTGTAGTATATATTGTAATATTATCACTAAAAGTTCTTTTTCGAACTAACGATACCTATTCACAGAATACGTTGTTTTATTTTTAACACAAATTTAGTTAATTTACTCAAAGTACACTTCAAATCGTAAATCTTACCAGTAAATTGTTGGCAGAGTATTAAATGTTTTAAATCGCGCAAAATTATGCTTATTTAAAGGTTACAAATGAGTAAGAACGGTTTTTGTCAAACACGACGCCCAATTTATAACACATTTATCGTCCTTATAATAATTATTAATCCATAACGTTAGAATCCATATACGACTACCGTATAACTTCATATTACAAGTAAGGAAACACTTAACTGTCTGGTAATTGACAGTTTGACGGACTACCGACTGAACAATCGCTTCCCTAAATGGTATATAAATAATACGCGACGACCGGCCAGGCCAATAGACCGACCAAGCGACCACATGAACGCATTGAACGCTCGCGTTAGTTGTTCTCTCTTTAGATGTAGCAATGTAATGTGGTGAACACGGTTGTTCTTATATTCACGACCGAGGCACATTCATTTCCCTATAAATGACATCGTTTTATAGTTGGTATACTATTTAGAAGAGTGCGATGGAGATGATAAGTCACAAAGGATAATATATTATGCGGATATCTGGGCTTGGGCACACCGTACGCACATTATATGTTTGTCTGTCCCGTCTATATAAACCTGTACAATGAGACGGACTCAGTGTAAATTGTGTAAATTATATTGACATTGATTCCGTGCGAGTTCTCACATTGTAACGTCTTAAGAACACTTAAGCCTTCGAGTCAAAGTTCTTCCCGTGTTATGTAAACACGTTCGGACACAAACGCAATATTAGCTTGACTTTTATTACACATAGCATGTAAATTGATAGGTAATACAATTAACATTGCAAGTGTTTTCAATAAATTAGTTTAACTATTGGATCTCTCGCCATGTTATAATTAAAATACCTTAGTATATAGTTAGATCAGATCTTAAAACTGCTTGTTTTATTCCTTTATTTAACCTTTCGCTGACTAGTTGACATTTCAAAAGATGAAAGACCATGTAACATCGTAAATATAACTGCTTATAAAGGATATATGCACTTATAATATGAAATAAGAATCGACGATTAGCATTAAACGTCGCCTTTGCACTATTTGTTGAAGTTTCATATTCAGCTATTATGTTTTTAAAGATAATGGGCAGCTCAGACGTAAAGAATAAATACTCACGATTCGAGTGTATCCAATTATCACTTATTCATAATAACTAAATTAATTTTTCCATTATGGTTAATAGTTATAGGTCAATTAACCAAACAGAAGATACATGTCATAAGCAACGTCACTGTGATGTCATAACGGTCTTGACAAATTACATTGCTTTGAGTAAGCTGTACTTTGAAAATAATCTTAGGTTAGGATTAGGTTGACATTGACATTGAATACGTTTTAAATTATTAAGACTATGTCAACAAAAAATACAAACAAATTCTAAATACATGTGAGATCATTTATTTTATACTACATTCACAAAAGGATATACACAAAATCTATGTATATTACACATTAAAAAAATACATTGGGATATGCATATGTTCTAATATATATATGTGCTAATGTCGCGATTAGATCACCTCTTTATTCCATGTGTTCTAATTTTAATGACATCGCAGCGTACACTGCGATGTCAATTGCTCCAGCATCGGGTTTGTTTGGGCAGTAATCGCGGAGCACTTTAACAAATATTATTGATATTCGTTGTCACTACATGCTCTAATATATAATTTTTCCTTTTTTCTTTTCTTTGCTCTATTGTATAACTTGTATGTACATACTTCATTATTGTAATGTTGCAGTAAATTGTCCTGTAATTGGTAGTAACTGTTGGGCAATAAAGCTTATTATTATTATTATTATTATTATGATAAACTTAAACAATATCAGTCTGGAAGGCTAGTTTTCTTTATTAATCTATCAGTTATTTACATTAATTATAAAAGGTAACACATCTTGTCTTTCGAAACCTACCTTAATATCATACCATTTTTCAATTTCATTTTCACAATAGTTAATGCTATTTGCCTAAATATCTGGGGTAAGTTGCGTTAATGCCTCTTTCTAAATTTTGGAAACTAAGACAAAGAATAAAATTTACGTTAATTTTAATACTCTTTCAAATAAAAAACAAATGAAGATTATGGCGATCAATAAAATTCTTTTCATCGCAGCGCCATATATCTTCACATAATAAAACTCAATTGTGAGGGCAAAGTTAGAGTCGATCACGTTCTTTAGTAACTACTTTTTACAAAATTCAAATATCTTTATCCGTTTCCGAGATATTTGACCTGGGTACACCCTGTATATTTAATATTGTTATATTTTCTAAACTCTTGACTTACCCTGTCTTAATTGTGTCCTTCTTATTGGCGCATCCTGTATGTACGTATATTTTTGCTGGCAAGCTAACGTTTCAAATAAAATATTACTGAAGAAATAATTAACATGTTATACTATTTAAATGGTGCTGGAATTAGCATCTAATAGGTTAAATTATCAAAACCACTCTCATCTGGTTTTGTTTGTATTTCTTAATAATTAATTTTCAAATTGCTCATACGCTTAATTTCTCACACGAATTATTAAATTATTTCTCTACGGTTGCTTCAATACTTAAGCGGTTTGTGATACAAGAGTTTAACCATCTTGAAATTTTTCAGCGGCCGTTATTTATTGATAGTTACTTACTTTTAATATACTTCTCGTGCTTTGCGCACACTCTGTAGGATTTATTATATTTTTTATGTATAAATAGGTCAAAACCTACAGAGTCGGCAGAGTACATTGTCAAAATAGGGGTGAGTGAAGAATTAGGGAAGGTAGTGCCGTAGCCTATTTTTTATTTTACTAAATTTAATAAATTCGTTATAGTGCACCTTTAACTGAGTGTAGTATATTTTTTCTCGGTGATAACGCTTAACGTAAGGTAAGTCTCACATGAGGTCCTACTACAGATTACGAAATATCATCAAGGGGGAGGAAAGGGTCCAAATTTTTAAAAACACACTCACGTAATTAATGAACGCCCCATACTTCTCATGCAGTAGGCTTCAATATATGAATATTTATGATGAATAAATAGAATAAAACCCACCGAGTGCGCGCTCGTGTAGTATTTGGAAGGTTCACTCAATCGTCGCGGAAAAGTCCATTCTTTTAGTTTCCAGCCCTTTTTTTTGACACTCTAAACCTCGACGGCGTGATATTTCTTCGTCAAAGTGAGACTTTTGCAAATTTTCCGTGCGCCTGTCATACCTGACATTTTTACGATTTTTAACGTGTTTCTCTTGAATTTTGCATCACGAACGCCGTTTGTCCGAATTTTTTAATAACACCCGAGTGCCGTTTTTCGACACTCCTCTTTAGCGGCCGATATCTCCCCACACGCTCCACTAAGAAGGAAAATCTCTCCGTCGACCGGAAATTTAAAGTCGCCCGTACGCCCACGCCAAGTGACAGCTTTTAATTCCCCATATCCAGAGAGGAGTTCTTCCCCCCGTGTAACCAATTCGAGTCGATTTTGACGGTTCGGTTAAGCTATTTTGACACAAGCGATTAGAGTGGGTCATTGGAATGGGTTTTCTCTGTTTCGGTATCAGAACAACGTTATTCTAGCACCCCTTTTAGTGTTAGAATGAACTCTATTCTTAAACGATTTTTCGTAACTTTCTATTTTAGTAGAAATAGGTTGGTGCCATAAATGTTTCATATTCCTTTTCATAATTGTTTTTCGATTTACCTGGTAGTAAATTATTTATGGCATTGGAGGCCAAGTCCCGCAATCTGGTGGCTCAGATTGATGCTCTTCTTCTGACATTCCGCCCACAGTTAATATGAGTATTTTTTTCTAATTTAAGCAAACTTTTCAATTCAAATAATTCTTGCGCGCGCGCACTCGTGTCCGAATTTGGAAATCATGCTGGAATGAAAGGCCTTCTGTTACTTGTATCTTAATATACTATTATATATATATATATATATATATATATATATATATATAATCGTATCCCTTATACCCATTTCGGGTGTCGGGTCTTCATTCCAATTTACCCATACACAAATTGACGCCATTTCTTCCTATCCAGGGCCATCTTTTTCGCTGCACTCCATGTTTTGCCTCTTTTCGTCAGCATTTTTCCGACTACGTTATCCCACGTTTGTCTCGGCCTGCCTCTAGTTCTTCTACCAGGACTTCTTGCTTCCCATACTGCCTTGACTGGAACTCTTTTCTCCATTCTTTGTAGGTGACCCCACCAACTTAATTGCCTTTGTTCAATAAAATCGAACACCGAGATTATTTCCAACTCTGCCCTGATTCTTTCATTTCTAAATCTATTTCTTCGTGTTACACCCTTGACTCTTCTGAGGTATCTCATCTCTGCCGCCTGCAACATGCTCTTCTGTCTTGCGGATAGTACCCAGGATTCACACCCATATGTGAGTATAGGCCTGAATATTGTTTTGTATACTTTCATTTTTGTTTGTGTAGTTATTTCTTTTTTATTGATGAATCTTCTACTCATAGCGTAATACATCTTATTAGCTTTTTGAATTCTTTGATTAATCTCTACGTCGTTATTCCCATTGTCTTCTACTACCGCACCTAAATATTTGAATGTGTCCACCTGTTCCAGTTTTATCCCATCTATACTTATATTCATATTATCTCTTTCTCTTGCTACCCTCATTACCTTTGTTATCTTCTTATTTAATTTCATTCCTTTTCTCTCCAATACATCATTCCATACTTCTATATTCTCTTTCAATTTCTTTTCGCTATCTGAAATAATTACCACATCATCGGCAAAAACACAGTCTGTGATCTCTACACTATTCAATTCTCTATAGCCTATAAACATTGACTTGGTCAGTTGTCTGGTCTCCTTGATGATGTCATCCATATAAGTTATGAACAGTAATGGGCTGACTCCTCCACCTTGCCTAACTACTCCTCTTGTTCTAAATACATCTGATTTGAGGTTATTTTTAATTACGTAGTTATTAATTTCCTCATATAGGCACTTTATTGCTTTTACTAGTTCATTGCTAATGTTTCTTTCCTCCAGGCTTTTCCATATGCTTTCCCTAGGTATGCTGTCAAACGCTTTTTCCATATCCATAAAAGCCAAGTAGGTTTCTTTACCTTTAATTAGCCTTCTACTCGTTATTTCTTTAATTGTGAATATATGTTCTTGGGCATTCACATATATATATATATATATATATATATATATATACCGGGTGTCCACACGAAAACTTTATATTGAATTATTTCTGGTGTTTTTGAAGACAAAAACTTGAAATTTTGGGTGGTTGTTCAGGATATAGGGGGACAATGAATAGTGTATTTCATACCGCCCCATCGGGTCACCCGCCGCCGCCGGCCACCCCCACTCCAATATTTTAAATGACACCCTGTATTTTTTTTTGCTGGTTTTGAAAGAACACAATTTTCTTGATATTCCTATGTGAAAAAACTAGTAACACACATTATGACATTTATGAGATATTTAAATTTAAAAGTTTCAGATATCAGAAATTATTAACTCCGAAAAATCATAAGTTAGTCATGGAAATACTTAAAACAAGATTTATTCACAACATTTTAGTTAAATTAAATGCTCAAATTGTTCACCGTTTACATTTAAACATAAATAAAGTCTATTTTCAAAAGCATTTCTAACATTTTCGAACACTTGTGGCGTTAAATTTCGACATTCCTCTGTTATTCTATTACGTAAATCAGCTATTGATTGTGGCGGTGTCTTATAAACAACAGACTTCAAATGTCCCCACAAAAAGAAATCTAGGGGAGTTAAATCGGGGGAGCGAGCTGGCCATTCAATAAAGCCCCTACGTCCAATCCAATGTCCTGGGAAAATATTATCCAAATAATTCCTAACGTCTAAACAGTAATGTGGCCCAGCTCCATCTTGTTGAAAATATAATTGCTCCTCCTCTATTTCATTCAAGTTTTCTTCTAGACACTGTATGATAAGAGGATGTATTAGCTCTTCCAAAAATTGTAAGTACTTAGGTCCATTTAAATTTTCCTGGAAGAATATCGTGCCAATTACTTGGTTATTAAGAATTCCAGCCCATACATTAATTTTTTGAGGATATTGTGTGTTGCCTTCTCGGAAAAAATGGGGTTTTACGTCGCTCCAATATCGACAGTTGTGTCTATTCACAAGACCATTTAAGTAAAAGCAACTTTCATCACTAAAGCAAATACTTCGCAAAACATTTCCATTTTGCCGAATCATATCTGTCATTATTTCACAAAATTCGACTCTTCTGTCGAAATCACCGTCACCCAACTCTTGGTGAAGTTGAATTTTATAAGGGTGCATTTTGTTTAATTTTAATATCTTATGGCAGGTTGATTTTGGCACTCCCGAAACTTCGGATAATTTTCTCAACGAAAGCTCTGGGTCTAAATTAATATGCCCAAGAACTGCTAGTTGCATAGCTTCATTTAGTACACCACAATTATTCGTATTCCGTTTTTTATTATTTACAGATCCAGTTTGCAAAAATTTTTCTATTAGCGTTCTGACATAAGCAACAGATACGTTTCTGTTTGGATGGTTTTCATTGAATAACGTCGCCGCTTGGGAATAATTTTTGTTTGCAATCCCATACAAAATCACTATTTCAGTTCTCTCTTCAAGAGTATAAACCATTTCAGCGAAAAAGCCGAAACTTTAAGAACAATTTTACAAGTATTAATATTAATGAAACACAAAAGTCACAATTTTGACAATTCTAATTTAAAGCAAACTATTTCCATGACTAACTTATGATTTTTCGGAGTTAATAATTTCTGATATCTGAAACTTTTAAATTTAAATATCTCATAAATGTCATAATGTGTGTTACTAGTTTTTTCACATAGGAATATCAAGAAAATTGTGTTCTTTCAAAACCACCAAAAAAAATACAGGGTGTCTTTTAAAATATTGGAGTGGGGGTGGCCGGCGGCGGCGGGTGACCCGATGGGGCGGTATGAAATACACTATTCATTGTCCCCCTATATCCTGAACAACCACCCAAAATTTCAAGTTTTTGTCTTCAAAAACACCAGAAATAATTCAATATAAAGTTTTCGTGTGGACACCCGGTATATATATATATATATATATATATGTGAATTTGCATTTGAACATTCTGTGTCACTGATATCTTCCTGGAAAATCTAGAATACCTCTTGGGATTTATCAAAATAAACAAACGTATAATAAGTAATACAGAATTTACTGAACGGTAACAGACAATTTCATAATCTATTCCAATGCGAACAGATTACTACCTATTCAAAAGAGGAACTGAACAGAGAATAAACTGAACAGATTGAAAAACTACCATAAAATTTAATGAACTGTTATAACTGTTAGGTAATTTAACCGACCGTGACGGGAGCAAAGGAGTCGGACGGCGGTGACACTGAATCATGAGTTTTATAATCGTACGACAGGTGTACAAGAAATAATAATAAAAAGAAAGAAGAAAGGTGATATAGTAGAACAGTAATGTTACTTATTTTACGGCGGTTGACAGAGATGTGGAACTTTAGAAAGTGTTTTGGTGTTGTAAATTATATTAGTGAATTTATGCTCTACGACTCTAATCGATTTTATGGAAAAATATTTCCTAAGTTATGATAATTTTTGTTTTTTTTAGTTCTGGTATAAATACCCACAAGAAAATATTTTAAATATAACATCTACAACAGACAAGAAACTATATGTAAAGAGAGTTCAAATTACATTGATCACTTCACTTTATTGAAATAGGACAAATGCCATACATGCTATATTCTGGGGAAGATCGGAGTCATTTTCAAATCCGCAGGTAACAAAAATGTAATAACCGAATTTATTACCGTGTTATAGCCTAATTGGTTCACAAAGATCTTGGAAGTCAGTGCACACGAACTTCGTTACGGGGAGGTTGTTACCTGTATTAAGAGACTGAAAACTCCGTTACCATTTTCTTGAGTACTTGGCATTCCACTAATCTGTTCCTGAATTCCGTCATGATTTATCACGAGTTCCCGGTAAAATTTATTTGATAAGTGCTATTGATTATTTGTAGCCTTTTGTTTAATTGTTTGGTGGACAGTTAATAAGTAATCCCATTTCTGTACATTTGCTTTTAAGTAGTATAAATAAGTCGGAGTAGCTATTATAGTTTTAGATTTTGCTTCAGCAAGCAGAAGACGACGGGTATGTAAATGTCATTCTTGTAGACATGTATGGTGAAGAGTTGGAGGAAATGCTTTGTGCAGTATTCGAAAGTTCCCTCCATATAAATTTGTTCTTGGTCATTTATAAGAGCTAATTTCTAACTCAACGATTTGTCGGTTTGATCACATTAATCATTTCCTGAACTTCTTTGACTGAATGTGGTAATTTTGGAAGTTGTTTATCGCATGAGATATATAAAAATTATTGAAAAAAGTATTGCCGATAAAATATTTAATTTCCTAAACAAACATAATCTCATTACCCCATGTCAGCACGGTTTTCGGAGTGGTTTCTCTACTGAGACTGGTGTTGTGGAATGTACGCAGCATATTATTGATGAAATGAATATAGGACGATACATATCTTGTTTGATCTATCCAGAGCCTTTGACTCTGTTAATTGTCATTTTGTTAGTAGTAAGATCTATAACCTGGGAATTCGCGGGGAACTGAACAAATGGATTGTCTCATTTTTAAAACAGAAAAATCGTTATTAGACTTGGTGACGTCAGATCAAAGGAATATGATATGGACGTTGGAGTTCCACAGGGCGGTGTCCTGGGTTCATTAATATTTTTATTATTTATAAATGACCTACCTAGTTTCATAAACTTTTCAATTTTTCAACAGGCATAGAACACGCTCAGGTTTAGACATAACATTTAATAATCAAATTATTGAGGTCTGTAGAAATTGTAAATTCTTAGATACAATTCTTGATGAAAATATGTCATGGGAAAACCAGGTTGATTACGTGTGCGGTAAACTTCAGAGGGCATATTATGTTTTGCACACTTTGAAAAACATCTTGAATGCCGAATCCCTTCTCAGCGTTTATTATGCTTATGCCTACTCTATACTTTCCTATAATATTATTATCTGGGGCCAAGCGTGGGATAATAATAATAATAATAATAATACTACATTTATTTGCCCAACAGATATTTCCAATTACAGGACAAAATATAAATAAACACATACATTAATGCAGACAAAAAAAAGAAATGAACATGTAAAACAAAAGTACACAAAAAGAAAAATGTAACAGACGTCACTATCGAGCGTATCCAGCGTAAATGTCTGAAAAGAAAAGTTCGGCATTCCGTGCCATGTGGTGCAAGGGCGACTTCCTGAGCACATTGGTCCTGGCCGTTGGCAGATTCAAGAATGCTGCATGCCGAGCCGAGCATCGCGGAACGTAGAAAGGCACAGCACCAAGCAGCTGCGGACAGTCAATCCTACTGTTAATTAGCTTGTATAAAAATCTGGCACTATGCATGGAGCGTCGCACGGCCAAGGATTGGAGCTGATGCACCTCCAACAGATGTATGTAAGAAATGTTCCAATCCGGGTAGGCTCCAGTGAGTTTAAAAGACAAAAATCTTAGAAATCTCCGCTGAATACAATCAATAGGAAGTTGTTGTGAAGTGTAGAGGGGGTACCATATAACCGAGGCAAACTCCAACCTACTGACTACCAACGCAAAGTAGAGCGACTTGAGGAGGCAGGGATCCGTGAAGTACCTCGAGATTCTCATCAGAAATCCCAACATCCTTGACGCTGCGGCACACATAGATGTTATATGTGGCGTGAACGTCAAGGACGTGTCAAATACAACGCCCAGGTCCCTTATCGACTGAACTCCACTGATCAATTGCCCACAAATGGCGTAATTGTAGTCCAGAGAAACGGATTTACGAGTAAATATCATCGAATTACATTTTTCGATATTTAGGACCAGGCCATTCGAGTGCGACCACGCAGTGACGACATCATGGTTGTGCTGCAATTTGATGGAATCATCTTCACAATGGACTGTTGTAAAAAATTTTAAGTCATCAGCATAAGCTAATGCCTGACAAGTCAGAAGAGGAAATATATCGTTAACGAAAATGTTAAACAGCACTGGTCCAAGATTGGAACCCTGGGGAACGCCACTGGTTGCACGGAAAGTAAAGGATCTGTAACCATTATAGAATACGTAGTTTGAACGATTTGTAATATATGATTTTAACAGGTTAATAAGGCGTGGAGCAAATCCATTATAATACAATTTCTCTAGAAGAAGACTGTGATCAACCGTGTCGAACGCACGAGAAAAAATCTAGATAAATAACGTCCACCTGTTTTCTGTCATCCATCGCCTCACTTACATATTGAGTGAAAGTGGCAAGGTTGGATACCACCGATCTACCAGGCATGAAGCCATGTTGAAGGGAAGATATGAGGGAGGAAGTATTGAAGGATATGGATCTGTACAGGACCTGCTCAAGAATTTTTGAAAAGTTGGACGATAATTAGAGGTATGAGATTTGTCGTTCTTCTTATACACGGGAACAATCCTGGTACGTTTCCACCGATCCGGGAAAACTGATGTTTTCAAGGCAAGATTAATTATAGAGCACAACGGTTTCGCCAGGTAATGTCGCAAGTTTTTAACCAAGAAACTTGGGACAAGATCATCACCAGCAGTAAAGCTCGAATCAAATTTGGCCATAATCTCAGTTAGGGACTCCCCGAAAATATAAGAGACCGCAAAAGTAGGAAACTGAGAAAAAAATTGAGGAGGAACCGCAGAGATGGGAGTAGTATATGAAGTGGCAAAAGTAGAAGCAAAGGCATCGACAATATCCTTAGGATTGTCCAACCAAGTATCATTGTGGCACATTCGTCCAGGAATTCGTGTTGAACGCTGCTTGTTATGGGATATACAAAGAATGTTTCTTCTGCAAAAGCGTATCATCAGACTTGTTTTTGATTTGCCCTACCATGAGTCTTGTAGAGGCACCTTCCGTTCAAAGAGAATATTTACCGTTACCTCTATCTATGCTTATAAATTATTAACATATATTTTTAACATTTCGGTAAACTCCATATTCGTGATATAACTACTTACTGCGGAATACTATAACTTAACATATTCAAATTTAAACTGAAGAGTATTCTTTCCGATTTAATGTTCACAGTATACTGATTTACAAGATTCAAAGAATCATATTAATTACATACTATTAGTATTATTAAGATCTTCTAATCCAAACGAGTACATTCGTAAGGGGCTTCAGGATGGGATTAACAGATTTTTTCTACCTGTTATATTTTAACATGTAGCATAACGGAATTCGTGTGCGACCTTGGAAATAAGCGGGCAGTGGATGGTGTTATCCCTTCCACTAATTACCCCCAATTACAGCTCGACACATATAAGTTGAGCGGTGATCGACGCAGATCAAGAAGAGAGAATGCACGATAGAGATGGATACAGCTTTAACAAATGCATGCGTGTACACCCCGCTACTAACACTCTTCCCCTTGTCCTTTGCGCATATGACCTTCACCGCTCAAGTTATATGTGCTGAGCTGTACCTCTAAATCTGTCAAAGTTTATCTGGAATAACAATTAGTTTAACATTTTATGTTTCAAATTGAAGGACTAATTCCAATAAGTCATACGCCATAAGCCAGAGTTTTGTGCAGTTTGAACAAAGTGAAAAAGGGAAAAAATGCCGGTGTTCGATGGTTATAAATTTTCATTTTAAAAAGAGCTGGCCAGTGGTATGAAAAGATGGACTTGTACGTCGCGGTCTAAAACATCTTCGTGTAAAGCATTTGTTAAAACGGAAGGTGCTGACAACAGTGTAGTTCAAATTTCGGCAATATACTCATGATAAGATTTCAACTGAAATAATTAATAGACATATATAAAGTAATGTTCTGAAACGCAAAGGAGTTGATGATCTGTGCAAACGTCCTATGAAACTTCTATATTAGGAATTGCAAAATAAGCACATTGAGACTCTTCGTGTTAATGATGTGAACTGTATTAGTAAGAATGATATAGTTTGATTATTTTTTTGATAACAGTAAATATTTCCACAATATAACATTTCCATAAGTAGCTGTGTTTGTTTCTAATAGGGTAATAAAATTCTCATTTTATTTATTAATTCTCTTAACTTTGGCAACGAATACAGCTATGACCATGGCAAAAATTCGGTCTATATCACCTTTTTATCTGAAGATTTGGAAACAAACTCGGTGATTTTTTACTTTGTTTTGATAATTATAATATCAAAAAAAAAATATGATAATTATAAAATATTTTTCTGGTAATATATAATAACGATAGTTTGTGCTTTAATAAATTAGAAAACACAGTCAATAGTTGGAAATATTTTTATTGGGTATAGTTAATCTTGGATCTCGATCAAAATGTACTGTCATTAATATATAAAATTTGTATTTTTTATCATAAAATGTATTCGAAATGTGTCCTTCATTTTCTAAGCACGTATTTTACAAGATCTCTCAAGGAATTAGAAACTTTAACAATCATTTCTTATGTAATAACATGAACACCTTCTGTAATTGTAGCTTGCAACTCGTGTAACGTATGTAATTTGTTTTTATAGATAATGTTTTTAAGTAGTCGAAAAGAAAAGCCTAAAGGGTGAAAGTCAAGTATTTCTGCTAATTATCGATCATAAAGTGCTCCTTTAAGAAATTTAAGTACATTAGGCGCAATGTCAGCATGTTAGTTTCTACATACACATGTCGATCTGCATATGATCAGTGCTTGCAATTTTGTGAATTAACTAAACCAGTAAGATAAAATGAGGCCACCACCTTTTAGAAGAACCTATTGTTTAACAAATTATCATTAGGAAGAATACTGTTAAACCATGTACAAAACTCCCTGCTTGTTAGAAATTTCATGAATAAATGTCAAGTGTGTAATTATACGAAAATCAACTTACAGGGCAGCCAGCACAACACGACTTTTCCATTCTCAAAGTTATTCGTAGTTAAATAGGCGCCATTGACTTGGTAGGTCTCAATAAAGGTGTTGGTGCTAAAGGATCAACATGAAAAGTAAGATACAGTTAGTCCCATCGAGTCAACATGGCCCGATCAAGCTATCAATTAACCTCTGCGTTGGTCTATGATACCAATTTGGCAGTGAATATGTTAATCTATATAAATAAAAATTAAATGCTGTTCGTTAGTAAAAGCATCACTTAAGAACGTCGGGGCCGATGTGATTATTTTTTTTAAAAAACATGTTTGTAATAGTCCGAATAGGGTTTTTAGGGAAAGAGAAATTGGAAAAGTTGTTCGAAAAATTGGAAAATTCGGGAAAACTGAAAGTGCTTTTTTCTACAGGATTTTTGTATGAACTCAAGACTATAATTCACAATTCGAACGATGGATATGCGTAATTTGTTTTGTTTTGTTCGTTATGGTCCTAGAAAAGTTTTCAGGAGAAAAATCATCACAATTACAAAGGAAAGTCGAAAAATTCGGAGAAACTACAAAAACCATAATTGTTTAAATTAAATTTGAATGCACCCTCGATCATAACTGACGATAGGAAAGACATATTTGGCTGATTATTTTTTGTTTTGTTCGTTATGAATGGAAATAACTCAATTGAATGTTTTCAATTGAAAAGAAATCTGGAAGATCTGGAGAAAAATCTGGAAAAATAATATGCCATATAATCGTTGGTGCGTCTGTTAATGATCGTGTAACTTCTGAACGACTTAACCGAATGAGGTCATATTCACACAATATATTTGTTTTGTCGAGACGGAGGTCCATAGCTGTGCTAGGATCAAGTAGATGACGCTGTCTGTAGTTATGTTATGAAGAAATTCTATAGTTATGGACTAAAATCACTCATATTCACAATGCACATTGGTTTAGCGCCAAAAGAAAAAAATCACATAATTTCCAAACGATAGGTGGCGCGAGTTATTAATAATTTTATATTTATAAACCGAAATGATTTATATGTACACAATATATTCGCGTTGCCAACAAAATTGTATTGTTATATGCTGCCGTCCGATAGATGGCGCTATTGTTTTGGTGGAACAAGGCTGATATAAGGCCGTCACATAACTTCGATTTAAATTGATGGATTTGATTCTAGTAACCTCAAAATATTAATCCTTATGTAACGCATCTAGTAGTACCCAAAAGAAATACTTTCTAAATTTTTATAGAAATAACCTTTAAAATAACACTTTATACTTTATCGTACAATAGGGAATTAATATTAATAATTTTAAAATAATTAAAAAAGTGTTAGTGATAATAAAGTTGGTAGGTAGTGTTAAGAAATACAATTTTACTTACGTTTCTATTTTTTTGTGACAATTCAAAGGGATACACTAGTTAGGCTTCAATTACGTTTTAAAGTGTTTAAGCTGACAATTTTAACGAAGAACTATGTGAAGCTTTAATGGCAGCTAGTATCCCATTAAAGAAACTTGACAATCCCACTTTCAAAACATTTCTTGAAAAATATACTGGTCGAAATATTCCTGATGAATCCACCTTACGCAAATATCATGTTCCTAAGCGCTTCACGAAAACAGTAGAATGCATTAGAAGACACCTTTCAAATCAGTACCTATGGATAAGTGCCGACGAAACTCTCGATATATTAGGAAACTGTGTAGTAAATGTTGTAGCTGGTGTACCACATTCAACTATTCCATATAACAGTTGATGCGAAAACAGTTGCTAAGACCATTGACGAGAATTTGCACAAAATGTTTCATTCAGACGACAGGTACAAGGAAAAAATACTTTTGTTAGTGACAGTGTCGCATATATGTTAAAAACAGGCAGACTTTTAAAGGAAACATATTCTTGTACGCTGCATATTACTTGTGTAACACATACTCTGCACAGAATCTGTGAATATATCAGACACACCTATCCGGAAGTTGATAGACTTGTATCCGCTTTAAAAGAAGTTTTCATCCGCTGTAAAAGAAGTTTTCAGAGTGCAAGGAACTAACACAAATCCCAAATTAAAAAAAACAGTTGTTATTCCTTCAGGAACACTTTGGAAATTTGCCTAAACTAATCACATAGTTTGAAAATCAAAATCTCAAATTGAAAGACGGATTAACCACATTAGATGTAGCTAGTTATAATTTCAAAAGTATTCCAAGTGACTTCGGATGTGCCTCTCGGTAAAAGTCAGACGCAGTTTTTAATGGAAATCCAGATTTAATAACATGGCGGCAATTGTGTACGGGGACAATGACACAAAATATAACTGCTAAATACGCTGAAATAAAAGAATATTTCCAGTACGCACCTATAACCAGTTGCGATGTAGAAAGGACGTTTTCTATCTACAAGGATGTAGTTAATTCAAAGAGAACAAGTCTTACAGAAGAGATAATGAACAAAAAATAAGATATTTTGTATTTTATAGATCACCAGCCACTTGTTATCCAATTATATAAATAAAATTAAAACCTCTTTAAAAATACAACATTTCAATAGTGCGCCGATGGGTGATGAGTCATCAACTGTTCGTGTCCGCGCCCTGCAAATTAGAACAAAAATTGACTATGTTCAAATATTCATAATAAACCCACTTTTATACTTTTTAAAATTGTACTAAATCAGTCCTCAAATGCCTTAGAGTTCACATATTCAAACTTATTGTTAGTATTAGTGACCAAATAACGTCTAGCAAACCTGCTTCACTTCAGCATGGCAATTTTCCATTAGAATTTTATACATCTACAAGTATTAAGATATAAATTTAATCTAAAAATTCAAAAAGCTATTTACCGAAAATTTTCTTTATACAACATTTCGAATGATCAATTTTCATTTTCCAAAGTACCTTGGGAATTACTTGCCTTTTAGCGCAGATAATTTGACCCAGAACAAGCATCATTTTTATTTCGTGAGAAAACTGGGTATATAGTTGTATATAGGTTTCTACTGGTACTAGACGTAACTTCCAAAATATATTACAGTAAATATGTAGCACACACAAAAGAATATGGAATAGACAAAATATATATCAAATCAGTCAAATGTCGGTAACAGTAGATTTGATATAATCCAATCATATTGCATATTTTTATCACGTAATCTTAAAAATGCTCAGCGATTACCAAGTAGTTTATTGTGCTTTGCATAGATGGCGCCACACAAGTATCAATATTTTGGGGTTGCTAAAATCGGAAAAATCTCGTTATATGACGGCCTTATATCGCGCAGCGATAGTAGATGCAGTTGGCCTTGGGTGGAATTTATACGCATCGCACTACCTACCGGAAAAGGCAGAACAAAGTCTGCAGGGCCAACTAGCAGTAGATAAAATAGAAAATCTCGACCAGTATATTGCGAATAAATACGTTGTACATGGCAATTACCTATTTTGAGTTTCTGAACACTTTTGCTTCTTCTTCAATGTGATTCAGTTAATATAATGAGTATCATATACGACAAATATATCTTTAATAATTATTATTAGCATTCGAATCAATGAGTGTATTTAATGAAAATAATTTCCTCGCAGGCGTTGTACTTGTTCCAAATAATATTTTACCAGGCTTCTGTTTCTATAGAAGTATATATTTACTTTTCTATACCCATATTAATATATGCCTAATGCTCATATTTTAATAACACGCAACATGTCTAATTTTGCGCGAACTACATATTAAATTATACTTTATATAGTTTAACATACATAATATACGGTCATACATATATTATATATTTCAATTGCTTAACCGTGATATGTTAGGTTATGACATAAACCCGTAATTATCATGTTAGAATGTTAATGGCTCGACATAAGCGCTATACACGAACGGATCGCCCATAAAAATACATAATAATAAAGGACAGCGCGACGACACGGTGCAAATGGCGTTTCATAAATTTTGATAATATATTATTATTAATGCTCGACCATTTGCATACATTACAGATTATTACGCTTAAGTTATCGCGATATAATTAGAAGATAATTTGTTCGGATACATTTATATGAAAATGGAGCGGGTGGCATTTCGGTCTTGCGAAAGAACAGGAGCGTATAAATCAGAACAGAACATTCGACCGTTTGTAGGCATACCTAACTAACACGCTAATTTTATGACATATTTTTTTCCTTTAATATTGACACGGTTTATGTTGTCGTGTATCTGTTTTTATAAATAAAAGATATTACACAAAATTTCTGTATTAATTCTAGCTTAATAAATGAGTCTAGAAATTCTTATGTATTTCGCATTATAGAAGAATGATAATTATTTATCTTCTTTAGTCTAAATATTAATGATTTTTTAAGTTCTTCATATATATTTGTAAATCTTAAAAATTAACACAGCGTTTATGAAAGAAAAACCAATAGGTTTATTACGTTTTTGAATGTTTTGCGTTGCAGGATTTGTGATATTTATGTGTATTTTTGTACTTGTGTCGTAATAGTTATTATTTATGCATCAAGGGAGTAAAGAGGCTTTTATGGCATTATTTCTAGCCCGAGGCTTTAAGGGGGTACAGTACGTAATATTGGCAAGTAAAATCCGCTACGGGGCGCTACTAGTATAACTAAAAGTATTTTTAAAATGTATCCGCCTCTATTATATCTTACTAAATATTGCAATACCTAGTAACAAGACGTGGGAGGGCATGTATAACCCAAGACACAGAACAGGTAAATAATATCAAGACAGACAGGAATATTGAATGTTTCAACAAATTAAATTCTAAATACTCGTAACGTACCTGTCTAAAAAGCATGACTCGCGAAATATTGGCAACAAACTGATTTTCGATAAGAGTAAAAGACCTACTTCCGGCAGGAATTTCAAAAAACTTTCATAAAATTGAGTATATATGAATTCTTTATAAATTTGTTTAAACTTAGTAGTTGGCGAAATATTGGCAAAATTTGATTTGTCACTGAAGTAAACTACTACTTCCAGTCAGCCGATTTTACTGAAAATCTAATCAGATCTCAAGAGGGAAATTGTATTCATAAATACAAAATATAGCGGTTTGACCGCTATCGTGGTCACACAGACACAGAAATTTTTTAAAAACCACTTTCTTAGTATCAGGGAACTTCAAAACGTGGACTGCAAACATCTCGAGGTCAAGAATTTCACATATACTTCAAATTATCACAATACTTGCTTATACTACGTATAAGAAAGTAACAGGAATTATCTGGTAGAAGAATATGTAATGTGGAGAATTAAAATATACCTACTCAAAATTAAATTTGAGAAAAATTTGATTAAAAAAGTTTTCCGAAATTCCTACCGGAAGTAGGTTTTTCACTCTTTCGAAAATCAATTTTTTGCCAATATTTCAGAAGTCATGCTTTTTAGACAGGTACGTTACGGATATAAAACGATTTAAAATAAATAAACATGTAAATAAATAAATAAACAAAGAAACTTAATTTTCAATGCCTTTTGTATAAAAAAAATTTAAAAAGTCGGACCGGAAGTAACACTTCTACTCTTATCCAATACCGATTTTTTGCAAATATATTTTAAATTATGCATTCTATATAAATAAATAAACTTAATTGCCTTTTGTATAAAAAAAAAATTAAATTCGGACTGGAAGTAACACTTTTACTCTTAGCGAGTAGCACTTTTTTCGAATATCTTGCAAAGTATGGATTCTATAGAGATTTATTAAGAAGTACTTAGAATAGGAGTTTGAATAATTTTTTTTTTCACGTATAAGAAAGTCGTGTGGTGGCCACACCTCATTTTTTACTATAGCTGCCCCGTGTTTATCGGACGCGGACGAAAAGGCTCGTTTTAAGTGGCTTGCAGTATATTAAAAAAATGTGTTATGTTATAAACAATTTCAGAATAACTCTTTCAAATTGTATACCATAATCGTGGGACAGACAGTAGCAATTTGTAAGGTACTACATACTTTGTATATATGTATACACAACCGACAAGTAAAACCATTTATAGGCTGTAAATTCCTGTATTTTTTATTTTGGCCCCTTTGTTAAGGCATTTTATCAGAACAATAAAATTTATATGCCATAACAAAGAAATTCGGGACATCTTGTTTTATAGTCTCGATATAAAAAAATACGTCATAAAAGCTACAGTGCCAATCTTATACGTGATTCATGCGTACATATATGCCCATGTACTTAAAGATAAATATCAATTAAATAGAGAGTTCTTGTATTAATATGACATGCTGCGTTATCTTAAAAGGTAAAACAGTTAAAGCAGTTGCATCGCATACAATAAAAAATATCGAGTAATAACGAGTTTATTGCTTTATGTTGACTCGAATTAGGTAAATGTCAAGGAGTTGTTGTGAATCAGCGTCAGACATTTATCTGTACGATCCCTTGAATATTTAAATATTTGATTTTTTTTTTATTTATGGACGATGATTGTTAGTGCGCGGGAGTAAATAAAAAAGTTGCTTTCTGAACGTTCCGTCCTGAATATCAAATATGTGCAGAATTTTGCAAGTAAAAAGCATAGAATAACTAAGTTAGTATTACATTCTTTTCAGCTATAGATGCGATTGATGAAAGTACATAGATTCCAATTAATATAACAACGAGTATACCCCAGGGTTGCCTGTTCCTATTTTATTTATTGTCTGTACGATTTACTTTTCTGCTTAAAATGTTGCAGGGTACATGTTTACGCGGATTATACTCATTTATAATATTATTTCCATCCTCTTGAATAGCACAATGCTACAGAGTGAATTAATTAGGATTTAAATATAGCTAAATATCCCCCAAATATCATACGGAGCACCGTCAGATATGAGTTATCATTTTGCACCTGAGTTTGGATTTTGAGAATTGCCAAAGGAATAAATGAAATTTCAACAAAACCAGCACTCCACAAAATGAGGCTAACGAAGCATGTATTGCTTTTGCCTATAATTCAGTTAGATTAACCGGTATAAAACTAAAGGCAAATTATTTGGATTCACTAATAGGTATAAAATATCGCTAATATCTTACGAAATCAATCAAATTACAAATTGTTAATCAGGTAAAGAGACTAGCTGATTTTTGTCAATTTGTTTAGGTACCACGAGCAAATTTCAAATAACATTCAAAACGCTTATTGCAACTTGTAAAGACTTTAATCTTATAGACACATTTTTGACTAACAAGCTATAAAAAAAAATTCTAGCAGAACTTTGTAATTTACAATTTACTTTCTGCTCTTCGGTGTCAAGAACAACGATCAACTAGAAGCGGCAAAGTCATTAAGAGCATGGGTCTATTTTTTCGGTTGCGATTCGAGCGTGGTTATCTGCGGGGTCGTCTGTAGAGACGAGATGTTGTTCGTAAAACGGAAAATTGGTATTCTCTTCAATACACAAACACGTAGTTAACATTAAAAACAGGTGACAAAAATCCTGAGAAGAAACTAAAAATTACTTCTTATATATATAATCTTATTTAAAATATATCGGGTGATCCAAATACCAGTTTCTTTTTAAAAATAAAATAAAATGAACCAAAACCAATTTCTTCCCCGTATATTATGGCTTTATTAGAAAGAGCATACATTTTCATTATTTATGCAACACTATTTAATTCATGTAGCTGCCTTGGCTGGCGTCGCAGTAGCGCATCCTCTGAACCCATTTTTTCAAGACCTTGTTGACGGTTTCTGGCTCTATCTCACGAATGGCTTGGACGATATTCACTTTCAGGGTCTGAATGTGTCTGGATTGTTCACATAACATCAATCTCTCAGGGCATCTTAGAAAAAAAAATTCTAACGGGGTCAATTCGCAGCTCCGAGGCGGTTATTTAAGATCGTCAAGAAGGCTGATAATATGATTGGCGTACTTAGCGCGCAGAAGATCGTTTTTTTTTGATGGGCTGTGTGGCATGACGCACCATCTTGCTTGTACTAACACCTTCCAAGTCCATGTGTTCAATATCAGCCCACAACAAGTCGATGATCATGGTTTCGTAGGGCTTACTTGACGGGAATGGCGTTTCCAACAGTATTTTCGAAAAAAATTGACTAATAATGCCACCACTCCAAAATCCACACCAATCTGCTACTCTCTACAGATGCATTGACTTCTCGATAATCACGTGCAGGTTTTGCGATCCCCCGATGCGGAAATTTTGTTTGTTAACATATCCGCTCAGATGAAAATGCACCTCCTCAAAAAAAGATGATTTTAAAAGAGAAATCCCATAATTCCAGCTCTGGTACATCTTATGTGAGTGTTGATTTTTCTGAGGTTCTCGACACTACTTGGAAAATGCAGAGAAAGACTCCTACCACTGATATGGTGTAAAGCAGTTCAGACGATGACAAGGCCTGTATTATTATTATTATTATTATTATTATTACTTTATTATACTAATTGAGAACAATCAGAAATATTAGAAAATTTGAAGATACTACTATGAATGCCGATAGATGGAAAATCCAAGGGGAATACCAAGTCAACGATTTTATTTTAATAAAAGTTCCACATCAATAAAATATTAATTAATGAGGTGAGGTCAACACAAGACTTTCTTATGCGTATGAGAGTTTCAAATTATACAAAACTTGTTCCAAATTGTTTTAAATACTTTTATATTCTTAGAAAAATAAACCTGTGAGTAAGTGTCTTGCTTCAAATCCCAATATTAAGAATTTTTTATATAAACCTTATTCAAAATCATATTATAAGTACATACTTCTATTCTCTTAATAAGTCTATAGAATAAATACTCTGCGAGATATTCGAAAAAAGTGCTACTCGCTGAGAATAAAAGTGTTACTTCCGGTCCGAATTTTGAAATTTAATTTATACAAAAAATATTCCAAATCCAGCTTTAAATACATTTGTTTTTACGGCATATTTAAAAAAAAGTCGCTCTTCCATAAAAGTCTTAGTTTTGGTCGGAGTTTTGATTTTTTTTATAAAAAAGGTATTGAAAATCAAGCTTTACATACTTTTATACTTTTAATGCACTTGTCTAGAAAACATGACTTGCGTAATATTTATTAAAAAAAACTGGTGGTCGATAAGAGTAAAAGACCAGTAGGAATTCTGAAAAACTTTTTTAATAAAATTCTTCTCAAACTTAATTTTCAGTACATTTGTATTTTTTATGAATTTGTTTAAACTTAGTAGTAGACGAAATATTGGCAAAATTCGATTTCTTAAACGTAAAGTTAACAATAATACTTCATATCTTTTTTTGCAAATAAGTTAATAATTATTATTATGATACTGGAAACAAGTAACATTCTTCAAATAAGGAGAAAAATTAGAGAGAGAAAAAGACAATAAAAGATCTAGTCGTAGTAGTAACTAGCTTTCTGGTCTTCATACGCGGCTTACTAAAAACTAATCTTGACCTACAGAATTTAAAATAAAAACAAACGAAGGTATAAAAGAGAAAAGGTAATTATCGTAAATATTGAAAGGGAAATATATAATAAAGAACTGAAAGATATAAAATTCTTTATTATATAAAGAACTGAAAGATATATAATTCTATTTAAAACGAGTATATTCAAGAAGATTACTTAAATGATATACTATCGTCAACAATAAGACCTCGTAGCAATGAAGTGTAGTATTTTGGAATTTTATTAACAACTTGGCTTGTATTATTTATAAACATATCCCAATAATATTTATAGCTTTAACCTTGTCTCTTGCAGTGAATTAGTATTCAACCATGTCGCTATGGTAAACGGGAAAAATTATAGTATAGTTATTTCTCTGTAAACTACTTTTTATAATAAACGAAGTCTTTAGAAACATTTATTTAGTTCGCAACGCGTTCTGAAATTGAAACTGAGATTAACAATTTTCACATCGAAAAAATGGCCGTTTTGCAATACAAATAGTATATTTCTCTTTTTATATACTAAGTATGTACAATTATATTTTTTTTACAATAATAATAATTTATTTATTGTTATTATCATTAATAATGCACAATTAGATTTAAATAACAAGGAGAAAAAAACAAATATCAACAAACAGTGCGCATTGCATACAAAGTCAATTTCGCATAATCTCTAATGTTGCAAGTCACATTTCAGAAAATTGCCTATTGAATAAAAACTGTGATGACTGAAAAAGTCCTCCAGCTTTTTTTTTTTTAGTTTTTTTTTTTTATGAAAAACTTGTCACTTTCAGATGGTTCCTAATTTTTGTTTGCATGCGGTGATATGGAATATGCAACTGTTATGTGTGGCACGTTTAGTAATTATGATGCTCTCCACTCAATATGTAATTTTCTGGCTTTTTCCTAACATATTACATACAAGTACGCATAAGTAATCTACGCGAGGTAAGATTCTCTCTTATTTAAAAAGTTTCTTACAACTCTCCGCATATTTCAAATTACACAGAGCTCTAATCTCTTTCTTTTGAATGAGGGAGATTCTTCTGCTGCGGATGACATGTCCCAGAACAGAATTCCGTATCTGAAGTTCGCAAAATAGGCACATTTTGAAGGGACATGGCTAGAAATGTCTTGCTCCTCTGTAAGCTGTATATAGCTAATTCTGATATATACTTCTCCCACCTAAGTTTATTATCGATCGTGAGCTTCTGATATCGAATGATATGGGCGACTGCTCATTTCTTCCATAAAAGACAGGCACGCTGAGTTTTAGCGTCATTTAATTTTTATTTTAATTTTTTCGGACCTTTGTGTTATTTCACTCATCTGCGCTCTTTTTCAGTTTCATCAGTAGACTTTCCGGTTACTGTGCAAGATGTATCATCGGCATAGAGATTACTTTTGTGTACATATTATTGCTTTTGGGAGATTATTAATATACATCAAGAATAATATTGGTCCCAGTATTGGTCCTTATGGTACCCCTCTATGAGTTGGTCCTATATTGGATATTTTTATATTTAAATCCACTCTTTGGCATCTTCCTTTTAAAAACTACACACCACACAAGTCAGTGCTATGTCTGTAATACCATAGTGGTATAGTTTTGTTTTTTTTAGTAAAATTTGGAGATTTACCGTGTCAAAATATTTACTGATGCCATAGGCCATGAGGTACAGCTCTAATAATAAAAACAAATTTCTTCTAACACGTCAAGTGTCAAGGAAAAAATGAGGTGTGGCCACCACGCGACTTTCTTATACGTGTGTGCGTGTCAAATTATATAGAAGTTATTCTAAATTAAGAATTAAATACATTTATCTTCTGAAAAAATAAACAAAACCCTACTGTACTGCTTTTGTTCTCTTAATAAATCTCTATAGAATGCATACTTGGCGAAATATTCGAAAGAAAATGCTACCACTAAGAGTAAAAGTGTTACTTCCGGTCCGAATTTTGAAATTTCTTTTACACAAAAAATATTTCAAATGTAGCTCTAAATATATTTGTGCTCTTGATAAATATATATAGAATGCATAATTTACGAGATACTTGCAAAAATCGCTATTCGATAAGAGTAAAAGTGTTACTGCCGGTCCGAATTTTGAAATTTTTTTTATACAAAAGATATTGAAAATTAAGACCCACTTCCGATAGGAATTTCAAAAAACTTTCATAATAAAATTTTTCTCAAATTTAATTTTGAGTAGATATGGATTCTTTATAAATTTGTATAAACTTAGTAGTTGAAGAAGTATTGGCAAAATTCGATTTTTTCACTGAAGTAAACTTCTACGTCCGGTCTGCCGATTTTACTGAAACTCTAATCAGACCTGAAGAGGGAGATTATACTCGCAAATACAAAATTTGGAATTGATATCTACAGCGGTTTGACCGCTATCGTTGTCACACACACAGCCAGAGACAGACACACACACACGCACACAAACACACAGGCATTTTTTTTAAACCACTTTTTTGATATCAGGGAACTTCAAAACGTGGACGTCTGCAAAAATCTTGAGGTCGAAAATTTTCGTCATCACAATACTTCCTTATACCACGTACAAGAAAGTAAAAATAATAAATATTAATATTATTTAACATTAAATAAATATGGACTACTTTAAGGAATTGTTTGTGAAATTAGATTTATAATATACGAAATTTAAGAATGCCTTATTAGTTAAACTCTAATTTATTAATCCCGGATAAAATTATTAACGGTGCAAACGGGCTGTAATGAATAAGAAAAATTCGCATGATGGGCAGTGTATTCTATGAGCCTCTAAATACTATTCCGTTTCATTCTAAACATATTTATCATGCATCTCTATATTTCACGCTTAACAGTAATAATAAACACAAATAGATCTGCATTTCCTGTTTAGTAATAAAAAAAAAGAGATACGCAGGAAACGTACAAGCATATAAGCCCGTACAAAAACATCAGATGCGTAAAGCGTGTTTGCCACATAAATCCTTCATCTATTGTGCGCTAACCAGTGACTTCTCACTTAGCGCATTTAACTGTGCTAAATGGAAGCCGCCTCGCTTCTGCCGTCGATGGCCAGCAAAAAGCAAACATGCGAAACAAGCTGAAGTATCTAAATGCATTTGAAGACGTTACTGTTATTAAGCAAACAACAGATCCGCAGTATTAAGTATCGAATCCTGACAGATGGACAGCGCCGTCTAGCTGGGATAAGCGCACAAGCGTGACATACCACCACTCATTAGAACGTTAATTATCAGATATCTGTGCGGATAAAGATTTTATGTACGTTTTTCTTGGGATTTTGGTATTTCATAATTACGAGTAGTACTTTGTAGCAGCAATTATAAAATCGGAAGCAATAAAATGTGATTAAAATAACATATGCTGTTCCTCAAGGGATTTCAATGCATATCTGTTAAATGTGAAAAGTAATTACATTCTAGCGATTTCCTGAAATTATCGTCGTTTGTTATTTGAAATAAAATACAACATTATATCACCATTTCGTTAATTTAACTGGGAATTTAAAATAAAAAGTTTTAAAAATGCCATACGACAACTGAATATTTTTGCTATGGGTTTTCAGTTGCGTGAATCGCTCATTCAAAAAATTCAGACTAATGTCCAAAGTTTTAACACATCCACCGCTTAACCACGTAGTAGCGCACAATAGTTTCAAAGTTAATTGTGAAACATATTTTTTAATAATAATAATAATGATAATAATACCCTTTTTCTAATCTGGTGTCATAACAACGCTATAAACGCATCGAAAACGATGCGTTTATAGATTATCTAGTTCAATTTAGTTTTTCGAGGGTGGCTACATATCGATGGTATTTTTCCAAAAGGGCGATTGCACCATTTCGTTGTTTCGACAAAATTGGAGAAAACTGTTCTGGAAATATATGGGCGACTAAATTGAAAAAAAAATTGTACTCAAACCTTTCACATTAATAATCAAATGAATAAGTAATCAAAAAATACAAAATTAAATGTACTGTTAGTTTAAAATTTAAGTTTTTGTGTATATTGGCCCTTCTTCCAGAATAGTTCTGGTATATATGGTGTATTGGCCCCAAGTTCACCATTTTGCTTAAGTATTATATTCATTCGCCCAAACCTCTAATTGAGACTTGGTGAGAACTTTTAATAATTAATTACAATAAAATCATAATAAATATTTCAATGAAAGTCAAATAAGAAAAAAAAAATTTGTCGAAAAATATGAAAATACAAATGAAATTAAAGTAACAAAAAACTACAATAATAGGGAAAAAATCAATAATTGAGTGCAATCTTCGTCCTCTTCATCGATCTCCAAGAGCCTATCTTCCGCGTTTGGTTTAAATGACATAGATAGGTACTCATGGTGATATTGCAGTTCCATTCGTGCACAACTTCCTCAATCCATGATAAACTAAATTTGCCTTTTGTATTATCTTCTGTGGCAAGGTATTACTTGTATATTGGATACAAATTGGAGACATTGCGAAAGTTATTTGGCAAATATTTTTCGGTAGTATCTTTCCTATAATAATGCGATGGAACTGGCGGTAGTTCGTTGATGAACGAAACGACTATATATCGACGCTGGCAGCAGCAGTTTTATTTTATGGGATATGTTTTCCGCTTTCATCATTTTTCGAGGTTTTGATATCACTTCCACCATTTTCAGTATAACGGAGAAGCTTATCTGTTACATCTAGTATATCTATAAAAAGTCTGCAAATCTTAAATTTTCCATTAAGGTTTGGCAAATAATAATCTCTTGTAAGAGATTTTCGGCTTTGCGATTTAACCCTTTTTCTTTCGATGTCATGACATCTATGTAGTTGAAAAAAAAGTCTTGTCTTTGATGACTGAATGACCTGTGCTAAAAAACACTATGAAAATCAATGGACAAAGATTAGACCCCTGAGGGACCCACAAGGTAGCAACATATTCGTTCGAAGGATAACGCTTGTAGAATATATGCTGACTATCGCCTGTTAGATAGGCATGACATGAAAAAAGAAACTAGCTGCGCGCTGAATCCAAACGAACTGGGTTTAGAAAAGTCGGTATACAAGACGGCAACTTGCTTGCATGAATTTAGTGTGCGATAAGATTTGAGTAAATTGACACAGGTTGTTAAATTTTTTTTGAGTACTCTGTATGTCCTCATTATTTTGATTTGAATTTGATGATTTGTTAGAATGTTGGTTCATTAATTTCGAGCACGCTATATGTTATGTATGAATTTTGTTCCATTTATTTATCCTTAGAATTATTATTTTATTTTGTCAGGTTTTGTCATTTGTACGCAGGCATATTTCTGTTAGAATTATTCTTATTCATTTCCTTTATTTTATGGGCTTGCAAATTCTTGATAAATATTGTTAATTTCTCCCTGTGTCGACATCTGCCGTCAGTGAGCATTTGTTGTTGGTTAGCAGTTAACTACCGCCGCTACTCAGAATTAATTTTGCTTAAATGCTATTATGTGTGTGTTATAATTTCTCTAAATATATTTAGCCCTCCTTTGCTTCCGTGTGTAGTAATTTTTCATTAGCAATTATCGTCTGTTTCATTTGCATTTTATTTAGCATTAATTGAACTCTGGTTGTTAGTCGCCCCTTTGTGGTATATTTTATTCTTGACTAAATCAACCGATTAAAAAAATTCTTTCACTGCTGAATAGAGGAAACATTTAAAGTTTTCAAGCTTCCCCCCGCTACGTCGCCATTGGTTCACTGAGAAAAATGAAAATGTAAATTTAAGAAACCGTGTGGCGTCCACTTAACCATCTTATTCTTCAAAGGAGCTTTCTATTTTATTTGAATATTATTAGTTGAATAAAATAAGAAAGATTCTGCTCAACATATTCTATTTTCAATATATTTGACATACTAAAAGTATTTCCGGTGTCTGAATATTTAAATTTATCCGTACGTTTGAATCAACATGTTTTTATTTTAGCCTTAGAAATTCTAAAACTCCCTTGCTTGAACTATCTTAGAATATTGTACTAAGGCGGCGCCGGCATGCACAAAATATCCAGATTGAACCAGATGTACTAAAGAGCATTGAGGAAAAGAACACATTAAAGTCTCCAGTTGTTTCCTTTCTTTTTACTGGTTTATTCAATCATAGTGCGAAAAAGGGATACCTACAATGCAGGGTGTATTACAAGGTTTGTTAGACAGTAAAAAGTAATTGTCTTTTAATATGTACGGAACATACCTATGGATGTTGGGGATAAGTTAGATAAAGATAACAATAACATAACGTTTCCGAAATTAACAATACTGCATCACCGGGTTCTTTGTAGCGAGGAGGATGGTGTGTGATTGGTGGAAATAAGTTATACGCAGTTCGGCAATTATTTGCTATGATTAGGTATTTCATCTTGTACGCACAACTATAACGTGAAATGGACGACGTAGAAGAATAGTTGGTCAGTTGGGGATTTTTCGAATATGTAATGTATAGTTCTAGCATTAGATTTTTCAAGAGTTTAAATATAATAGGAATTTAAATTTATCTTGAATTAGAACACTTACGTTAAAACTCAAAACTGTTATTATACACCTAACAAGTAAGTATACTATACAACATTTTATTTGTATGTCTTCGGAAACTCTATACAGATTTGATGTTACCGAATGTAATGTAGTATTATAGTTCAAGAGTGTATTTAAACACGAATTAAGTATAGTTACTGACGGTTCAACATAAATTTAAGTCATCCATAGATTTTAAACTCATACTGACCAAATTCAGAAACGTATAGATTGAAAATTGAGTGAAACCTCATATTTCTTGCATTAATAGACTAGAATATTTCATTCAACTGAAAAAGGATTTCAAAGAATCACAAAATGTTATTCGTTTAATAAATACGAGTTGTTGACACGAAATTATTCTAACTCATAAAATAAGTTGATATTGTTAGGCAAAGATTGAAATGGGTGGGACACCTAGAAAGAATGGGTGAGGACCGAATCCCAAAGAAGGTATATAACGGTTTAGGGGAAGAGGACGACCAAGACAGAGGTGGGTGGACAACATTGTGGAGGACGCTAAACAACTACTGAAAGTTCGCAATTGGAAGGCAACAGCAAGGCAGCGAGATGTCTGGAGGCAGAAAATATGGGAGGCCCAGGTCCAAATGGGACTGTAGTGCCACGAAGAAGAAGATTGTTAGGCCAAAAAATACGTGTAGTTATTGCAACATATTTCATTTGTCTATTTAATTAATAATATTTGTTCATACAATACACGAAACTGCTGCGCCAATGTGCAAGTGTCAACAACTAAACTTGCATTGCATCAAAACGTATGAGGTATTAATTATAGGTGAATAAACACGAATGTTGACTGAAAGTGTTTTGTGTTGACTGAACATTTCATTTTTCTCGGTGGTTGAGACAGGAAGGTATAATTTATGCCAAAAGATAGATCTATAAAAATAAAAATTGACGTGTCCGAGAAAAATTTCCAACAAGTGGGGATAAAAATTTAACGAATTATATGCATATAATACGGACTACACATTCAGTATGTTCCTTAGAGCGTCTACAATTAAATATAGAACAACTTTCAATAAAATGCTAATAGATTTAATTTATATAACATATATCCGCTGAAATTTATATTATTTCGTATGTAATTGTTTATATTGAATGTGTTTTTTCAATATTAAGGGATACTTAATCAGTTTATTAACAGCAATTACAATCCATAAACCGTGTGAATATGGATACAATTCGTATTAACACATCTACAGATGACTTAAAATTTTCACACTTTAATAAAGTGAATGTATTCCTACAACCACAATATACAAATTTGAATCCAATGAATAAAACATAATCCTCCTATTCCTTACACACATATAGACTCTCATTTTGAATGTAATACGTTACTAAAATTAATATTTTTTTTTTTGGATTCTATTGGAAATACACACCAATGGATATTAAGTTAGAATAATAAAGAAGTCACCAGATGTTGATATTATATATGTATAGACACGCATACAGAGATAAATAAAAACTTCCTCTACGTGGTATTTCTTTCAAGTTTAATTACCTTAGTATATCATATATCGTCATCGTCCTCGCCATCATCATCATCATCAACACCGTCATTAAGCGGCCGCGTTTATGCAATTATGTAATTATTGTGAAAAACGCGTTAATTGCTGATACGGTGAATGTAATTGAAGTGATTTTTTGATGATGAACAGTTATCCTCGAGTATGCGTACTCAGAGTACAGATCAGACCATGAAAAGCGGTTTATTAGTCGTGATTATGAAAGTAATACGTCATTAATATTATTCATGTTAAACACAAGAGGGTCTCTGTAACTGTACTTGGTAATATGAAAGTAACTCATGTTACAATGGATGTATATAGGCATATAAGAATATATTTCTTGAAATATCTCGAGTGGAAAAGCATGCATGTCCTTTCTGTTATGACGGGTGTTAAAAAAGATGGTGTTTTTTGTCAGGAGAATTTATATTTAACCTGTACGTTTTTATAATATTAACAATTATCGCATCCCCCCTTCAGCAGTCTTAAGTATTATTATTTCTAATTAATAATAATAATAATAATAATACCCTTTAATTGCATATTGTATAAGGAAAACAAACGCAAACGTCAAACACAATTAATCTTTGAATATTATAATTAAAAATATATGGTCAAGAAAATAACAAACAAACATAAACTATATAAATATGATAAATATTGGTTTCTTGTCCGTACTATTAAATAATAGGTAATAGTCTATTACTAATAGATTTTCAAGATAATCGGAACGTGTGCTAGGAATTAGATACTCCTTTATTCATTAACTCTATATATCGCCACTGTTATGTGGCTTCTTCAGGAGTGCTACAAAAGAATTTAACAAATAAGCAGGAATACTCTAATACAAAGGTGAATATTCATTTACAATTTGAGTACGATTTGACAAACAAATATCACTTTAGCATAACAATAAAAGTTGTAAAAACATTAACCAGTAAATCAACACGTTTCAAAACACATTTTTAATTGAAAATGGATTTTGTAATGTAATACTCAAATAATTATAATTTTGTAAATGGTGGAGTTGTTTTTAATTAGTTACTTGGTCGATGTTGCCTTTTTTAACGTGTTGATTTACTGTTTAATGTTTTTACAACTCATACTCAAATTGTAAGTGAATATTCACCATTGTATTACAGTGTTCCTCCTTACATGTTAAATTCTTTTGTAGCATTTAATTTCTAGCACACAATCCGATTATCCATAGAATCTACTAACTAATATACATAGAATTTGACGAAATTCAGTTTTATTTCACTATTAGTTAATTTAAAAATTTTGTTTACAATCTCAGTGGAACGGAATAAGGGTTTGGAATATTTTTAAATAAAAGAAACTCTGTCTAGAGCTTCGTTTTGGTTGCTAATTCCAAACTTTTGCAGACCTGTTAATTTTTGGAAAGACATGAATTACAAATATTATTGATTTAAAATGAAGAAAACAAGCAACTTGGTTATTAACAAATTTCTACATATTAATAATGTGACAAAAAAAGAGGTGTGGCCACCACACGAGTTTCTTATACGTATAAGCGTTTCAAATTATACAAAATTGTACTAAATTGTTTTATATTGTTTGAAAAATAAGCCAAATTTAAGAATTTTTTTATATAAAAATTATTCAAAATCCTATTATAAGTACTTCTATTCTCTTAATAAATCTCTATAGAATACATACTTTGTGAGATATTTGAATCAAAGTGCTACTCGCTAGGAGTAAAAGTTTTACTTCCGGTCCGAATTCTGAAATTTCATTCATACAAAAAATATTCCATATATCATCTCTAAATACTATATATAACTCTGTAATAGTCAGTTTCAAAGTATTAACGTCTTACATGTTTTTGGTGTGAAATTAAATAAGCAATTCAAAAATAAACTAACATACAATTTGAAAAAATTGACTTTTATACAAAAACGTGTCGTGTAATTTTAATCCAGTTTTCTGCACATGCAGTTAGTAACTGTAAAAAAATAAAATATGTTGCTTTTAGGACCTCTTATTGTAAACAATACTGCAAAAAATTGTGTCAATCTAATACGTCGTTTTCGAGAAATATAATTTTATACAAACATTGAATTTTTCAGAAAAATGGGAATAAGTCAACAACTTTAGATTTTAGGCCTATACTATCTTATTACTTTTTTACTAAAAATTTTACGGGGAATACAAAAATTTATAATATATAGCGTGTTCCATTTAAAAAACTATAACTATGGTTAGCTACCAAGTTATGGAACACTCTGTATAATACAAAATATTTTTTGAAATGTGCTCCTAATGAGCAGCTATCATAAGAAAAAAACCGTTTCGAGATATCTTACCCGCGGAGATGACTCATCCTGTATATATAATCATTTCATTGCGACGCATGCAAAATCTAACGAAATTGAACTATCAAAACCAAGTATAATAATTTCAATAATCTAACGCTCATTGCGCATCTAACTTGCTTAAAAGAAACCGTAATCGCTATAATAAATACGTTTTGTCGTACCTGATAACGTTCTTTGTAACGCATAATCGCAAAATTATGAAGTCATTCGTTGAATTTGCTCCGATGTAACCTGCCCACTAGTAAATAAAATGTCTCTCTTTATGTTTATATTAGAATAATGAAAAACAGAATACGATAAGTTTTATCTGCAGATATCCTCGACGTGATCTAGCCACAACATTAAATTACTCTTTTTATACGACTTGGTTATAAGTATTCGCAGAGCCTATTGGATACTATTTAAAGACGCGCGGAAAGAAATGTTGATTTAGTCATTCTAGAATAAATTGGAAAATGTTATTGGCTCATTAAATAATCTCAATTTAAAGCTTAACTTGATTAAATGATTATGCAGTAATGGAAGCTGAAGAACAGGTGTATTTAATTAAAGGGTATAAATTATGTTTTAAAAACATGTTTTGCTTTGAAATTTCGAGTTCTCAAAACTCAAGTTTCGTATATATTGAAGAAATAGTTTTATGTAGACTATGTAATTTATTTTTAATTTTGGAAAGCTGTTGATGCATTAAAAGGAAACCAAATTTTATCGTTACTAAAGTTCAAGTAAAATTAATTCTTCGTTCTCGTAGCACTGTTCATATAATGTACAATACGTAGTCGCACTTTATAAAAGTTGTCTCTAGCACAAATTAATAATTATGCAGAAATACACATCGACTTTTTGAGGTTATGTGGCTAGGGCTACTAATAACGGTGTTGGCAGAAGACTTAATAAAAGCGGAATAGTTATTTACGAACCAAGTGCGGGAAGTCTATTTTCCCGCATCAGCGCACATTGTAAGCACGAGCGACCGCAGGTAGCGAGTGCTTGTAATTGCGCGAATGCGTGGAAGATGTCTTCACGCAAGTGGTTTGTACAATATTTTTTGTACGAACATTAAATTAAAAAAAATATTATTGATTAATGTCATTGGTATCATACCTAAGATAGATTACCTAATTAATTTAAGCATTTCATGTACGTAACTATTACTCACCTTTCCCTAAAATTAAGTTATTATATTCTCACACATGACAAACATGAGGTATTTATTCTTATATTTATAAATTTATAGTACATTTATTGCGTTTTTTGGTTTAAATACAAACAATTCCGAACTGCCAATATGAAATTCATTTGAACCACATCGACATTCATATTATGAATGTCGATGTGGTTCAAATAATCTTGAATCTTGCTTAGATGTCGCTTAAAATGACGTTAAATAGATGGCGCCACAATTTTTTTGGAAGAATTTTTAATTATTATTCATATTTCCCCAACTTTTAGTGAAGAATAGTGGAGGGAAGTAGTATTTTATAGACTAAATTTTATTACTACCAAGTTAGATTTTTTTTTAAATGTCCCAAAGTGCCAGTGTTTTTTTCAATTTTTACAGTCGCCTCAACCGGGAAAACGTATTTCCCAGTCGAGCTACACATGCGCCAAATGTCAGTTTACAGGCGGTGAGTACAAAAAGATTTATTGAAGAATTGTGAGAGCACGACAAAAATTACGCGAACAATAAAGACTTCAACAAATTTAGGGCCAGCACAAAGGGTGATTTAAGAATTGTAAATATTTGAAACGACAGCGTCTGTGTTGAAAACCAAATTGAGATAGGAGTTTTCGTGTAGACTGGGTTAAAATAATTTACAGCATTATTTTCATGATTTATGAAAGGATGAGACGTTTATTGCACGATGTCACAATGGAAATAAGTTTAATAAATATGGTTGCTAGATATTCGGAAGACTCAGTGTAACTAGGCATCCTAAATAAGAACCAATGTGCGGAAAAATGGAAAACCATTACTTTTTCCAACAATATCTAGGATTGTTTTTATCGTGGATGGAACCTCAAGGATTTCCCAACATGACCATATAGTTATCCATAGAGTAGAAGAAAAGGCTACAGAAGTAGAATGCTCGACCATGTCTGCGGATCTCATTATTAAAGGAAATATTCAAGGCACTCAAAATTGCATGTTAAATTTAATTTGTATAATTTATACACATCATAATTACTACCTACTATAGAAAATAATGAACCACATAATGCGATAGATAGAAGATAGGAATAGAGTTACCTTTAATTAGATACGTTGACAAAAAGGGACATGCAAGCCGAATAGTTTGGTTGCTAGTATTTTAAAAAATTTGACTTCGACAAAATACTGTCAAGCTATAATATGCAAATTTCGTTAAAACAAATGTAATATAAAAATAAACATTGAACAGAGTACCAAATAATAAAAGATAGCTTTGGAATATATTCGAGAATAATTCTTATTATCTACCAAGCTATCCAACGTAAAGTAATATTTGATTTTTCAACATCATTCATTAAAGATCACATATTTATTCCAACGCTTTTTCAATAAGGCCATGTCTTCAAAAAAAAAGCTCTTTTGATAAATCCTCATAAATATTGCTAAAGCGACTTTTAAATTTAGGAAAGAGCCATTCGGTGCCAAAGATGGACTGTAGGCTGGATATTCCATCTGTACAAAGCCGCACTCCTCAACTACTGCATAGATATGACAAACTTTGTAAACTCTGCAATTGTCATGAAGCAGGACAATCTTTAAATCACAGTTGTAGCGTCTTTTCTGCGGTTTTCAATTTTCCTCATTGTTCCCTAATAGGCTTCCCCAGTTATGCAGAAGCTTTTTTGATGTATTGAATGAAGAGGATTCTTTCAATACCCGAAAACATCCCCGTCAAGAACTTTCCTTGTAAATTCTGCGTTCTTGTCATTTTTAGGCGATGGAAATCTCTGCAGAAGCACTGTATGGATCAGTGGATACCAGAAAACACCCCAGTCTCAACACCTGTTATAATTTTAACATCTTGGTCGTCAGCCAAAGTTACCAAGTTCTCTTCGCAAATGTATTGCAGGCACAGGTTTTGTTCGGATGTAAGAAAATTTTAAATCCAACATGTTGAAACGTCATTAATCCTAAAAATTTGTGCAAAACTTTTAATAGGTACTGTAGCTTTCGATATCGTTACTTTGATCTGCTAATAACACAACCTCAACTATCTTGATACTTTAGTTGATTCTTATTTTAACAGACGCTGGCCATCTTGAGTCATCTTCAATTGATACCCTACCCTATCGAAAACTTTTAGACGACACGGCATCTTCCTCATACTACAAATCATCCTCTGGGGTGAATATTCATGCATTCATTTCTTCCCTTGTCGAGATTTTGTCTACGCTTCTGTGTTCTAACTGAATTTTAATCATTTATTCACAACATTTTTCAGAAACAACAAAACTTTTTAGACGTGAAGTACATTTGGTCAGTAAGCATCTTAATTCCATAGTAACTTGCCAGAAAAAGCAGTTCTTATTTGTTTTTGCCATAAAGGTAATTTAAAAATCTTCCTTTTATTTATAAGGTAGAAAATCTTAAAAAATTAAATAGGTATATGTAAAATACATCACATATCAAAGAATTTAAAAAGGGGAATCGTATATATATTTATACGCATTATCATTCACAAAACATGTTGGTTTACATTTAATTTATATCCCAAACAATTGTAAAATAAATGAGGCCAATAATTGACAATGTATTTGTTTTCAAAGTGCTTATTTCTAAATTTTCTTGTAGATTTAATTCTTTTCTAAATAAATAAAACAACACTTGCAGCAAATGGACCACCCGCCTTACATCTGAGGCTTGGGTATGAGTAATTACTTTTTGTTTAGTACCTAACATAACAATAGAGCTTCAGGGGAAACGTTTTCAACATGATAACGAGATGCATGCGGTTGCAATAGGTAATTTTACGAAAAAGACTACTGATTATTTTTATGCGGGCACTATAATTATTAATTAAGAGATGTGTAGTGAGTGTATTGAAGTAGGAGGTGATTGTGTTGAAAAATAATGAACATTTATATGGTTCTTTAATAGTTGGGCCGGGAATTTATGGCGCTTACATACTACGTATTTATATGCACATCCCAGCTTTCGCTCCTTATAATATTGCGTAACATCATATATTATATAGAATTGTACGTACAATACCTACGCGACATATTTAAAATATCAAACTGAAATTCATATAAGGTGAATTTATGGACGAATGTTTTCTGACCCGGCATTGAAGTCACCGTTTTCTCGCAACGTTAACGCATCCGATAGCTGAATATACTGGCTTGGACCGATTCCTTAAAAGGTTCCTGAGTGGCTGCTCGTAAATTCCGAATTATTGTTGTGTATATATACATATAGATGTATGTGTGTGTTTGCCCTTCCCGCAGTTGAGGTTATCTACCTGTGGGATTAACTCTCGGCTTTGACACATTATAGAGACCCGTTTCTTCGGCGTTTCTATTTCTACACTGTTGTCTTTTAAGTTATGGGGTCGAAAAACGTTCTTACAGTACTTTATTAGACAGTGTCACGACACTTACAGATCGTTCTCTACACCTCTTGCTGTTTTATTATTGGGAATATCTTCTATTGGTCTTATTTATATATATTTGTATCTACCGGTAACCTATACGTATACAACTGTATTTATTTATCTATATTTGCACGGAATATATACGTAATGTATAATATTGTATATATAGGGTCCCACCTAAACTGCGTTCCTCCATACCTAACACTCTTAACTATAATTGCAATTACAAAAAAAATGTGGTGTGGCCACTACACGATTTTCTTATACGTATGTACGTTCGGAATTTTTGATGCAAAAGTTGGTCCAAATTAAGTACCTACATATACTACTTTTATCTGCTTAATAGAATAAACCTGTTAATAAGTGTTACTTCCGGTCCAAATCTTAAAATTTTTGTTATACAAAAATTATTCCAAATTCAGATCTATCTAGTTTGATACTCTACATAAATTTCGAGAGAGATAGAGAGAGGGGGGAGAGGGGGAGGTGGAGAGGGCTGGGGAGGGGAGAGGGGGAGAGAGAAAGAGAGAGAGACCATTCTTTTGGTATCAGGGGACTTCTAAACGTGCAAAAATCTGAAGATCGAAAATTTTCGTCATCACATTGTTCCTTATAAAAATGTAGTGGTTCCTATATTTCTTCTTTGATTTGTTCCAATAAATCAACGATTGTAAAATCACTCATATTTTAAGTGTTTGTGTGCAAAGAATAACTTTTAGTTTGCCTATTGTTTGATTATTTGCAGACATAGTTGGTTTCTTGCACGAAGACGTAATTCCTTTTAACATCAAAAAATGCTTAGTAATATTTTTATCTTATAGTACTTGTCCTTTTTTACTTTCTTATACGTTATATGATCATAAAATGTTTGACCACGAGATTCTTACAGATATCTACGTTTTGCATTTTTTTGGAAAAAAAAAGTGTTTTTTGCAAATATTCCTGCGTGTGTATGTTCTTCTGGTGGTGTGTGATCACGATAGCGGCCAAACGGAGAAAGCGATCACATGACCACACTTTATATTTAGGAAATAATCATGCTTGCAAGTAGTCGTAAATCAAAATTAAAACGTAATGATACTGACAATATTGAATTTTCAATGAATATTTTTAAGGGTTTTGTATACCAATTTTGCAGCCATCAGATCTAAAATTCACTATATGTTTTAAACACATTTTTATTCTCTCTGTTGTCTTACCGTTTTGGAGATATTTAACGGTTTTTCTTATTGTATTTTTCAACAATTAATAACTTCTTAATTGTTAATTGTTTTAATTTGTATCCATTGTTTTATTCCTGCTACGCCCCTTGATGACATTCCTAATTCTAGCAGTGTTTCAAAAGAAATCCTCCAAGACATAGAATATATAGCCCAATCTTTGAAGAAATAATTTCGTTTGTGTTGAACAAAATGTATGGGAGTTTGAATATTAAAAGATAGATAAAAAACTGTGTTTTCTCTTTCTACTTATTAGATTAGTAAAAGTATGCTACAAGACGTTTGTGATAAACCATTAATATATTACTTATAATAAGTCTTATACCTGCAAAATATAACGGAGAATTGACCATTTTAGTATTAGTTTCTTATGTGATGACGAACATTTCTGACCGCAGATATTCACGTTTTGAAGTCCTCTGATATCGAAAAACTGATTCTTGAAAAATGCCTGTGTGTATCTTTGTCTATCTGTCTCCAGTAGATAAGCTATGAGAGTTCTGGCGCAAAATCCCATATGATTTAACATAGGGGTCTAAAATTACTCCCCCCCCCCCAACTTCTGACATCACGTGACCGAAAGCAACACCCCCGTTAACGGCTTCTGAAGAGTTTTGAACAGCTTCTGAAGAGCTTTGAACAGCTTCTGAAGAGCTTTGAACGGCTTCTGAAGAGCTTTGAACAGCTTCTGAAGTGCTTTGAACAGCTTCTGAAGCCGTTAACGGGGGTGTTGCTTTCGGTCACGTGATGTCGGAAGCTGAAGTGGTGGGAGGAAAAAGTAATTTTAGACCACTATGTTAAATCATTTGGGATTTTGCGCCAGAACTCTCATAGCTTACCTACTGTCTCCCTGTCTCTGACTACGATAGCGGTTAAACGGATAACCCGATGCAAACCAGACCTTATATTTAAAGTACAGTGTGAGTAGATATGTGTAGATTTTCAGTGAAATTGGTATACAGGAAGTATACTAGTCACCAATATTTCATCAAGGTTAAACAAATTTGCGAAGAATACGAATGTACACAAAAGTGAATTTTAGATAAATTTTAAAAAAATTATGAAATTCCTACTGGGTGAAGGTTTTTTACTCTTATAGGAAAATAGTTTTGTGCAAATATCTCGCAAATTATGCTTTCTAAACAGGTATGTTAAGAGTATGAGAGTATTTATAGAATGATTTTGAAGAATTTTTGTATAAGAAAAAAATTCAAAATGCGGACGGGAGATAGACTTTCACTCTTATCTAATAGCAGTTTTTGAAAATATCATACAAATTATGCATTCTATGAAGATGAGTATTTGGGGTTCAATTTGGAACATACAAGAAAAAGAATTAAAATTCGGACCGGAAGTAACACTACTCACAGGTTCATTAAGACAATAAAAGTATTTGAAAATGTAAATGCTGAGATAATTTTCACAACTGAGATAACTTTCTTGACATTGCTGAATATAGTAATAACGTAACACCTTGAAAATAATTGTAACTAGCATTCTGTATAAAATTATGATTTTACTAATATTTGAATATTTCCAATAAATTCATATCGCTAACACTGTAACTCATACAAACTTTATGACCAAAAGAACACGTCTTCTTGTTTAATTTAGTAGTCAAAACAACGACTTTCTGCTTTGTTTCGTTCTAAAAAAATTATAATTACTTATTCCATAAGTGCCTAGTATATTAAATATATCAAATAACTCCATAAGACCATAACTTATAGCCTATGTATCGTTAATATATAATTCATTTAAGGAGAAATCTAAAAATTTAATAATATTGAGTATGTTCTATATAAAATAACCACATTTATGTGCATTTCCTGATTAAGTGAAAGTGTATCATCTTTGGAAATAGTTTTTATATATGCAATTTTTAAATGTAAACGGTTCGGTATTAAACATTTTTTCGTTATTTTCAATTTCAGCAGCAACATAGTAACTCGAGAAAACGAACGCAATTACGGATTACGGTAATTTTCGGATTTTGTCGTAACTTCGTTAAAGGTTACAACAAAATCCGAAAGAACTGCAGCTGAAAAGAGTTATAACATAATGGGTAGACAATCTTAGGTCATCACACCGTGGGAGTTAAATTCTTTATTGCAAGACAGGCTCTAATTTTTGTGTCTCCCTTCCGAGAAAGATAGATCTTTCCCTTTACAATTCGACCCTCTACCCCTGGTTTGCTACATTCTTTTTTAAATGCCCGAAGGTCAAAAGTCCTGAAGTGAAATAAATGCCGACTATTAAAGGATTTATATATATGGTCTCGCTTTTCTCGACTCCTATTTAATATATTTATGGCCTTTTGTACAGTCTGGCACCCATAACTCAAATATTAGGGTATCTATAATAATGCTGTTTTTGACAAGTGCAGATCATTTTAGTATTATAGCGGATTTTATGAGCATCTCAATAAGTAGATTTATAATTAAAGTTTCACATGCAGTTACTGAAGTATATATCAAATGCGTACATATCCTGCTGCTAATTTTAAGTGTTTTCATTTCATATAATAGTTGGTTCAGGATAAGTTTAGTGTTATTTTGTTGTAAAATGTTGTGAAAATTAAAACTCGGTTTGAGTCAGTGTTACTCAATTTGCATTCCAATAGGCTACAAAAGTTTTTACTAATGAAATTTTCTCTTAAAGGGAAAAGTTTGCAGACCTATCAGGTTCTACTAGGGATTATTATTATTCTATTTCGAACTGCAGGTCGCCGACTTAATATTTATAATGTATAAATACTTTATATTATATTGCCTATTTGTTGAAATATCTACAGTCTAATTAACTTATTGGTTACGTCATATTTCCTTGTAATTTTTTATTATTGAGATAAATATACGATATCTTATTATGTTGCTATTCTTCTTTTGATTAAATTGTTATTATGAATACTTTATTGGCATTGCTGCGGCCTCATCGTCCTAATCGATAGATACAAATAATTTCCTATACCGTTAGTAATAAACTTTTTTTTAAATATCTTACTATATAGAAAGTCCAAAACACATTTTACAGGTCTGCATCGGACGATAACGACATTGAAAACATGTTCACATTTTTTGACTATAAATGACACAATTATGATAGCGAAACTTGATTCGTGATGATGGGGGTGTTTTAAATGTTAAATCGGACTATTTTGACACCATAAACTGTGAATAAAGTACCCTTTTTAGAGGTGAAAATAAATATTTCTTTTCTGCAATTTTGAAGTCATTGCACCCCCACCCCTGAACCTAAGAATACGGTTCTGCATTGTAACAAAAGATACTATGTCGAAAATAAACTCAATGTCTGTAAAAGTTATAAAACAAATTAACGACTGATGTTACGGTTAGAACTGAGGGGTAGTATGGACAAGAACCATGAAAAATAAAGTCCTTACCGACATTAAAAACGGAATTAGTGTAGTATCTGATGTTCAGGTGACACTACCCCCGAATCATGTTTTGATGATTTGAGGTGTGAAACAATAGGCAGTAGAAATACTAACAAGAACATTCAAATTGACCTATCATTTAATATTGGAAATCACATTTGGCCGCGTATTAAAACGATAATGTTGATGTTGATAGATATATACGCCTAATTTTTGGTGCATATAATCCACCTATTATATGCACAAAAAATTAGGCGTATATATGTATTAAAAATATCTAAAAGATCCCGAATTTAGTAAAAGTGTACTGTTCTAATAACCAATAATTAAATTGGAAAAAGTAGTATTTGTCCACAGCAATTATTCGTGAAATAGTAATAACAATAATACATTATTATTAATTATTTAACATTTTGCGGACTATATTACAAAATACCTAACAATAACTTAAAACGATAATAAATGTGCTACATTATAATCTTATATGGTTGAAATTTCGTACCTGGCAATGCACGTCATAATTATGTCACGAATGGCGGCAAAATTTCAAAATAGGTACCACCTATTAAAATCAAAACGTTTTATTCAGAACTACAAAACACTGTTAATTATTCCATTACTTGTGTTTATAAAAATGTTTCTTTTCAATAGCGTACATGTACCTACTTCCATTTATTTCATATATCATAATAAACTCAGATATTTATATTTCATGGCGATGACATACTTGAAAATTTTACTGTGTTGCCGGGACTTGTTATCCCATCCTGAAATGTCATGTTTTACAATTTGTAGCATTATTATATTAATACGCGAACAAAAAACTTTTTACCCCTTTTTAAGCAAAACTTACATTTAAAAGTATCATAGTTAAAGTTTAAATGGAGAAAGAGTGCAGAAAGCTAAAATTTACATGTTACAAATACATTAACGCGACTTTACGTAGCAGTCGACCTACGTATACGAAATCAGAACGTCTCATTCTAGCGTTGGTGTGAAATCCCATGTTTTGACAAAATGATTGTTTTTGAAGGCTGGAATATTTATGTTGTGATTACTGGATTGTGTCGAAAAATAAAGTTATTCTTAATTTAATATACGAAACGATATAATTAACTGGCATCTATATAATATTATATATATATATATATATATATTAATTATTTATTGTGGTAATGAGTTATTTAAATATAGTCATTTAAGTAAAATACATATTTATTACAGCAATAAATGTACTGAAAGAAATTAAAACTGTAGATGTAGCTTGCGCTTGTAATTGTATCTTGATAAAGCCCAAAGTTTAGATAATGCTTCTGTTTGCATTAGTATCCGAATTGAATTTACATTTATAAAATATAGTATCTAAACAATCTTCCCTTGCACACATAAAAATGGATAAACTAGCCAATATCTACAGATGATTGTATATCACCTGTACATATTTTCTAATGTACTTGATAGGGTAAATAATTCTTTGTCTATATATGTATGAATTTCTGCGAATGAGTGACGAAGGCATATATATATATATATATATATATATATATATATATATATATATATATATATTGGGTAGTGGATTCTCAGGATAATCGGACCGTTTCTGTTTAGAAATTAAAAACTCATTTATTCAAACTCTATATATTTCGCCACTGCTTTGTGGCTTCTTCAGGAGTGCTACCAAGAATTATTTTTGTTTTAACAATTAAGGTGGAACACTGTGTCAAATGATAAAAGTTTACTTACAATTTGAGTAATATGAAGAGGAAATACACTTTTTACATAGCCGTAAAAGTTGTAAAAACATCAGACAGTGAAACAACACGTTAAAAAAGACATCGACTAATAATAACTAATAATATATATATATATATATATATATATATAATAAATAATATACACTTTGTACTTACTTAATAATGTTTTAGATTTACCAGTGCTCTAAATAAATAATACATCTTTATTTCCAATACATGCGTATACATGCAATACAAAACATTATTAAAAAATATAAACATATTGCTGTGGCAACATAATTATTTGGTATAAAATAATTATAGTATTGCCATACGTTAGGCATTGCCAAATAGATTATGCTGTGTGCTGTTCCAGCAACATAATTAATAAAAATAATGATAATTTATATTATCTCATATATATATATTCTTATTTTCTTAACAGCACATACCTTATAAGTATACGTGAATTCTATCAGTGTATCTAAATTTCTCTGCTCTCGTCAAATCTCTTGTTTTTCTTTAATAGGGATAAGGTTATAGCTTCTCTTGAATAATACCAGAAACCATATAAAACATAATTGTATATTTTATTCAACATTATTTTTAGAATAGACTATACTATACTATATTCACCAAAATTTTGTAAAAAGAAAACATAATTAAAAGAAAACATTTGTACCGTGTTCTCGGTTGTAATGCTTTATAGAACGAATATATTTTTAATGCTTAATCAAAAATAAAATATTATCCTGTTTCAAAACAAAGAAAATTCAATTAATGTTAGTATTCTATTGATATTTTATGCTAATTCTATACCATCAGTAACATTATATTCGCACGTAATGCTCTGATAAACTTAGAACTTCGCAATGGTCAATGTTCGGAGAAAAAAACTTGAATTTGATTACTGGCAACAATCATTTGCACGCATTGCGTCCAGCATCTCAAAGTCCGCTACCCCAAAATTATTGTGAGAATTAATGATGCTTAATAAAGTGTCAGAGAATATACATTCGCACGTTATATCCTCTTAACACCCAACACCATTAATAATTCTATTTGTGTTGTTAAAAGAAAACTAATGAATGCATATTACTACAGGACAATATCTATTATCCCTGCTGCACAACGTTATATTGAATATACATTTGCACGTTATATTGCAATATACGCATAGCAACATTGATAAATCTTTGTATCGAAAACTTACTTTGTATCATTGAAAAACTCTTCGAATTCTGCCATAGGCATCTCCATTTTTGAAATACCAGAATTATTAACAAAAGAAAAATTATTATTATGAATGAAATTTAAGTACAAATAAAATTAATATGCTAATACAAAAAAATAATGAACGAATATTATCGTGGTGTATCTGACCCTACGATTTAATGTCTTTTCAAGTCGCATTTAATCTCTCTCCAAGTAACTAACTAATTAATAATCTTGTTCATTCTTGTTTTCAATTTATATACCCGGGAAGACACGTGTACCGCTCCCTACGCCATCTTTGGAACTAATATTTAGGTTGTCGCCCTGCGTCTTCAGTGAGATCTCTGCCTTCAAATTGCCTTCTTGACACTAACACACGCACATATATTGTTTTTGACAGTTCATTTACTAAAACGTCAACACATTGAAATTGTTCGCTTATTTAAAAAGTCTTTCACTTAAACTATTTGGTATCTTCCAAAGTAGGTATATTTTTATTAATACAATTCTTCCTTATATTTGTTTATGAATTTGTTACCTTCTTCATTATTTGCCACATACTTCCTTTTTCCATTCACTAACACAATTCTTATTTTTCTTTTATTTTCAGCTTTCGGTAAAATTGGAAATATATTGTAAATAACAGGTATTCTTCTTCCAAGATTACTCGCACTACCACGATCCATCTGGCCTGCTATTTCATCGCTTGTTTCCACCCAAGATTTTTCTAATGGTGATATATTTATCTGTAAGAAACTACAAACGAAGTTTACATCATATTTTCTTTTTGTTGGTCTTAAAACCGTACAAATCTCTCTCTACAGTCAATGAAACATAGTGTTACACACACGAATTCATGAATGTATTTTATTTTTGTTCAGCTGTCTTTATATAAAAAAGAACACTACTGCTGAGTGTGATGTCAAGATATTTTTATATCCTTTTTTATCTATAGTTATAAGTGAAGGTAAATTTTATTGATTAAGTATATTTTAATTTCTTTTATTGAATTTCTATTACCTTATGCACGTTTTCAAGTTCACATAATTTAATCAATTACATTTTTCTCCCATGCATAACGTATTTTATCTTCTTCATACAATTTTACTGCGTTTAAATGACTAATTCTTTTCACCGTTCCATCCTTAAGCATAGCCCTTTCTCGGTTGTTTGTTTTCATTGTTTTTTTATTTTTAAACAACCGTCCATTATTCAAAATGTTCAGTGCAATTTTCACGCATTAAAAAAAATTAGGTTGTTTTTCATTATAGACAAACCATACATCCTGTTTATCTTTTCTATAAAAGAAATATATATAGCTTAGATTAATTTCGTCTTTTATTTTGTACCTGTTTAATATTTAAATTGTAAATATTCATTCATTCTTATGTCTGTGTTTTCTATACTTAAATGTATACTTAGTATACTCTTATGTTGAGAATTTTTAAATACAATAGAATCTGATTTTTACTGTTTCTTTTATATTTTTATACTTAAATTAATTCTTAATGCTATTAATATTATGTTTAATATGCAAGAGATCACGGCAATATGTATTTAATAATATGTTCCTCTCTGTGAATATTTAATAATTTACCATCATAATTTTGATATTTTGCAGGTACAGCAACAAAGGAAAAAACAAGATTTACTATTATAGAGCATAACAAAATGTATATTATTCCTAGTAATAATATTTTTACCTCTAATCTGCTATGATTCTGCAATAATTGGTAGAAAGGAAATATAATTTTCAGGAAAAATATAACAAACTTTTTTGAAAACTTGCTGCTTAGGAACCCAAAGAGATAAATAATTCCATACTTGTGTGTAGATATATATGTAATTCAGAGTAAGAATGGTAGATTGGTGGCGTGTATATCACAGAAAGATAATGTTCTACAACTTTTAGATATTTCTTGAAGATACTATAGATCTGGTAAGCTATATGAACATATGGTATGATAAACTTAACTTATGTGATTTGCATCTTCGACCATTTCGTCAAGTAAATAATATTCTTTTGGTAGTTTAATTTTATTTTAATAGGATAAATTATGTAGGACATTTGACAATTTAAAAGAAACGTATCTACTAAATAAATAATTCAATTGAAAAATTGTATTAATAACACAAAATATCTTTTCTGTATTTTGAGTTTTTTATTCCACGTAACTAGACGTCATCTGCAATAGTTGGAAAAGTACTTCGATACCGAAATTTACACTACTCCTTTCGCGCAGGTGTTGTTTAAACAATTTACTATGGATCTAATTCGTTGGCTTCCACGGTTGTCGTTGATCCCTGAAACAGACTGTTTCAGGTTATCGCACCAGGAGAAGCCCTGAAAATGTCCTTTAGGATAGTCGACAAAACATCAGCAGTAGGAGCAGAGACAACGACGCGGTTTCATCCCAGAGACGAAGAAGGTAATTTATTATAGAGTTGCTCAAAACATTAAGTCTTTAAATACTTAAACATTTTAAGCTTTCGAATTCCATAAAAATTAATAAATATGTATATAAATAAGCTAGGCAATGCTATGTAAACAAAAATCATGCTATATCCAAGATTCTTTTTAAATATTTTTTGTGTACGTTTTAAATCTACATAACTCCGAATTATCATTTTAAAAGCGTCATTTTAAAAGCTCAATTTCTGATCATAACGATAAAATAAGTTTTTTTTATTGCAAACAGAATCTGCACTACCTTTATTTTGTCAGATCAAGTTCGACTTTTTGTCAATAGAAACCACTACTTTACGACACATAATTTAACCCCTAACCATTCTATTTTCGTGTCAACTCGAATTTGAAAAACGCAAGCCTTAAGTTTCGAGTCGAACTGAAGATAGACCATAGATGCTTGAGGCGATGCCAAGCTCGAACCCTTTTAAAATGTATATCTAAACGATACCACGGATTTAGTAGTGACACCAAGTGAAGATTTACGCATTTTATTATCGTATTTATATTGGATTTCTGTAAATGATAAACCTTACATGTATCTATAACTTTCAACAGGACACTTGCACATAACTTTAAATCATGATAAAAATCATTTCACATCGATTACGTCACATCGATCGCGAAGATTTAAATGCTGCTTCGATCGTTTTTCACAACCGCTCTGCCATCATTATCATTTACGTCACTCAGAAACGATAAAATTAATTTATGGTCTTAGTGAGACATACCTGTAATATTGCAATATTGAATTTGAAAAGCAACGATTAGAAAAGAAACTCTGAACACATTGTACAGTAATAAAACAAACGTTGACACCGCTTCAGCACCGTATTATAACATGGATGGATATTGTATATTGTCGTTATATATGTAATGTATGAGTAAATGTTCTTATATTGTGCCTACGCCAGGAAATATGTCCCCGGCGAATTTATTATTTGAGCCGTTTTGTTGTCGATATGGTCGTTAGATTTTATTGGTTCAGATTGAGAAATCGCGCTCGCTTCAAATAAATACAGCCCAGATGAGAGGGAACTGGATAGTATTATTGGTCGTAAAATTCAACGACTGTTATGTAACGTTTGCGATTTATTATAGCGAAATTTGAAATAAGTTTCGATATAGATACTATTCAGTTTAATGGTGATTTAATACTAGTTTCACAGTTAAACATTATGGAGCATCATTTTTTTTAATATAATCGATGCTTTCTATTCGAGAAATTTTAAAATGTACATGAAATTTTAAATACCTGGGAAGGACGGAATATAAAAGAACAGTGCAATGGTAATATACAGGGTGATTCTTAATATATGCGACAAACTTTAGGAGCTGATTCCTGGGGTTATTTTGATCATAAAAGTTCATAAGAACATATGTCCAAAACCGCTTAGTTCAGAAGTTATACAATGTTTAATAGAAAGTTAAAATAATAAATGGTTTTATTATAAATTAACAAAAATAACTTATAGTAACTGTTGAAAATGACCGCTCCCAACTGTAATACAAGCTCGTAAACAAGTCTGTGCCTGTTTCTCTAATATGCGTAGTGGTCGCGTTGTCGATGCTAACCAGTTGGTGTTTACCAGTTGCTCAAGAAGTACGTGTTGTGATTATGTACGGTATTTTGGAATTGTTTATTTGTCATTGCAATATTTGTCAATAGTGTCAGAGTATTCATTCAGTTTATTGCCAGTTTCTGCTTTCTAAAATGAATTATACGAATGCTGAGATGTGTGATATGCATTTCGTTTACGGTCTTGCCAATGGAAATGCGCGTGCTGCTAGACGTCTTTATGCAGAACGATACCCGAACCGTATCACACCGCATCATTCCATGTTTGCCCGTCTTCATCAACGTCTTAGTGAAACGGGAAGTTTTAAAAAACGGACGACTGAGAGCGGGCCCCCATCTACAGTGAGAACTCAACAAGTTGAAGAAATGGTATTAAATGAAATTGAGGAACATCCTACAACAAGCACCAGAAAAATTGCGTTTGATTTAAACATTAGTCAGGCCACAGTTTGGAGAATATTGAAAGATCAACTGTTGTATCCATATCACATTCAACGGGTGCAGGCTCTATTGCCAGCAGATTTTCCACAAAGATTAGCTTTTTGTCAATGGATGCAACACGAAGTCGTACAAAATCCTAACCATTTGGCTCAAATATTCTTCACCGACGAGGCTACTTTCTCTAGAAACGCGATTATTAATTTTCATAATAATCACATATGGGCCGAAGAAAATCCGCGAGAAATAATGAATGGCCGTCATCAGCATCAATTCTCTGTCAATGTGTGGGCCGGAATTGTTGCAGATCACTTGTTAGGTCCACATTTTTTATCGATGCGGTTAAATGGCGATGTATACCGCAATTTTCTTGAAGAGGAGTTACCACTACTGCTGCAAGAAGTTCCGTTGCAGTTAAGATTACAAATGTATTTTATGCATGACGGTGCTCCAGCGCATTTTAGTTTACTTGCTCGCGAGTTTCTGGACAGTACGTATCCAAATCGGTGGATAGGACGGGGACGTCCACAACCGTGGCCTCCTCGGTCTCCAGACTTAAATTCATTGGACTTTTTTCTATGGGGCCACCTTAAATCATTAGTTTACATGACTCCCATGGAAAATGTCGATGAACTAAGAAATCGTATTATAGCAGCTTTTGAAACAATTCGAAATACCCCTGGTATTTTCGAACGGACTCGCCAGTCAATACGACGGAGGATAGCAGCTTGTAGTACAGTTGGGGGCGGTCAATTTCAACAGTTACTATAAGTTAATTTTGTTTTACTAATTATTTTGTTAATTTATAATAAAACCATTTATTATTTTAACTTTCTATTAAACATTGTATAACTTCTGAACTAAGTGGTTTTGGACATATGTTCTTATGAACTTTTATGATCAAAATAACCCCAGGAATCAGCTCCTAAAGTTTGTCGCATATATTAAGAATCACCCTGTATAATGGTACGATGTAGAGTCGATAATGGTTAGAAATAAAGCAAAATTGGAAACAGATCGAAACAGAACGGTGGAGACAATTATAAATAATGAAGAGAAAAGGAAGGCCGCGAAACGAATATGCAGACAGAAAAAAAGGAAGATGTTGGCGAAACAGTTAAGAGAACAAGGCAGAGCAAGAACACAAAAATGATCTAATGTAGAGATGAAGATGGGCTACTGCTAGGAAGTCAAAAGGACATATTAAGTAGATGGGCGCAGTATTTTCAACAACTGCTTAATGTCGAGGTATGGAGGAACAAATAACAACCGCAACCGAAAAATACCAACAAGAATGTAATATACAGGAAGAAATAGAAGAAGCAAGAGAATAGGAACTAGACTATATAATTAAGAGGCTTAGGAATAACAAAAGTGCAGGTGAGAGTGGTATATCAGCTGAACTCCGCTAAAACAAGGAGAAGCAGAACTACGTAAATGCTTGCAACACTCAGGGGTGCGTTCAGAAAAGGAAAGAATGTTATCCAAGTGTCACTCCAATTTCACACTTGCCGTTCAGAAACAAAAAGATGTCCCAAAATTATGATGTCATTGCCGTTTAGGAATGATTGGTGCTGTGTTGGTGCGACACTGGGAGTGTTCTTTCTATCACCCACCTATTTGTGATGGTTAATAGCGGGCGATTCATGCGCATTCGTGTCGGGGTATTTAAAGCGCGGTTCTGAGTGTTTTTTAAGGCTATAATTTCATGTCATTTCATATCATATGATCATATGTGTGTTTCATATGGTCATCAGTTTGTTTTTGGACAATTTTAATTTGATCCAAAAAAATTTTTCGATCATGATCCATTGTTCAAATTAGTTTTAATTTTCGACTTATTTCTTTGATGACTTTATTTCTTCATACATAACCTCTAACTCTGCAATGCTTAGCTTTGACCTTTGACTTTTGCCACAAACTAACTCGACTCACTCTACGGCGTTCAGAATTGTAAAGCGCTCCAAGTTTACCAAGTGGATGACGTCATAAAATATGACCTGACCATTCAAGTATCCTATTCAACATTTCTGAACGCACCCCAGTACTCAGGATATGGAGAGAGAAAAAATTACAGAACAATTGAGTAGGGAAGTCATATGCCTGCCTTCAAGAAAGGGGAAAAAACACTTTGTCAAAATTACAGGGGCATAGACTTACTGGAAGTCGCTTACAAAGTAGTAGAAAAAATCATACAAAACAAACTAAAGAGATATGCTAATGAGATAATAGGGAGGGGTTTCAGGTTTCGCAGATCAACAACAGACCAAATATTCACATTAAAGATGCTGCAAAATAACAGTTATGAGCAAAATCTAGGATTGCATATGCTTCTCATTGACTTTAAACAGGTGTACGACTCAATTTCTTGGGAGAAAAAATGCATGAAACTTTAGCAGAATTACAAATACCGTATAAACTAATAAAGTTAAGAAAGATGACACTCTCGGACTCGAGAAGTAAAATTATAGTGGATAGAAGGTTCTCGAAACCAATTATAACCAGAAGAGGAGACCAGCTTTCGACTGACCTATTTAATCTGGTGCTGGAAGAAATTATGATGGAAATCATCATCCAAACAAACGGCGTAATTTTCCACAATAAAGTACAAGTTATTGCATATGCAGATGACGTAACCATCTTATCGAGGTCATAGAGGGAACTAGAAAAAGCATTTAAACAATTTGTGGAAGGAGCACGAAAGGACGGATTACTGATGAACGAGGAGAAGACAAAGTATACGGAGAGATGAGAGCAGAAGTGAGACAGAAGGAAATAGAGATACCAAATTCAAATCAGATCGACACGAATATAATTCGAAAAAGTTAAACAGCTTGGGTGTGACACTAACCAGTAAAGGGCAAGAAGAGAAAGAAATTAAAAAACTCATCGTAAGAGGAAATAGTGGTATTGGTGCTTTAACACGAATAGTAAGAGGAAAAGACGAATCCAAAACAGCTAATATACGAACATACGAGACAATAATCCGGCCAGCTGTTCTATACGCAAGCGAAACATGGACAATAACAAAAGAAGAAGAAGAAAAACTGAAAATCTGTAAAAGGAGGGTACTTAGACAATTTTTTGGAGGAGTTAAGGAGAAGGATAACAAGTGGCGACGAAGAATAAACACAGAGTTAGAAGCAATGTATAAAAAACCGAATGTAACTCAAATAATTCGATCACGAAGAGCTAGTTGGTTTGAACATATTTCTCGGATGCCGAAACTGAGAATTGTGAAGAAGGCTTTGCACGGAGGAGAGGGTGGTAAACGAAGAAGGGGTCGTCCAAGGAAAAAGTGGTTATAGGAAGTGCTAAAGGATATAGCGGAGGAAGGAGTTGATGACTGGAGAGAAAGAGTGAGGGACCAGAAGAAGGGGAAGGAGGTAGTAGAAAAAATAAAAGCCAAGGGCCTCGAAGGCCTGTAGAGCTGATATTTATATAAATAAAATGTAATTGTGCTGGATAAAAAAAATTATATTTTTTCAAAGAGATTCGATATAAAATAATACTAATTAATAAAGTAAGAATTTTCTAATTCATCGGTATTAACACTATAAAGGTAAATTGTAAGAACTCACATAAGTGTAAGTAAGAGTTTGATTGCAGTCTAAGGCAGTTAAATAAAGTCTACTCGTTTGAATTGGTTCCAAGCTTTCGAAAATGTTTATTTTCTTCTTCAGCAATTATAAGCAATTCATAAGGAGACAATTCACAATAAGCTATAGCTAATTTTAAACTAACAAAAGAATTACAGAAAATGCAGTGAGCTTACAATACTAAAATTAAGCTATAGTAGAACACAAGTACCACATAAATTTGATATATTGTTGATAATATTATTAATTTTAAGGGATTTGTAAGTGCTTTATATTAAACAATATTACTAACAACGTATCAAGCGTCTCTGGTCCATGTATTCTGCTAACCTCATTTTTGTGTTAGTTTTAAATTAACTGTGGCTGATTCTAAATTGTTTCTTTTTTAATTATTTAATGATTTTTAACTAGAACATTTTAAATATTTCAGTATCGGCGACCATATGTCAGTTAAAAATTTAAACTGAAATTTGGATAATAGCCAAAAACAATTTAAAAATCGTCTACTACTGCTGCGATAACCTAAAACAGATTGTTTCAATTTATCGCAGCATTAATATAGCCCATTTATAAATGAGCTATAATAGAGCTTGTCGTCGTGAAGAAATAACAAACATAATTTTATATAATATTCAGTTTAAAAATAATGGTTGGAATGCCAAAAGCTAAAGATTATATTCCACGGCAATTTATTATAACACAATGATTATGGATTGATTTGGTTGAAAAATATTATTCACTTTGTACGGGGGGTCATATGACATTTAAATGCTTCTTCCTGCAATGTAGAAATGGTTCTTGCGCGAATAGTCTAGTTGGTGTTAAACAATAGGAAAAGTACCAAAAAATATTGCTACTTACTTAAATTTATCTAGTTCTGAGCTCTTTACTAGACATTGCTTTAGACGTTTAAGTGTGACACGCTTGGCTAATAGTGGAGATTACTTAAAAACAGTTAAGCGCCATAGAATATGAAAATCTTTAGTAGTGCCTGAAGGTTACATTGATAATTCCACCAAGAAAAAAGTTGTGGTTGCTCGAATACTGTCTAGTGCACCTAATACATTCACTAAAATCGTTTAGTCTATTAACTTCTAATGCAATAGGTAGTGATGTATTAATCAATGTGAATCAACAGGAATTCAAACATAGTACGTTCCCAAAATCTACCTGGAATATCCACTAATGCACACGAATTGCCTAGTGTTACAGTTTATAACAGTTGTACTATTCAAAATGGGAAGTAAATTAATAGTAGTATTAGAAATCTTAACATTCAATTCTGTTTAACAATTTATATTATTAATTAATATAAATAAAATGCTAGGAAGTGTGTTTTTTATTCTTGCAATGTCTACTTCACATGTTTGTTTCATTAAGACGTTTATATTTGACATTTAAATATGATTTGGTATCATATTTCATTTCTTACGAACTTTATATAACCAAGACTGGTATCGTAAAATGAACTTCTTAGCTCCGAAATAGAAAAAGTTTGTTTTATTGGCGTTGACTGCAATAGCAACGATTTCTAAATTTACTAGATTTATGTCAAACATTACGTGTTCTTACTATATATATTAAAAACTAAATTGTCATTCATATCGTAAAGTATTCCTTGAAAACTAATAACAAAATAACAAATAGAAATGTTTGTTTTAAATGATAATTGTATCTACAATACTATTTTTAATATGTTTCACCTATATGAAATTATTACAAAAATGAAGGATCCAGTAGACGAACCTGTGGTATTCCCATGTTTAATTATTATATTAGGGTAAGTCCGGGAGAGATGCCCCCCCAAAAGTAGAAAATTCATCTTGGTCCAGTATTTAGTGTTTTACTTTAGTAAAAATGAAGAATGCATTCCAAATCTATTAAGTAATAATCCGTTGTGCTAAAAATTTGATTATCTTTCGCTGGAACTCAATAAAAAAATAATAAAAAAAAATGGTTTTGGCCATCTCTCCCGACAGTGCGGGAGAGATGCCTTTAGCATGTGGGAGTGACGCCCCGGTCTAAACTATTAGCTAAGTCAACAGAAAAAGAAAATTGTAGTCTCATTTATAACAAACAATATATTTAACGTATAAAATATCACCATATTGCAACAAAATAAAGATTATTTCAACTTATTTAAGTAAATAGAAATGCAAGAAATGCAAAAAATAGAATTCTAATTAAAAACAGAAAATTAAAGTTCCAAGCAGGTACAAATCAACTGCATTTTGTTTACTTTTGCCTAGACATTATGTTACCGCACATATCACATGTATTTTCGAAACTACTACATCCTTCGTGAAACCACTTAGCACAATGAAGACATTGCACCCAGTCATCCTTCTAATTGGTGTGTTGATATTCTTCACCACAGCCTACACACTCGGTCTGTGAGCTATCATCGTCGCTACTCCTGTCATGCAGAGATAAAACATCTTCATTTTCAGTTTCACTTGAGTCACTTTGGTAAACTTTCTTTGGCTGTTTGCCTTTATTCTTGTTGAAACAGAGCTTATTTTTAGTGTTCCCAGTTTTACTTATTTTCTTCATCTTCCTTTTATTTTTCTTCAATTCTTGCTGAATCTTCTTATCTTCTTTATTGTTCTGCTTTGCTCGTTTAGTTGCTAAATTTTCTGCTGAAGTTAGAATTGTAGCAACCTGCCGACCACGCTTACGAGTAGATTCAGGGAGTTTTGAGATTGGAACTGGATGTATTTGTTCTAACAATTTTCCAGGCGTAATGTCACTAGTTTCAGACGTAATATTATCGAGCACACTTGTTGATAGACCGGCCACTGCATCTATGGGTGCTTCCACTTTTCCCTTGTTAATTGGCGGAGTCATTGGTTTTGCAGATATCTCAGCCACTATTGGTGAAGATGGCCCAGCCACTTCTGAAGATGTCTCAGTCACTTCTGAAGATGTCTCAGCCACTTCTGAAGATGTCTCAGCCACTATTTTTGAAGATGATCCAGCCACTGGTAGACAGGACGGTTTTAATTGAATAGATGGCTCAATCAACATTTCTGGAGCGATTATCTCTACTTCTTCAGATGTAAGTTGCAAAGTTGCTGGCAGCTGAGTGCCTTGGTTCTCGTTTTGTGGTGTCTGGCTATCTATTATCAAATATGCATATTCCGGAATCACTTCCGGATTTAATGGATATATGCCTGTTGACCTAAAGGCCGATATGGCGTTACTGCTGGTCGCAGATTTGCCCCAAGCCTCGCTTAATAATGAACCGAACTGCAGCCTACCTATTTTTCTGTAAGGATTAGCCTTCATCCAGTTGTTACAAGCTTTACCATATGCAGCTTTTAATGACTTGAATACTGCCCTGTCTAAAGGTTGTAGATAATGCGTAGTGTGACTGGGTAAGCTCAGCATAACAATGTCATTTGCTTCTGCAAATTCTAGGGTGTTGATATCACAGTGAGAGGAATGGCCATCTACTATTAAAATTACTTTTCCTTCTGGTTTTCTTGGTAAAAACTGATTTGTTAGCCAGTTTTTGAATATTTCTGCATTTATGTACGCTGACTTGGGAGACATATATACAAATGACCCAGGGGGCATCCCATCTTCATATTCAATTCTTTTCTTTACTCCCTTCATGATACACGTAGGTGGGAGAAAGTTGCCTACCGCATTACAGCATGCTACGACAGTAATTGTCTCGCCTTTCTCGCCGGATGTAACTGAAGACACAGCTTTTGAACCTTTAGTGGCTATAACAAAGCCAGGGTTATTATTTAGCTGCAACCCAGTCTCATCCATGTTGTATATATGCCCCGGTTTATCCATTAGTTCGTGTTCTTCAAGGGCAGCGCTAAGTAACTGAAAATAATTATCAACCCTTTGCTTAGTCATGCCTTCAGCTCTCGCCAAGGATACTCCCTCCGACTTTCTCATACTCAGCTCCGGATTGCGTCGTAAAAAAGAATTTATCCAGTCGTATCCCGCCATTTCTTTTTCTGAGTTAAAGTGATGTTGGATACCCAAAAATTCGGCAAATTTAAACGAAGTTCTCCTCAAATCGTCCATGGACGGTGCAAATCCTCTTGCCTGCAGTTTTTGTATGTGTTTAACTAGTTTTTTCTCATTATCTCTGCCGAACAAAGACGAAGGGCCCATTGGAACTTTTTGTGAATTATTATGTTGAGCTTTTCTTCTTCTTAAAGTTCGAGAGGGAATGGCAAATGCTCTGGACGCTTCATTGATCCCCATGTGCCCGTTATTAACTGCCTCTAAGGCTTGTTCCAATTGTTGACTGCTCCATTTGCCCCTATCAGGGCATTTCCGTTTATATTTGGTGGGCATATCTAAAAAAAATACAATATACTTTTGATTTTTTCTGGGGCGTCTCTACCGGAACTGACTGGGGCATCTGTACCATTCTGGTGGGAGAGATGCCCCACGTCATTATTAGCTCAAATATTACAATAACATGTAATTTGTAGGTTAAGTATAGTCAACACATATCACTAGTCAAATATAATAAGACAAACTTAAGTAAAAACGTTTCTCACCGTATGAAAACTGTCCCAGCTTAAACTGCTGCTGTAAATCGGCACCTTCACAAAACAATTTCGTATTTTCACAAAACCGTTATTGAAATTTCGTCGCCAATTTCACATGCACGCGTTCAACACTCAATACAAGACCCCAACCAACTGATCGCTAGCGACATGTAACAACAAAAAACTAAACTAGAGTACTTGGCCATCTCTCCCGACGGGGCATCTCTCCGGACTTACCCTATTGTAAATACATAATTTTTTTCATGAAATATTGTCTAGGACAGTGACCTTGTCCTAGACAATTTTTATTGAAATAGCTTTACTAAACTCTATGAAATAGTAATATACTTGGCGAATTTTTCATTAAAAATAAATGCAACGTAGAAAAACAACTAATAAGCGACCTCTTACACATTGCTAAACCTGAAATACAAACAGCGAGGTTTTAGAGACGAGATCAGTGCGGGGAAACAGAAGACATCCACGATGTGGTGCCAGAAAATAAATTCTTACAGGTAGTCGCGGCAGCATCGAAACAATTTCGGAATAATATATGAGTCGTCGTGTAGTCAATGGACGAAATACGCAACACCATAACATGTGTTTGCCTCTTCGTCGCGTTTCAATTACCAGATGTGGGACTCGAAAGAGACAAAAAACACGGACGTGATCGAAAAACAACCATTGAAAGGAAGTAGCTGGAATGAACCCAACGTCTGACATATACAATGAGTTAACGTAGCCTTTGGATGTCTGTTGACGGGTTAATGTGTCCAGAATATCAATTAATTACTTCAGTAGTACGATGCTAAACTTTGTGTACTTATTTCAAATGCAAAGTTTTCTTTTAGATAGATTGCTGTTGTAATGGGAAAAGCTAACAAAGAACAATAAATTTATATAATTTTTGATCACCATTTGCATGCCATACTATTTGTGTTATTATTTTGTTTCTAATAATTATAATTGTAATAATTATGGCGTAAAAGAGAAGCGATAACAACAGAGGAATGATCCTGCTTGGTACTGCACTTAGAGTTATGATAACACTGATTCAACAAAAACAAAAAATGTACACAGAAGATGTAATTGGAGATTATTAGTACGGATTTAGACACGGTTATAGATCTGCAATAGATGCTATTTAAACCATGAATCGGATTATTGAAGAAGGACATGAAATAATAGAATTGGATATAACGTAATAATATATAGATTTCAGACAAGCATTTGATAGGCTCAAAAGGAATGTTGTGTTAAAAGAGGCAGAAAATATTGGTATACCAAGTTTGTTTACAATGAAGAGGGAAAAGTCAAAGGCTACAGTACAGTCCTGAATAGAAATTCTGATGAGTTTGAATTAATGGAGGAGTGAGACGGTGTGTTGGTTTATCAACAGCTTTATTTAATATCGTACTAGTAGTACAATCATAGCAGGACAAGAATAAAGACTGGAGAAATCTGTAGTAAAGATAAAAGAAGACGCTGACAAAAAGGATTAGTGATTAACGAAAGAAAGACAAAGTACATGAGAATAACTGACAGTAATACAAGTGCCCTGCAAGAACAGCGTATAACTTTAGATAATTGGGCATACTAGTTAATAACAACACAAACAGAAGTTGTGAAATATGTCAAAGAATTCAAGCGGGGTACAGCGCTTATTACAACTTTAAAACGTTAATGGAAAACGAGAGATTGAGTAAAAACACAAGTCTAGATCAGCAATATGACCTGTGGTAGCCTATGTGTCAGAAACTATGTTCTTAATGAAAAGAGACCAGAAAAAATTTAAGATTTTTGAGAGGAAGATTAGAAAGAAGATATGTGACCGAAAAAGTAAAGGGTACAGAAATTTATTGAATTATGAATAGTGAGAGTGATAAAACGTCAAAGGTTAAGATGGTTTGGACATAGACTGAAGAGGAGATGGGAGGACCAAGTGAGGACATTAGAGTACAAGAAATTGAAAGATGGAGAGAAAAATTGCAGGTTAGGAGAGTGAAGAGAGATTGTGGAAAAAGCAAAATAGAAACACATACAAGATTATAAGAGGAAGGTGGAAATACAACCATCTAGTAACCGCCCACACTAAACTAGTCAATAGGACACAATCAAATAAGTGGCCAATATAATACATGCCCTACAGGCCGCCTCTAGTGCACGCACTAACTTGTTACATGCCTCAAGCGCTCAATTTTAAGGATTCTAATTGGGGAAGACGTTGGGAAGAATAAATTGACAAATCGGTGTTAAAAGCACTATTAGATATATCCTTTCTGTTTTTAAAATGTATTCAAGGAATGATTCAAGTTTATGCACTATACTGCCTAAGAATACATTACTTAAAAACATGCTAGTCTAGTTAAGAGAACATATATTTCTAGAATATAAGAACAAACCTTATTATTTGTAATAACGGATCGTATTTTAACAAATAAAATAAAATCTAACAACTGATGTAACATTTTTCAGATATAAATTGACCTTTTAATTCGTGGTCTTTACAGTTCTTGTGGCACAATTGTTCTTTATATTCCTCACCACATTCTAAGCACTTCCATTTCTTTAATCTTCCTACTTATTTGTTGCTTCTATAGTGCTTCTTTGTCGATTCTTTTAAGCTTTACGCCCCAAAAAATTTCTCTTTAGCAATTAAGCATCAAAGAGACTTCCAAATTTAGTTAATGTTTCCTACTGTATGCTCTTCTCTTCTGCGCTGCTAGTATTTTCTGTAATTGATGAAAAAATCTTGTACATGCAAACTTACACTGATTTGTTTGACTTTAAGGACTATCTATTGCCAATTCTGTAGCTATTTGTACATCATTCACAATTTTTAAATAATTTGTATCTGAAATAAAACCTTAGAATTTGTTAGCACAATTTTAAGTCTTATTTGATATGTTTAGCAGCTATTCAGTAATATAGGAATTGTTCTAAATTTTAATATTGACCGTATTTCTACTCAAATTCAGATGCAATTGTCTAAACCAGAACCACTAGCACATAATCATCGTTGCTAAATCCTATAGCAACATTGTTTATATCGTTACCGTATAGCAAGTAATTACACTGTAGATTAAAAACCAATCATTGTAAAACAAACAAAAAAGTATGGACCAAAACAGATCCTGGGGCTACACCATGATAAAATAACTATGTTTATAAAAGTTGTGATACCTGAGTATTTCAATTATCGCTTAATTTAAGTATAAGATAATCTAATAGTTTCTGTTTTACATTAACGGCTTTATATAACAGCTTTGTGATATAAACTTTACGAATAAAAATAAACAAATATTCACGCTGAGTAATTGTGAAATTACTAAAATTAAAAAATCATACGGAATGCCCGGCTAACTTTATACGGGGAGACAAGACAGGCATGCAATGCAATTTGTTACAAAAGTTCTAATCACTTTCTATGCATAGGCTTGCATTGGAAACGGTCGGGCGTCGGAGATCGTAAGCGGATATTTGTGAAAAATGTCTCCAACTGTCTTATCGGCTACCTATTTGCATGTTTAGGGACGTGTAATTAAAGATAATCGATATACATATCTGTAGCATTGCAAATACCGTTCTGCATAGTTTCGTCCAGCTCGAACTCGATTGTATCTCTCTCTTTGTTGTTGTGCGCAGTCAGAATGTTTCAGAGATTAACTATCTGCCCGCAATATGTGCTAATCTAGATGTATATATCTGATTGTATACGTACATATGTAGGTACCAACGTAGTATTAGAAGTTTGCGATATGATAGTAATTTTATAGTACGTTTAATTGTCGCGTCTAATTAAGACGTATATACACGTAGTAATTGCTATTAAGGCTATACGCCCGGCCTCGAAATCGTTTTTCCCATTTCCTAATCGTATTTTTCATGAAAACCTTACCGAATTTATACGCTAATTTAAGAAAAAAATGCCTTTCAATGGATAAATCGTAATTTCTTCGAAATTGTCCAAAGGGCCCTAAACAAAAATAAAAATTTAAGAAATTTCAAAAAACAAGCCTTTATTTAAAATTATGTAACACTCAACAGCAATACATAAATTTTATTTTTTCTTAATTTTTAAAAATAAGGTCACGAAACGGAAAACAAAATTTTGAAATTTGCGCGAAATTCACTGAAATCAAATAGAGTATGTGGTACGCTCGCACATTGTGTCGAGAGGTAGCTCCGCCTACCATTTCAGGCAGTTTCTACGCAGTTTGTAAAATACTTCTGAGATCGGTGTATGTTAAGAAAGTAATCGTTACTCGGACATTATTTTATCGAAACCGTTGATATTTTCTTTACAATATAGTGTACATATACAGTGTCAGCGTCACAATACTTCCTTATACTACGTATCAGAAAGTAAAAGCAATATCTCTTCCCGTCCCTAACGCTATACCTGCTAGAAACGCATGCTAGGACTCACACGGCTTGCGGGCAGGGAGTATAATTATTATATTTGACTCGGAATAATCGATCGACTTTTGAATCCAGCAGATGAAAACGATTTCTAACATCATTTGATAGGCTTAATCCGTTTGTCAACATTGGTTCTATACTTTTCGAGTTCTATTGGCAGCATTACACTGTTATAATTGTCAGGTGATGCGCTAAAAATCACTTACAATGTATTCGAAAAGTTCTGTTTTTATTCAAAAATTCGATTCGTAGACAGCGTTGCAAATTCGATTCAGAATGTTTTTGTTACGTCTGCGGATGTTACATGTTCGGAAAAAGTGGTAAAATAATGACAAATGCAATCAGAGATGTGTATTTTCACTGCGCTGATTCCTTTGTAGCAGATATTCAGAAACCGCGGGTGTCGAAATTGTTTTGTAACGCATGCAAAACAAAGTGGTCACTCTAAGAAAATGTGTACATTTCATTTTAATTGCCAATGCTATGGAGAGAACTGAAAAATCATGTAGATAATTGCTACTTTTGCTTGATGAATATCGTCGTATAAATGCAAGAAAGTAGCACAGTATAAACATTTTAATGCATCATTGGTTTCCAAGCCAGATCAACGTATGAGCAACGATCCATTCCCAGTTTTTCGCAAAGTGAACTGAGTGAAAGTATCTTGACACTCAAACACAAGTCAGAAATACAGAAGCAGCCATCAGGCACTTCTACCGTTTTCCAAAAAAGAAGAAAATTTGTATTTTGATGTGATAAATAGATCGTACGATCGAAATGAATGCCCAATTCTTACTCATCCTTCAAAATACAGTCTGAAGGTTGTGCTGCTACATAATGAAATTGAAAAACCATTTATTCCGATTGCTCATGCAGTACAAACGGACAATATCTATAAGATCTTGGCCAAAATCAAATATCATAAGCATAAATGGAAAATTTGTGAGAGCTTAAAAATTTGAAAATTAATTCTTAATTAATTAAATTTGAAACATTAATTGATTTACATATTATTCAAGTAAGTCTCTTGACTGAGATGCAATCTCGATTCTCCAAATTTTGCTGTTTTTTGTGCCTGTTCGATAGCCATGTAGCACGGCTATCTCCATGATTAAGTTAAGATTGGTCATATCATTCTAATTCCGGGAAAACAAAACAGCTCCTCTTCAGTACTTGTGAAACCATAGGGCAATTTCCTGCCAGCTCTTCACTTCAAACTTGGCCTTATCAACAACTTCGTCAAAGCAGGACCGGCTTTTCAGTACTTAATCAAGTTGTTTCTTAAATTGTTATAGGCAAAAATCAAAGAAGGACATAATCTTCGAAAATCAATGGCTGATGTAAAACTTTACAAAATATTTAACACCCGATGAAATGGCATATGAGCATCCTTTCAAAGTGTTGTTCACAGCTTTCTCGCTAACCACAAATCCTCAAAATCCAAGCAAAGAATCGAGAATTTGTTGCAAAATTAGAGCAATATTAGATCTCGAATCTCTGTCAAGATTCATTTTCTGCATTTCCATCTCGGTAGATGGCGCAACATATCTCAAATGTGGCAAAATGGTTCTTAGTAAATTCTTGCATTGGAACCTTCAATTATATACAAGAAAAATTAAGTATAAAAAAATGTTCTTAAAATAATTAAAGAACAATTTAATCACCGAATGTTATAGTCAACGATGAATAATATTATTTTAAGATTATCCCTAGTATTCTTTAACATTTATTAAAGCATAATCAAGCGCGATTTTACACTATATAATTTAATTTCGTGCAACACTCTTTAACTGCTGACATTTTAGGTTCTGATAAACCAGAAACCGCAACGTCTATTTTTATAGTAGCCATAAATATATCCTTATCTTAATTTCCTTTGTTTACAATTTTACAAGTGAATCGGGATTTAATAGTCTAATTCTCAATCTTCAAAATGTATCTTCTCGTCTTACAAAAGAAACAAAGCAAGTGGTTATAGATTTTCCGTAGGTAATAATTGTTTTCGTGAATTAGATGGAAAGATAGTTTCTTGTAACTCTAACTTTAACTTAATTTAATTTTTCATATTTCTATCTCGAAAACAAGTACATATAATAAATGTATAGTTGCTAAATAAACCACAATCAGTACTTTATACTTGATTGTTGTAGCAGCAGGAGAATTATTGTTATCTCATATGTAGAGCCTATAATCAAGGCTCAAGTAAATTCATGTATCTCTACATGGGACAACACATTTAAGATCTCCATTCAATATATTATGCAAATATAAAATCTAGTGAATTATATTCTAATACTAGCTGTCCATCAATCTCTTCGAGCTTGAATCGCCTTTCGCGTCCGCTTACAGTTTTATTACAGTTCGCTGTAAAACGCCAAAAAGAATCATTTTTGATTCTCTAAACTTTTGGCACACCTTGTATAGACGTATATCTTTGTCCACGAAGTACTGTCACGGTCACAGGTGGAACGACAATTTAAAGCATCTTAACGTCAGTCTGACTTTTCGTTGTTGGAGTTTGAAATTTAGATGCTATTTAGCGTAATACTAAGACTTGACACTAAAAGATTCATAGTTTTATTAGTTTTACACAATGAAAGGACTAAATCATTATTGAAAATGTAATATCAGATTTATTTTAATTTTGCATAATTTAACCTGCCAATTATCATGGCCCGCAAACATACTTTTGACATACCTTTTGTTATAATGCAAATTTGTGAACAATGCATGCCCATTACACAGAAGAATCAAGTTTTAAATAAAATGTTGATATAGAATAAGTATGACTTATTACTTTTATTTATAATAGTGAATTTATAACTGGCTTCCATATTAATAATTAGTTTCATTTGTCTGCTCTGAAATTGTTCCTGTCAAAGTGAGTTTGCAGTGACATTGAGTCGTCGCCTGTAGATCGTGCTCTGGCTATGTCGGTTGCTGAGACGATCCTATTATAATTTCAATATTTAGTAGTGACGCTGGTAGTTGAACTAAAAACAATAACCAAAAATAATACTGACCGACGTTGGAATATCTGTGTAAACATTTTGCTTACACACACTGTAAAAAGAATATAATTTGTAATTGTTGGATCATTTTGTGATTTTTATTAAGTATTTAAGGAAAAATAACACAAAAAGGTAGTTCATGATTACAACCAATCCATCGAAATAAGAGCCACCAGCCTGGGACGCGATCATCATCAACCATCATCAGAATGTTTGATTAACAATTTGATTTAGTGGTGTATTTTCAAACATATCGCATTAAATGATTGAACGCTGCCCATTCTTCAAACTTTCTACTGACAATCAAACTATTTAGTAGAAGTAATTGTTGAATTAGACTGGAATATTTACTTTAGTAAATTGAATAGTTACAAAACCATTGTCATTACATTGGAATTTGATTCGTCTGTCACCTAGTAATAATAATATAAATCATATTTTAAGGTAATTGTCTAATACCGTGCCGTCAAATACTTTTCGCATTAGAGTAGGCTGTTTTTGAAGTTTTTAATCAATGTTGGTGTACATGCTAATTTTTTGAAAACTTCAAATTCTGACAGTTGTCATACTTAAATTCAAATTATAGACGCCTATTATTATTTATATGACATAACCAAACTATTAAAATTATGCACTGTCACCAACCATTAAAAAAAAGCATGGCCGTCTCTAATGCGGAAAGTAGGTATTTGAAGGCACGATATATAGGAAAAACTAAAATGGATCTGATAGCACTTTTCTCATTAATATTTTAGTCATTTCGCTGTATAAAATTTGTAATTTCATATCTTTTTGTGTCAAGGTCTACAATAAATATCGATGAAGCTTAAAAACATGAACCATGAAATATCAGACAGATGTCAGGGTGTTTAACCTTTTTTTTTTGAAATAATTCAAATAAATCATGAAAGCAGTTCAGATTTCATCACGAACTGAAATCGATTGATCGTTTTGACGTTTTATAACCTGCAATTAAATTTTTGTGAAATTGCCAACATTAATCAAAAGTCAGATGGACTTTTTCTGACAATTCTGACGTTTCCTGTAACATTTAAGCCACCTAACGTGAATGTTGAGCTGACCAACATTTCGCGTATGCTCTAGTTAAATATATCGGTGTTAAAATAATAATAGATGAGTAAAGATGGCTACACCCTTTAACTGTTACTTAATTTTAGTTTAATAATATACTATGTTCACCAATTTTGATCAGCATGATGTATTCGTTTCTTTGAATTACAATTAACGTAGGGCTTCCGGGACAATAGTCAATAGAAATAAATTTATATGACGTTGGTTGCAAATAATCAAGCTCATCAGTGCTCCATAATGTTTGTCATAAAATGTCGATATAAGTCATCAAGTGCTGATTATTCAATTTACTCTTTCCACCTTTTTTTTATTTAGGACACATTAATTTAATAGAATACTTGCTATTTTTGTTATTCCATGAAACTCTTCGAGTTTGAATTGCTTCTTTGGAACGTGACTACTGCCAGTCGCAGAGGCACTTGAATTTTAACGGTTATAAATTTTCTTTTAATTAGTTTATGAATGAAGATGCAAATTAGATGAAATATCTCTAGAAATTAATTATACATTATTGTGGCATCTATAATTATAGACAAATGGATTTATTAACTAAAAAATTTCCCATAAAATGTTTAACATTTCTATAGAATTTACTGAAAGCTGATTACTTGGAACATTTCGTTGACATTCAAGTTTGATATAATGCGTGTGCACCTAGTCTAAGTTGAATGTAAGTAGGCCGAACAGGTAAACCTAAGATGGTTGTATGATCAAGATTTGTTGTATCATATATAAATTTCTTTGTTTTTTAAATTTGGTAGTACTCTAACTTTATTTGTCTCAAGTTTTATGATAAACGTTGCCCATACGTTAAATTTTCTTGCAAACTGTCATGTTGGTGACAGTTCGATCTATTGCGAGAATGAATTGTCAAATTGAATGTCACTGTAGACATACCGTGCCTTCAATTAATTTTTTTTGGAATAACCTACGATTTCAATATTAATTTGAAAACACTGTGGAACTTTTCAATAAATTGACTTAACTATGACAGTAGTCAAAATGAAAAACATTACTATAGCACAGTATTCCCAAATTAATATTGATATCATAAGCTACTCTAAATTTAAATTAAAGACGCAGTATGTATATTTGTATGTAGAAAGATGACAGAGATGTGTCCAAGACATTAAAGATACGATAAATGACCGATACAATAGTAATAATAATAATAATTGATGATAATTGATGAGCAAGTGCTCTTTTAAGATTTTGATTTGAGTGGTTTTCCATCTGGTTATAGAAACTGAGCGCTCTTTCCTTGATGTAGTCAATAATGGTTGGGGTATTTGTTTCATTCATTATTTGATTATTTCTCATATACCATGGAGCATTTAGTATCATTCTAAGACTGGTGTTTTTTGATGTTGGTCTTGCACATATGCACCCATGCATATGTGAATATTGGACCTAATACTTGTTTGTAAAGTAGAATTTTGTTGTTCGTGTTCAGCTGGCTTCTTCTGCCTATAAGAGGCCATAGTTGACATCTTGTTTGTTTGGTTTTGGTTATCGTTTTTGCTATGTGTGTGTTATAATTGAGCTTTATATCCAGGTATATTCCCAGGTATTTAATTTCTCTACTCCATGGTATAGTGTTGTTGTTGATGGTTATTTCGTTGCCTGTTGTTTTCAGATTCCTTTGAAAGATTATTGCTTGGGATTTGTCTTCGTTTATTGTTGTCCTCCATTGTTTGAACCATTTTATCGTGTTGTCTAGGTGCGTTTGGAGTTCCTGTACCGCGTTCGTCGGACATCTTGATGTTGAGAGCAGTGCCGAATCATCTGCAAAGGTGGCCGTATTTAAGTATCTTGTAGGATTTGATACTGGTATGTCTGCTGTAAATATTGTATATAGGTGAGGTGACAGGCATGAGCCCTGGGGGACTCCCGCTGTTGGATGTTTTATTGAGGAAAGTGTGTTCTGGATGCTAACTTGAAAGCAGCGTCCTTAGAGAAAACTGTTCGTGATTTTTATGACGTGTGTTGGGTAATTGTGTATTATCATTTTATATATGAGTCCCTGCCTCCAGACTTTATCAAATGCCTTTGCTATGTCGAGAAATACAGCTGCCGTCACTTGATTTTTATTGAATCCGTCTTGGATAGTCTCAGTGACTCTTGAAAGTTGTGTTATCGTTGAATGTTCTTCTCTAAAAACCCATGTTGATCTTCTGGTATTATGTCTTGATTATCAGAGTGGTACTTTATCTTCTGTAGGATTATTTTTTCTATCACTTTGCTAATGGATGGTAACAGGCTTATGGGCCTGTAGCTGCTTGGTATTGTTTTTGGTTTTCCTGGTTTAGGTATAACTATTACTTTGGCATGTTTCCATATCTTTGGGAATGTTTGGAGTCTGATAACGGAGTTTGCTATTGCTAGAATTGACATTATTGCTTTTGGGGGGAGGTTTTGTAGTGATCTGTTGGTGATGTTGTCTATACCAGGAGCTTTTTTGGGATTTAATGCTTTAAGGATTGCTTTTAGGTTCTCGGCTGTGACTGGGTCGTTGCTAGGGGAGTGGGGTTCACGTATTTCTCTGCTTACTACTTTGTGAATCTGCATTACGTGTTGCATGTCTACTTCATCCAAGTTCGGAGTGAATTGCTCTTCTAGTGATTCCGCTAGAGCTTCTGCTTTTTCTTCTGCTGTGACTTGTGTGGAGTTATTGAATTGAAGTGGTGGGATTTGTATTTGTTCTCTTTTGATTGCCTTGATTATTTTCCATGTCTTAGAGGGCTCTGCACCTATTTCTTCGAGTGTTCTTTGCCATTCTACATTTTTCGATTCCAGTAATTCCTTATGTACTTGATGTTGAAGGTTGTTTAGTATAGTTTTGTCTTCTCCTAGCTCTGTTCTTTTCCTTTATTAGTTCTTTAATATGATGTGGTAGACTACCTGATTTATATATCCTTTCTATTTTGATGGTGTTATTTTCAACAGCGTTTGTTATTTTATCTTGTAGTGATTTTATGGTCTGTTCTAATTCTGCAGTGTTTTGTATTTTAGGAACTGCAGTGATGGTTTGTTCTAGTTCTGTTTTGTAGCCGGCCCAGTCTGTCTTGAAGGTGTGATATGTTCTTTCGGTTATGTCTTCGTTCCAAGTTATTATAATTGGAATATGATCAGAGCTCATGACACTTTCAGTTTCTATCTTTATGGTTTTGTTAATGTTTTTACTGATTGCTAAGTCTAATTGTCTAATTGTGTGCATCTAGCCCAAGGTGAACGTCGACAGACCAAAACAAAAAAAAACCAAGACGGTTCGGCAATGAAATGTTGTTTCATGTTATTCGTTCTATAAAATTGGTAGTACCATGCCTTGTGTCAAGTTTACGATAAAAATAGTGTATACTTCAAATTTTTTGACAGACTGTCATCGTGACACTTATACGACAATAAAAAGTTGATGTTTAACCAAATTGTCGTTCCACCTGTCATCGTGACAATACTTCGTTGTTGTGTATTCGTTCACACATAAACTTGTGAGAACGAAATGTCAGACTGAGAGTGCTTAACAACATTGTCTTTCCAATTGTCAAATGAAATTAACAACATAACATGATGAACTTTAACAAAACATGCTTTAAACTTACAGGTCATTGAGAGAATTAATTAATTTTCATATTACGCTTTAATAGTTGTATATATATGTACTTTGTAAAACCCAATCAAAAATCTTGCTGGCTCCTAATACCATTTAACCGAAAATGTACTTCTGATTAGTTTGTGCCAACCCGCATAGTCGCGTACTTTAAATGCTTACTTTTATAACTGAATTGATAAACGAAATTACATAAATGCTTATGGGAATTTTACATATTTGATGTATTTATGTTATTTTGAAGTGTTTCGGACACATCTGACAAATAAAGAAAACTCAGATGATTCTTTATTTAGGCTTGCTTCGGTACTTCTTTCGCGATTTGTGTTTAATATATCTTAATAAAATATAGAAAGATCGTTATATTTGTCACTGTACTTACGTGCGATAATACACTTTAAGTTTATTTTATCATATCCGTCGGCATTGTTCATATATTCATAAATAGAAAAGAAATAGTAACAATTGATAATAATAACACTAATACGTATCTGAAAGGTACCACTTTCTCTTCATAATCCCTTTATTTGTCGGCCTTCTGACATTTAAACTTGACAACCGATCGATAAACGTGAATAGATAGTCATTATGTGTTGTGTATTACACGACTGGTGCTTTCCGCTAATTTTGACGTTTCCCGGCAAATGCCATATCGCGAACTCAAACTGATTTGACGGTTTTGATAATTTATAACCTGAAATTGAATTTTTCGTGCGTTTAACTTAACCTTATCCGAAGTTTGATGTGTCACGGTCATCTGTATCGATCCACCGCCATTTTAAAATCGAACCTAGTCCATATTTTTTATTTTACACGTAGGCCTTATGGCAAAATACTATGATTCATACTCTTTTTCTGCACGTTCTAAAATTTTCAAAAACTCCTTTCGGGCCCTCGTTCTCTCTTCGGAGACGTGAAAAATGGCCTAAGGCACGTGGGACCGTGGTCCCCGTCGCGTGACACTTTCGTTCCCAGCGTAGATGCGCCAGGTTCTCAGAAAACTGTCTCCCCAATTCGTCAATTTTGGGGTATAGCTTTGCCGTTTTAATCGTTCGTGTTAAAAAGAGCGAGACAATTGGCTTTTAGTATATATAATAATAATAGAGGTATGTCAATCAATTACTATATGGCATGATAATTTACAAGACCTTATTCAAAGATACTTATTAACATTATTATTAAAAAATGTATTCAGACGTAGTATAAGACAGATTATAATCACATGCAAATAAGTATATACTTCTAATATGATCTAATTTTCGTAAATTAATACTGCGTTTAACCTTTGTATAATGTTCAAACTAATTTATTGGCTAGCCATTTTTAAATGTCAGATATTTTGAGGTGAGGTGATTTATTCATTTCGAATTAGGTGTAACAACGTTATCGTTCTCAAGCGAGATAGAAGGTAGGATATTGTTAGTGTGTAACATGGTTATAGTGGGTAATGTCAGAACTCTCAATTTCTACTTTTGATACGACATCTCGCACATAAATGTTACTTTCTGCTTTGACCAATTACCAACTATTTATATATTTAATTTATATCAACCGCAATGTTAAAACTTAAGCAGTGAATTATTACAAAAGACATAGTCTAGTGCGGCTTGTTGTGGTGTTGGTCATGAAATGTCGAGTATACTACTGATTTAACAACCTATTGTATATGAATGTGCATAAATATTAAGTTATATGTTTTTCCGATTGTCTAATACTTTATTTACTAGCGTTTGTTTCTGAGATACATTGTTTGAGAAAATAGCGAGAATTTATATTCTCCAGAATCTATTGAACATACTGCAAGCTGAAACTTGAAAGTCAATTATTGTGTATTATGTACAGAAATTATTATAGTAATATTACATAGTGCATGCGATCGATATATTTTCGTCTCATGTCTTGAGGATGTTGTCACAATTGGAAAGAAATATGATTTATTTTCCTGTTGTCTAGTGTCTGTAGGTTTACAAAAGCTCGACAGTCACGACAATATGTGATTCGAAATTCTAAAGATGATGCTGATATCTATTTCGGAATATTGATAGATCACTCTTGATATTTATAAAACTTACGCCTCTTAAGGAAGATACTAATAAAACTATATACAGAATTCAACCTAAAATACTTTTGAAAGTGACGCTTGTATTAAGATAAGGTTGAAATGTAAGTGAACATTAAAAAATGTCAATTAAGGTACAGTACACAGACTGAGTCTTGGCCGATGGGCGGCTCTTATAGGTCAGTGCGAGACAGAGAAAGTATTCGGAAAAAGGAAATGACCAGCTGCTCGTGCTTATCCTAATATTATAAGAATTCACTGTGCATCTTGTGGGAAGAGCATCTCATCGGCCAGGTCTCAGTCTGCGAAGTGTAAGTATGTATGCGTTAGTATTGGCTATGGAAATCATAAATATTAAGGGTCCTATGTAGTGGATCGGAAATGTAATATTGGTTGCATAGCATATAATTTAATAAGCCAGGGATATCCGAGTACTTATTACACATAGGGAATACATAATAAAGATTTGAAATAATAACTCAATATCTAAGCGAATAAGAATTCATTTATGACCAAATATTTACACATTTGTAACCGCGGGAAAGATTTTTATTAGAATAACAATTCATTGTAATGTGGGTTGCCTAATTTTAATTTATTTTATATTCATTTAAAACAAAGTAAAGAATAGTTGAACGAAAAATAAGTGCAGAGCAGGCTTGCTTTTTATTCAATTTATAACGTGAACTCAAGCAAACAAATCTCCTCCGAAGGATTTTTGAGAAAACTGGTTTTTAATATTTTGACACATTAATTAATTTTCTTTAATCCGATATTTTTTTTTTAAATTTTATTATTCAGCGGAGTAGATTACTAAATTCTACATAAGTTGACGTTGAAAGGTTTTCTCCAAATATAAAATCAACAAAAATATCTTGCATCTAAAATCTGCTATTTTTCCATTGTTGACAGATCCACTATATAGGACCCTTAATGATATAAAACTTCTCTGACAGGAACATATTTTATAGTTCCTACCGTTTTGTTATACACTTAACCTAGTTATTGTACATATATGATTTTTTTCTATAGAGCGTCTCAACCTTAGTATTCAGTACAGTCTCTTATGGGATATATACCTCTTTTACTACACTGTAAAAAATGAGGGTAATTTTCCCCCGTAAATCCCTCGAAAAACAGATCAATTTTTGCCGTTTTTAAGGTAAAATTAATTTATGGGGAAAATTGTCAGGAGTTAGACAATTTTAGCTCTAAGTTGGGTTTTTACTCACTTTATGAAGTAAATTTACTCCAAGAAAAGTAGTATTCCCGAATGCATGGAGTATCCCTATCTATAGCAAGGAAAACTGTCTGCAAAAAGTAATATTATTTACTGATAAGTGAAAATATGTGGTATTGAAATATACAAGCGAGTCGTCTATTTCACTTTATCTAACGTGGTATGTACATTATAACTGATCTCACTCATTGAACTGAATTACATATATCGGAGGCACAAATCATAGCAAACGTTTTTTGTGCGACTAAAGAATTTGAAGTGGTATAGGTACTAATATTTTTATATCACTGGAACATATAATAAATATACTTAGTTGTGTGGAATATGAGTGAAGAATTGCAAGTAAACCATAACTATAACGCATGCTCTCAAAGACAGTCGCGTTACACATTCTATAATCTATTGTATGCTCTTGCATGTTTTGTTAACTCTGAAAATCTTTTTTATTAAGAAAGTGTAGATTAGTATATGAGTTACTATGTTCTGTAATGAAAAGATCAAAACAACAGTACCTGCTTTGTTCATGTGTGTACGTGATATGTTTGGAGGGTTAAGTACATTATTTTATTAGCCTATGTACAGGTATTTTACATTTTTGATAGTATTTCGAAGCATCGATGTTCCTCACGTATATATACAAAAGTCCATTGTTGATATAAAGCTGGTTTCAAAAGAAAATATATTTATTGTATGTGTGCTTTTGCGTTCTAAATTTAGCAGCTATGTTAAGATATCCATATCTATTTCAAATAATTGTGCATGTTCTCTAAATAACACAAGAAAATAACTGCTAATTAATAGATTGATTTACATACTTATTTGTTGTAGAAATAAGATGGATAATAACTATGAATGTACTGTTTGTAATTCAAGGCTTCGAACAATATCAGATTATAACCAACATGAATACAAACATCGAAATGTACGAAACATTCGGTATTACTGCAAATATCCCGAATGCTTTATGGAATACAGTAAATGCAAACGTTTCAACATGCACATCTACCGTACACATAGAAGTGTGTTGCCAAAAGTCAAACCACCAGCATTTTCTTGCACTGTATGTAATTTCACGGTTGATCTTTACAAATTCTTTTAGCTCATTTATACGGTCATATTAGGGATGGAAAAATAATTGAGTGTCCATTATGTAACAAAAGAGGATTATTTCAAAGTGTTAGTAGTTTTAAAACACATTTTTATCGATATCATTTTTATAAAATTAAGCGCGATGTAATTTCAATCAATGAGGAGAATGTTACAGTTACGAATAAGAACGAGCAAAATACATAAAATCATTACTGCACAGAAAAAGGACACCGTCCAACGACAGCAACACTGCACCAAGTAAAATAAAAAAGAAGAGAATGCAAAATTCGGTTGTCACAATTCGCAACCACCACTACAAAATAACGAAGACACTGACAATGATCAGGAGAAACTAAGACGTTAACAACGATGTTTTTGATTAAACCGTTATAAAATTGTTAGACAAAACTTATGCAAAGCAAAAAGACTTTCTAAACACGAATTATCCTGCTCTATGTGAAATTAAAGAACAGTAGCCAATTTTATTGAGTCAGTCAGGAACTTATTGGCACTATGAAAAACTCATGAACCACAAAGCGGAAATATTTTCTGAAGCAATGATAAGCAAAGCTTCTAAAATTTTAGAATTTGGGGAAAAAATATATATATCATCTATTCCTAGTGATGAAGACGAAGTTTTACGATGTGTAATTAAAGTTATATGCAGATATTTTGGAGAGAATGTTAAGCTCATTATTTGTAAAATCAATGTAAGTATGTAAATTACAACATGCAGATAGTTAAATTTAATTTTAACTTAAGGATCTGCAGTAAGTGGAGATAGCCAGTGATAAACACAAGAAATTGGTACCCATTTTTTTCAAATACTCAATTTTCATTACAAATATCATGTACATTCTTTATATATTTTAAACGTTGCTAATTTGCTATCATCCATCACCTCTTATAGACCTTTGTTCCCGTAAAATTGCTTTGCTAACCCTTAAGACACTATAAAATGCCGAACAATATTTGAGGTTGAATTACTTCCAGGACGAAAAGCAACTTCTAGATAGTTCACCATAAATTTTATGTAGGAAAGGTAAAATACAAATATGTAGGTGATATTAAATTATTTACATTTCTGTTTTCAGATGACAATGAAAATATTCATCGTTATGTCATAAAAATGGAACAGCAGCACCTGAACCAAGGCACCCCATATTTAAGAGAGGAATTAAATCAATTATTTGCTATATATTTTATGTTTAACCTGGAATATCCAAAAGATATATCACACACAATGTTATTTTTTCAATATTATTGTATGAAAATAAATTCTGTTTCAGGCATTAAAAACAAAAAGAAAACACAAGCAAAAGTAGTAAACTTACCGAATTATTTAAGAAATAATGTTTAATGTAAATATGTATAACAAGAAATAAAACGATGTTGAATGAAGTTGAAGGTGTTCCTCTACTTATAGTTTTAAAAATTAAAAAAACGTACTTCAGTCAGAATTGGGCAAAATGTAAATTATGTAACACTCACCAAATTATATAATTATAGTGTAAATGACGCACTGCAATAAGAGCTGTACTTAAACGTAACTGATGCAACCAAAAGGTCAATCTTATTCTTTCAGATTTTTGTGGCAATTAAAGAGTTTCGTGGAATTACCTATATATATAATGCCCAACTCTGGCCGCAGTGAAATTTTACCATTTGACTTTAATCTATTTATTAATCTCTGACTTTTCTAGTGTTTATCATCGACTTCTAACGTATTTGCAAATTATTACCAAAGTATTGTAATTCGTCTTGAAGGAAATGTATCACCATTTCGGAAAAATTTTGTCATATCCCACACAGTACCGACATCAAGTATGAAAGCTGAGCATACCAGCCACCTTTCGTTAATTGCTCACGACATCAATAGAGTGAATAGTAGAATAACAAATATCAATTAATTCTATGCAGTATAATTATATATTCGGAGTTCTTATAAAAACCTTATGCGCGGTTGATTTAAAATAATTTCCAGTAGAAAGTGTAGACTTCTATTCACTTATGATTGGATTTAGGACAATGAAAGAATGTGCAAGGTCGGCTTGTAAGTGCATTACATATCACTACTTACAGTGAATGCATGCAGTATAAGTGAACAGTGAAACAGGGTAATTTTATTACTAGAATCGGATGCAACTTTATTACTACTAATATGAGAATAAAATTACTACAGCAGAACAGATTTTACTTTCTGTGGTTAAAATTCCCCTATAATAGGTTAAATTGTGAGAAGTAAATTTACCCCTTGATGGTAAAATTAAGCATTAAATTTCACCTCCGCGCAACAAAATTGCCTTTGCATGGTAACTTTCCCATGTAAGTTTACTTTACCACTTGCAATTTTCCCTTCTTACTCATAAGAAACCTTTATGTTAAAAGGGCGAAGGCTTTTTAATCTACGCCATCTATGCAAACGGTAGTTGCCGAAAATTAAAATCAAACGCGAGAATTTTAAATTACTGTAGTATACAAATAATCAAGATTTCAAAATTTCAAATATGGGCGTGAAAATTATTGCGTCGTTTGTTCATCTAATAATTATTTATTACGTTATAACAATTGTAAATGGTAAAGATATAGTATAAATTAAATATATATTTCATATTCTACTTTTTTGCATTTTCCTTAAATATACTTTTACATGTATAACAATATTTTTTTTAAAAATTTTTTTTTCGTAAAATATTGCACCACCTATTTAAATATTTATTTAAAAATAGCTTTTTTATAACAATAAATAATAACGATTTAATATTAACTCTCATTCGAAATGTCATTTGTTATTTAATCTATAAGAAATGAAATCAACTTTATGCACACTGTAAATATCGCGTCCAATTTAAATTAATATACAACGTGATCCAAAATTCGTGGAACAGCCCCATTCTATGGTTTGAAGTAGCGATAAAAGAACACGGAAAAAATATTTAAAAAATTCCACATTGTTCATTATTAGTAAAGGTAAATTTGTAAACACGTTTGATTTATCCTAATAATGGATAAAGTTTTTGTTAAGTGTGTCCTATACCTATTTTTGATATTTTATAAAATATTTAAATTTATTTTTTCTACTCCCATACTTTAATTGTATAATTAGATATGCTGAACCTATACTTTAATGATGTCCATTACCATACAGATTTTCATTATGATACAAGTTTATATCCAATAGGAATACAGATTTTTCATTACGATACAAGTTTATATCCATAGGAATGCGACATTCCAATACTCAAACAATATCCGATATGGCGACTGCATATTTGACGGATATACAAATTAATTAAATGTGACAGTTCTCTGCAATTTACAAGTAAGTAATTAACATTTGTGCTTTTTTGAAAATATAAACGGTAAAAATGAGGGATAATGACAGTGAAATGTAATAATTGACTCCACCAGAAATCATGGAACAAGCCTTAGTAGCCACGAATAATTTATTACCAGCCAAATTCGCAAAAACGTACGGAAAATTTTACGCTCTATTTATGAAATGGATTGTTCAAAAAATATGTTTTATTATGGGGTCGTAGAAAAAATAGTGTATGCAACTCGCATTTAATGGCTATTAAGACACTCGTATTCATTACAATACTCGGCTTCGCCGCGTATTGCAATTCTCTTACTCGTGTCTTAATAGCTATCATTAAATGCTCATTGCATAATATACTATTATAATCTTATTCATGTATGTATAGTGAGATTGAAACCATCAATTCTAACGACAAGAAATTGCGGATAGTCGTAAGTCACTACTACTGTAGACATTGGAGTGAAGTACCTAATTTGTAAAAGTTTGCATATTTACATGTAACAATTTCATTGACATTTGTGTATAAATATAGATTCCTTAATATTAGATTCCCATGCACACAACGTGCAATAAATTGCTTTTATTATTTTTGAACAAATAAATGAATTTTTTGACGTTTTTAGTAGCATGGTAACATTTATTACGGTCTTTTTAGTTTTTAATAGCACACAAAACTATGTAAATATGTATTTGAAATGTTGTTGAATTTAATAAAGATGAATATCACCTTTGGTAATGTTGTAAAGAGAAACACCTTTATAAATTGAAGAGCTTAAATTTTAAACTATACGTGCCTCTCTTCTTTCAAAATATTTCTTTTTGTTATTTATAAGTAAGGTGTAACATACCTGAGTAACACCATGCTGGCCATACAACTGGGCTTTCAGTATCCATAATAATGCCGATGTATATTCGTGTGTTGAAAGAAGAATAGATCTATCCTTTCTTAATCTCCAGTACCTCTGATTGTTCCTTTTACACTAAACTTATCACTTTAGTCACTAAATCCATTGGTATCTTTAAAACTTCAATTTAAATTTCCATGCACTGAGGAAGCATTATAATTATTTTATTCGGTGTGTATGTAGTCGTCCAGAACCTGTCAAATTACCCAAGATGACTGAGTAACAAATTCAGAAACGATACACTTCGAATTACTGTACACAACATTTCGACGCTCGAAGACGTACAACCTTTCTTTTTTTTTAATTTTACATCGTCGTTGTGTTACATAATTGCAAAGCGTGAAATCTAAAATGATAATTTAGACATCAGTCAGTTCAAGACTTTGTGTTGGTTTTTCTCATTTGCCCGTTGAACTTTAGTAATTAATCTTGTTTCATGAATTAGCGACGGCCTGTAATTTAGAAATATTTGGTGTTCTTGAATCGTCGGCGTTTTGCCGATTTGAATGAATATTATAAGTATAACCATTAACGTTATTACTATGATTATTATAATTAGGATGCGGATAAAACTGATGTGTCGGCCTTGAGGAGGTAAACATAATTATAGCATTTTTTTAGTCGGTGCGGATGCTAATGGTTTTTAATAGGTACAACATTACCTATGGATGCATGCAATGATTCCTGACAAATTGTCTTTCCAAAGAGAAATATGGGAAATTAGAAGCACGCATCTTTTACAACTAAAAAAGACAAATCCTAAGTGTTTATACTTTTGTTCTATAAATATTCTTGCTTCTTGCTTCAAGATGTCCAACAATTTGACACAATAAGAAGTGAAAGGACAATAATTACATACAATCCCTGACTATTTAAATTAGGTCCACTAGAAACTTTGCCAATTTTTACATAAAACTACAATAAAAACTTCAAACTTTTAACGGTAATTTTATTTAAAAAGGTAGAGATCTGGGAATACTATAATATTGGTAAGATAATATATGTCCATAGAAGTATTTTTAAGTTATTTTCCACCATACAGATGTTTCGTTTCTTGAAGCATGTTCCAGTTTGCTTCTTTTTTCACTAGAATATTATATATTTTATAAACTTTTCAATTGTATATGAAATTATCTTTGCAATGATAACTTTTATTACTGACTTTCGAAATATTTGGTGGAGTTTTTAGGGAAATGTAACGCTTGTGAAACTGGATATCTAAGAATGGGTTTAAGGTAAAAACTAGACAGTATATACTAATGATACTGTCAAGTTTTTGCCTTCAGCCTGGTTTAAACTATTCAAGAATAAATTATAATTTCAATAATTTATACAGAGTGATACATACTTTCTATTTGTCAAAACTCAAACTTCAATGTCTATAGTTTATTTGAATCTTGTTGCCTCCCTTAAATGTGCTCGAAAGTGATACTACTGTTATTAAGAAACTTTAAGAGATTTTATTTAATACAATAAGTTATAAAGTCAGAAGGCAGGGGCTGTAAAAGTAATTGTGTGTCATCAAAGTCTGTTTGAGCATTTGCTATCATACTCGTTATTCTATCACTAAATTTTGCTCTGAATAATCATTCTTTACACTTGTAAGAAACTATAAAACATTCATCAGAAAATACAGAAAGTACTTAAGATTAATTCAACAACAGAAAAGAAGACTGATGGAAGAAAAGAATGAATGCTTGTGCAAGGATTACTATCAGCTATTTTTTTAAAGATAGATAGATGATCCTTTCTGTTTATTTTTTATTATTAATAGTAGTTAAACGACTAAATTGCAACCCGTTTTATATTTTTTGAAACTAGGTTCTTATCTACATAGCCTCCAATATTCTCTTACTTCATAGAAGAAGCCGCTAATTTTGATGTGGGACTATTTAATATAATTAATAATTATTTCGCAGACGTGAGTGTGGCCCTGTGGGTAAAGGGACAAATTATTTTAGTACAGAATCGGTTTTCATAGAGATTTTTTATCTCTTTCGTTCTCCGTATCTGCTAGGGATGTAATTCCTTTCCGATGAAGCTAAAACCTAATGAGACTTTACATACACAACCTACATGGTGGATGGCTTCAGTACGTAAATGTTTGGGAATGCACGCTACACTACAATAAGCAACAAGACCCATTTTACCCAGGTTACAACAAAGTTGCACTGAGTCATGTTGTTGGTTTTTGTGTGTGAGTGATTTGTATAAGCAAAGAAAACCATTACAGGAAGAAAAATGTGTAACGGGGAACAAATAAAAATTGGAAATTTTGAGTTTCTACTCAGTACAATACTCCTACATTAAAGATCTGTCAATGTGGAAATATCAATTCATGAGAAAGACAAGATAAAATAGAGAGTATTGGTGAACATATTTTAAAATCTATAGAAATATTAGTGTAAAAATCAACTTTCATCCAAAGCTAAATTTTGGCGCCCAGTGAATTTAGTACTATAGTAAATACAATCAAAGAAAGACCCGCACGTCATCATATGTAAAGAACGCATTTCTGTCGGTCAAGTCCAATATATCTCACCACAAGTATATTAGAGGTTGTTACATTCACCGCTGCTTTGGGGTCCGTCGAAACACTTGCGCCGTATTCTTTCCGTAGATTTTGCTTATGTTTTGACTTGTGTTTTTGAGTTATATATATCTATTATCCCATATGTTTAAGTAACTGTCGTTATCAATAGACTTATAAGAAACTTGTTTTATTATTATTATTATCAGAATTATGCTTATATATTTTTATAGTAAACTTTCGAAAAAAAATATTTTTTCTACATACTACACAATTCTTAAATAAACATTTCTTCTTTTAAATTATTCATAAAGCGCATTCTTACATTACATGCTTTTATATTACAACGTGAATTTCATTTTACAATAACCAAAATCATCATTTAATATAATTAACTTCATTTGTACTATTACCAAAGTTTCTTTTAAAACAGACTATGAGTTATATTTCATTGGTATGCTTTTTTCACTAGAATATTATTTTTTTCCACTTTAATTTAAACTGCTACGCAATTGGTGCTTTTCGATTACCTTTTGTTCGCGCAAATTTTGATGACTTACAGGTCTTTCTCTGATTATGTTTACTGTTATTGTGTTTGATTTAATGATACATGCAGATATTCTATTGGTATTATTTTACCACGTTTTACTGCTTATTGATTCCGGTAATTTCTTAGGATTATGTCATGAAATCTTATTTCATTGAACATTTTTTAATGACTTATTAAATTCTTTAATATTCCACATACTTTTAATATAGCGACGGTGGATTTTAAGAATTTGCAAGCTATCTATTAGCAGCAAACTCTGTTTCAGATACCCTTCACATATTTAACCTTTGCTATGACAACCATAATTATCGTGCATTAGTAAGTATAGAATTTTAGTTTTACTCAAAGAGTTGATATATAGAAATATGTATTCATTCAATATCTTTGCACTATACAATGAACGAGTACAGTAGTTTCTAGGCTCTTCCTTTAGTTTATATAATCATATCATAACCGAAGGAGAATATTTAGCAGTTTTTAAAATACATTTTTCTAATATAACGCTTTGAATTTAACTAGCAAAAAATTAAAAGCAAGGAGAATATTTTATAAAAAGTATTTTATAAGCCATAATGGTAATAAAATCGTTATGTTATGCACTTTCTCATCAACGAATTAATTTTTATCTTTCGCCAAATTATAGACTACCTTCAGTACCTGATCCATAAATTTTACAGTTTTTGCTGGAGGCCTATTTTTATTCACACCTATTACTATATACTAATATCAGAACTATCTTCGATGAGTTCTGATTTTAGACTTTTATACACATGTCATATAACATGTGGTATAAAACATATTCTCTCAATCAAAATTCGTGTCGGGATTATAGATTATATTCTCGTTTCCTGGCGAGCAAACTTTATATTCTCGTTGTCCTCTGTAATGTCATTCTTTTTACGATCAATTTCTACTACACAACAAAATGAAATCAGCGAAATATATTTCAAACATAGTAGGAAGCATATTTCAATGTTATAACACATCTTTACAATAACATGATAATTAATAGTACTAAAATCAAGAAAATATTCCTAGAATACATTTTATTATAATAAATCTTGCCATTACAATCCACAAAATATTATGTAATAACATGTATAAATGAATTTAAGCTAACGCATTACTTCATATTTACAATTGTTGCCTATCTTTCTGTAGTATCTGCTTATTAATAATTAATTAATTAATAACTTTTGGAAATAGTTCTAGATCAATAGCCAGGGAATGTATATTTTTACATTTAAATCGAATATTAGCTGATGTATTTGAAGTAAAATGTACATCTCTAAGAAGCCAATATACATGTTTGAAGTGTCACTATTCAACAAGAAGAGACGGAGATCGTTTGAAAAATGTTAATTAAAATTATAAATAGCAAATTATGTATAATAAATGTATGTGAACGTCTCTTATTTTTATTCAAATATGGAATATCGAAGACCTAGAGGTTTAATTCATATTTAATAATAATGATAATCATGTTGGAAATCAAACATTTCCAACAAATCCAAATTAAAAATTAGGTATGGTAAAAACCGTGATAGGTGTAAGTTCCAAAAATTTGTATAAATAGCAAATTGTCCTTGCAAACCTAAAAAGCTTACGTTAATATAGAAACAGGATGGATTCTCTAGATTCTAGATGAAGTAGTTTTATATTTCGCATAATAAGTGCTGGTCTTCGTTATATATTAACATGAGGTTGTTTATGTGTTCAAAGACAGCTATTATCAATTGTAACACCACATATTACTAATTAGAAATATGCTCTCTTTCACATTTATTTGTTTGCTGGATGATTTGTTAGTTACATTGTTAAATTTTTTAGAGACCGAAAATTACCTCCATCATTAATTAATACTCTACATTCTATTAATGTTCAGTGTTAGATTCTTGTTGTACATACTCTGCTGCAACCGATTTTTCATTACATATTGTACATATTACAAGACTCTGATCAACACACTATTGAAACGGGCATTATCATAGCACATGAATTTAAGGGGAAATTTTTGTACATGAGAACCAAAAAGATACCTTAACAATATTTGTATTTAAAGTATCGTTTTATAATGTCAACATCATGAATAGAATTAATAGTTTTTCTCTTATGATATGTCCTTACTTCTGATTAAAAAACTTCAGACATTTAAAAACATCAAAATAATACCTATATCATTGGACTTACAATAAACACAAATATTCACTTGATTTATTTTCCATTTTAGCGTAGCATATTTTGGATATACGTTTTTCGATGTAAAACGAAATTTTATAGAAGATTAAAATTTAGCCATCAAAACACATAAGATAGGTTTATAGATCTGTCATAATATCTTTTAAATAATTTTGATTTATGATTATCTTAATTGAACACAGAAGTTTGTGTTACGATTTTTAGGTTAAGCTGACATGAAGGAAAGTACATTCAAAGATAATTTGCGGTTAACCTATACAATATTTTTAGCCATGTTTTTATCTAAAACTAACACAAACAATTAATTTTATTTGGAAGCATGTTAATTTGAAACCAACATGGTTACTTAATATTTTATGTTCAATTAGAATAGTCCAAAAGTGAGTATCGTCCGGCTCATTGATTAAAATTATTGTTTGACCAGGACCCATACTTTTTTGCCTACTGTAAAACTTATAGTTAACATAATATACTCTTCATATAACCCAAAATATAACAGTATGTCCATGGCAAGGACAATTATATTGTGCTAATTGTAAATCTTGTAGAGCGCGTTGAATTATTTAGTAATTCTATTAACACGTTGTGCTACACCAAACGAGTAAATTAAGAAAAATAAATATTCATTGTCTTTAACTCTTGAGGTAAACGGATTATCAAGCGATTTTGAATTAAAAACGCATTATAATTTTTAAAGCATCCATTTTCATAATTAGAAAAACATACCAATTCTATTTAATACAGATTCTGTACGAAAATAAATACCAAACGTATCTGTTGTCATATCAATAAACAAATTGACTGACAACTTGAAATCACTATTGTCATTTGTTTGACTATCGTTTTATTTTTGAAGAACAACACATAAACAAGCGTCACAAATAATAAATAATATTCACTAAAAATTGCTCCAATCGAAAAGGGTAACGTTATGTTTATCTCGCGCAAACAATTTCTCGATATTTGTACGCGGAAAGGCAGTGATTTAAATCTGGGAAAGAAGGATCAAAAGAAGGATTCGACTCCGTCTAGAGTCTAGACGGAAGAAGGGTTCTTAATCGCGAGTATCGCGCACGTTCTACACACACTTATAGTAGGCCGTGTAAAAGGTAACTACTGCAATAAACTAGTAGTAGGCCGGGTAAACCCGTGACTGAGGCAGGTGCAAGTGAAATAGTTGGCCATGGACGACCTCGGCCGCACCGCTCGCACTGATCAAGAGTGCTCTGCTTTGGAATCAGTTGTGCCACCACTCAGCGCACTGTCATTTTGCATAGAGGCCAGCATCTACGTGCATACGTATACAATACGCATACGTGAAGGCGGCAAAAAAACAACAAACACCTGAATTTTTGTTTTAGCACTTCGATCGTCGATGTACGATTGTTTCTTTTTATTGTTTGATCACCTGTCAAATACAGCAGAGTTCACTTGAACTCATTCACATATCGTAAATTTATTTTACTTCCTTTTACATTAATAAATATATAGATACTCTTTATCCTGCAGATCTTTACGATTCGTCCGTTACTTTACATAGAAATAATACCTAATGTGTAAACTGAATTTAAAAGAAGAAAATACACTAATTAAAAGAGATTGGACGATTAACACTATACGTAATACCAATTTACAAGACAAAAAATTGCAATAATTACAGAGGAATAAATTCAAATTATAAGCAAGTAATAACAAATAACACACTTGGTATTGTTTCACAAATATATATAATTAAATACTCGATGTACATTTCGCCTTGCGGCATCGTCAGGAGTTCTCGAAAAACTAAAGTAAAATTTAATATACTGTAACTACCTACTTTAAACAAAAATGTAAATAGAAAAAATATACACAAATAGAAAATTATGAAAAGGTCATGACTTATCCAGTTTGGTGACAACTTTTATAAACAGAACAATGGCCTTCCGATGGGCTCCCCCATGTCACCATTACTAGCCAACATTTTCATGGACCATTTCGAAGTAAACTTGTTTGATAAATACAGGACAAATATGTCACCGGTATCAGCATGGTTTAGATATGTGAATGATATTCTTTGTTTGTGGTCAGGTTCAGATAGACAGCTAGATAACTAATAAAATTAATAATAACATTCAATTCACTATAGAGAAAGAAGCACCTGATCGATCTTTAAATTTCCTTGATTTAAAAATCCAGATTAGTAACAACAAGTTAGATTACAGTATTTTTAGAAAACCCACCTTTTGCGATACGTTGATATCAAATACCTCCAATCATCCCACTAACGTCAAACATGCTGCGTTTAATTCAATGATTTATAGACTATTGAAAGTACCGATGAACATATTTAACTTTACTAAAGAATTAAAAACTATTAAAATAATTGCACAAAATAATGGTTATAACTCATCTCTATTAGATAAATTAGTCAATAGAATGAATAAATCAATTCCATTAAAATCAGCATTTCCCCCGTCCCAGGACTTGACATTAAAACAATGGGTTAAAATTCCATATTTAGGTAGTATAAGTATGAAAATTAGTAATGTTTTAAAGAAGCTGGATTTTAAAATAGCCTTCTATAATAATAACACTCTAAAAAGTCAATTAATGAATAATAAAACAGCGAATCCTAAACTAAACAAATCAGGAATTTATAGAATTAATTGTAGTGATTGTAGTAAATTTTATATAGGTCAAACGGGGCAAAATTTCAAATTAAGATTCTCAGAACATATGCGAGCAGTTAAATTAAATTATGAAAAGTGTAGCTAACCATGTTTTAGACACGGGACATCATTTTTCAATAGACAATTTAGAAGTACTGTATAGTTTAAATAAAAGTAAAAAAATGAATGTTTTAGAAGGTTATTTTATAAAAGAAAGTTTACTTTTACAACCAGGCAATGTTCTTAATGAACAAACCGAACTCATAAATTCACCGCTAATAAACCCTAGCATTGTAAAAATGGTCTTTCCAGATAAGTCATGACCTTTTCATAATTTTCTATTTGTGTATATTTTTTCTACTTACACTTTTGTTTGAAGTAGGTAGTTACAGTATATTAAATTTTACTTTAGTTTCTCGAGAACTCCTGACGATGCCGCAAGGCAAAATGTACATCGAGTATTTAATTATATATATTTGTGAAACAATACCAAGTGTGTTATTTGTTATTACTTGCTTATATATCGATATGGTTCACCAAGAGATTTCCATCACTTCATTTAATTATTAAATTCAAATTATAAATGCTTATATTTTTTAAATTAACTTATTATAATGTTAGACTTACAACATCAAATATTTATTACTGAAAGTTACTATGGAACTGGGCAAACACTAAAAATTGGAGATTTTCCTAGTTACTTACGCACTACGGCAAAAGCATATCCATGCTTATATTATCAAATTTAGTGAAACGGGCAGTAACTTGTAAACCTGTTAGTGGAGCACCCAGAAAACGAGCAGCAACTCACCCAAATATCAATAGCAAAGCTCACTCAAGAAGTTCAGTTGTCAGTGGGAACATGTCATACTATTTTAAAATAATGAGGTGTGGCCACCACACGACTTTCTTATACGTATGAGAGTTTTAAGTTATAAAATTTTAAGCATTTTTTTATATAAAATTTATACAAAATCCTATTATAAATACTTCTATTCTCTTAATAAATATCTATAGAGTGCATACTTTGCCAGATATTCGAAAGAAAGTACTACTCGCTAAGAGTAAAAGTGTTACTTCCGGTACGAATTTTAAAATTTCATTTATACAAAAAATATTCCAAATCCAACTCTAAATACTTTTGTACTCTTGATAAATATTGTATAGATTGCTCAATTTATGACACTTAGCAAAAAATCGCTATTCGATAAGAGTAAAAGTGTCAGTTCCGGCCTGAATTTTGAATTTTTTTTCATACAAAAGGTATTGAAAATTAAGTTCTAAATACTTTTATAAGTATAACGTACCTGTCTAAAAAGCATGACTTGCAAAATATTTGCAAAAAACTGATTTTCGATAAAAGACCTACTTTCGGTGGGAATTTCGAAAAACTTTTTTAATAAAATTGTTCTCACTTTTAATTTTAAGTACATATGAATTCCTTATAAATTTGTTTAAACTTAGTAGTTGAAGAAATATTGGCAAAATTCAATTTTTTCACTGAAGTAAACTACTACTTCCGGTCTGCCGATTTTACTGAAAATCTAATCAGATCTCAAGTGGGAGATTATACTAATAAATGCAAAATTTGGAATTGATAGTTACAGCGGTTTGACCGCCATCGTGGTCACACAGAGACACATTGATAGAGAGAGAGAGAGGGAGAGTGAGAGAGGGGGGGGCATGTTCTAAAAACCACTTTTTTGGTAGCGGGGACTTCAAAACGTGGACATTGCAAAAATCTTGAGGTCGAAAATTTTCATCATCGCAATACTTCCTTATACTATGTATAAGAAAGTAAAAGGACTTAAAGTTGTTTTCAAATAAAATTCAAGAAATTTCGGAACTCAAACAGGTAGATTTTGGTACGAGAACACAGTACTTTTAATGGTTTTTGAGAAACATGAATAATAATGACATTCTCGACAAATGCTTCTTTTCGGATGAGGTGTGGAACAATATTTCCAGCAAAATAATGCACCATCACACAAATCTCGAAAAACAATAGCTTTTCTGCAACAATTTTCCAATACAAGAATGTTGAAAGCACTAAGTGCTGAGTTCAACTTGGTCTTCAAAATAATGGTCAACATTTCTCCAACATCTACTTTAGAATTGTTTTCTTTTAATTTTGACTATTGTAATAAAAAAAAAACGTTCAAAACTTAAATTGCTAATTATTACACACATTTACATGACATAATAAAACTATCAAAATTATGCGTTTGTGTCTGATTACGTGCACTGTCACCAACCATTAAAAAAAAGTATGGCCGTCTCTAATGAGGAAAGTATTTGAAGGCACGGTATGTTAAGCACCGTCGTAAAAGTAAATGAACGAGTTTTGGAAAGAAAACTCATGAAAATGATAGCGCCAACACTTAATATGTTACAAAATAAGTTTAGAAAAGAGAGAATTGTTCAGGATGACATATTTACAATTAAAGAAATAACGAGCAAAACGCTGACTAAAGTATATGAAAAACCCTGGAGAATACAAACGTCAACAATAAATTAAATCTTGAATCAAACGTGTGACAGCCTTCCACACAATTGCGTCACATTACTCCCTCAGGTAAGTATATTTTGAAATAACTTTTTTTTATGAAACCAATTCTGAGCTTTCGGCATTATCCGCAACATTTCATGGAGTAAAGTATTCTTATTACAGCGCCTGACCATAATCGAGATGTCGTCAGCGTACAAACATACTTCTTCACTAACAACGGCCGTTTAATCATTAAGATAAATAATGAATAGTAAAGGAACCAAAATTGATCCTTGCGGAACAACATTTCGCATCATTACAACGGCAGATATTATTAGTGCCCATTCCACAATAGAAATGAGATACAAACAGACGCAGATACGGACATAAGAAGAGAAATAATTACAATGTGGAAAGTAGACAAAGCATTGGCGAAATTGAAAATTGGAAAAGCACCAAGAGTAGACAAAATGGAAGCAAAGTTATTGAAATATCTAGGATCCATAGAAAAACGTATATTGAGTATCCTAAATTTTGCATAAACCAGCAAATGTACACTTACTTGCAAAAAAAGTTTCCACTAAAATTTTGAATATCACCACTCCAATCACTAACACTCGGGCTTTTGTGAAGACCGAGGAGTATTAACTGTATAAAAGATATAAAAGAAACATAATATATTTGAATGGTTCCATTGATTCAATATGCACATGTATAAAATAATTTACTTTTTTCTAATATTCATTCTGTTGTTTTGTAAATAGTAATACGTAATACTAATACATACAATATTTTCTACGAGACTTAACTGAATAAACTTTAATTACCGAACAAAGGAGTAGTGAGTAAACAGATGATTTTTTCGACGGGAAGTACTAGAAAAAATCGCAAAAAGAATTAATGGGGAATTGGTCACTGTCATTCCAGAAGCCACGAGAATTATCGCAGGGAGGATTATTATTATAGCTCAAGTAGTAATGTGAACATCAGATATAAAGTAATAACTATAAATTCAGTCATAAATATAAAAATGTTCTGATAAATATTTGTAGTACGTTTAAGAGTATTTTAATCAATTAGTGCAGTGTCTTCATTGTTTTGTTACTGTTATATTTAATATCGGGTCCACTTATATATCCTAAGTAACGAAGGCAAAAACATTAAAATAATGTCGAATACTCCGGAAAAAGTGCGCGCGATAAGTTTGTACCACATTGGATTGTCCGCAAAAACTGTTGCTTGAGAAATAAACGTTAGTCATATATCTATAAATAAATTGCTACGTAAATGGACCGTTGAGACTACAACTCGACGGCAACCAGGTAGATGAAGTGCTACCACAGATGAAGAGGATAGAACTTTATCACACTCTATCCTGGAGCATCCATTTACCAGCTTCCATTCGGCGGTCAACAAAGGTGTCTACTTATATATCCCAAGTAACGAAGGTAACAATGAGGTGTGGCCACCACACGACTTTCTTATACGTATGAGCGTTTCAAACTATACAATCTTAAGAATTTTTTTATACAAAACTTATTCAAAATCCTATTCTAAGTACTTTTATTCTCTTAATAAATCGCTATAGAATGCATACTTTGCAAGATATTCGAAAAAAAGTGCTACTCGCTAAGACTAAAAGTGCTACTTCCGGTTCGAATTTTGAAATTTCATGTATACAAAAAATATTGCAAATATAACTCTAAATACTTTTGTACTCTTAATAAATATATATAGAATGCATAATTTACGACATATTTGCCAAAAATCGCTATACGGTAAGAGTAAAAGTGTTACTTCCGGTCCGAATTTTGAAATCTTTTTTATACAAAAGATATTGAAAACTATGTTTTAAATACTTTTATACACGTAACGTACCTGTCTAAAAAGCTTGACTTGCGAGATATTCGCAAAAAACCGATTTTCGATAAGAATAAAAGACCTACTTCCGGTAGGAATTTCGAAAAACTTTTTAAATAAAATTTTTCTCAATTTTAATTTTAAGTACATATAAATTCTTTATAAATTTGTATAAACTTAGTATTTGACGAAATATTGGCAAAATTCGATTTTTTCACTGAAGTAAACTGCTACTTCCGGTCTACCGATTTTACTGAAAAACTAATCAGATCTCAAGAGGGAGATTATACACGCAAATACAAAATTTGGAATTGATATCTCCAGCGGTTTGACAGCTATCGTGGTCACAGACAGACAGACAGACACACAGACATTTTTTAAAAACCACTTTTTTGGTATCGGGGGACCTCAAAACGTGGACATCTCCAAAAATCTCGAGGTCGAAAATTTTCATCATCACAATACTTCCTTATACTACGTATAAGAAAGTAAAAACATTAAAATAATGTCGAATACACCGGAAAAAGTGCGCGCGATAAGTTTGTACTACATTGGATTGTTCGCAAAAGCTGTTGCTTGAGAAATAAACGTTAGTCATATATCTATAAATAAATTGCTACATAAATGGACCGTTGAGACTACAACTTGAAGGCAACCAGGTAGATGATGAGCTACCACAGATGAAGAGGACATAACTTTATCAAACTATTTCCTGGAGCATCCATTTACCAGCTTCCATTCGGCGGTCAACAAAGGTGTTTTTCCTTCTAGTATGAATCTGATAGTATAAAATTTTTGAATAAATAATTTCCCGACTTTTAGCAGCATGTAATGTTTGAATCATATGGTATTTTTCCTTTGATCGTAATAATTATTTCTTATTTTGTTCTCTCTCGTACGGCAAGCTAATAATATCTATACTTGTTATCGGTCTCTCGGCCTCTTTAACCACATGCACGGTCGCCTTTTAATCGTGAAGGGAAACGGAAATAACAACTACTGATCGCGTGTCTAAATCACCGTTTAGAAATGCCGAGCTAAAAATGTATAATTATATTCCTGTATTATAAGTGTTAAAGTTGTATCCTCTTGTATTTTTCTTCGTGTTATTTTCTATATAATTGACTGAACTTTCTTTTAAGTACATCTACAATGTTAATTGTTTTTTTTTCTCTCTCTATCTTTTTATAACATTACGGTTAATTCCGCTTATTAACGAATTCAGGTTGAAATGAATTAAATTATTTCTTTTTACTAATACCTACTTGAAAGTGTGCTGTTATTTTCTTTTGTATTTCTTATATATGGAGTCAATTTCTCTAAAATTAATGATTTTCTATTACAATTGATCATTTATATCGTTAAGAATTGTATGTGTATTTTTTATTCATACGTCTATACAAATAACGACTAAAAACGAAAAAAACACATGCAAAAGAAAGAAGCGAAAGTAATTATTGTACAACCGAATATTACATATAGACAAATAGAACCAGCCATCTGGAAAGAAAATTAATTGCCATTTACTTCGCTTTAAGGAGAGCAAATCGCAAAGAATGTTCGTAATTCATATGCATATATGTTTAAATAAAACAAACAGGATTTAACAAAGTTATATTTATCTAACTATTATATTGTATCCACATGGTTTTCGAATTGCAAATCATTTCAATGCGAAAAATCCGTTGAAACTCTACTTAAAACCGTACTTCTTCCCTAGTGGACATCTTGTACTGCAATAACTATAATTCTGGATATTGGTATCGAATTGGTAAATAACCTCTAGCTTCTGTGTGTGAATAGCAAAAGCACTTCTTCCATGGAGCAGTTCCATTCGAAATGCTGGGGACAACTCTTAATTAAAAAAACTATTTTTTTTATTAAGAAATGGTTATAGATACTTTGCGAAGAAAATTGTAATCAAGGTGTCAAAAGTTTATCCACAAACTTCCTCATATTTTACGCGTATATAAAAGAGTATCATTTCGAAGTATGCAATATGTTAATTAATATAATATTTTCCTAATTTTGATAATTTAAGGGCACTAAGGGTGGCGTTTTCTAATAAAATTTCTAGTATTTTCATTAGAGATCTTTCATCCAAGCGATTCTTAAAATTTCAATTGTTAGTGAAAACGTATTGTTATACATTAAATAGGTTATTATTTTACCTTGGCATTGAATATTTACAATTTAAAATGCAATTCCATATTTGTGGCTTAAAGTCTGACATAAAAAAATCTCTATCCATAAATGCCATATTTGACAGTGTATGTATGGTTTTCTACTGAAGATGACAACGTAGCTGTCAAAATATGTACCTACATTATTTTAGTTTTACTGTGGTTAGGTATTTCATATGTATATTTATTTGTTTATATTAGCCATAACCTTAGAAGGTATGCAAATTGGTCAAAAACATATCTTCAATAGTTATACCTTCGTCAACCACCAATAAGCAAACAAACAACATTATTTTTATTGTTAGTAGCAACTTCGTTTGGCTTTTGATCTAAAGAACAATTATCAAATATAATAATAATAACCCATGTTATTATTATTATTCTTTCTGTGAATTACATACTTTATTAGCTATGAGTTATCATTACCATGTATATAAATAATAATTTAACAGTAGGCAAATAAAAACTAAAAATATTTAAATATTACTCATTATACTTTTTTTTTGTGGTGCATCCCGCTCAGTAGTCTTAAGCTTAAGTAAGCTTTTTAAGACTATTAGAGCCATATACTATAAAGTGTCCCATAGCCTTATTACATCAGGCTGATGCTATTGGTGAGAAAGAACTGTTGAATTAAGTTAGCGTCAACTAAAGTGGAACAGGGGAGTTTTTTTTCCACACCAACAGATTTTTATTTCTTCATGTGGTCAGGCGATTTGATCTTCAAACAGTGACTGTAAATGTCCTGCTAATTTAGCCATGACCTCGTCCATTCGCTATAACACTATTTACAACAATTAAATTTATTAAGAAATTCCTAAACACTGGTCAACATTCTTTAAAGTTGTTTTCGATATATTAAGAGCATTAACATATTTCTTAAAATGCAACAGTAGTTAAACTTTGGGCTTTTTTAAGTGAGGTGTTAAAAATGATTTGGAAAAAAGAATATGTATGTATTGTAATAGGTAATGAGGGCAATATTTTACGTTATGTTATACATCGTGGAAATTGCTGCATATGTCCTCATACTTTGTGCACCTACTTATCAGTGTTTTATACTACTTTGAAGAGGAAAGTCGTAGTTTTACTATGTTTTACAAAATTTAGTCTAGCAAAATTTAAATTATGAGTATTATACTGTTGAGCGTCAGCATTGCTTCTTTTACTTTCTTATACGTAGTATAAGAAAGTATTGTGATGATGAAAATTTTCGACCTTGAGATTTTTGTAGATGTCCACGTTTTGAGGTCCCCTGATACCAAAAAGTGGTTTTTAAAGAATGTCTGTGTCTGTGTCTGTGTGTGTCTGTGTGTCTGTCTGTCTGTCTGTCTGTCTGTCTGTCTGTCTATGACCACGATAGCGGTCAAACCGCTACAGATATCAATTCCAAATTTTGTATTTACGAATATAATCTCCCCCTCGGCACACCCGAAGTAGTAGTTTACTTCGGTGAAAAAATCGAAATTTGCAAATATTTCGTCAATTACTAAGTTTAAACAAATTTATAGAGAATTCAAATATACTCAAAATTAAACTTGAAAAAAATTGTGTTAATAAAGTTTTTCGAAATTCCTACCGGAAGTAGGTCTTTTACTCTTATCGAAAATCAGTTTTTTGCGAATATCTCGCAAGTAATGCTTTCTAGGCAGGTACATTACGAGTATAAAAGTATTTAGAACGTACTTTTAAATATCTTTTGTATAAAAAAAATTTCAAAATTCGGACCGAAAGTAACACTTCTACTCTTACCGAATAACGATTTTTTGGAAATATGTCGTAAATTATGCATTCTATATATATTTATGAAGAGTACAAAAGTATTTAGAGTTGGATATGGAATATTTTTTGTATAAATGAAATTTCAAAATTCGGACCGGAAGTAACACTTTCATACGTATAAGAAAGTCGTGTGGTGGCCACACCTCATTTTTTTAATTCTATTACCACACTGAAGAATAATAAATTACGGCATAAATCTAGATATGAAAGGCATAAATAATTCGTATTATACCATTTTCCAAAAAATTAAAAAAAAATATGTATTTGTAAGCTTTGACAAACCGCGCAAGCGTGTCCTAACGGCTACCAAAATAACTTCCATGTGTAATCACAGAATTAAAATGGAAAAAGTAAATCATATTAAGATACCACTATATGTATGTTTCCGCTATACTTAATAATTTCATTTACTTCGGCAGCCTTGAGTTCTTATTATGCTCAGCGCCTATGGTGTGAGTTGAGTTGGTGTGGCTGTAGTCCTAGAGTGTTGAAAGTGACGGGAAATTTTTTACTCCAAAATGGGATATCAAATTGTATATCCACAACCTCAAAAATCATTTGATCTTTATTTTCAGAGCCCTCTAATAATTTTTCTTTCGTAAGTATTTGGAGAACACTAGCATTGGTTTATTATAAAACAATGTTCCTGGTAGAAAGAGAGATCTGTTAATGAGTCCTCTAGAGGTTAATGTAACTGAAACCGATACTGGTTTTTTCCCTTTTACAGATTTCATTGCCTTATTTAAACGTTGAACACCAATCTATCACTAGTTGGTATTTAAGATTTCTACAACTACGTGTGTTATGTTTTTTACACAGCACCTTGTCACATTTTCTAGAATACAACTTTAAGTTATTTTAAAAAAATCCATTTGTATCTCGTGGAAATTTACCGAACTACTCTCGGAACGCTTGACCAGTATTTGTGATTAAAAATCCTTTTTGCAATAATTTTTTTCATTTAGTTCACAACTACACTGCTCAACAATTGAAGTGGATATCATAATAATTTCGAAAATGTACCCATGAAAATAATTTTGCTGCATAAGTTCTTGAACATATGAACACTTTTTGTTTACTCCCATGCTTGTCAACGTATCTGTGTCTGTATGAATCATTGAGAAAGAATAGGTAGGGAGACGATTAAACCGGGTACAGGTACGTCATATTGATAACACACTTACGTTAGTAAAAAGTGGAGTGTTTGTTGAGTGCATCATGTATTAGAGTTATATAATAAGTTAAATATTAAAAGACATTATGGTTTCTTGTGCTCTACGTAGCTGCAACAGCAGAGACGGCGTTGATAAGAAGAATTCGTCTGAAATAACATTTCGTAGGTTAGTGTAAACATGACAGATGTGGGATGACAGATTATATATATATAGATATATTTTGAGTAGTCCGGACTAGGTGAGGCAGCCATATTTGTGCCACACTTAGCCCCGCCCAATGCTCCCGTTTTGAGAATACAGCAAAGATACTTTACAGCATCTCCATAGTATTTTTCCTCAATGGTATGAATAGCCTGTTGATAAACGGAGTATCAATAAGCAACTGTTTTAAACAAATAAACGTGCTCGTGTTAGTATCGTTGCAATAGATAGTTGTTAACTAAACATCACGTGAAAGCGTTACTACAATGCCTTTAAGACGGTAAGAAACCGTACAACTCGATCAATTAGTACGTTGGATAAATGCAGACTTATCACAGGAAGAAGTCGCCGAACGATTAAATCTTTCATAAAGTGTCATAAGTTGTGCATGGAACATGTATATAACTACTGGGTCCGCATCATACATGCATGGTGGAGGGCGAGAACGGGCTACAACCCCAACTGAAGACCGTTTAATGGTACTCATTGCAAGAAGAAACCCGACATACACGGCTTCAAGGATTAACAGCTTTTTCCGACAAGCCACAGGATATGTTATTTTTGACGAAGGTTGCATACACGTAATTTAAGGGCAAGGAAACGTGCTACACATCCCCGGCTGACGATGGAGCAGCTTGCACGCAGAAATCATTGAGCGATTGAACATAGTGACTGGAATCTATATGCTGGAGACGTCTTTTCACGGATGAGTCGAGATTTTGACTGTCTACTTACTGATGGCGAATGTTGGTCTGGAGACAAAGAGACAAAAATGTAATGAAAATTTGATGGTCCCAACGACATCTTTCGGCGGAGGATCTGTTTGTGGCTGGATTGGAATTGTTTGGGTGGGCGCCCTGAATTATTGGTATTAATGAATGCATCAATGACATCCGTGAGGTATCGCGACATGGTTGTAGAGTAAATCATTGTCTCATTTGCTGGTGCAATTGGTGACAGATTCGTTCTAATTGATGACAATGCTCCCCTCACCGTGCTATAGGATTATAAATGAACGGATAGAACTCAATGCTATTGAAAGTAATTGGCCAGCCTGTTCAGCAAACATGAACTGCATCAAACACATCTGGGCAGAGATGACAAGACAAATCAACTTACTCGCACAGGCGCCCCAGACATTAGAACAACTAGTCACTGCTTTGCCTCGTATTTGACGTAACATACCTCAGCCCTTCATCGATAATTTAATAAGAAGTATGCCTACTAAAGTATGGGTACTAATGCGAGCAGAGGTGGTCCAACAAAATATTAAAGCTAGTTTTCAACAGTCGATAGAAGAGTTATTTTACTATTGCAAGTTTATTACTTTAGTTCTTTTTTGTTAAATTTGAGAAATTTTATCGTTGTTGTGGTTGTAAACTTGATATCATTGTGTAATAATAAAGAAACTATACAAACTGTACAACTATAGCATCATTCAAATATTAAAATTTTAGGAATTATTACATTATACACTTCAATTGTAGAGCAGTGTATACCTAAAATAGCATCACGATAATTATTTCCATAAAACCAAGGGAAATACCAAAAAGGTAATGAATCTATGAATGGATAGATCTAATGTTTCCGAGTTGCAAACTGTATTTGTCATTAGTGACGTTTCTATCCGAATTTTAGTGCCATCTCTTGGATATTTACCAAACTAATCTCATAACGTTTGCCCTGCATTTGTGATTAGAAATCCTTTTTGCGTCATTTTTTTCATTTAGTTCACGACTACATCTTAAATAACATCACAGTAAATATTATAAAATCAAGGGAAATGCTTAAAAGCAATGAATCTGATACAATTAAATTCGGAACACACATCGAAATCTATGAATGAATAGGTGTAGTGTTTCCAAGTTGCAAATTGCATTTGTCATTAATGACGTTTCTATCCGAATGTTAGTGTCATCTCTTGGAAATTTACCAAACTGTTCTCATAACGCTTGACCAGCATTTGTGACTAAAAATCCTTTTTGCGATACTTTTTTCACTTACTTCAATACTATATCAATAAATATTATAAAATCAATGGAAATGTCAAAAAGGTAATGAATCTGATAGAATTAAATTCGAAACACACATCGAAATCTATGAATGGATAGGCCTAAGGTTCCCGAGTTGTAAATTGTATTTGTTATTAATGACGTTTCTATTCGAATTTAAGTGCCATCTCTTGGAAATTTACCAAACTACTCTCATAACGCTTGACCAGCATTTGTGATCAAAAATCCTTTCTGCGATACTTTTTTCACATACTTCAAGCCTACATCTAAAATACCATCACAATAGATATTATAAAATCAAGGGAAATGCTTAAAATGTAATGAATCCGATAGAATTAAATTCGAACCACACATCGAAATCTATGAATGAATAGGTCCGGTGTTTCCGAGTGCTGGTCCCCATGATTTACCTGCGCGATGTCCATCATAAGGAAGCCAAAAATAAATCACCGACACACCAGTCGTCCGTCTTCCTCGCTCTAACCGCACTATGCACGCAAAATCGTACCGCTACACGATCGGTCCGTCTCTCTCTCTCGCCGTTCCATCGAAAGAGAGAGAACCAAATCAGGTAGGCCAGGCCGACTTATTACCACACACTACCAATAAAAATAAAAGACAGAAAAAAAAGACGCTCGGCGACCTCTGTACAAGCGAACAAGGACGAAATATGTAACTGGTTCGATTGCAGGCGACAGAGACAGAAAGACGTCAACCTGACCTCAGCACGACCAAAAAACGCGCCGAGTCGTATCAACAGGTAGGCGAGAGTGAACAAGACGTATCCCTAATTAACGTGCTCCGAACGAGGATGGGAGACCGGTAGCTCATTGGTTATCAAGGCAGGTACGCTCTCCGCGGAGTGGGATGGAGGATTTTCGATTTGTGCAAGTTGAAAGAGGATGGGGTTATCGGAGTTGGACGGTAGGCAAGGTGACGATAGAAAACCACGGGGGTCCCTCGGATAGCTTCAATATGCGACTTACGCGAACGAGGAGGTGCAAGATAGTGATAGAAGAGGATGGAAACAGAGGGGACTTGGTGGGAACGATCCACGCGAATGTGTTGGGCCAGTCGTAAAATATGTAACAGGTATATTTGGGAGATCTACCACTCACCTTTGGATCTCCTATTAGTTTTACGGATTATAATTGAAAGTATGTATACGACAAACAAGTGTCTACAACCTTGTTCGAGAGATTTATTTATTAGAAAAAGCGTGCAGAATTGACGAATTCTGTTTTGTAAATAGAAATAGTCCCGATGCAGTGGAACTTTCAATAACGAAAGTATTCTAAAAAAGAGAATAACGTAACATGTCAATGAAGAAGGATAGAAAGTTTCGAGATTTATTCTGCGAAATTTAATTAACGTAATTGAATGGGATATCAAAAAAAAAGTACTGGTAAAGGTTAGAATAAAGCACTTTGATTCTTCACATACATAAAGATAAAAAATATTAGATTTTATATGAATTTCAACCTGTTCAAAATTTATTAATTAATATAGATATATTATTTTTGAGCCACAACTTACGAGGGTAGTCTGAAAAGTTTCCGATCTAACAAAGATATAAGACATTTTTCCTACAAAATTATTTTTATTTCTCTACATAGTCTCCTTGTAAGTCTATACACTTTACCCAGCGATGTTCCCATCTCTCTAGCCCGTCCAAATAGTACTTGCCGTCTTTCTCTGCAAAATAGTTGTTTACAAAGGTGATGGCCTCCTCATTTGATGAAAATCTCTGTCCACCGAGTGGAACTTTTAATTTGGGGAACAAAAAGAAGTCGCTGGGAGCTAAATCTGGTGAGTAAGGTGGGTAATCAAGCAGTTCAAACCGTAATTCGTGGATTTTTGCCATAGCAGCCGTTGTCTTGGTGGAACAAGATTTTTTTTCTGCAAATGTGGCCGTTTTTTCGCAATTTCTGCCTTCAGTTTGTCAAGTAATGATGCGTAGTATTCTCCTGTAATGGTTTTCCCTTTTTGCAGATAATCAATAAAAATAACTCCATGACTGTCCCAGAAAACAGTCGCTATCACTTTCCCAGCCGAAGGAACAGTCTTTGCCTTTTTTGGCGCCGATTCCCCCTTGGCAGTCCACTGTTTTGACTGTATTTTTGATTCGGGGGTGTAGTGGTGTATCCAAGTTTCATCAACAGTAATTAGCCGGCGCCAAAACTCTGATTCATTGCGCCTAAATTGCGCCAAAAGAGCGATCGAAATGTGCATTCGAACACGTTTCTGATCCAACGTGAGCAACCGCGGCACCCAACGCGCAGACAGCTTTCTCATGTCTAAATCTTCATTTAATATGTGAGAAACACGTTCTTTGGATATTTTCATAGCTTCTTCTATCTCTCTAACTTTAATTCGGCGGTTGTCTAGCACCATTTGGTGAACTTTAGCAATGTTCTCGTCAGTAGTTGCAGTTTTCGGACGTCCCGAACGTTCATCGTCAGCCAAGCTGGTACGGCCACGTTTAAATTCAGCTGCCCAAAATTTCACGGTGGTAAATGATGGTGCAGAGTCCCCGTACACAGCGTTCAACTCTTCCTTGACTTGTGTAGGCGTATTGCCTTTCAAAAATAAATATTTAATCACAGCTCGATACTCAAGTTTTTCCATTTTCACAAAAACACTCACCGCAACTTACTCAAACGATTGTTAAAAAATAACTGAGCGTCCGAGGTGGCTGAAGTTTTGGTGCGTACATGTCAAAACATGCATAAACACGCGCCACTACTTTTATCAACGAATGCTGCCATTTTCATGTTGAGGTCGGAAACTTTTCAGACTACCCTCGTATATATCTAATTTTCTACTATCACGTTCTGGAGAAAAATTAAGGAAATATTAGAGCGTAGGGTGTTGGTATTCATAGTAATAATAATGAAGACAATAATAATGCTTTATTGTCGAACAACATATACCCAATAATAGAACTGGTAGACTTATTATTATTATGTTTTTTACAATGATTTTTGTGTGAGCTCCGGAGTGCCACGCGATCCCCATCTAGGACCACTTCCTTTTTAATCTATTTACAAGGACCTTATAACTTCTTTGAACAGCCACGGTTAGCATATGCCAATGATCTGAAGATCTTTAAAAGAATTGGGAGTAATGATGACTATAGACAGGACGTACCAGGTTGAAATTTCAACGGAGCAAAGAAATAATGTAAACATCACGCAGTTACTGAATAGCACTATTCATATGGTGAACTGCAACATCTGTTGTTTTAGTGAAAACAACAGCAAAAAAAGTCCATTTTACTAGTAAGTTCCTTTCTTCATCGGTGTAAGTAGAAACGTGAAGGGTTTGTAAAATTAATTATATTTACCTTCTCTTTCGTAAGATAAATAAAGTTATATATGTACAGCCTGACAGACTGAGACCTGGCCGATGAGATGCCCCTCCTACAAAGTGCGCAGTGAATCCTTATAATATTAGGATGAGCACGAGCAGTCTGAAAAAATTGTCAATCGCTACACATATATGTATCTCTTCTCAGTATATTACAATTTCTTATCTGCATTTACTCTTTCGTCCGGATAATGTAAGCGATGAACAAATGTTATTATTTCTTTTTTCCGAATACTTTCTCCGTCACACACTGACTTATAAATCTGCGCGATTTATAGGTCGAGGCTCCTCCCGTCGGCCAAGACTCAGTCTGTGTACTGTATATACCTATTCATACTTATGTTAATTTCGTTTTTTCATTGTTTTGGCTGCTGAGTACATACTTCGTAATTTTTTTAATAGTTCCTGTTTAATGCCGTTTCATCGAATCTACTTCTCTCAATAATCTTGACGTAAGTGTGCACTGGATTTCGTTAAGTTCCAATACATTGCTTAAGTTACTTTTTCAGATATGATATGGAAGAACGTCGAGAATGGAATCGTGAAACAATGGCGAGTTGGATTAAGGGTCATACTGATTGTATGTCCATTGTCAGTGATTTCGATAATTATTGCAAAGTCTGTAAAATATCGTTACAGAATGTCCAAAAAGCGCACGTACAACGTCACTTAGCATCGCTAAAGCATACTTAGAAACTGGACCCGCAGGAAGCTGACAGTTTTAACGAAGAACTATGTGAAGCTTTAATGGCGGCTAATATCCCATTAAACACCTAAACTTGACAACCCCACTTTCAAAACATTTCTCAAAAAATGTGCTGGTCGAAATGTTCCTGATGAATCCACCTTACGGAAAATCGTGTTTCTAAGTGCTTCACGAATGCATTAGAAGACACCTTTGAAATCAGTACCTCATCTGTGCCGACGAAACTATCGATAAATTAGGACGCTATGTGGTAAATGATGTAGCTGGTGTACTACATTCAATATTCCATATAACGCTTATGTAATAGCATCTAAAGTTATAAATTCAGCTGATGCGGAAACAGTTGCTAAAACCATTGACGAGAATTTGCACAAAATACTTCATTCGGACGACAGGTACAGGGAAAAAATACTTTGTTAGTGACAGTGCCGCATATATGTTAAAAAGAGGCAGACTATTAAACGAAACATATCTTTATATGCTGCATATTACTTGTGTAGCACATGCTCTCCACAGAATCTGTGAATATATCACAGACACCTAACCGGAAGTTGATAGATTTGAATCTGCTTTTAAAAAAGTTTTCAGAAAAGCACCATCGAGAGTAGCTCTTTACAGGAAAAAACATCCATCTTTGTCACTGCTTCCCTCGCCAGTAATAACTAGATGGGGAACGTGGTTGGAAGCTACTAGTTTTTATGCAGAGAATTTCGATAGTGAAAATAGAAAATTTCAATAGTGCGCCAATGGGCGATGAGACATCAACCTCTAGCGTCCGGTCTATAATGATGACTGTCCAAATTTACAAACAGCCTCACTTTAATACTCCAGTTGTCTTCGGATAAAGATCTACGACGTAATGCCGAAAAATATGCAGTTGTTACATATGCAAAACTATGTAATCGCGTCTTATATAGATGTAAACCATAGTCCTTTTACAATAAAGGATATAATTTGGCCTTTTTTCCATAATCAGGTAATTTTTCTCCGACCATGTTAAGTATATATGCAGTGCATCATCCAAGTCTGGGATATTTAGATTTTGGGATAGCTATGTGTATCCACATAGCTATCTGCAATTAACTGTCTCCATATCTAGTTTCCAAAATGCACTTTTCAAAATCTGCCTGCAACGCACACTTGGTTGAAACTATTCGTGTTTCTACACTTGGTTCAAATATTTTATTAAAAGTAATTTTAAGAAAATATTTGAATTAAATCTAGAATCACATATATTTTCAACTGCGCTGGCTGCACACGACTTTTGTAGACGGGATTATTGTCGTGCAAAAGCAGGACACCTTTCGTCAAGTTTCCTCTTCTTTTTGAAGTGAAAACTTCTATGGGCGCGTTGATACATTGATTGTTGGGCACTGAAAGAGACTGAGCCGTCACGCTCGGAACGTTACGCTCGTTCGGGCAAAGTCGGAGTCGCGCTCCGCTTTGTATTATAACACTAACTAGCGGTATTTAATTTCAATTAAATTGAAATTTAGAATAAATACGCAAAATATTGTGCTTTTATCTTCCGAAAAATTCTTGTCCGCGTGCAGATGTGAAACCGAGCCACCCGGGTATAAGGCCGGCACGTTACCATTAGACCACTCTCGGCTACTCGTATCAGAATTATAATATTTGTATATACATGCGTACGTATGAATTTTTGAAGTGAAAACTTGATCAGACCGAGCGAAATGTACTAGAATAATGTATACACAATAATAATAAATATATATTGTTTAAATGTAATATAGAACGTAAATGGAAAATGGAAATGTAAATGAATATAGAACGAAAAAGAAAAGTTGTATTTCGTATTATTAACCTCGCCTTGATGAAGTTTTCACTTCTGCCGTGTGGTCTTAAGCACACCCAAAATTTTTTTCTTTAACGATTTCTTTTAACCACTCAAAGATTGAAGCGTAAAATTCTCCAGTTATGAAAACGCCTTTAATTTTGAATTCAATTAACGATTCCTTCTACAAGGAAAGAAATGCCTTGTTGGGTTAATTGCATATTTGACCAATGAAACATATGTGCAACCGCTACCAAGAAAAACCTCGGAGTTTCATGTTAGATTTCGTGCTTCAAACATGTAAAACATTAAAATCAAATAAGATTTTGCTCGATTCAGAAAAAAAAAAAACCTCCTAACTAAGCATATTTGTTTGTGTCAACTAATCCTTTGATCCACCCATGAGACTCTGAAGTTTTTCTTGATTGCGGTTAGCAAATACTTGTTTGCACATATATGTTTCATTCGACAAATATGCAATAGACCCAACAAATTCTTTCTATCCGTGTGAGTCCCAAAAGACAGGTAGCCATGATCTTTTCGGGCAACTGTGATAGCTTAAAATTCTTGGGCGGTGGTGTGCCTTCTTATGACACTCCTTGGAGCCTTGCTTAAACTCAGATTCACAATGATGAACTCATCTACAATAACAATTCGACTCAATACACCATACCCTTCATTACTGGGGTCCAAAAACGCACGAGAACTTTCCACGCGCTGTTGGTTTTGCGACGGCCGGCGTGAGTATTTTTAGCACCCATCTTGCGCTGACCTTAGTCTGTCAAGATGACCACGAATTTTAAAAATGATTGCATCAAGTACACTCCAGTCATTCCTGCAAGTCGTGTCTGCTTTAGCCAAGCATTTTCCATTATTAATTTTTTGACTTTTGTAGCATCTTATGGAATAGTTACTTGGATAGGTCGCCTCGGCCGTTGGTCATCGACATGTGATTCCCTACCTTCGTGCAAAATCCCCTTAAAGCGATATTTCACGCTTTGCTTGGTCGACGATAGTTTAAAGACTACTTACGCAATTGTGTTAAAACTTTATATTTATCTGATACTGACTCACTGAACACGTTACGGCATGAAAGAGCTCTCCCATTGGCATTCAACGTCTTCCTTCCGTGAAATTAAAAACGCTTCCACGTATTAGCTCACTGAAAACCGTAATTCAACTGCAAAACAATCTGACCTAAAGAATTGGGGTGTTGCCATTACAAGAAATTATTTTACTCCTCGTATAAGACAAAGTATCTGTGTTTACCAGAGAATAATAATTACATTTAGTGGGATAATCTTGGATGTTATTATGTAAATCAAAAATTTATAAAATTTGCAATAATAAAAGCAAATGGATTTCAAAGTAGTTTCGTTCGAAGTAGTTCAGATGTCAAATACATCTACTGCATGACCTAGTAGAAACATCATTAATTTTCGTTTATATCGAGACTTGACATTAGCAGGTTCCTTATTAGTGCGCCAATTTCTAAAATACTAAATCTCGTAACCTACTCCGATTTGTGAATTTTGCAATAAAAATAAAACAAGCATATACAATCCGTTACGAAAAATTGAATTGGATACACTTATTAAGTTGAATGTAATTTCAACTACTTAATTTACTAAAAAATCGCGTTTTCTTCTCACATAAAGTTCAATTACACCTTTCTCACTCCGATGTCTGTTTAGCTACTATGAGCATTCAGCTCATAGGAGCTGCTATAGCGCAACTATACTATTTCATATAAATACGGAAAATCGATAAGAATTTTAATTGGAATATCGTCCGTTTGGATATTTCGTTTTTCCTTCTCAGATGATATTCTCCACAATATCTACTTATATCTACTACCTCGTAACGCTTCAATAAATCCGTGCTTTTTATCGATCAAAGGATAGATGGATCGGGGCACATTTTACCATTTAATTCGCAATTAGCGTTTTGCCGTAAATTAAATAATTTTGCGGTTGCCTGTCTCTTCGTGATTTTGTAATTACGTACTCTTCTTTTTTCCCCTATTCACTGGATAATACGAAATTGTTTACGGTACTTTAATAGTGTCTTAATGTGTTTGTCCTTGCTGGAATAGATGTATATATATATATATATATATATATTCCCTGAGATGGAAGATTGTCTTTTAAATATAAACGATGAACAATAAAATACGAATTGCAATCGGCATTGTCGGTAATATTAAATTATTCGTCATCAAAACATGACGCAAACAAAGTAATTATTATAATTGTATGAAATGCACAAATACAGTTATACCTATCTGAAGACCATACCTCTAATTGTGGACATAAATACCTAATTCATATAGAATTTTCTCAACAGGTTAACATAAGAAACATTTTATTAAGCACTCCCAGAGGTATTAGTAATTTTTTCGAGGTTATACGACTTAAGCAGATAACAATTTTCAAGGAATTTATCAACATTACGGTAGCTTTGAGTATGTAATTTTCACGTAAATAAGATTTTTTTAAAACATAATTATTTTAATCTTAAAAGTGAAGACGTAGATAGTGTGAAGCGAATCAAACATTAGTTGTTCATATTATCTACAGGGTGTCCAGAAACTCTCCTGACAAACGAAGACCGGAGATTCCTCAGATAATTTTAAGACAATTTAACCCAATTCACCCTAGTCCGAAAATGCTTCCTAAGGGAGCTAGAGCTCTTTGAAGGTGGCGCCTTATAATTAGTTTTTTTTTAATATCTCCCGAACGCTTCTATTTAGAAAAACAAAAACTGGTATGCTTATTCGCCGGATTTGAATCCTTGCGATTATTGTGTTTGGGGATACATAAAAGCATTTGTTTATTCCGTTCCGATACAAAATCGTGCACAACTCTGGCTAAGGATACAAGATGCTTGCAACGAATTTAGAAATAACTTTGGAATTTTTGCAAGAATTCGGCGTTCTCTAAGCAAAAGGGTAAATGTATACATAGAGACTAATGGTCATCACATCGAGCATCTTTTGTAACTATCTACCTTTGATACTTGTTCTGTTTTATTAGTTTCGCTCCATTGTAATAAATACTTAGTTTTTAAAAACCTTCAGCTAAAATTTTGTTTCAAATTGATTTTTGCTTCTTTTCCCAAACTTTTTTACGAATTGTGTGCTGCATTTATTGAAACAAAAGATGATTTATTAAATTAACTTTCATCCATGCATTGATAGTCCTAGCCAACTTCGTCGCTAAAAATAAGTAGGTACATAATAAATTGAATTTTAATGACGAAAAAACGAAAAATTTTCAAATCGATTTTTCTAGAAAACGGTGTATCCTACCAACTTAAAGTAAGAGTACCTTTTAGTACTAGAAAATTTAATAATCTAGTGTCACAAATGCTTAAAAGTTAAAGACAAAAAAGTTATGCGTTAAAATAACCATTTACCTACCCAAAACGGACGCCTATGACCGGTACTAGAAATTCGCAATTGATGGAATCGATTCATCTCTGGAGGATAAATAAGCATACCAGTTTTTGTTTTTCTAAATAAAAGCGTTCGGGAGATATTAAAAAAAAATAATTACAAGGCCCCATCTTCAAAGAGCTCTAGCTCCCTTAGGAAACATTTTCGGACTAGGGTGAATTGAGTTAAATAAATTGTCTTAAAATTATCTGAGGCATCTCCGGTCTTCGTTTGTCAGGAGAGTTTCTGGACAGCCTGTATTTATTTACATTAACGGAGTTTGTACCTAGTACGTAAGAAACATTAATAATTCACAAAATAAATATAAAAAATATAGAAATATTCATTAAATAATACCAACAAATTAAAGAAACAGTAATAAAAATTATTTTTGCCTAAAAAATCCAGAAGCGTTGGTTTGTTTCTGGAGATTTTTTATTTGTTTCTCTGTCCACTAAGTTAATTAATAATGTACTAAATTTAAAGCGTTTATAGTGCTATCTAGCGATAATTTATTCAAGGGTTCAGATTTTTTTCAGTCACCTCCTCATATTCCTCAACATTATTTCCGAATTCAGTTGTTTTATTTATTTAAAAAAACATCAGATTCTTCAAATGCAGCCTACAGTTAGGACAAATTTGTATATGTATTGTGGATATGGGTATAATCTGAAGTGTCAATGTACGCAGAAGTTCAAGAAATTTGGACATTGAATTGTCAATGTCCCATAAGCGTTTTAGAATAGCGAGCGGCAGAGTTTCGTCATCTCCCTTTTATAAGCTCCATCTAAAATATACCTTCAGCATCTTTTTATAGTTTGGGGATTAAGATAAAGTTGTCACTAAGTTGATTACTGGTTTTCTAATACTCAACTTTTTCGAGGTATCGGAAATAGTATACATGTCGTTTTCTAGTACAGTAGATTGAAAATTGTTTATGTAGTATAACTGATAGTCTAGTTACATGTTGGCCCATCAGCTGTATAATTGGTGTGAAATTATGGGAGAGAAACATTGTTACAGTTTGCCCATCTTTAATTCTTCTTCATTTGGATACGATGCCGCGTTTTCTAGTAGAAGTACAAGAGGGACCTTTATTTTTTAGTAAAGATGCATATATTGTTGATCATGTGAGTAGCAGCGCACCAGCAAAATACATGTGGCTTTTGCAAATTAGTTTGTTCATGGTATACGGTAACCTAGCATAATTAATATGTTGTTCATATTATGCAGAGTTTCCGTTACTCGATGTTCACAGCATCGAGGTTCTACTCAGTATCTTATTTAATCCTGTTCAACATTTATATGACTTATTTCTTTATTTAGTTTTTTAATGTTCATTAATAGCAGATTAAAACGTTATTTTCATGGTTTCGGATTGTAGGAGGTTACTGCTACCCCCGTAAGGTCGCAGTTCGGCGCCCACGAAATGTGCTGGTATAGGTTACTTATGTGGCAGTTAAACTCTCATTCGTTAGCTTATACAGATGGTCTTAATGCCGTTATGCCCTTTTATGGAGACGCGTGGGATCCAGGGTAAAACACTCAGTTTTTGAAGGAATATTGCAATTACTATTTTAAAAAACATTGCGCAAATAAAGAAGTCACCCATCTCAATTGAAAAATATCGATGCTTATATGTTGCTATGTTCCTTCTTAAGGAAAACAGGCTAGATGTCACCTTTCCCTTAAATAGGTTTCCATCAAGTGCATCAGCTGCGATGTGGCATTCCATATTGAATATGTTATTCCACATCACACACAATAAACAATTCAGGAATTTTACTGTGAATTATTTTGAATGAAGGACTTTATATTTTTTCGCCATTTCTTTTGCAATCGTTATTTTAGAAGGACACACCCTACATGCTCTCACAAGTAATTACATTTATTTTAAAAATGCAAGAAATGTATACCGTTGTTCAAATTTCAACAGAAAAATGTAGCTCTTATCTGAGTTAATGAAAAGATCAACGAAATACTATTTAGTGTGATTTCGACCTGAAGTCAGGAAGTGATACTTAACGGCAACTAGGGTAATTCGAAGATAGTTAAAGCACGAGGAAAGATAGTCCAGTTCGAAAATCTGAGGTCTTTCTTGTCAGATGGCGCTCTGCTACCATAATCGAATTGCATAGTCGCAAGCGACTTGTGTGGGAAGAGAGCATTGAGATATTAAGAATGAGCTCTGTTATTATTTGACTAATGCTGAAAATTTTTAGCACTTCGACTTTTTCATCAACTGCGTTACTTGTAGTATTTTAGAACTTTGCTGTAATTACCTAATTAGTATAGACTTCGTAGACGTACTTAACCTCACAAAATTTTGAATTCGTGTTTACCAATGAAAATACGTAGTAGCCCATCTCTCCTGTACGTTTAGGATACATGGACCATTTTTTATGGGATAGTTGGATTTGTTTTAATTTGCAAAAAACGTACCTTCATTTCTTAAACACGGCGTCATTACATTCATTTCCACATTGAAAGGTATAAAACGAAATGATAGTCCTACCAAACAAAATCGTCTCGGTCCACCATAGTCTTTGGGCGAGGATGAAATAATCAAATTAGAGCAACATATAAAAAAGCTTAAAAAATTTGGTTCTGCTCCCACCAAAGATGTATTCCGTAGAATGATATATGACTTAGCTGAAAAGATGAATATTAAACACAAATTTAACAGAGTCAGTCATAAAGGGGGCTTTGTTTGGTTTCGGTGCAAAAGTTGGAAGGACCCTTGCTTCTTTCTCTAGGAATGATGTGATATATATAGAAAAGAAAAATATTGGGTATAATCCGCTGTAGAGCAACCGTAGACACGTGTTTCTGACTAACTGGTCGTTATCGGTACGGTATAGCCAAGGAATAAGGTGGGATAACCTTGGAGATATAAGCTCAATGGAAGACCATCAGGTGACAGACCACCATTTGTAGCTTCAGCTGATATTTTATGTATCCGCGATGATTATTCTTTGATTTACATTTCCTGGGTCTCGAATGTCACGCAGGTTGACATTGTCTTCCTCGTGGTGACGTTAGTTGTTGTCCTCAAAACCGAGGATCTTCTAGCTAAAGCTACAAATTGTGGTCTGCCACCGATGGTCTTCCGTTTAGCTTACATCTCCAAGGTTATCCCACCTTATTCCTTGGCTACACCGTACTAGTGACGACCAATTAGTCAGAAACACGTGTCTACGGTTGCTCTGCAGCGGATTATACCCAATATTTTTCTTTTTCTGATATTTTATGTATACGCGATAATTCCTTATTCTTTGATATATATATATGTTCTCTTTCAGGTGTGTTGTCAGTGGATTCAGAGTTTTGTTCCGCGTTTCCACTGCTTGGTGTTTGAAACGACCGGTGCTATTTTCTGGACGACGCACAGTGGTCTGAAACGCCCGAAAAGCTGGTCAAAACTCGAAAAAGATTCGGATTTGGCTGAAAATCAGTATGCTTTAGTTTTTTTACTTTCTGATTGTAGATTTGAGGTAAAAATGGTAAATTGCAAAATGGGGAGTTTTAAATTGCCAGTTTTATGTTCAAAAATACTATAAAATAATATAAAATTCGCCTTAATAAATTTTGTGTTGTTTCTCATTATACTTTTTATAATTATATTTACGATGAAGACAATAACAATTATGATAACAATAGTAATAATGATAATAATGATAATAATTATGATTTTTTCTTGGTAATTGCACTTTAAATAATTCAAAGCGACTTCTTCTAAGTTACTATTTGGTTCGGATCGTGCGCATATTAAATCTCTTCAAGATTAATTAAAAATACAAATAAATCAATTGCGAGGAGAATCGCAGAAATTCGCACCTGAATTTTCGATTTTCTAGTTAGTTACACATTCATCTGGGAAATGAATCAACGAACAACGCGGAGTCTCGCGGAAACATAACTTTTTTGACAATTTCGGAAAATTTTTAATAACAAATTATAAAAAAATTGTTTAAAAAAAGTAAAGTGTCAAAACATTATACCATTCTTCAGGCGCATCCTCCATCTTCTTGTTGAAGATATTTGCACGTTCACGAATTTTTGTGTGCACTTCAAATGTTGTTTTTCTCGTATATTGTTGAACGTTGCACGTAGCAAGTTTTCACAACCGCAACTTTCACACACAACTACACGTCCCGTAGGCGCGCCATCTATCTGCTATTCCAGAAATAGACCCCCAGACACCTCGTTGACCGACTCCCACACAAGAAACTATTTGAAAAAAAAAATGTTTTTTTTAGGTTTTGACCAACTTTTTGGACGTTTCAGACCACTGTGCGACGTTTCGGCAAAATCACATTTTACCATCTTCAGGTCTGCGATAACTGTCTGCTTCTGCTTCTTGTTATTCGTAAACTGTGACAAAGTTTACGAATAACGCAATCAAAATTTATCTACAAGTTCAAATCTCTCTTATCTCCCCTGTATTTTCGTATATTGAAGGAGTCTTAAAATTAAAAATTAATATAACGATTACAAAACTTCGTTTTATAAATTTAAGGTACAACTCCTGAAGGGGAAAATTTTAGAACAATTACATGAAAGGAAACACAAAATTTCAACCCAGTGCTTAAACAATAATAGCACCCAAACGAGCTTTCGCTTTTGTGCTTTGCGCATCAATCATTACATAATTGCTAATCAACAGAGTTGTTCAAACGAACATCCCAACAATCTCAACGATGTACTTACACGAGGAAATAGAGCAACAATTGTAATTTAAAATTTGTTTTCAGTATTAATTCATTTAGTAATTTGAACATAATTTTTCTATCGTGTAAAATATTATTCGTGACTTCTTTTAAACGAAACAATAAGTATTCAAGATTAATATTCAGTAATATACAGGCCTAAGTAATTTATTGTAAGAATATATCTTCAGCTATATCATAGCTTTCTCGTTTATAAAATCACTGACATGGAGATCTTTTTGCAAAAGGGTAATTATCACCAATATATCCCTTCCATTAGCTCTAATTACTCACGGCATTGCAAATCCGTTATATTTTAATTGGAAGTTCTCATTCTTATCACGCAAGGTATCGCAGGAGAAGAAAGTCCAGAAAGAAGTCAAGTGCAGACAGATCGGGGTCCGCAAATACACCCGACATATCAGCGCACTTTTAACTGTAAAAAGCGCGGTAAAAGTAATCCGAACGCAGTCCTCGTTTATTTATTACCTCTTTCCAGAATATAATTTACCGTTAAAAAGTTCCTTCGGATGCACGGAGGATATTATGGTATTATTGAGCCTAAAGAGAGAGTGAGAGCGCGTGAGGCGAGCGCAAAAGAGAAATAAGTAAAGCTTGTTCGTACTTTCTGTGATATAATTACTGGCGGCAGGACGGAGCACAAGGCAAACCCAAAATGCAAAAGGATAGCAGCGTATTAAACAGCAATCATGTGAAAGTTGAAGGTCAATCGTACACTTCTTTTGCTTCTTTTCCTGGCTCTTCTTGTTGTCGTTCGCCTTCCTTGTCTCTTTCTTTTTCTCCTTCATCCCGTCTTATTCTCCTCGTTCTAGTTGTTTTATACTTACTTATGTACATAAATATCTACAGCTTAAATGCGTCCATCCGTTCGAGCCAGTTCAGTATGAAAGGTGTGTGTATGTGCTGAAGCAGTTAAAGTGTGTTTTTAACTTTTTTTGTCCTTCATTAACAAAACCATCGCGATTCGAAGGCTGCCGTTGCTATTGCTCCGATTCGTCGAGAACGTTCTCGTCCATCCTGTAATTATAATCGCGACCGTTTTCTAGTCAAGAATGCAGCAGGCAGCGAGCAACTTTTGAAATTATTCTATTTATTTAACGTTGGTGGAATCGATTAAATTGTAAGAGAAGATTAGATTAACATATTCATTTCCGAGACATAGAAGTACCGTTGTTTGTGTTATTTTGCAAATAAAAAATGAAACGCAATGCGAAAAAGTCAAAAAAAAACAAACGAAATTGTGCTCTTTATAAAAAAAAAAAGTGGGACTGTATAAATACCACGCGATCATTTAAATTCTAAATTATAGCAGGCGGGATTTTTTTTATTAGGTTGTCCAGAATGTCAATTATTGATTAATTAACATTTTGAAACGTCACTTTGACAATTCAAATTGTAAATTTTTACTTATATACCAACTTAATTTAAATTTCACAGCCTGCTCTAATTTAGAATTTAAATGATCGCGCGGTATATCGTCTGATTTCCACACCTAATTTCTAGTGTCATATTATTGACATCAAATAGAAAATATGTTTATCTACAACCATACCCGTAATGTTGGCATTTCTGACTTTTTAAAAGTTGGGAAGTGTGACTTTTTTCACGTTTACTTCCCGCCCTCTTATTACTGCCCTCATATACCGTGCGATCATTTAAATTCTAAATTAGAGCAGGCTGTGAAATTTAAATTAAGTTGGTATATAAGTACTAATTTACAATTTGAATTGTCAAAGTGACGTTTCAAAATGTTAATTAATCAATAACTGACATTCTGGACAACCTAATAAAAAAAATCCCGCCTGCTATAATTTAGAATTTAAATGATCGCGTGGTACTTCCCGCCCTCTATTACTGCCCTCGTTTCTTAACCTCAATGTCAATCACAATTTAAAACTGTCAACTCGATATGTCAAAACCTTATCGGAATTTTTATCACAAATAATTATTAATTGTATGGTTGTAAATAAAATTAATTGTTACATTAGAATTATTGGAAGCTTGAATACATGTAGATAGGCCGCCCTGCTATTGCTGATATGATGAAATAGTGATTCCATGTCCATGTCCTGCTCCATTCCATTATTTTAGCAAAATAAGCAATTACTACATTTTCCGAAATATTCGCAATATTATTTTTTTTACACCAACTTAAGAGCTCGTATTGCTTTTCATAAATATGTCGAGACTTTGTTGGCAAAAGATTTTGTAAATTGTCTTCTGCTATTTTGTGAATCTCTGGAGGCGTGCAATTATTTATTTCGTCCATTTTGTTGATAATTTGAAATAATTTATTGCATAAATCAGACTAAATTTTAAACAAAATGAGATATAACACCGCCGATATTCAAATAATTAAAATGTTTTACTTAAAAATCAGAATAACTAACTTTGCAAAAACAAAATTTCTAAAATGTTCGAACAAAACATGTCTCTCATTTTAAGCTTTTTTCAACATTTAATAACCGAAATAGAAAAAATTGTATATAATACACGTTTTCTAAACTTGAACACATGCGCAAAAATCGTGTCTTACGAAGCTTGTATTTTAATATACTATTTTAAAATCCTTAAGAATAAAATGACCAAGAATAATAGGTAAGATCCTTTATGAGTGAAGAAAAATCAGTTTATAGACTCAGTAATTCAGGAGCACTTCTATTTCCAACATGTTTTAGAATTATTTAAAGAAAATTTAGCAAACATATCTAAATGAACTGACTACAAAAAATAACCATGCGCATTCACTCAATGAAATCTTTTAATCGATTTTTTATAATCTAAAAACAATTTTAAAATGTGAAATTTAATAGGTCAGATAGCTGTGCTCAACTACTTACTTTTTTATTAATTAATACTCTTCAAAAGACTTTAAATGAACAATCTCTGTAACTTAATCTCGTGCTTTTAATCTTAGTCCATCAATTATTGGTGCTATTAATAAATTCATATATGGTTTCATTACATATGGAGATACCACGCCTGTCAATGACAAAAAATGGTTACCTGTAATAAAAGCATTAATAATCGATTTTTTTCAATATACACCTTCGAATTTATAATAAAATTATTCTGTATAATTCCAATAACCCTAAACACGTGGGCACTAACATGATCGATAGGTTCGCAAAATAAATTACATAGATTTAGCGAAATTAACATCTTATTATGTTAAATATTCCTGTTTATATTCAAGTGTTTGATTGTCTAAATGGTCTACACAAAAAGCAAAATGACGTTGTACGTATCTAACAATATGATAAATCGAATGACGGTATCATATATACAGTGCTTTAAAACACTTTTAAAAGGCAAAGAAATTCTCCTGGTCCGAACCAAAAGATATTTCAAATTAACTTTCGAATATTTCTATAATTTTCGCAAATCCTCATGCAATAAAAACACGATTTTGCTCTAACGTGAAGTACTGCTTGATATGTTTGTATAAATCAATATTTCTTTTACAAATTAAGCTTTAGTCATCCATATTCTCAATATCTAGCCAGATGTAGATAACAAATACATAGATGGGTGTCATTATAACACTTGTTGGAGATCGACTGTGTATATATTTTATATTTAGTTTGTATATTTAAGGTCGATTTCAATATTTCTTTACAATGAGATTTACCCTTTTTGTCTAAATATATTTCCCGTTACATATAGCATTATTACTGCCTTTTATTACCTCTCATAAATATACATTAATAGTCTATCTTTGAAACGTATACGTTTGCCTCAATCACTTTTATTACCATTGTATCAGTTTAGAAAAATTATCTAATCTGCAGGCAGATGGGTAATAACTAGGGCGCGGACACGTACGGTTGATGACTCATCGCCCATGGGCGCACTATTGAAATATTGTATTTTTAAAGAGGTTTTAATTTTATTTATATTATTGGATAACAAGTGGCTGGTGATCTATAAAATACAAAATACCTTATTTGTTCATTTTCTCTTTTGTAAGACTTGTTCTCTTTGAATTAAGTACATCCTTGTAGATAGAAGTCGTCGTTTCTACATCGCAACTGGTTATAGGTGCGTACTGGAAATATTCTTTTATTTCAGCGTATTTAGCATACACAATTGCCGCAATGTTATTAAATCTGGAATTCTATTAAAAACTGCGTCTAACTTTTGCCGAAGGCCACATCCGAAGTCACTTGGTATACTTTTGAAATTAGTACTAGCCCACGTCTAATGTGGTTAATCCATCTTTTAATTTGAGATTTCGATGTTCAAAATATGTGATTAGTTTCGGCAAATTTCCAAAGTGTTCCTGAAGGAATAACAACTGATTTTTTGAATTTGGGATTTGTGTTAGTTCCTTGCACTCAGAAATACTTCGAGCATCCTCATTTAAACATATATGTAATGAAATTTTATAAAATATCGAAATTCTCTGCATAAAAACTATTTCTTTGTATGTTTTAGCAAAGCTAAGTGACGAACGTGCGATATTTTTGCATTCTGTAACGATATTTTACAGAGTTTGTAATAAATTTCGGAATCACTGACAATTCATTTTCATATCAGAAAAAGTAACATAAACAACGTTCTAGATCTAAATAAATAGTAACTAAAAATGTACGCGTATGTTATTGAAACTAAACGAAATCCAATGCACACTTACGTCTAGATAATTGGGAGAAGTCGATTCAATAAACCGGTATTAAACAGACTATTACAAAAATTACGAAGTACGTAATTAACAGTCAAAACAATGAGAAAACGAAACTAACGTAAGTATTAATGAAAATTTTATTTGTCTTACGAAATATAAGGTAAATATAATAAATTTTAAAAACCCCTCACGCTCCTATCTACGCCGATGAAAAAAGGATTTTACTCATAAATTCCTTATTTTATGGGCATTTTTTGCTCTCATTCTCGGGCACTTCTCGGGCGTAAACAGATGTTGCAGTTCACCATATGAATTAGTGCTATTCAGTAAGAGTGTGTTGTTTACATTATTTCTTTGCTCCGTTGTAACTTCGTCGTAGTTTAAACCGGTCATGTACGCGCCCTGGTAATAATCTTTCATTTGCATATTTCATTAGGAGGCCTTCCTCTTTTGCAATACCTACCATTCTTCTCAATAGTAGTGGGGTTAATCTTTGTAAATGAAACTTTTTTAGTTGTACACGCAGAGGCAGTTCAATCATATCCTTTCTAACTAAATAGTAGCCCTTTCAAAAGTATATATCATTAAACAAGAAAATCTCAACATTTATACCTATTCATTTTTAATATTATTCAGTAAAAATGTTAGACTAAAGCAATTCGTCAACAGCTTTGTGTGTAGTCATACAAACCTACACAAGTGGCCAACAAATTACCAATAATTCTTTTGAGCAGCATTAACTTGTTCTACAAACTGAGAGGATATAACACCATTTACAAACTAAAAACAATCTATCACTGCTTTGTCCATAATTTTTTCTTCTCTTTCATCCTTTTGCAATTAGAAGTCGATTTATTGGAGATTGAGCTTTGAATCACTATTCCTACTATCATCAATATTTTCTCATTTTTCTAGACGAATTATTTAAAGTAAACCACTTTTTTAAGCAAGTTGGTTGTCTAAGGACAGGTAAACCTAAGTCCAGTAAAAGTTAACAAAAGGGATGGTATATTTATTTCATTTTTTGAAAGTAATTATATGAGTATTTACGGATTTTGATGCTAATATCACAACAAGTTTAATTCAAGCTCATTTATCAGATCGTCTCGCACAAGTAATAACAACATCCATGTCTGAAAAAATATCAGTTATAAATACGTGAGATTAATACTGTGTTTAAGAATTCCAAAGATTCCGATATACAGCAGATATACAAACAGGAAGAATACGTTACCAAGAAATAATAATAATAATAATAATAATTCACTTTATTGCCCAACAGAACATACATATTCCAGTTACAGGACAATTTGCAAGATAACAAATTATAATGAGTGCTTAAAAATTAAACAGTAAGAAGTAGCTGAAAAATGAAAAACAAAAATATGAAAATATATATATATAAATATATATAATATAATAGTGACTGCAAATGCAATCAGTGCTAAGCAAAGTTATTGAATGTTCGCACCGCAACACCCTTAATTCCACCAATAGTAGAATGAAACAAATCACACTGAGACGAAATGCTATCAAAGTGAGAACACATCACGTAAACAGGGGAATTTAATAATGCATTTGTGCGTGCAAACGGTAAATAGAAGGTGCTGCTGATCCGAACACCCAAATGCGGAATACGAAAATTAAGCATTGAAAGTAATGCGGGAGAGTCAATATAGTTCCGGCAAAGCTTAACTAGAAATATCAGACTGGCGATAGTTCGTCTGAAATTAAGAGAGGTCAAAGTAATACGTGATAAAAGAATATCGTGATCAGTGCTACGCTCCGGATAGTGACCATCCAGACGAAACCATAAGAACTTGGCAAACCGCCGCTGAATCAACTCTAATTCACGCTTGTAGGTAGCATAGTATGGGCTCCAGATGATTGACGCATACTCCAAGCGCGATCTCACAAGGGAGTAGTAAAGGGATTTCAAGGCTACAATATTAGAGAAGGTACCACAGTTGCGAACAATGAAACCAAGCATTTTCCTGGCATTTTTAGTGATATACTCAACATGTTGAGCAAATGTTAGCTTTGAATCAAAAATAACACCCAAGTCCTTAATCAGATCAACACGAGCGAGCTGCACCTGATTCAGGTTATAATCAAAAATCAAGGGAGAAGAAGCTCGAGTGAAAGTAATCGCCTTACACTTGCCAATATTAAGAGGTAAGTTGTTCAAAGAGCACCAGCGAGCTATACTCTCAAGGTCGAACTGAAGTGAACTGCAATCATCAGAAGTCGAGATCTCACGAAACAATTTTAGATCATCAGCATAGAGTAAACTCTGGGACATTAAGCCGTCAGTGATGCCGTTAACAAAAACATTGAAAATTAATGGACCCAGAATAGACCCCTGGGGGACACCCGAGGTAGCAATGTATTCATCTGAGGCGAAACCATTGTAAAACACAAGTTGGCGCCTGCTAGAGAGGTATGACATGAAAAACGAGACCAGGCGCGCACTGAAACCGAACGAGCTTAGTTTGGAAGGAATGATGGAGTGGTCTATGCGATCAAACGCTTTTGAAAAGTCCGTGTACAAGACGTCCACTTGTACACGAGAATTTAGAGCCTGAGACAAAGTTTGCACAAATTGGCACAGGTTAGAGACAGTGGAACGCCTTGCAACGAAACCATGCTGAGACAGAGAAAGATACGTATTGATGCAAGGAGAAACTGCTGCGTAGAGACACCGCTCAAAAACCTTAGAGAAATTGGACAAGATCGCCACTGGCCGGTAATTTTTTATATCAGAGCAATCATCCGATTTTAATATTGGCACAATGCGAGCGAACTTCCAAATCCTTGGAAAGGAAGAACTCTTCAATGCTAGGTTGAAAATCCTGACCAACGGATACAAAAAAGCTGGAGAACAGTCCTTGATGAGAAAGGATGGAACCTGATCATGGCAAGTGCTGTAACTGTCATTAAGTTTGCTTATTGCTTTAGAAACCTGATCCTCAGAGAGCTCAGTAATGTTTATATGACTATTGTTATTATGATAATCAAGGGAGACCTGTGGATAGGCAGGGTTTGTAAAAACACTACTGAAAAATTTCGCAAAAGCATCGACAACCAACTGAGGCCCATCCAAAGTTTCGCCATCCATAGTCATACGACCAGGTATTCGGGTCTTCTGCCTTTTTTCACGGATAAAGGACCAGACCCTACTCGGATTAATAGAGATCTCATGCTGCACACCCCCCAGGTAATTAGCATACGCTTGAGCAGACTGCTTCTTGACAAGTGAACGAAGATTTCTAAATTGAAGGAGTGAATATGAGCAGGCATGCTGACGATATTTACGCAACATATAAGATTTACGTTTTATATTTCTTATTAATTCAGGAGTGTACCATTTAGGGTAAGTACGCTTTCGTGGCGAGAACATTGGAACATGCATATCAAATAAAGAATAAAGAGCTCCGTAAAATAAGTCACAGGCTGCATCCACATCGGGACAATTATCCAAGAAGGACCAATTAATATCGGATATTGCTCTATAGAGGCTAAGTAGGTCGGCCCTCCTGAAATTGTAGGATCGTGTAGCATTCGACTGAAAATCAGTTGTTACAACATCAACAGGAACATTAATCAAGAGAGCTGGATGATAAGCATCTTCCTGTACCAAAGGTGACGGGTCCCTGATTACGTGACATGGAACATCAGACAATACAAGGTCGAGAATCCTCGCAGTGTGATTAGTCAACAACACATCAGAATCAGTATAAACTGCAAATAATAGCTTCCATAACAGGCAAGTGGAATACATTAATTAAAAATCTGGAGGAAAGTGAAACAGACATCTTACGATCAAACACAATACAGGAAAAACTAATCCCTGTAAAACATTGTAATCCGTTTTTCACTAGTATAGAAGAAACCACAGCTAAATAAATAAATATTTGCGATAAAAAATCCCATATGGTGCTTTTGCACTTTTGCCTGGATAAAAGAGATTGCTGAACGCTCAGCAGTCATAATAAATCTTTATTTAAAATGTTTCCAAAAGAACTGACGGTTACAAAAATTACTCTCATATATAAAAAGAGAAATCAATATAAAATTTGCTAATGACAAATATCTGTCTTACTAACTTTCTCAGAAGTTATGGAGATTGTATTACAGACGAGGGTAGTACCTACTTTGGAAATTATATGTAAGGCCGCGTGGCACTCATATAAACGCAAAAGAGTCATAGTTACAACATTAGTTGAAATTGTTGTGGAAATACTAACTGGGCGTCATAACAAGAAAACGGTTGAATTAAATTCATGTAAAACTCCTAGTAAAGCGTTTGGTACAGTATCACACGAACTACTAGTACAGAAATTGAACTAAATACTCTGGATTACGGACCAAAGCCCACAAGATCATTGAATTCTATCTACAAGATAGAAACATACAGTGAAACGGAATAATACTATCTCAGATTTACGCCCAATACCATATAGAGTTCTATGGGGATCTATTTTGAACCCTATCCTTTTTGTTATTTATGAATAATTACCCAGAGAATATTATTGTAGCAGATTCATTTATTATATTTATAAAATTAGGGATAACAAGACTTTGTTTATTTAAATTATTGCTATTATTTTTCAATTCATTTATTTTCTCTTTCTGAATTATTATTTTAAATTTTAATTCGGTATTTCTAAATTTGTGTGATATATTCTTTAAATTGCTTTCTGTAATACTCCTTCTTAGAGGTTTACATTATGGTTATTTTAAGTTTTTTCTCCTCATATTTGTATCTACCACCCTTCAGGATGTTTAAAGTGATTTTTGTATACTGTTTCACTTTCTTATACGTAGTTACGTTGTGATGACGTAAATTTTCGACCTCGAGATTTTTGCAGATGTCCACGTTTTGAAGTCCCCTGATACAAAAAAAGTGGTTTTTAAAAAATTTCTCTGTCTGTGTGTGTCTCTCTCTCTGTGTGTGACCACGATAACGGTCAGACCGCTGTAGACATCAATTCCAAGTTTTGTATTTACATGTATAATCTCTCTCTTGAGATATGAATAGATTTTCAGTAAAATCGGCAGACCGGAAGTAGTAGTCTACTTCAGTGAAAATATCGAATTTTGCCAATATTTCATCAATTACAAAGTTAAACAAATTTATAAAGAATTCAAATGTACTCAAAATTAAATACGAAAAAGACTGAATTAAAAAAGTTTTGCAAAATTCCTACCGGAAGTAGGTCCTTTACTCTTATCAAAAATCAGTTTTTTGCGAATATGTCGCAAGTTATGCTTTCTAGATAGGGATGCGAACGATACATCGATGTTTTTCAAACATCGATGTTGCTGTCAAAAAATATCGATGTTTACCATCGATGTTTAGAACCGTCAAACATCGATGTATCGAATGTTCTTTGGAGCGATGTTTTACATCGATGTTTTTGTAGCACAGCAATGAGCAAACTATTTTAAATTCTAAGTAAATTTCAAATTGCGATACCGAATGAATTAGTTATCTAGGTACTTAAGAAATTTGCTGACAGATGGCAGCATGGCTTTGATCGCAACACAAACAGCTTACACCGGTTTTAGGAATAATGAATATAGCAAGGAAAAAAGTGTCAATCTCGGATCAGCTGCTGCTCCTATTACCCAAAATCCGATCGAAATGTGGAATGACATGAAAAGTTTGTTTCCGGGACTGTATAAACAAGCTACTAAATATTTACCAATCGTGGCTACTTCAGTCCCAAGCGAACGACTCTTTTCCAAAGCCGGAAGCGTTTGAAAGGAAAAAAGCTGTCCAAGTTATTGTTTCTAAATTCTGTACTCAATAAATAATACTGTTCCAAAATTCACTAAAGTACATACTATATAAATACAATTTAATAACTGAATTTTTTATTTTATTTTGATGTCCTTTTATTTCTCTCATAGTTAGAGTAGTACAGCATGTGAACTGTATTGTGCTTGTGCACATGTCTAGCCTTTTATGCACACTTTATATATACTTAGTCATATTAAAACAGTTAAAGAAACATCGATGTTTCTTTTGTTAAACATCGATACATCGAACATCAATGTTTTTCTTTACAATGTGTGCATCCCTATTTCTAGGCAGGTACATTACGAGTATAAAAGTATTTAGAACATTATTTTCAATACCTTTTGAATAAAAAAATTTTCAAAATTCGGACCGGAAGTAACACTTTTACTCTCAGCGAGTGGCACTTTTTTTTGGAATATCTTGCAAAAGTAGAAATTTAATTTTGCTAAAAAGAAATCTTCAAATTCTATAATTTGAAATGCTCATACGTATAAGAAAGTCGTGTGGTGGCCACACCTAATTTTTTAATATTAATTCGACTATATCGATACGGTAGTTCCACAAAAAAGAAACAAAACCTAAACCTTAAATCGAAATATAAACTGCATTAGTTCATCCTGTGCCGGATGTGACGCATCTCATCGAAGAAGAAAACGGCAAAGAAATACCGAAGAAGGAGAAGAATAAATGAACCGATTCATGTTGAACTTTCGGTGTTCGGCGGCTCAGGGTGGTCATGGCGTGTAATAAGAAGAACACAAGGAGCGTATATATACATAACACACGTACAGAAGAAGGCGCAGTCGAGAGGGCAGTCGCGCAGAAGAGATCAAAAACGAAAGAAAGAGGCGAACGACGCGATGAGTAAAAGAGACGGCAAGACGGGTATTCAGTCTATGACCTGGGGACATCTCCTAATTGGCGCTGGCCAACCTGTTATATTATCTGGAATCTGGACCGAGTTCGATCGGGCGCGATGGCCTCTTAAAGTATATACGGACGAGCAGAAGTTGAAGAGAAGAATCAACAACAACAAGAAGAAGTAGAAGAAATCGCCTCTACTGTTTTTTCTTCATAAACAAATCGTGCGTTCCACACTGAGGGTATTTAAGATTAATAATATCGTATACATATACATATTAGTGCTACCAACGGATGAATTATTTCATCCCCTATGTAAACTTTTAATGATCTCTAGATTCCTCAGTTACGATAACATGCCTGCATATTCATTTCTTGTATATGATATGTTTTTTTTTACATTTTCACTGTCTTATATGATATAAATAATAAATATTACATAAAATCTAAATAGAAAATTCCGTTTTAGATATAAATGAAATAATTTCTAATGTCCTTTGTTAATCATATAAATACATTACCAATAAACCAAGCGAAGTGTTCCTCAAAGGAGTGTTCTTGGACCACTAGTCGAAGTCTCGAGTAATAACGGGTAACTTGTGCACACTTTCCCGCACGGTACCCACGTTTCAGCGACGTAGCTGCAAAGCCACTCTCTTTACGGATCTGCTATCTTTTCTTATCGTATGTTAAAGGGCGCTAAGCACTTTAAAGCACCCTTTGGGAAACCTACCAATTCCATAAGTTAAATAATGAGGTGAGGCCACCGCACGACTTTCTTATACGTATGACTGTTTCAAATTATACAATTTAAAAAATATATATATATATAAAAATTATTCAAAACCCTGTTCTAAGCACTCCTATTCTCTTAATAAATCTCTATAGAATGCATACCTTGCAAGATATTAGAAAAAAAAGTGCTACTCGCTAAGAGTAAAAGTATTACTTCCGGTCCGAATTTTGATATTTCATGAATACAAAAATGTTGTAAATCCAGTTCTGGATATTTTTATACTCTTGATAAATGTGTATAAAATGCATTTGCGACATATTAGCAAAAAATCGCTATTCGATAAGAGTAAAAGTGTTACTTCCGGTTCGAATTATGAAATTTTTTTTATACAAAAACTTATTTGATACTTATGCTTCAAATACTTTTATAATCGTAATGTACCTGTCTATAGTCCGTCTCAACCTTATTATGCACATTTTTTGTAATCAAAACATAACCTATACGACTGTTTGTCATTCAATTGATGCATATGATACTGCATACAAAAAATTAATAGTAATTTGAAACACTAAAAGGGGAGAATATATGGGAAGATGGATTAGTTAAAATATTTGTAATAATATAATCCTTTGGGATTGTTCTGTAAAAAATTATTTAAAATCTAACTGAATATAAGCCAGAGTAACTGAATTAATATTTCAAAGAAACACTTAAGGTATACAATTTTCTTCGTTATTGAATATTGACATCTTAATCAACTATCCACTATAAATTCAGACCAAGACAAAGTTAATCACAAGTTTATTTTTCATAAAAAAACCTTTCTATTTATAAAAACAACTTAAATAATACATATTTATGAAAAGAATAACAATAACCACACACAACATGTACTTTTATTTTTAATATGTTACATGACTTATATAGTCTTATTGAATATTAACATGTTAACCTACATTGCGTTATACGCATTTAAAGCCACAAATTCCTCACAAATTCATTTTGCAAAAATATATTTTCCCATTTATAAGAACAAGTTAATAATACATGATAACATTTATGAAAAAACTAACCATGACCATACAAAGGGTAGTTACACATATTGTTTTATTTTTCTTCATCACTTAAAGAATCTTGATCTGATGATGAATGTGTGATGTTAATTATAAACTCTTCAACATCGTCTTGCAAGTTGGCAAGGTGGCCAGTGTAATTCCGCCAGTTGTTCACTGTTACATTCTGATAACACTTCACAATTAATTGTTCAATATCTCTTTGATTGAATGTAGTATTGTGCATTTCAACGTAGTGCTTAACTTGTGCCCACACCATTTCAATTAGGTTTAATCCACAATGATAAGGTGAAAGCCGAAGAACATAATGCCCTTTATTCTTTGCAAATTCATTAATTTTGTTTCTCTCATACTGAGACCTAACCTCTGAAACACAAGCCAGTAAATCTCTTTTTAACATGTAATTATCAAGTGGAATATTCTTCTCAGTGAGCCATTCAATAATTTGGTCTTCTCCGTGCTACTGCTGGAAACTTTTCTACTTTACTCGTGTGATATGAGGCATTATCGAGACCAACAACAGAGTTCTCTAGTATATTTGGAAGCAATTTATTCTTGAACCAATCTCCATATGTATCTGCATCCATCTCGCTATGAACATCAGCAGTATTTTTCTTACAAAGAAATGTACATTCAGCACCAATAACAAAACCTTGCTCGCCTCCAGCATGAATTAATGGAAATCGAGGCCCAAGACCACTTGGTGCTGAGTCTTTACGTAAAAGCTTGTCGACTGCTTTGAACAGTAACGTCAGTCCACTTTTTATTTACCGAGTGTCCTGCATTCACTCATGATTCATCAGTATATATTATACTTCTATCTAAAAATAAAACAATCACAATCAAACACAAGCAAATAATAAATTGCGTAATGAACATAAAAGTATAACAAATTAAATGATAAACTATACCTTCGTCTCAGAATTTTCTCATGTCTCGTAAGTATTTATGTCTCCACCTAATGATGTCATCTCTTTCAATAAGAATACTCTTTCATCCCACTTTTTAAAATTCAAAACTCATATCATGTAGCAATCTGTAAAAATTATATGTATATGTATATAGGTTATCACGTTAATCAGAATTATAGATCTAGGTATGCATACTTACTTTTAAATGCTTGAAATGCAAATAATATGCTTGCTAAAAAGAACGATTTAACAGAAATTATATATAGATAAATTAAAGACAATATAAAAGTTTACACACTACGGTAAAAACTGACAATTGACAGCAACGATTATTCATATACCCATCATATACTTTGCATAATAGAACTTGCAACAAGGCAACCGGATATAAAGATGTCGTTATTAAGAGACTACTAAAGATAATAAGAGATGCAATATCCCTATTAAACCTGTACTGCATAATAGGGTTGAGACGGAGTATAGACAGCATGAATTGCGAGATATTCGCAGACCTACTTCCGGTACGAATTTCAAAAAACTTTTTCAATAAAAATTTTCGCAAATTTAATTTTAAGTATACTTGAATTATTTATAAATTTGTTTAAACTTAGTAGTTGACAAAGTATTTGCAAAATTCGATTTTTTCATTGAAGTAAACTACTACTTCCGGTCTACTGATTTTACTGAAAATCTAACCATATCTCAAGAGGAGTTTATACTGAGAGAGAGAGAGATTGAGAGCGACAGAGAGAGAGAGAGAGAGAGAGAGAGAGAGGAGAGGGAGAGAGAGAGAGAGAGAGAACACCAGACAGGCAGACACTTTTAAAAAAACAACTTTTTGGGTATCAGAAAACTTCAAAACGTGGACGTCTGCAAAAATCTCGAAATCGAAAATTTTCATTATCCCAATACTACCTTATACCCACTACGTATAAGAAAGTAAAAAATAAAATAAACAAATGTGCGAAATAAATATAATGAAATAATAAGCAAATCAAATTACATGTGAAAACCTTACTTTAATAAATATACCGCGAGATCAAAAATTATATTGATCAAGGTTTGCCATGGAATGTAAAACGTCTGTCTTAAGTTATATCATTAAGTGTCATACTAACAAATATTAATGACAGTATGGCACTTAATGATATAATTTAAGACAGACGTTTTACATTCCATGGCAAACCTTTATCAATATAATTTTTGAACTCGCGGTATTAATGTTTCATACCAAACTAAACTATATGTTAAAATAAAAAATCAAGTATATGGTTTGAAATGAGATAAGATTAACTGTATGTAAATTAATAGAGCAAAGAGACGTTCATAAACTAAATCTTCTTAATCTCTATCAAAGCATATTTGGTAATAAAAAATACCATTTAAATAAACTTTCTGGGTCATTTGTTTTGCAACGGGATGTGCCGCAGGACTCTGTCCTGCGGTACACTCCGTATCATTTAGGTTATGCTAAAATACATCTGTATGCAGACGAAGCTCAGGCATATTATTTATTTAGAGCCTCGGACTGTGTGTAAACTATTCAAAGAATAAATGAGGTTCTGGAGGCTATTCGATCCGTGTCTCTCAGGTACCCACTGAATATTAATCCTGCTAAATTGCAGGCTTTGGTGTTAGGTAATAAGGAAATTGTTAATACATTGAACCCATCATTAGATGTTCACATTGGTGGTCTGGATATTCCTGTTGTTGATAGCTTAAATTCTGGATAACTCTTTTCGTTTTCGTGATCATGTGAATAATTGCATAAAACCGGCATACAAGAATTTGAAAAAGCTATATCCGTACAGATCAATATTAAATAAAAGCACGAAAAAATTACTTTGCGACACATATGTACTGTCTAGCTTTACATACTGTTCGGAGATATATCATGCCTGTCTTGACAATGCCACGAGCCTGCGAATACAGAAAGCTCAGAATGCTTGTCTAATATATATCCACAGTTTCAGGAAATTCAAGCACGAACTGATTGATACGGGTTGGCTTAACATGCGTAACAGACGGGAGATTACTAACCATAAATCTTTAACATAAAATTCTAACGAGTAGATGCCCGATGTACTTGTATTATAAAATTCGATTCAGAATGGATGCAATGCACAATCTGACCACGCGTTTTCTGGTGTTTATATCTCCGCCGTCTAACAGACTCGCTCTGTTTGAAAGATCATTCACATACGGAATATATACAAAATATAATGACATCCCTGCTGATTGGATGATGTGCACTCCTATTCAGTTTTAGAAAAAATTAAAGTCTTTCTTTTCCGGGTCTTCGAGATTGCGTTAATGTGCTGAACCTTGGCTGAACAAACACAGGAAAAAATGAAAATTTCGTTTTTTTTCTCAATACAAAAATGCCTACCTACTAAGTACTTAAACTAAAAACTTAAACAAAATTCTGTGCGAGCACTTTGGTAATTTAAATTGTTATGACATACAAACTTATAGCGGTATGGATGGTAACGATACCTAAAATTTTGATAAAGCTATGACGGTTTACAAAAGATTAGCATTAGTATTACATGGTTCACAGAAATTGAAGAAAAAGAACTACACAATCTCAGGGTGAGGCTCAGTTGCATAAAAAATATTATTGGTCCAGAGGGATCACAGTGGTTCCTCTGGACCAATACCGCTATAAGTTTGTATGTCATGACATATGTCAGCAAGCTTATGCAAAAGCAGCGGCATAATATTTTTTATGAAACTGAGCGTCACCCTGAGATTGTGCAGATCTTTTTCTTTTTTTGCTCTTCTTTTTTCTCACCATTTTTAAACCTTATGTACCCGTAGTTTTTATATTCTTTGTATTTTTGTAACTTGCACAATAAAGGCATTATTATTATTATTATATATTAGAAAAAATTTTAAACATTTTGTGCTATATATCTAGACTAGGACTACCTTGTATAGGTAAATATTTTATTTCGTAGCTTCCTTTTAATCTTTATAACCTCTCAGTAAGCTGATGTGTGTAAAGACTTATAACGTATTAAATGTATATCACTAAAATAATATCATTTTAGTGATGTACATTATAATGTATGTGTGTATCTCAAAACACATGCATATATGCATATACGTTTTACGTATAAATGCATATATGTAAGTCACAGTATTTAATATCATTTTAATCAGAAGTGGCCAAGAAATCAATAGAACTGTTAGTTGCTTCACCACCACAATTACTATCGTAGACTAACGACATAAAGCTTGATTATTTACTTGTAACGGACAATGCCCTGTATTTACTTTTTAAAATTCGTCCATAATCAGATACAAGTCGAGATTAGTATTATTAGGACTACTAAAACAGCGAACTAAATAGGATGATAATGAACAGGTGCACGAACGGATGAATGTACAGTTCGTCACATATTTGCTCCCGCTGGGCAAACTTTCATTTATAAAATATTGAAAGTAGCTCAACAGCTCGGAGAACAAGCCGATCGGCGAACTTGTTCGTTTTGTATGACTGGGTGACCTGTTGTGTGTTTTCCTTTTATTTATTTTTTTGTTTGAAGGAACCGCCTATTGCATAAAGTGAAGGTATCTCATTTGGGTTTTATGCTTGCTATCTAGTATTTATATGCATGCTTTGGAATGCATTTGTACAGGTAAATTCCTTACTTCTTTTTTTAATAAAAGACATTTTAATTTGTAGAGTACTCGGGTTTCCGTGACAATACATTAATTTCTTGTGTAAAATTGGAATTTCATATAGTATATATATATATATATATATATATATATGTATGTATATATATATATACACCGTGTCTAAAGTTAAGTGTTCACCATTGCTAACTTTGATATTATTGAAGCTACGAAGTAGGCGATGAATATAAAATGAAATAATCTGTTTTGTAATTCATTGGTTGTGTACGGCTACCTATTGTTAACAGTTTATTATTGGTTGTTAGTTCTACTAAAACACCTTTCGCACATCTAGACAAAATACGATATGCTTGAAACTTATCTGTTTTGCAGAAGAAACACCGCGGAAGCATTGGCATATTATTGTAATAAATTTCCGGACCATGAAGCGCCAAATAGACAAATCTTTTTAAAATTGTACAGAAAACTAAGGAATAACGAGGATACATTTAAAAAATTTAGAAAAAGGAAAGGGTTTAAAATCAACGAAGAAACCGAATTACGAGTGTTAGCATATTTTGAAACATTTCTTCAAAATTCAATTAGAGACATTACGCGAGAATTGGATGTCACTACATTCACTGTTCAATTTATTTTAAGGAAGCATAAACTGCATCCCTATAAAAAGAGAAGGTTACACACAATATTACCAGAAGATGCAGAGAGATTAATTTTTTGTAACTGGCACCCGCAGCATCGTTTAGAGTAAATATTTGGTGTGGCATATTAGGTTCTCGATTTATTGGTCCAATTTTCTATCACGACACCCTAACAGGGGTACGTTATGTTCAACTATTAGCGCCAGTTCTCGACAATCTTCTAGAAATCCTACCATTAGTTGATTACCAGCGTATACATTTTCAACAGGATGGGGCGCCTGCTCATAATTATCATGATTCTGCAACTGTACAAGGTAGAGTCTTTGATAATAGGTGGATAGGAACAAACGTGCAAATTCCTTGGCCTCCACGATCTCCTGATTTAACACCTTTGGATTTTTATCTGTGGGGTTACATCAAAGACGAAGTTTATAATAGTATATTATGCAATGAGCATTTAATGATAGCTATTAAGACAAGAGAATGAAAATTACAAATTGTAATGAATTCGAGTGTCTTAATAGCCATTAAATGCGAGTTGCATACACTATTTTTTCTACGACCACATAATAAAACATTATTTTGTGAACATTCCATTTCATAAATTGAGAGTAAAATTTTCCGTACGTTTTTGCGAATTTAGCTGGAAATAAATTGTTCGTGGCTACTAAGGCTTGTTCTATAATTTCTGCTGGAGTCAAATTTTACATTTCACTGTCATTATCCTTCATTTATACCGTTTATATTTTCAAAAAAGCACAAATTTTAACTACTTACTAGTAATTGCAGAGAACTGTCACATTTAATTAATTTTTATATCTGTCAGAGATGCAGTCGCCATATTGAATATTGCTTGAATATTGGAATGTCGCATTCCTATTGGATATAAACTTGTATCGTAATGAAAAATAATGTATTCCTATTGGATATAAACTTGTATCATAATGAAAATCTGTATCGTAATGGACATCATTAAAGTACAGGTTCAGCATATCTAATAATACAATTAAAGTATGGCAGTAGAAAATCAACAATATAGAAATGTGGTGGGGTTGGAAAACAAAATTAGAGACGTAATAAATAATATACCCGCTAGAACTATCCTAAACGTGACAAGAAGTGTTCTCAGAAGACCTTAACTACTTTCCATCGCCTACTTACATATTAAAGCAATAATAATCAAAGAGTGTAAGTGCTTTTTATTCGCTTATTTTTAAATTTAGGACGATAGTGTATTACTTCCTTTTTGTTTAGAATTCAAGTCTCTTTCAAAAAATGTCGAAATATACAGGATGTTCCATTTAAAAATTTGTTGCTCTTGTGAATATCTCAGAAACTAGCTCTTCATTGTTTCTCTGTTTGACTAACTTAATCGGCAAAAAAAGTCCTACTAGTTTGCTAATTTAACCGACTTCGTAGCTTCAATAATAACAAAGTTAGCAATGGTGAACACTTAACTTTAGACACGGTGTATATGGTATCGACTGGAAAATAAAAAATTCTGCTTTTAAAGCAGTTTTGTATCTCTTTTATTATAAAGTACATCGAAAAACACTAACGGCCAATTTTGAATTTGGCGATTCGATGATATAACATTAGATAGATAGATAGATAAATGACTTTTATTTGTATACATATATATTAATTGTCAGTTTAGATATTGTTATAACTAGATAGGAATCTTAAAGACTCTTTGTTAACGTTTGTTCTAGTGGTTAACATTTGCTATTATGTCTTATCGATATTCACCTTTAATTTGTGGCATTTAACCATTCTCCAGTTTCAGCGATTGTTTTTAATGAAATATTATCTATCTATTTCTTCTAAAGCAGAATTGGCTAATATGCTGGTGCCATCTGTATATAAACACGTCTCGACATTGTATAAATAATTCGGCATATCATTTAAGTCTAAAATGGAAGTTTGCTTGTGTGTATTACAATTTTGCCTAAACATATAATGATAACTCACTAAGCATACCAAACGCTTGTACATCATCCTTTTCAAAACAAAATTGTTTTAGTTTTATTATTTACATTAGACTATCTTTATACGATACTATTCTTTTCTCATAATCATCAGTTCTAGGAATTTCTATTTCATTTTCTTCATCATCACTGCGTTGACTTTCGTTTTCTAAATTATCGGGCAAAATATGTTCTGGATTATCGTCTTCTCTATACAAATTGGCGTCAATATTTATAAATTCCTGTCCATCATCACTTCCTAATTTTCCCATTATCGTACACATTTGAGCCACTTTAGATAGAGGAATTTCATATTCAAGATCAAATTGCTCACTTTGAAACTCCTCCTTTCCTTCTTTAAATTCTGTTTTCTTGAAACAATTTTTAATTGCATCAGATTAGATATCACCCCATGCTTTTTTAATAAAATAAATCGCATCTAATACGCGAATAGAATATGTTAAACTATGTCCCGAATCAGAACTCTCAAACTGCGATAAAATGTGTTTTAGTATTAAATGTATGTACCAAGTTTTGAACATTTTTATAATGCCTCGATCTAGCGGTTGGCATTAAGCTGTCGTATTTGGCGGTAAGAAAACGCGTTTAACATTTTGCAATTGTACGTCCTTAGGATGGGCAGCTGCATTGTCCAGAAATAATATAACTTTTCTGTTTTGATTGATCATTTTCCGACCAAATTCACGCAACCACTCTGTCATAATACAATTGGGCTGGAAGAAGAGCAAAGCTAAGGTTTTTAAATACGCGATGACGTGCTGATTTTTCGATAACCAACAGTTTTTCTTTCTCCCCTGCCATATTCACACAGTGCATTATAGTTAATCTTTCTTTCGATAACTTGCCGTCCACACATTTTTCACCCCTTAATACCATCGTCTTTGTTAGTGGTGCCTGAAAAAATAACCCTGTTTCCTCCAAATTATAAATATTGCAGGGTTTGTACCATTTAATTATAATTATTAACGCCAACCTGTTTTAATGAAATTGCTAGAAATGTCATATTCATCACATATATCTTTGTTCTTTAGACTATTTGTAACTTGTCAGACATCTTTTCCTGATACATGTCTGAAGTAAAATGTATTCAAATTATTTTGCTTTTATAACACGTCAGTGGCAAATTTATCACTTTTTATTTGTTGAGCAGTTTCAGATTCTATAAATTTATTTGGTTCATTTGCAGTTAATATATACATTTTTTTATCACTAGAAACCACAGTAGAAGTTTGTGTGTCTGAAATATTTCAATTTGTAAATTTAGAAAATGGAAAACAAATTCGTTTATTTAATATATGTTAGAATTATATGGCACCGAAAATCTCATTAAAAACAATTTAAAATCAGTTTATGCTTCTAAGCATCAAATCCTCACATTGATGTGACATTATAGTTTGGTATATAATAGGTTGCTGTAGATTTTAGCTTTAGTTAGTTTCAAACTCCTGATGATGCCACAAGGCGAAATGTATATAGCTCGGTTAAGACCTGATGGCACTTGCGTGGATGACTATTTTAAAATGAAAAAGGAGAACGCAGCATGAAACGTGAAAGATATACATAGAATATTCTACATAATTCTGTTCTTTGTCTTCATTCTCCAGTTTATTCCCATTTTGTTCAAGTCGTCTATCACTTGTTGCTCCCATCTGATTCTTGGTATACCTCTCGTTCTCTTGCCCGCTGGTGTCCACTGGACAATGCTGCGTATTGTTGCTCCTGGGCCTGCTCTGTTGATGTGTCCATACCATCTTATTCTTTGTGCCTTTATATATCTGACTATATCATTCCCTTGCACCAGTTGGTCGATTTCATGGTTCATTAGTATTCTCATTCCTTCTGCCTCTCTCTTTGGGCCATACATTGTTCTTACTGCTTCCTTTCGAATATTCTAAAGTTTTTCTCGTCTCCTTTTGTGAGTACCATCGTATCTGCCGCGTACGTCACTATTGGTCTTAGTAAAATAAAATCATTAATTAAAATCTGTAATTCTTAGGTAACGAAATCACCGTCATTATACACGTAACAATATAGTATCCGATATATTAGCTAGTGCTAAACCCTTTGAAAGACGGTGTATATTTTTTTTTATTTCCGATATATGTATATGTTTATTACTTAGAAAATTGAAATCCATTCATGACCAGGCATAAAATAACACTATTTCTATTCCTTTTGTTTAAGCAAAATAAATTACTATAAACACATGACGTTTACGGCATTAGCTATTACTAATAATGATTTATATTGTTTTTTAAGTTTTTCCTTGTCTAAAGTACACTCATACTAGCTTTGAAGCAGGAAAACGTATATCATAGGATAATCATAAAGGTTATTAGAGAATCGTCTGTTAAATCTGTATTGAAATAATCCACGATTTTCTTTATAGTAAGAGACATTAATTGCCAGAGAAAGAAGAAACTGTTTGTTTCGTTGGGATGTATCTTGTATAACTACCAATTACGAGAGTCATATACAGCTTGACATTAAGTGTAGTAAGGAAGGAGACAGATGTAAGTAGTAAGTTACGTAGTGTCGTTTCAATAAGTCAGTAATCTAAAGAATATGCCTATATGTAAGAACTTTATTCAGATTACGTAGATTTTATTGTTCAACCCGTTTGCAACCATTGCCCATGTGTGCTGTAAATTGTAAATGTAACTACGGAAAATTACGGTATCCTTCAAACTTTAAATTTGTTATTTTAGAAGTTTGACATGTCAAAGAGAAAATGTTCTTAAATAGTAAAAACTATGTAAAAAATAGAAATTGAAAGCAATGTAAGTTAATTCATAGACAGAAAAAGAAATGTCAAGGGTTCAAGTCAGTATTTTTTCCATAGTAGTATTGCATTCTCGAAATATCTTCTACATCGGTTGATCCTGTTTGATCTACTTCTATGCTTGCTTCCGGTTTGATATCGTCAAATATTGTAGATATATCTTCTGTAACCGATACCGATTTTTCTGATTCTGTGTCTTTCGGAAACATCCCAAATGTCATCTTCTATCATTAGTTTGTTATCAGAATCACTTGCAAGTTCGTCAAACCATTTTGTGCAGTGTAGTTTCAAAATCTTTGTCTCCATATTTAACTCGTATTGAAGTTGAATGCAATTGATCCATTGAGAAAATCCTAAAAAGTCACGCAAAGTTCGATTGTTAAAAACTATTAAAATTGTGAAAAAAGTTACACTTACAGTGACATGGAGTCTAGGAGACTCCGCCTGAACTTTACAAGCATACACCCACACAACTGCAAGCGAAACAGGACTGACATGTGCACTGCACATTACTTGAGTGAAGTAATGAAGGTACATAGAATTTGGTAGGGGTTAAATCGGGATTTGTTAAAATACAAAATAGACAAACTTTGCAGGAGTCTGGTAGACTCCACGTCAGCAGTTACGGGTTAAATGTTAAATACAATTAAAAAAAAGATTGTATTACATTATATATTAAGTAATTTGTATGTAAAAGAAACTACATATGGCATATACTATAGCCAATATATTTGAAATATTTGAGTTCATTTATAATCTATTGCCTCATAACAGTTATGCTACTTTCTTAGAAAAAATAATTTTTATTTTCGTGAATGTCTTTCTGGCTCTTATTTTATTTTTTGGGGCTTTATTTTAAACACAAATTGTTGTTATAACAATCCCTGTTTTCTTATAAAATGTGAACATATTTTTATTATTTTAATAAATCTCTATAGAATACATAATTCCAGAAACATTTGCCAAAAACTGCTATTCGATAAAAGTAAAAGTGTTACTTCCGGCCAGAATTTTGAAAATTTTTTTATGTAAAAATTATTCCAAATGCGGCTCTAAACAATTTTGTGTTCTTAATAAATCTAAATAGAATGCAGAATTTGTGAGATTTTCCAAGAAACTTCTATTTGGTGAGTAGAAGCATTACTTTCGGTCCAAATTTTAAAATTTCTTTTATTCAAAATTTTTTCCAAATGTAGCTCTAAATACTTTTGCACTTATAATACATTTATATAGAAAGTCTTACTCCCGGTCCGAATTTTGAAATTTTCTTTATACAAAAATTGTTTCAATTCGGGCTCTAAATATTTTTGTATTCTCGATAAATCTGTATAGAATGAGTAAATTGTAAGGTATTTGCTAAAACCTGTTTTCGCTAAGATAGAAAGACCTACTTCCGGCATAAATTTCGAAAAAAGTCTCTCTAAAATTCACATTTTACTACTCTTGTATTCTTTAGCAATTCGCCTAAACTTAGTAGTTGACTACGTATTAATAAATTTTGATTTTTTTACTGAAGTAAATTACTACTTACGGTCTACCGATTTTACTCAAAATCTAATCAGATCTCAAGAGGATTATACTCGTAAATATAAGGTTTGGTATTGATAGCTGTAGGCGTTTGGGCGCTATCATGGTCAGAGAAAGAGAGAGAGAGAGAGAGAGAGAGAGAGAGAGAGAGAGAGATGTTTGCAAAAAGCACTTTTTCGGTATCAGCATAGATATCTGCAAAAACCTTGAGGTCGAAAATATTCATCATCACAGAATACAGTAAGAAAGTAAAAAATGAGGTGTGGCCACCATAAAACTTTCTTATACGCATGAGTGTTTCAAATTAACAATTTTAGGATTTTTTTTATATAAAAATTATTCAAAATCCTGTTCTAAGTACTTATATTCTCTTAATATATCTCTATAGAATGCATACTCTGCAAGACATTTGAAAAAAAAAGTGCTATTCGATAAAAGTAAAAGTGTGATTTACGGTCGTAATTTAGAATTTTTTTATACAAAAGGTATTGAAACTTATGTTTTAAATACATTTGTACTCATAATGTATCGGCCTATTGGCCAATCGGTCTACATGGCTTGCGAGATATTCGCAAAAAACTGATTTTCGATAAGAGTGAAAGACCTACTTCCCGTAGGAATTTCGAAAAACTTTCTTAATAAAATTCTTCTCAAATTTAATTTTGAGTATATGAATTTTTTATATTTTTGCTTAAACTTAGTAGTTGACGAAATATTGGCAAAATTCGATTTTTTCTTCCGGTCTGCCGATTTTAATGAAAATCTAATCAGATCTCAAGAGGGAGATTATACTCGTATATACAAAATTTAGAATTGATAGCTAAGCAGCACACAGACATTTTTTAAAAACCACTTTTTCGGTATCAGAACACTTCAAAACGTGGACATCTGCAAAATCTCGAGTTCGAAAATTTTCATCACAATACTTCCCTTTATACTACGTATAAGAAAGTAAAATGCAAATATTGTTTTAATTAATAACCGCATTTACATGATTCAACTCTAGAGGCTGTTGCTTAGATCTTAACAACTAAAGACCTTTAGTTTTGTAGCGCTGTGATGTAGGTTTTTTTATTCTGCAGGTTTTTTCCTACATCCTAGACAAAATGGTATATATACAATATATATTTGGAATCCAATTTATACAGCAAGGAGATTAGCAGTGGAAGGGGTACAGACAAACTTCCTGAAATATCTACACTTTAAAAAGGCTTGCACATATCCTTGCCGCTGTTATGACTACCAAATTATTGCTCTAAGAATTTAATTTCAAACTCTTGAGATTAGACGTCACTTGCAATTAATTAAATTTGTTTATAACTTATTACACAATAACATCGATTTCCTGTGCTAGGATGTCTCAGCTCCTATTACTTGTTCACCGGGTATCAACTATAGAGAATGTCACACATTCTATGCTCGTTTGAATTTACCCTTACACTGGCCTTATATTTGTTGTCCTTTAGGTAGATAGGATAGAGAAGACTCTGTAAATTATTTTTCCGTCCTTCACTATGTAAGGATAACATAACTGAGTTACTGTCGAAGACGTAACTTTAATTATAACGACCCAAGGGAAACAAATACATTACATCCCCGAGTTGAACAATGATAGATAGATACAAAATTTCATTACATAGAGAAAGAAAAACAATAACAACCGCTGTGGTGTATACTGTGTTGCATATTCAACACAATTACAAATATATTCATCACGGCAGCTTACATCCAGTTTGACAGTTGACAAAACATCAGTGACTGTCAAATAATTAAAAAGTTGTGAATAATACATTTTGTAATTATTTAATATTAGTACTTCTGTATTCTTTTTAAAGTAAAAATGATGATGCGACCGAAAAACTGTTGTACGCAACACGGGAGCAAAGTAATATTACAGTCTCGAAATGGTACGGCTTCGCCTCGAGCGCAATATCCATGTCGCGACTGTAAAATATTACTTCACTCTCGTAAATAACTATTCTGTTATCTGACGTGTTCATTGCTTTTTGGATGCCGTCTGTTGTAATGTGCCCTTTACTTTGGTTCCAGTTTATATTGCTGTAGAGTATAGAGTATATTGTGGATTATATTCTTCTTTGTATAGGCTTTCAAAATATCCTATTTTACAAAGTGCTTATATAGTCCAGGAATTTTAGCACCAAAAACGGGGTTCGCTCCGCAAAAAATCCTAATAATTGATTTTTCGATTGAATTATGTCAGAGAGTGTTGCCTAAGTATAAAACCAAATTTGTGTCGCCAAAACCGCGAGCGTTAGCCGCCATCTTGAAAAACGCCTTTTTGCAAATATCTCGAAAACGGTGAGTTTTACGTAAAAAATTGCAAGGACCTTTTTTGTAGAAGATAACATTTCCCGTCGTTTTTGTTTGAAACTTTTTTCTCTACTATCAATATTTTCTGAGATATAGTCGATTGAAGAAGACGATAATCACATTTTTTTTCGTATTTCCAAAAATTATGGAGATATTTTCCAAAAACAAAAAATCGTCTTCTTCAATCGACTATATCTCGGCGAATATTGACAATAGAGAAAAAGGTTTCAAACAAAATAGACGGTAAATGTTATCTTCTACAAAAAAAGGTCCTTACAATTTTTAACGTAAAACTCACCGTTTTCGAGATATTTGCAAAAAGGCCTTTTTCAAGATGGCGGCTAACGCTCGCGGTTTTGGACGACACAAATTTGGTTTTATACTTAGGGGACACTCTCTGACATAATTCAATCGAACAATCAATTATTAGGATTTTTGCGGAGCGAATATCTAAAAATCCTGGACTATAAGTGATAATTTCCCATGTTTGCCGATTTGAATATTCTGACTTTTAGTATCTATCCCGCTTGGGCAGATACAGGATGAATTGAGTAGCTCTGCAACTGTCACTGCCGGTCCAAAACCCGGATGAAGGAGGGTCGGTGGGTTAAATGATCAATCTACCCACTGTAAAAAGACCACTTGTTATTAAATCACTGACGAAACGATAATTGTCAACCTTCCAACGATCTTCACCTCTAAGTAAAGGTGTTGTAAATTAGGCTTTCCATTTAGAGGGAAGAAATGAAAATCACATTCATTTTCGGCTGAAAATATTTTAGTGAGGTAGACACTAAAAACGATAATTTCTTTAAATTAAGAGATTCCATTTCACACATTACAAAGATCAATCATTATGTATCAATATAAAAACCTATGTTACCATGTAATAAACAAAAAAAAACAATTTGTATTTCAGAATAAATATTTTTTTTAAATAAAAGATTTCGTTAAGAAAAGTGGAGGACATTCTTGGACTATTTTCATATTTTCGTATATTAAAAATGTTTATTTTTCAAACATAATGGTCAAAAAACCTAGAAAATAACACTAGTTGTAAGATTAGAACATGTTATGTACCTAGCCTTGTCTGTTTTAAGCAAAATTTCCTTTAGTATCTCTAAAGCAGGAAATAACAAGCTTATTCTTAAACTTCGATAAATTCACAAGTAGGCCTAGAAAATAATTGCAAATTCTAGACATAAACAACTAAATAAATGTCAGTTTTGTGTATTTCTCTAATAAATTTGTTTTAAAATGTTATCCATGGAAGAAAAAATAGAAATCATTTTAATTCACGGAGAAAATAGAACCAACAGGGATACGGCAAATATTTTTAATCAAAGACACCCTAACAAATTCGTTTCGCACTCTACTGTTGGTCGTATTGTAGATAAGTTCAAGTCATCCGGTTCAGTTCTAAATGATTTTAAGAAGCCACATGTAAACTGGCAAGTTCAGCAGCATGAAGAACATGTATTATTAGATGTAGTAGAGCATAAAACTACATCAATTGCTGCTATTTCCAACAGAACTAGGGCAAAAGAGACTACAGTGAGAAAAATTTTAAAGAAACATAAGTACCGTCCATTTAAGCCAAAATATGTCCATATACTAAAAGAACGAGATTTTAACGCAAGATTTGATTTTTGTATGTGGTTTCAAGGAGAGCTCGAAGAAAACCGTCGTTTCCCCAAAGAAATCATGTTCTCGGACGAAGCAACGTTCTCTTCCAATGGAACGGTGAGTTCGCAGAACTGCAGATGGTGGGCTGATGAAAACCCTAACTTTATCATCGAATGCAGGGACCAATATTCTTTTAAAACAAATGTTTGGTGTGGTATTTTTTATGATAGATTGATTGGACCCTATTTTTTCCACGAAAATTTAAATTCGCAAAGGTACTTGAACTTTCTCATGACCGAAATAACCGATTTAATTGATGATATGGTATTGGAAGAAAGATCTGTCCTATGGTTTCAGCAAGACGGCGCATCTATACATAGTACACTGGCGGTGAGAAGCTATTTAAATCAATTATTTGGGGACAAATGGATTGGCAGATATTCAGCGTATCCATGGCCAGCGAGATCCCCTGACCTAACTCCGTTAGATTTTTCCTTGTGGGGGTATCTAAAAGAGAAAGTGTACCGCAAACGACCATTTCGAAACATTGAACATCTAGAAAACACAATACGTGACGTTTGCCTAGAAATTCCGGCCACATATTTTGTAAACATTACAAGAGAGTTCTCTAGAAGGATCATCAAATGTATTGCAAGCGAAGGGAGACATACAGAAATGTAGTATTGTTAACATTTTTTTATTCATTTAGTTTAACTGTATAGTAACGGTATTTTTGTAAAATTGGAATTGTTGACTACGCTTACTTGTGAATTTATTTAATTTTAAGAATTAGAATTGTTTTTTTTTGAAATTAACTTTGTTAGTTGAAATAAAATTACTTTTTTTTCTCATTTTTAAAAGGTTATTTTCTAGCTTTTTTGACCATTATGTTTTTTAATTTATTTTTAATGGTACATACGAAAATATGAAAATAGTCCAAGAATGTCCTCCACTTTTCTTAACGAAATCATTTATTTAAAAAAAATATACCTTATTCTGAAATACAAATTGTTTTTTTTTGTTTATTACATGGTAACATAGGTTTTTATCAGAATTCGAGAGAAAAATACACTTAAAAAATATACAGGCGTTTTTTTACAAAATTATGGAAAAAAAATTAAAATTAAAATTTTTGTACGAAACTTTGGATTTAGGATGTCCGCGAAAGTACAAACAACTTTTTCTTATGGCATCTTCTAATATTTTGACAAATACTGGCACGTTTGGACGTTGGCAATTTTTAAATGACATTTACGCATTGAAGCAAATGCGATATGTTAAATATTTTAGGTTAGTTTTTGGTTTCTAATTATGCAAAAACAAACTACAAAAAAATTATTTTAAAAATTAAAAGAGTAAATTTTTTCTCCATATGGTGCAGACTTTTCCGCGGGCACTGTAGAATGCAAGGCAAAATCTTCTATTCTAACACAGGTTCTTTATCAGGTTTCGTATTAATAAGTCGGAATGACTCTTTCAAAACCATATTTTATTTTCTCGATATCTTACATTTCATATCATCGCTTAATTGAAGTTTCATATAAATAATATTAAAATAATCACATTTTTAATTACATAAAATATTTTCGTGCACGTATATGGTCAAATTATCCTTAAATAGATATATTTAATTATAGAATTTGTGAAGAATTTAATCAAAGAGAGACCCTGTAGGAATTTTGAACAAGTAGGTGGATCAAAGCGAGCTGATAGTTTCCTATTAATTTTCGTGATCCGCCTAGATATGGAATATCCCGGCGAGTTACCTATACGGCACACAGCACAAAAGTGATATATATGCGGTCACGTACAAACACACCGTCGTTTTCTTGATTTATAACTAAATTCATTAACGGCCGTAATGACCAATAAGAATAAACACACGCATGGGAGAATTAAATTAATACCGTAATCTCACTAAATTTATTAAATTCGTGTTTATTAAGCGTGGCGCGCTTAGAGAAAAATATATCAAAATAATTTCGTCGGCTGATATCGCACATAAATTAATTTTTAAGGAGTGCATTTCGAAAAAGAAAAAAATCCGTGGGTTTTAAATTAAATATATTGGATTGGGATGTGATTAGTTGATCAAAATGTTTTGGGTAATTTTAATTATTCGAATAAAATCAGAATATAAATCACGATTTAAATCAATGTGGTTTTTATTTATAGTTTTGGTATTATGTATTCAAACTATATATTGTTTTACGAAAGAAAAACTAAAAATACGATTGCATTTGACATTTATTTATCAAACAACTAATTTTCCTAAGAGATGTTTACAATATTATGATTTCTTTTTTTAGATATTTCATTTTAAAGTGCCAATATTAACAGAAATATAGAAAGTAGAACATATCTGGGGCCTTCTTGATGTTTAATTAATCAGGGGAAATTTGTTGCAAAAATAACTATCTACCTGTTTGTCTAATTCTTGTTTCTTGTCCTGAGCTGTTCTAACAAAGAAGCTTAAATTGATATGTTCATCGTATACCAATATATTCGAATCATCAGCTTAACAAACCAAATCACGATATATACACATTGCAACAAAAATTTTTGAACTAATCTATATACAAAACCAACCAAAAGTGCAGAACCAAAAAACTCTAAATTTAAAATTTATATGTATATGAAGAGATGAATGCATAATAGATAATTTGTATCCGTTCTAGACCACTTTACTCCTCAAGAGGTCATAAGTGTCTGGGGTGCGAGAAGTGAACCCCCCCCCCACACACGTGGCAAAAAACTGAAAACAAAGGGCATACAAACAATTTGTTAATTTCTGAAGTTAAGTAGTACTCATTATTATACAGGGTGTAGATAAAGTCTGGAACAAAATTAATATTTCTGTTATCTTCGGTTTGATGGAAAAACCCTGAAAGAGGTCGATTTTGTTTTTATCCCGTGCACTTTATAAGATCGTGAATTTAATTCTGTCGTCATCTGGTTGCGCGCGGGCGTGACGTCATTAGTTTTTTCAAATGGTAATCCGCCACATTTATTACCCCTTGTCGTTAGGTATTCCATTGTGCATGCAACGGTATAAAAAGTTTGGTACCTTACATAACAATTTTTGGGAGAAAAATGCTTTCGAATTTCAAAAAATTAAAATTTTATTTCTAATGAAAAACTAATCAAAAATTATTTTAAAAAATCAGATAAATTATAATCCGAGGTTTATCTTGGATTGTCGTCAAACAAGACACCAAAAAAATGTCAACGTAAGTGTTCAAATTGTCCGCCATTGGCCATTTGACACTGGCCGAGACGGACGTACACGCTTTCTACGACACGTCATATTGACAGTTCATTACTTGGTGTTTGAACTTATCCATTCACAATACTTGCTCCATTGGTAGTGTTGAACGTGCATTGCGAAAATGGCGAATTTGAGCCAAAAAGAGCGGATTCAAATTCTCATTATTGTTGGTTGTGGTGATAAAATACGGAGCCATGAAGAAGCCTGTCAGTTTTTCAATGCAGAAAATCCAAACCGCGCACTGATTTCGCGGTCAACGGTGAGCAAAATTGTCGCAAAATTTGCTGAAACTGGTAGTGTAAAAGACAGGACTCGTCAAGGTCGACCAAGAATTGAGGAAGATAGAAGGGTCAATATTCTCTTGGAACTTCAGGACAACCCCCACACTTCAACAAGGAACATTGCCAGGGAGCATGCAGTCGATTTTACCACAGTAGCCAAATTGCTGAAGAAGGAAAAACTTCATACGTACAAAATCAATCGGGTTCAGGAACTGAATGAAGATGACTTCGACCGCCGACTCGAGTTCTGTGAACAAATCATGCTACGGTGCGATGAGAATCCCGGATTTGTCGACAATGTGGTTTTTAGTGACGAAGCAACTTTTACCTTGAACGGTGAAGTGAATCGCCACAATTGTAGGTACTGGTCGGGCGAAAATCCTCGTTGGGTTCGAGAGGAGCACACCCAACACCGGCAAAAAGTTAATGTATGGGCGGGAATAGTGGGAGATCGCATTGTGGGGCCTTTCTTTCTGGACAGAAATTTAAACGCTGAAACATACTTACATTTCCTAAGATTTACGCTAGTGCCAACATTGGTAGAATTATTTCCGGATGAAAACACCCCCGACAAGCCTCACCCCAGAATCTGGTTTCAACAAGATGGAGCACCTCCACATTTTGGCTGGCGTGTTCGGAGTTACCTCGACGAAATTTTCCCCGGGAGATGGATCGGACGAAGGGGAACAATTGAATGCCCTGCCCGTTCGCCAGATTTCACACCACTTGATTTTTTTCTATGGGGTCATGTGAAATCAAAGGTGTACACCAATAAGCCAAATAACTTGGATGATCTGAAACATCGTATCCGCGAGGAAATGCGAAATATTGGTGCAGAGACAATACGACGTGTCGTAGAAAGCGTGTACGTCCCTCTCGGCCAGTGTCAAATGGCCAATGGCGGACAATTTGAACACTTCCGTTGACATTTTTTTGGTGTCTTGTTTGACGACAATCCAAGATAAACCTCGGACTATAATATATCTGATTTTTTAAAATAATTTTTGATTAGTTTTTCATTAGAAATAAAATTTTAATTTTTTGAAATTCGAAAGCATTTTTCTCCCAAAAATTGTTATGTAAGGTACCAAACTTTTTATACCGTTGCATGCACAATGGAATACCTAACGACAAGGGGTAATAAATGTGGCGGGTTACCATTTGAAAAAACTAATGACGTCACGCCCGCGCGCAACCAGATGACGACAGAATTAAATTCACGATGTTATAAAGTGCACGGGATAAAAACAAAATCGACCTGTTTCAGGGTTTTTCCATCAAACCGAAGATAACAGAAATATTAATTTTGTTCCAGACTTTATCTACACCCTGTATATACTATATACAGTGTGTAAATAAAGTAAGGAATAATATTCATATTTTGTTTATTATCGCTGTTTGGGAGAAAAGCTCTGACAAGTCAATTTATTTTCTTCCTCCGGATTTTATGGATCTCAATTTTTTTTTCTTTGGTTTACTACTCTGGGACCTATGACGTCATCGACTTATTTTTCAAATGGAACCTCCTTATTTTTTTGCTAGAAATAAAAAGTACATTTTTTTCTGAATTCAGCAATACCGCATATATGGTATGTAAAATTAGTAGTTTTAGAGATACGGAGGATCATAGCTATTAAAATGACAACAATAATTAAACTTGAAAATCAAAAGAGCAAATAGTAATAATTTATTCTTGGGAAGATTAAGAAAAATTACATTAATAAATGTTTAAATTGCCACCCATTTGTTTCTTGGCAATGATAAACTCGGAGTTGAAATTCTTCAAAAACATTATCTCTCATTTCTTGGTCGATATTTCTGCACTCTGACAAGTCAATTGTCATTATTAGCACGCTTAATACTCTAAAACTATTAACTTTAAATACCACATATGGGGTATTGCTGAATTCAGAAAAAAATATACTTTTTATTTCTAGCAAAAAAATAAGGAAGTTCCATTTGAAAAAGAAGTCGATGACGTCATAGGTCCCAGTACAACTACTATATAAAGCATAGCTGACTCGTCCGCCATTTTGGAGATAATTTTAAGGCGGTAAATATGTATGCTAATAGCAAATGTTGAATAGAACTTCGAATAATTGACTTTATTAAGCCGGTTTAGGACGTGAAATTATGTAGGTATAATTTTTTACAATAGTCGTATATTTAAGAAATATCCAGAATATATAATAATAACTAGAAATAAGTACGTAATATGACTGACATTTATCTCCAAAATGGCCGACGAGTCAGCTGTCCTAAATATAGTAGCTATAGGTCCCAGAGTAGTAAACCAAAGGAAAAAAAATTACATCCATAAAATCCGGAGAAACAAACTAAAATTGACCTGTCCGAGCTTTTATATGAATATTATTCCTTACTTTATCTATACACTGTATACTAAAAGCCATTCGAGTGACCCACCTTGGTTGGAATAGCTTAACCGAACCCTCATAAAAGGCAAAACGATATGTGTAAGTCCTCCCAGGAAATCGCGTCGGGAGCGTTTCCTCTTTGGGTACGTATAGGCTGGATATTTCTCCTTTGCGTGTGCTATATTTGGTGGCTGCTGGCGACACCACACTCGAAATCGGAGGCTCCGAAAATGGACCGCGGGCTTACGTAAAGACAAATAGGCGCTTATGTGAGGGAAATTAAAATTAAAATTTCTATATTATTAAGGAATATTAAATACAATGACACTCTATTCAACAGTAAGATCATAAGTGCTCAACTCTTGTCGGCAAGATTTTTATTTTGTATGAGCATTGGTTGCTTGGCAATTAAACTACATCAAATTGACGAAAAGAACCCGAGCGCGGAGCGCGAGGATTCTTTTCCCATGAATTTGATCGAGTTTAATTGCCAAGCAACCAATGCTCATACAAAATAAAAATCTTGCCTGACAAGAGTTGAGAACGAATGATCTTCGGTTGGAGAATTAACTGAATGAAGCGTTAAATACGTCAAATTTTTAACAACTTTATTTATGAGAACAATTATAATTATAATTAAAAGTACAATTAGTGAACGTAGCTTGAGAATTATTTTGTTTTGAAGTTGATGGAAATGCGACATGAGGTAAATCTGAACTAGAATTTTGATGAATGATGTTCGAGTTGGTGTGTCGTATTTGGTTGATGATGTTGGTGTGGTGGTTCTCGTCAATATGAAGATATGGTTTTATTGAAGATGCATTACTGTGGCCAGTAATCTTAATTAATTCTTGTTCATTTATTCCAGATTTTGTTAAATGCGAAACAATACTAGAACGATGCGAGTGATTTGTCAATTTCCTTTTTTTTAAATCTAATCCAATTTTTACCGCGGAGGACTTGGTCCACTTCGCAATCTCATTGTGACCTACAGGAGTATTTTTGTACCATTTTCCAGTTGTTTTCCAGTGAGGATTTGCAGTTAAAAATAGTCTATTAGATGTAATGTGTGGACTACGTTTTTCTTGCAGTTTGTTGAATAACCTTACTGGACATCGGTCTATGTTTTCCTTGTTAGGCGTAAGCCACTTATTCTCTGCGCATTTTTCAGCACCACCTATATTATTTAAAGTTTAATGAATTTCTTTAGTTATTGTTAACCTACCTTGACAAGTTTTTGTAAATATAGGATTATAAATAATCCTGCCTGTCGCACATCCATCGTTTCCTATTTCTTCTTTAAAATAGTCCGTGATACAATTGCTTCCTTCCCCACCGCGCCACGCTAATTCAAAAGAAACAATGAGGAAAAACTTTTTCTGAAGACCTTCTGGAGTATCTTCGTCAAAGCTGTTTATAATCTTGTCAATTTCTTCAAGAGAGAATGCTTCAGCGCTTACTTTCCGTTTCTCCGGAATTGATTGTAGCTGCTTCCGTTTGGTGTTCCTCGCTTCTCGTGCAGCTTTGAAGACTATATCCGAGAATGGGTCAATTCTTCTATTATATTTGTTAAAATACAAGTCTTGCACTAACTTGGCGGTTGTATTCCATAGCGTTTTGACACAAGATTCCTTATAATCTTCTCCATTACGTTTCCGCATATTAAATGCATAATCTTTTAAAATACTTGCAATCATATCAGTGGACAAAGATTCGCTTAATTCATATTTGCGTTGTTGGCAAAATTCTGCAAATTGATTCCACACACCTTCTCTACACTGAGTTGTCTTTCTCGGAATCGAATTTTGAATGTTTTCATTAATTGAAGCGTCAGGAATGTTGCCGAAGCGCGACATTTTTACTTTTGTCAAAATGACACTTGATTTTTTAAATATTAATGGTTGCTAAAATAATGCTAAAACAATGAGGTATCGGCAAGAAAAATAGCATACATTCTTTTCAGTTAAAGAAATCATTTCTAACTTGTGATTGGTGCATGTGACACTGTTTTTAATGTCTCATTGGTCTACAACACTATGAAGTTAATTATCATTATAAATGTCATCGAAATGTCGTTACGATGACAGCTCGCGAGAGAAGTACTGGATATTTTTTGCTTAAAACTGGACACAAAAAAGTCAGGCAACTACCAATTTCATACAACGAAGAACTTGAAGCAAGACTAAATTAAGAACATCTGAGTTTTGCCTTTTGGGTCTGCCAAATTACGTTAGATGCACACGAATTATACAAAACCTAAATGTCAACAGAATGTTGGAAATATATCAGTGTTCTAGATATAATTATATAAATTTAAGCCATTCTACGAATTGGATCATTTAATAATATTTCTCATCGATACATATATTAAACGGCTTGAATACATATCTATCATCTCTCTACATACAAATAATAGGGTGAGTTTTCTTTATTTGTCAGATGTGTCCGAAACACTTCGAAATAAAATAAATACATTTATAAATAAAATTCCCATAAGCATTTATGTAATTTCGTTTACCAATTCAGATATAAAAGCAAGTACTTAAATTATGCGACTGCTGGTTGACACCAACTAATCAAAAGTAAATTTTCGGTTAAATGGTACGACACAGTGTTTAGCATCAACCGCTTAGGAGCCAGCAAGATTTTCGATTGCGTTTTAGAAAGTATATTTAAAGCGTAATATGAAAATTAATTAATTTTCTCAATGATCTGGAAATTTAAAACATATTTTGTTAAAGTTCATCATGTTATGTTGTTAATTTCATACGACAATTGGAACGACAATTTAGTTAAGCACTGTCACTCTGACATTTCGTTCTCGCAAGTTATTGTGAATCAATACACTTCAACGAACTGCTGTCACGATGACAAGTGGAATGACAATAATTTACTTAAGCTCTAACGTTTATCCATTGTCGAATAAATATCATCGAAATGTTATCACTAAGCTTCGGATAAATATGCATTTGCATAACTGCATATTCTAATGCATAATTAAGCCATTTTTGAGTTGAAGTGCATATTTTAGTCATTTTCAGTTTTATTTGCATATTTCCCAGTTAACTTTTTTTTAAAAACATAATGTAATGGCTTTTTTAGTATGCATGCATCATAAACCAATCAAAACACACCCATAAGCGTGCATAATCGGGCCTTTATCGCACGGCGTGCGTATAAAGGTTGCTTGGTAACAGCCAATCCCAAGCGTTTAATAGTCCATTGAAATGTCAGGAAATGTCAAATGACAAGTCACTCGATAATATGTATTGAAATTATTGATTTGATTTCTTCTAATTAAAATTATTGTTGCATTTATACTAAAAAATATCGTATGACACAGTGCATAATTAGCTTTTAAAGCACTCGAAACGTTAAAGCCACTCCGCTTCGCGTCGTGGCTTTAAACTCGTTACTCGTGCTTTAAAAGCTTGATTATGCACTAGTGTCATAATATACTATTATGGGTCCGAAAAATAATAAACAATTCACTCACTATTTATTTTTAAAAGTCTATATTTAAAACACCAAATAAAAATATAATTGAAAATGAAATTAATGAACACTCTTGAAACAAACGAACTATATATAAACTATATTGAATAAAACTATAATTATTGAATGAGAGTAACACAAAATACCATGTATGTACAAGTTTATCCAAGAATATTTATGTGACAGATTTATGTAAGAGAATTTATTTGGTACACACGTAAGCATTTAAAACCTTTTTGGAAAAACATACGAAGCAAAATATTCCAGAGGAATCTATACTACGACAAAACTGTTCTGCCAAAAGCTAAAGATAAAAATATTTGGGTATCTTTAGATGAAACAACGGATGTAGAACAAAGAAGCATAGCAAATTTTGTTTTTTGGTATTTTGGGAGTTGAAGAAGAAAGAAATAAATCGTATCTGTTAACAATGAAAGTGCTGAAAAAAGTGAACCATTCAACAATTGCCAAATTTTACTTGTATTTCCGAGGCTATTTTGAAATTGGAAACCAAGGGACTTCCTTTAGATAACAGCATACAATTTGTTGAAAATGTTTTTGATAGGTTACGTAAATTAAAAAATGGTTTTTTTGCAAAAAAAATGTCGTCAGTTTTAGATAAAAATACTGGATATCAAAATTTGAAAAATATGTATTTCTAAAATTTTATAAAATGAGGAAACGCTGTTGCTCCCAGTAATTTGAATCTCACTGACATAGTGGATTTATCATTCACTCCTATTGTATCATGTGACGTGGAACGATGTTTTTTAGAATTTAGAAATATTTTAGGTGATAATAGGCGTAAATTTATATTTGACAATTTATTACATCATGTCATAGTGAAGTGTAATAGTAAAAATCTGTAAATTTATTGTAAATAGACCAATGTAACGTTTAAAAAATGTTTTATTTAAATCTAATAAACGATTTTTTAATGCATATTTAAATGCATATTTTTAATATTTTAGATGCATATTTGCATGCATATTTTGTACTTTTTTAATGCATATTTATCCGAAGCCTAGTTATCACTATGACAGTCTTAGGCTAAATGCACACGATTTATACAAAACCTGACTCTTAACGAAATGTAAATGCCAACGTTCAGTAAATTATATATTAATAAATATATTCATTTGTCACAAATTATAAATGTCAAATAATGTATAATTAATTTTTAGACATATTGTGTTTAATTTGCAATTATTCTCCATTGACACTAATTCATATACATATTCCAATATCATAGTAATATAAAATAAGGCAAATGTGTTAAAAGCAATGATTAATAACATTTTACTTACATTAAAAGAAAAATTATAAGTGTTAATATTCATGTACTTTTGCGAGTGGCAGTCGTCACATTGCCAAAGAGGTACATTTATAAAGAAACTTATAGAGAAAAAGTGGACGCGAAGAGGCAATTTTAACTCGAAGTGTGTGATGAACCACTATAATAACAATAAGGGCGAGTGTTCTATAGATTTACTGTGTCTTTATTAAAACAAAAATAAAAAAATAAATTTAGTAATCAACATTACTTATACCAATATTATATGACAAACATTATGTATCACCTATGATTTGTGATGATCGTGTACCAGGCTGGTGTCGCGATCATACGTATTTCGATCGATTCAGTTATTATTTGTAGTTTCGTTTTAATCACGAAATCTCCCCTTTGTGTTATTTTTTTTATACAGAAGAATCCAAAAATAATCCAACAAATAGAAATTATAGATTGCTTTTTTGCAATGTATGCAAGCAAAATGTTAACACAGATATTCCCACGTCAGTCTGTATGAATCTTTTAGTGTCAAGTCTTAGCTTTACGCTAAATAGAGACCAAACTTAAAACTTCAACAATTAAAGTCAGACTGGCGTAAATATGCTTAATTAAATTGTCGTACCACCTATCATCCTGACAGCATTTCGTTTAAAAGAAGTATGCGTCAATATAAGGTGTGTCAAAAGTTTAGAAAATCAAAAAGATTTTTGTGCGTTTTACAGGAAACTGTAATAAAACTGTAAGTGGACACGAAAAAGGCGATTCAAGCTCGAAGAGATTGCAAATACAACTAGTTTGTTAAATAGATGCTATTAGGCCGATTTTATTATAATACCTTTCAGCAATTAATTGTCGACATATGAAATCAATTATCATTATAATAAATATAAAAATATAGATCATTATTAAAATAAATAGGTTACCTGTCAACATTAAATTCTCTTTTTTTTTTCTTCACACCACTTCACACATATCTAAGATAAGAGAAATATAATTTTCAACTTGGACACGAACAAGTTATACTAAAAAGTTATTGATTGTTGACAGTGATATTTTTTTTAAATTTTTAAGGGAATACATAATATAACATTTAGTGGCACAGTTAACGGGTTACAATTAAGCACTTTTACAATAGATATATTTAAATTCTACGTCATCAGATACTAGGCTGTATATGTATTTAATTATATTTATGGCGCGAACGCCCTCTACTTTCGGTCGTTGGCTATGTTCGGAACTAAAGATAGAGGGACTCATTTCTCGCATCTGCTACCCTCGAGATGAGTGAGGTGTTCTAGAATCGGTGCAAATCATCTACTATACATAATTTCTTCGATTAAAATGACGTTCAAACCCATCTTATAAGAGAAAATGGGCTGGGGTGTTCCGCAATACATTCAATGATTTCAATATTTCATTGTCAAATAAACATTGCAAAATACATTATTGATGTCTCACCGTATATCATATCGACAAAATCTTACTTATGACTTGTCGTAAAGATACTCTCCACATTATGAAATTACAGTACCGCTCCTCCATAAATATATGCAAATATATACGGACTGAACGGGAACATATTCCTTGGTTCATAACTCGATCAAAACATAACGAAATTCCGCATCGTTAATTTTTGGAGTGATTTCGATTGACAGTATGTGGAGATGCCGCGATACGTGTTCTCTTTTTATCATGAGAGGAACCGGTCTTCTTCGATTCGGCTCGCACGTACATACATGCAGTCGCTTTTTATCGTTTCTCTTCTTTACAGGAGAGATATCTCCTCTTATTCTTATTTACTCATGAACACCGCCCAGGTCCAATTAAAGCGAGTTCACCTCAGCAGGACTGCGCCCGTTCAATGACAGGTGCAACGTTCCACTCTTCTCGAGCAAAAGAAGAAGAACAAGAAGATACGAAGCCGGACGGCAGGACGTGATGATGAGTTCAGGTCGATTCGAGTCCAATGAATCGGTATTTTTATGAGTCGTGCTCTGCGTCTCTCGAACATCTATATCATAACTCCGTTTAAAAGAAATGTTTTTATAGGTTTCACCGTAAACACGTATGACGTTATATTTTATCGTAATGGAATATTCGCGCAGAAGATTTGTATCGTGGGTTTCAAAAGTTTTTTTTTTTAATTTCCTGAAAAATAATTTTAAGTGTTTAAAAACTACTGTTAGGCACGATCGAATATTGAACATAGTAACCATTGATAGTTCAGACTATCGATACTTACTGGCGGCAACGACTATAAATAGTTGCTATTAACTATTTTTCATAGGATTCAGCATATTATAAATAATAAATGCGGTTATAAAGCAAAGCTTAATACATAGTCACATATTAGAAAAAAATGTGTGCATAGTTATGTACCTACTAAATAATCAAAAAATGTATAATACTATATCTACATAAATAAAAATTAAATGATGTTGGTTAGTAAACGCATTACTTGAGAACGACTGGACCCCAATTAGCAATTTTTTTTAAATATAAATAATAGTCCGAAAAAGGTTTTTAGAGAAAAGAAAATTGGAAAGGTTGCCTGGAAATTAGAAAATTCGGCAAAAACTAAAAGTGATTTTTCTATAGGATTTTTGTATGAATTCAAGACTATAAGTCACGATTTGCACGATGGACATCCGCAACTCTTATTTGTTTTGCTCGTTATACTCCCGAAATAAAAATAAATATCTTTCTTCTGAACCACTTGGCCGATTTAGGTCATATTCACAAAATATGTTTGTTTCGTCGAAACGATGGTTCATAGCCATGCCAGGATGCGATAAATGGAGTATTAAAAGGTATTAAAAAATTCTAAATTTATGGATGAAAATGACTTATATTTACAATTTATATTGGTTTAAAAATAGAACAAGTGAATATATTCAAATACTTGGGAGTCCAAATAGAAAGGCATGGTGACATGGAACAGGAAGTAAATGAAAGAATATCCAGCGCGGCAGGAGTGTACTTCTCACTTTCTGGGTGGTTTCTGAGCAACAAGGAGATCAGTCGCAAAACAAAGATGGCAATATATAGAGCAGTGTTCAGACCAATATTAACATACGGCAGCGAGAGCTGGATGACGACAGTCAGAATGAAGAGCAGAATACAGGCAATGGACATGAAATACCTAAGGAAACTAAAAGGGGTCACACGCAAAGATCGGATAAGATATGAAATTATGAGAGAAGAACTGGAAGTAGAACCAATATTGGGCAAGATTGAAGACCAGCAACTAAGATGGTTTGGACATCTAAACACGATGAGCAACAGCAGAGACGCGAAAAATGTATGGGATGCGAGGATAACCGGCAGGAGGAGCAGGGGCAGACCTAAGAAAACATGGAACGGGGAGACAGCAGCAATACTGGAGAAAAGGGGCAAAACGTGGAAAGAAACGCTGGAGCTGACAAGGGATAAAAACAGTGGGCAAAGTTTATATATGAAATTAGAAAATAGACAAAGTAATAACATTCACCTTCGGGTATTTTGGTTTTTCGATTATATATACATATATATATATATTGTGTTTGTTTTTCTTTAGCACTAATTATTAATAAACAATATATTTTCTTGGGTATTGTGGTAAAATTATATTAAAATAAAAGAAAGATTGTTAACATTTCGATGTTTAATTTACATCTTTCTCAAAACATTGGTATTAATTAAACGTATACAGCAATATCACAATTAAAAGATTAAGATTAAAAACAGCCGGTTGTAATATTATATATATTTTCTATGACTAAATTATTTACCCGCACTATTTCCACTTTTGATTAATTTTCCAGGGTCGGTTGGCACGCAGGTTGACAATGTTTTCCTCGTGGCGATGTTGGTTGTTGTCCTCAAACTGAGGATCTTCCAACTGAAGCTACAAATGGAGGTCTGTCGGCTAAGCGCACACGCATCGATTTCGATCGTACGGCAAAATATCGGACGTTTTTTTATCGTGTGTCGGCCTAGCGCACACGCAGCGATTTTTACCGTACGGAAAAATATCGTATGATCAAATTCTGTTAGTGGAACAAAGAAGAGCATAGGATCTTCTTCGTTCCACTAACAGGCCTAGCGCACGAATACGTACGAATAAAAATCGTGGCGTGTGCGTGCGTTCATTGGATCATATATGCCACTATACTCACGGCAACGGCACGGCGACCGTGTGTCGTAGTGGCAATACACGGCGTCAACACGACGATCGTGCCGTATCGTGTGGAGTTCGTAGCGTGTGCGCGCTCCCATGCTCTTCTTTGTTCCACTAAAGGAATTTGCCGGCACAATATTTTGTCGTACGATAAAAATCGATGCGTGTGCGCTTAGCCTCACCTGATGGTCTTCCGTTTATGCTTACATCTCCAAGGTTTTCCCACCTTATTCCTTGGCTACACCGTACTGATGACGACCAATTAGTCAGAAACACGTGTCTGCGGGTGCTCTACAGCGGGATTAGCCACTATTTTCTATGACTAAATTATTTACCCGCACTATTTTCACTTTTGTATATACTGACGCATTATTTGAGAACGACTGGACGCCAATTTTTTTTAATGTAAATAATAGTCCGAAAAAGGTTTTTAGAGAAAAGAAAATTGGAAAGGTTGCCCGGAAATTAGAAAATTCGGCAAAAACTAAAAGTGATTTTTTCTATAGGATTTTTGTATGAATTCAAGACTATAAGTCACGATTTGAACGATGTACATCCGCAACTCTTATTTGTTTTGCTCGTTATACTCCCGGAATAAAAATAAATATCTTTCTTCTGAACCACTTGGCCGATTTAGGTCATATTCACAAAATATGTTTGTTTTGTCGAGACGACGGTCCATAGCCATGCCAGGATGCGATAAATGGAGCTGTAATCAAGGTATTAAAAAATTCTAAATTTATGGATCAAAATGACTTATATTTACAATTTATATTGGTTTAGTGCCAATACCAAAATCACAAAGTCTTCGCTCTTTCAAATTGAAACCAATATTTTTCAGTTCCGCAATCTAAGGAAAAAGGCAAACAACTTTTGTTCGAAAATATATCCTGTTAGACCTTTATTTCTTCATATATTTAACTTTACAAATCTATTTACACTACATAGGATGCGTAAGTCAATATCAATGTCAAACCTAATTCAGAGCTTCACATAAGGCTTTTTGACAAATGCTCAGAATGATGACTTTCGACTTCGATACATTTATTAATTCGCTTTATAAAAGATTGATGCGCACTCAACAGAGTATCTCTCTTAATATTGCTACTTCATGTCGTCTCGAGTTGTTGGTCGCGTCTGGTATACCTTTTCCTTAAGTTAATCCCACAGAAGTGAGATCTGGTGATCTCGCAGGCCGATTAGTTCGACTAACCCTTCCGGTCCAACGAGCGCTGTAATGGCGATCTAATATTTGTTGTACGATCCGTGAAAATGGGCCGGGCATCCTTGATGCTGAAACCACATGTTTTGTCAGAATATCACTCGATTTTTAAAGTCATTTCCATATAGATCTTTATGTAGTCACACATGAAATTGGTGAAATCGCTTCAGGATCCTCCGAACACTTGCTCGTCTAACGTCATCATTTCGAGTATTCGTTAAGGGTCCTATATAGTGGATCGGAAATGTAATATTGGTTGCATAGCACATAATTTAATAAGCCAAGGATGTCCGAGTACTTATTACACATAGGGAATATATAATAAATATTTGAAATAATAATTCAATATCTAAGCGAATAAAAATTCATTTATGACCAAATATGTACACATTTGTAACAGCGGGAAAGATTTTTACTAGAATAACAATTCATTGTAATGTGGGTCGCCTAATTTTAATTTATTTTATATTCATTTAAAACAAAGTAAAGAATAGTTAAACGAAAAATATGTGCAGAGCAGGGTAGCTTTTTATTCAATTTATAACGTAAACCCAAGCAAACAAATCTCCTCCGAAGGATTTTTGAGAAAACTTGTTTTTAATATTTTGACATATTAATGAATTTTGTTTAATCTGATAATTTTTTTCTAAATTTGATTCTTCATTGCAGTAGATTACTAAATTCTTTATAAGTTGACGGTGAAAAGTTTTCTCCAAATTTAAAATCAACAAAAATATCTTGCATCTAAAATCTACTATTTTTCCATTGTTGACAGATCCACTATATAGGACCCTTAATACAATAATAACACGATAACAGACAACAAGGGCAGTCTTGTCTTGAGTTCTGGTTTGACATTGATATTGATTTACGATTTCTATCTAGCGTAAACAAATTTCAAGTTGAAATAAAGATCCAACACAATATTTTTCGAACAAGAATTGTTTGCTTTTTCCGAAGATTCCGTAACTGATGAAAAAGAAATTGTAACAAGGATTTAAGCGGGTAAAAAAAAAAACACAAAAATTGCAAAACCTGTCTTGCTACAAATGATCTTTTATAGCTTTATACAGATGAGACATTTATCTTGAGATTCCTATGTAGTGTAATCAAATTTCAAGGTTGAATATCCCAAAAAATAAAGGTCCAACTGAACAATTTTTCGAACAGAAGTTGTTTGTTTCTTTCGTAGATTGCGGAACTGATGAGAAAAATATATGTTTTTGTTTGAAAGAACTAAGTTGACCTTGGAATAACCTTGACCCATCCACCTAATAAAAAATAAGCATTTCTGCTGCATTTCGCCCTGAATCAACTAACTTTTATCTGAAATTTTTTTTTCGAAAACGTCCTGCTGGTGAGATATTCAGTCCTCTCAAGATAAATGCCTCACCCTGTATATCATCACGCCACCTACCGGAAAGGACAGAACAACGTCTGCCGGGCCAGCTAGTGTAAATATAATTATTAAATCCTTCAGCTATTTTCAGTATGCTATGAAATACACGCTATATTTCCCACTGATATTCCCGAAACTTACTATGTAAATTATTACAGAGAAAAAGAAGGCGTTCCACATTCACCAAGAGGAAAACTATCTTATACTATACTTATAAATATTTTATAAGGCAATAGGTTTAAATGGTAGAAAAAATCACTGAAGAGTTCGAAAATGATAAAGGTAATCCTCAAGAAGTCCTTTAAAGTACCTACATAGAATAATCGTTTTATCATTTCTTAATATTTTCATAGAAAAGGCATGATATATAAGAATCTTTACAGTGGTTGAAAAATCACGTAGAACCATTTACTGAATAGTGAAGAATATATACATATCTAACCTTGCAGCATCCTTTGTCGTATACTTTGGTAAAATCTTTGTTTTTTATGAAAAATATGTCTGTTATACTGAAATGTTTCAGTTCAATATTAATTTCCAAATATATTTTCTGGGAAGGAGAATAAACTATTAAAAAAATGGCCAGCGCTTTTGAAGAAAATTCTAAACATTGGTAATGGAAAAAATGATTCATATCTAAAGGAAGCTATTTCAGCATTTGAAGAAGAAGAAGCAGTACAGAAGGTATTTGTGTGTATACTCGCATAGATAGAATTCTTATGTTAAACACTTGAAATGCCATATTGTTGTTAAAAAACCTCTGAAAAAATCTATAATAGATAATAATTTAAATAACTTAATTAAAAAAAAGTGTAGTTGCAGACACTACCTTAATAAACATTAAAACAAAAAATGCGAGTACACAATGTAACTCTAATAATTGTAATGACAAATTTCATCAATTATGATACTCTTAAATTTTGTATGTACTTTTATATAGATAAAAATAAAACACCTATTAGAATTTCTCTAACAATTGTTTCGTTATAATTCTACCATTATTAAAGTTTACTGAACTAAATGTAGCAGTGTGAGTTTTTGTTTCTGCATGCGTTTGTATAATAAAGGTGATTATTGACGATATTGTTTATTATTTATTATTACTTATTGTGGAGAATTGTAATTATGACAATGTCGTTATTCTTCTTTGGAATTGTGTGAGAGTAAATATATTATTATTATTATTATTATTATTATTTAAAATGAAATCCTGTTGAAAATTATACCGTTATAATCATGTTTTTGTTATTGGTACAAAATATTTAAAAAAAGGAATAATTATGTACCATTATTAGCTAAACATACTCTCAAACTACATGATCGTCGTAGATCAGCGGTTCTCAACCTTTTAGGTCCTACGACCCCCTTTTTAGGTCAAATATTTAGGCGACCCCTATGAATTACAAAGTTAAATTACCATGCTAATTATATCTACAATAGATAAATGTTTATATTTACTGAAAAAGTGAGTTACTTTTATTGATTTATAATTACAATAAATTTAACGCGTAACTATTTAAGACGATTATTGCTATTAACTGGAAGTATAAAACACTTAATGGTCGCGGGTGCATGTGTGCGCGCGCACCCAGTGGCAGGCCTGAGCAGTACAGGTAGCTGCCTGTCAGCTGATCACTCACATTCACATCACAGCCACACAGCGTCAGTCTGCCCGAGGGCGTCATATTGAAGTGATCAGTCTTCTTGTTGTGCAGTTTTTTATTGATACCATGGATAAGTTTTTGAAAAGAGCATCTACAAGTAGTGAGAGTCGTGAAAATGTGGAAACAAAGGTTCGTAAGTACAACGAAACGTACATACATTTCGGTTTTACTGAATTAGGCAACAGACCTCAGTGCGTTATTTGTAGTGAAACGCTATCAGCGGAAAGCATGAAGCCCTCGAAAATGAAACGCCATCTTGAAACTAAACATTTCGCTTTGAAAGACAAACCAGTGGAGTTTTTCCAGAGAAAATTGGTTTCTTTAAGAAGTCAACAGGTAAATATTAAACACTTTTGCGATGTTAGTAAAAATGAACTCACGGCATCGTACGAGGTGGCGCTGAAGATAGCTAAGAAAGGAAAACCACACACAATCGCTGAGGAATTGATTCTTCCTGCCGCAATTGATTTGGTTACTAATATGATCGGCCCTCAAGAATCCGAAAAATTAAAGAAGGTCCCTTTATCAAATGACACTATATCAAGACGCATTTCTGACATGTTTGAAGATGTCCAGAACCAGCTAAAAAAACAATTAAAAAAAAGTAGTTTTTTGTCCATCCAGTTTGATGAGTCAACTGACGTTGCCAACTGTGCCCAATTTTTGTGCTACGTTAGGTATGATTACAATGGTTGCATTCATGAAAATATATTATTCTGTAAGCCCCTGCCAAATAACACAAACGGTGAAAGTCTTTTTAAAATTTTTGTAGAAGCGACTGAACCTTTTGAAATTGAATGGAACAAATGTGTTTCAATTTGCAGTGACGGGGCAAAGGCACTAACGGGAAAGAACAGTGGTTTGATAACTAGGCTGAAATCATTAATTCCACTCGCAAAATGGGTCCACTGCTTTTTACATAGGCAAGCTTTGGCAGTTAAGAAAATAATGAATTCCGTCAAGTTTTGGCTGAGGCAGTAAAGGTTGTCAACTTTATTAAGAGTCGCCCCTTGCAGAGTCGGTTACTAGAAAATTTGTGTGATGATATGGGAGCCTTACATAAACACTTGCTGTTTCACACCGAAGTAAGATGGCTACCTCGTGGTAATGTGCTAAGCAGGTTGTTTGAACTGAAGTCTGAAATGTTGTTGTTTTTGGTTGATAATAAACCTGAATTTTCGAGTTATTTCAGTGATGAGAAGTGGTTAATAAAGCTCGCTTATTTAGCTGACATCTTCTTTCATCTTAACAGTTTGAAAGCATCCCTACAAGGACCAGACAAAACAGTGTTGTTTGCACAAATCAAAGTGAATGCATGTGTAAATAAACTTACTGCATGGAACACACCAGTTGAGAGAGACAATTATGAGAACTTTCCACTTACTGAAGAATTCAGATAGTGTATTTTGAGTGCAGGCGACACATCCCTTGACATTTCTTCTCTCTTTCAGCTCATATCCTCACACCTTGCGGCCTTAATTCAACAACTGACGGATTACATTCCAAACAAAGATATGAGCGGTGACTTGTGGGTAGTAAATCCTTTCAACGAACAAGCAGTACAAAATGCCGAGCTAAGTGTCCGTCTTCATGAACAACTTATAGAGGTTTCGACTGATCAGGCGATTCAATTAGATTTCAATAATGCTTGTGCCGATAGATTTTGAATGAGTATAAAAAAGGAATTCCAGACCTGTCAATAGCAGCGTTGAAAGTGTTGATGCCATTTGCACCATCTTACAATTGTGAACAAGGATTTTCCACTATGGTAAATTTGAAAACGAAATCAAGAAACCGTTTGACTTTGGAAAGACATTGTATTGTGTATTACTCAAATAAATCCAGACATTAAAAATTTAGTAGAATGCAAACAAGCACAAGTTTCTCATTGATTTATCTAAAAGAGTTGTAAAAAGTAGTGCAAAAACTATGTAATCTTGTTTCCAAATACATTGATCTTAAATTAACAATATTTGTTTTCATTTTTTCCTTCCAAATCTGCGACCCCCCCCCCAAGACATGTTCCGCGACCCCCCAGGGGGTCGCGACCCACCGGTTGAGAAACCCTGTCGTAGATAATTCTTTCAAAGGCTATGGTAAGGTATGTATATTGAAATAATAATAAGTTTGCTATATAGTTACTTGTAGTACGTGCTGCATCATAGTAACTAATAATTCAATCACTAAATATTATGGAAATATTATCATATGAAATTGTGGTAATTACTATCATAAAACATGACAGAATTATTATGAACTTTTACTTTCTTATACGTAGTATAAGGAAGTATTGTGATGATGAAAATTTTCGACCTCGAGATTTTTGCAGATGTCCACGTTTTGAGGTTCCCTGATACCAAAAAAGTGGTTTTTAAAAAATGTCTGTGTGAATGTCTGTGTGTCTGTGACCACGATAGCGGTCAAACCGCTACAGATATCAATTTGAAATTTTGTATTTACGAATATTATCTCCCTCTCGAGAACTGATTAGGTTTTGAGCAAAATCGGCAGACCGCAAGTAGTAGTTTACTTCAGTGAAAAAGTCGAATTATGCCAATATTTCGTTTAGACTAATTTATAAAGAATTCATAAGTATTTAGAACTTAATTTACAAAATCTTTTGTATAAAAAAAATTTCAAAATTCGGACCGGAAGTGTCACTTTTACTCTTACCGAATAACGATTTTTTGCAAATATGTCGTAAATTATGCATTCTATATATATTTATGAAGAGTACAAAAGTATTTAGAGTTAGATTTGGAATATTTTTTGTATAAATGAAATTTCAAAATTCGGACCGGAAGTAACACTTTCATACGTATAAGAAAGTCGTGTGGTGGCCACACCTCATTTTTTAAGATGCTATTCGTCATACATGTTTATTGTAAAATTTTATTTCACCACAATTTTGTGACATGGTTTTTACTGTAATTTATAGTCATCCTTCAACTACAATTATATACATAGTTACTTTTCTACTACGAAACTTATTTTACTATATGTTTATAGTAAATATTTTACTATTTTATGGTATCATTTCTCACTACATTTTTATAGTAAAATTGGTACTACAATATTATATTAATCTTTTTACTACAACAACTAAGAGGGCTACTAAAACCCTCTTATTACAATTATAGTAGTATTTTTACTACAACTGCGTTGTACAAGAAACCACTTCAAATAACTACAATAATATTGTGTTTCTTACTACACCTCGATAGTTGTCACTATAGTAACTATCGTTTGTAGTAAAATTCTAGTAAAATTAACAATAAATTTTTCTGAGTGCAGGGACACGCTTTTAACTTCTTTGTCGCTTCTCGTTGAACGTTATTCTCTACTAGTAGTCATTACCAATTAATAAATAAATAAAAATTCATACTCTTAAGACAATTGCATTGCCAGATATACAAAATATATTTTACAACAAAACATTATTTTCAATTTATTTGTGATTTGAGTTTTCAGTATAATTTCGATATGATGATTAATAAAAGAGATTGAAATGATAGGAATCTTGAACAATCCCTATTCGTTTACTTCGAAAAGAGATCATCTAATACGTTCCAACACCAACCAGACTGTTTCTAGCGTACCAACAATATAATTAATTAAGCGTTCATTAGTATTTCATGCATCCATCTCTGTCCGCTCTGTTAACTTCTATCGTGTTTGCAATCAATCTAGGGACACGGTAATGAGATATCATTTCGCGTCTCGATTATCAAAAGGAAAAACACATACGCACTCACACGTATATACATATATGTATATATATATATAACGTATAAAAAAGTGAAATAACTAGTATGCTAGCCGTAGGAGAACTGGTCCAGCGGAGGCAAAAATACCAGTACCCTTCCTTCCAACGGTAGTAGTAAACTTATATCTCTATGACATTATCAGCAGCAGGAACTTGCGATGTCGAGAAATCTACTGTTCAGGTCAGCGGAAGACGGACATTATTACGGCTAAGGCCTCGGTCACGCAGTTTCCACGCCCAAATCCTCTCGGTCATTGGCGTCCACGTCTTCCTACTTTCTTTCGTACAAGTACTTTGTGATACAGAAAAAAATATGAATCGTGTATTTCGTGTAGTACGTATATATAAGAACATTTATTGAGAAATAATTACGTAGAACTATTTAGGTGAGCATCCGTTGCTTTGATCATTGAAAATCGAGAAGTTTTTTTTAATCGCTTTCCGTCTTTGATATTTGATTAAGAAGACGAATACTAAAACATGATTATTTTGGAAATGTTATGAATACGTCAATATCATTAAGATATATTAAAATATTTTGGTATTTTGGAACGCTTGCAAAATTTTGAAAGAATTAATCGAATGCAACTTTTTTCTAGCGGTTGAAACGTCCCAAGCAACACACTTACGAATATTAAACGTTTATATAATTGCAAAACTCTACGTTTTATGTTCAACTATGAAATACGTAAATCCTTCGAAGAAATGTCCTTTTTTTATACGTTACAGTCAACATTAAAATATTCGTATATGATATACGTTTTATTTAAGGTTTTCGTAGATATTTTCTATATGTATATATAATTCGGTTGTTATATGTACATGATGTACGTTTTATTTTAGGATACCGTAAATATTTTAAATATGAATAAATTATTTACTTATTATACGTTATTTTAGACTAGTTCACATTTTGTTCAATTTCACTGCCTGCACATTAACATCATTATAACCAAAGCTCGTAGTATACTTACCTTGATATTGTTGACAAATAAAAACAATTTTGTCCTGCGAAGGCACAGACATAACAAACATATACGTAGTTGAAGAATATAGGTGCGCATGGGGAGTATAACATTTAAAAAAGTAAATTAAAGTTTAAAGACTTTTGTAATATGAAATCATACTAATAATATTTATTAACACATCACGTAGGTACTTAAAAAAATATGTAGTAATATAATTTTGACGAAAACAAGAACAAAATTTTAGATAATATGAGAAGCCCTTTTCTTATTGTTTCAGCCAATCTTGTATTGTTGAATCTTGCACATCCACTGGTTCACGTCCCGCAAATTCCAGTTTTATAGGAGCTATATTGATTACAATAACAATAAGCATTGTAGAAAAATAATAAACTAAATAATTACCAAGAATCAATCCAGATAAAATGGTACCCTAAATTTGCTGAATCTCTGATATCTCGTAAAGTTTGTTGAAATTTTTGTCCGACTTGTTGACGTAAATGTCTTCGGCTTAGAACTGCTTTTGGCATAATAAAGCTGATATGTATGACACAAAACGACTATATAAGTGTAATTAAATAGATTGAAAAAGAGATCTGCAACAATAACATAATAATAAAATTATTAATGTTTTTAGATATGTAAAAAATGAGCCGTTATCGTTAAACTGTTAATATACTTTGTAAACAGAGATATTACGTTTTCAAATTACCAGCGCATTTTATTTTTTGGTTTAAAAAGGTAATGAGAAGAAAAATAATATTGTGAAAACTCCTGGTATAAATTATTAAAGTTTCGACAAGACAGAATTTCATAAATATTCTAAATTAGTCGTTATTTTGAAAAATAAGCATGACGTTTTATGTTAAGAGTCCCTACAATTTATCGGTTTATGAAGTATACTAACGTCGATAATAAAATTGGCAAGATTTGGAATATTAAAACAATCATGGCATAGCTCAATAAAATAGCGGCAGGACATTATCAATATACAATATAACCAGTGCACATGGTAAATAAGAACACTTACCTATACTGTGTAACGCTACGTCCACTTAAATGTGTTACAATAAATATACTGACCGTGAATTTCGATTTTTTCTGTTCGACTGATGCATAACCAGACGTCTACCAAATACCAAATACCAATATTAGATGCATTTTATACGTAATATTATAATGTAGTTTTTTGTCACAACTTCATCACGGCGATAATAAAATATTGCAATATCGGGCTGCAGAAATTAAAAATATGAGGTTCATTAAAAAGTAATTAGCTCTACGTTATTATTTTACTAATTACTGGTAATAAAAAAAACAGTAAAAATAAATGTGTACCTACAACCTATAGATACCGTATCGTTGTCGCCGTGGACCGCAAAGCACAACAGCAGAAGATATTTCTAGCTACTAAGTAGATGTAACCAAATAATAATAATTATATTATCGTTTAATAATTATTTTGAATTAAAAGCACACATTTATAAATATTTTTAATATCCTAAAAATAATATGTAGTATTTACGGAAGTAAAGCGGTTTATGTAGAGACGGATATATATTATTCAAAAATTAACAGAAAATATACGTATTTTATATAGTCTTAAGAAATACTCGATATGTACGTATTAAAATGAGCAAAACCTTATAGTTTTACATACGTTTTTAGTTATCTAAAATAATATGTTTACACTATACGTAGATAAAGCGTTTAATTTAGAAGTGAGTAAATATATTAAAAAATATACATATAATACGCGCGGTTATTAGACGTCAATGGATAACGTCTAATAACCGTTTCATAAAGACAACTATAATACGTATTGCAACGAAGCAAATATGAATCTTGTAATACTATAATCGTTTATCGACGACTAAACAATAAAGTATGTATTATATTAATCAATATTGGCTAATAATAACACTCATAATACCCGTAGGGAATAATGAAATGCGACCAGTGAATAATGGGCCATAACGTTACCATTATTCACTGCATTCCGCCAATAAGAACATATAATGGGCCATAACGTTACCATTATTCACTGCATTCCGCCAATAAGAACATAACGTTCCTAACGTTGTCATAGTAACGATAGACAAGTCCGGCCATTTTACTGACTGCCTAACCATCAAACGTCATATTGATATAGTAATCTGACATTTTCGTTTACTTATTTTGATTTTTTTTAGTAATTTTCAGTTAGTCGTCGATAAAGTAGTGTATACTAACTCGCAATAATGACTATTATTCCCTCGAGCTGAGTTACTAAATTCAGCTCTCGGGAATAATAACTGTCATTATTGACTCGTTGTATAAACTACTATTATTAGACGACTAATAAACACTCCATAGAATTTTCGTATAATAAATACGTCTATTTTGTAGACCAAAACCAATTTTCAACCGTGATAACGTTTATCATACGTATATTATACGTAAGTGTGTTGCTTGGGGTGAAACGGTAGAAAGTATTACTAGATAGTTCTTCTCTTAAAGAATATACGAATTGTTTTTTCTTTATAATTGAAATGTAAACTGTTCTGTCGGTGATTCAACGGAAAATTAATACATACATTATTAGCATCATCATATATGACCTGGTCCATGAAAAGGGTCTTACATACGTAAACAAGTTATCGAGAAAACAGCTGTTAAAGATAAAAAACAATCCAACCCAACCTATCGGTCTTCAAATGCCAGAAATTATAGAGCCAGTTGTTTATCTTTGATGCGTCAGTGGTATATTTATTAGAATCTTCACAGCTTAGTTTCGGATATAAGTAAAGCATATATTGTGGCTCCATTACCGCAACAGGAGTTGGTGTCGAAGAAACGTGAGGCTGCATCATCAAAAAAGTGCTTGGCATCTAAGAAAAATATGGTTCCATTACCGAAAAAAGAGTTAGCATCAAAGAAATGAATGACGAAGGTTAGTGGAGATGTTCTCAAACCAGACGTGGAACAAGTTCATTCTCCTCACAACCTACACGAAAAAAGGTCTCAAGAAAGACGATGACGAAGAAAAATACAAAAACTTCTTAGTAATGTTCTTTTGACATATCTTTTATCTATAAAATAAGCTTTTTTCGTATTTCTACTCTGCTTTTTCTCTTCATTTTTAGTAAACTTTTCCACAAATTATGACTTTCTGGTTTTCATCATGTGAAAGAAAGTCTCATACTCTATCTGAGTCGGCAAAGAATTATTCTTCATATTTCAATTCCTCGTCCTTAGGTATCTGACTCCTCTGGGCCACACTTCGTCTAAGTCGCGAGTCTCAGAGTATAAGTACTAACATATTCTTCGGTGTACTTTTTACTTTGATTTTGAATACCCTGAAACTCAAGCAGTTCTTTATTTTCGACGGAAGTTTATTAAATATCTCTAAGGTTCTTAACTGAAAACTCATTTCCCATGACACTGTCCACTCCAGGGATATATTAGTCATCGTTGTGCGTTTACTGTACATAAGCATATCACTTAACCTCTGCAGAGTGAAGTTGTTCTTCTGAGTGTTATGTGCTACCTTGTATGCTGTTATGTATTCCTCCAGTCTATCTATTTGTTTTATACTGAGTAGTCCCGTATATCTGTATATATTCTCAGTATAGGTATATAGTTCAAGTCAAGGATTACCTTCAGGGCCTTGTTTTGAATCACCTGCATAAATTTCATTAATGGTTTTGAACATTTTCCCCGTGAACTATTAGGTAGCGTATTTTCAAGATGACATGGCTATGGTGTATCATTAGTTTTGTCTCTTTACATAGCCCTCTTCTTTTTATTGCCTCTACTATGGGTTTCACACTTTTCTGAATGTAGGCCACATGAGGCCCCCATGATAATTTGTTATCTATCAAAGTTCCTAACTACTTTCTCGTGTTTACTTTGAGTTTTTCTTCAGATATGTTCAGCCTCATTTGTATTGGCTGTTTATTTTTTTTGTTGAAAGGTGATATAAACTGTCTTTTTGTGGTTACTGTCAGTTTCTGTCCAAATAGCCATTGGTCCAGTTTTTTAGATCTGTATTTATTTTGTTTTCTATGTCATCCCTACTTTTTTCCTGTATAAATTATTGTCGTATCATCTGCATAGATTACATATTTTCCTTGTAGGCCAATGCTGCAGAACGATTGAATGTGCAATAGGTGTAGTATTGGTCCTAAGACTGAACCCTGCGGAACACCTGTTGTTAATTCTGCAGGTTGACTACTTGTGATCGGCCCTACGTTAGTTAATTGAGTTCTTTTTTCAAGATACGTTACTACCAGCAATGCCCCGAATTCCAAGTTCCTCCAGACTATCAACGAGTACACGATGATCAACCATGTCAAAAGCTTTCTATAAATCAAGGAAATATTAAAAAGTTTATAACATTAACATGTAAATGAATCAAACAAATTAAGCACTCTTTCATATGGTGATCTAGAAATCAGTCGATCTGCTGATAAAATGTGGTATACTAAAGACATGTCTTTCTTAATCAAAGATAGAACCAAACAAACAGAACAAAAATTGTAATGGAAGAAGCGAAGGAATGGTTCGCGTCCAATAACTAGGCAAAAACCCACAACAACTTCACTTTAACATCTTGGATATTTATTGGATAGACCACACACGTAGTACAATTAGCCAAAAATTATATACTGAAATATATAGCATCATTAGAATGAAAATGCTTCACCTCATGATGCTGCACGATTGATATATTTTGCAAACTAGTCAAGCCACCAATTGTCGTGAAAAAGTGTTTATTATTGTTATAAATAGTAATAGATACGAATCGAGCATTTAAATCGGTATATCTAAAATGTATTAGCTTTTAAGGCCATTAGACATTCACAAGTAAAATTGATAACTGATAACTATTGAACAGATTCTTTAGTTATATGAGACTGATCTTATACAATACATAAACTACTGCTCCATCCAGAAATCTTATATTGTTTACAAAATAAGATGAGAATACTTTCAAAACCCAAAAATATGAGGTTATATTTATTTGACACTGACATTCGATGTGACAACATTAACTGGTGAAAATTCCCGTACAAAAATCTAACTAGAAAAATGTTCTAGGTATCGTATTAACTTTGTCCTCTGTAAGTTACAATTATATTTTTTAAATATCATGACATTTAGTGAACATTGGGATATACATAAAGTAAAGAAGTTACTTTAAAGAAACGTGATTATTTTTCATTTATATTGCTACGTTTAAAACGCAAGGGCCAGCAGCATATAATGACGCCTCTAGATGCGTTAAGAAAAGTAAGAGAACTAAACTTCAATATTGATATAAATTATTCATTAAATTGTCCATATATAAATATACCGCGAGATCAAAAATTATATTGATAAAGGTTTGCCATGGAATATAAAACGTCCGTCTTAGGTATCATTCTTTTGAGATAATTCTGATTAAATTATCAGGTTAACTGTCATACATTTGGCTGGAATAAAATTTTAAATATGTTTATTTAAAATGATTTACATGTTTGAAAAACATTTTATTAAAACTTAATAAACAAATTACAATAAATGTTCAAAATGACCCCCGCCTTTTTCGATGCACACGTTTACGCGCCTTTTCATGCTATCAAAAGCATTTCGCAACATTTGTGGCGTTATGGTTACACATACTTCAATAATCTTTTGTTGCAGTTTTTGCAAATTATGTACAGGAGTTCTTAAAATTCTATTTCTGCAGAACGGGAACACAAAATAGTCCATAATAGTCAAGCCAGATGACCTCAGAAAAAACTCAACTTGCGTATGCAAACTTATAAGTTGATCATCAAAAAACTCACCGAGAAAGGCTATAGTTTCTCATGTCGTGTGTGCTGTTGCGCCGTCATGTTGGAAATAACTATAATGAAGTTCATCGTCGTGTAGTTGTTGAACAAATTCATTCAAAATGTTATTTCTGAATTTATAGTGAAATTGAAAAAAACGGCCCAATTATCCTTCTACGGGAGACTCATCCAAACCCCAATTTTTTGAGAATATAGTGGATATTCAACAAAAAAATGCGGTTTATTAGTGCTCCACATTCGTATATTTTGAGAATTTACGTATCCCGAAAGATGAAACCATGCCTCATCGGAAAAAAATGTTAAGTTAAACAGTTTAACGTTATTCATTAAATTGTTGGCGAACCACTGGCAGTACGCAAGACGTCTGGGGTGGTCTGTTGGCAAAAGAGCTTGATATGATTGCATCTTATATGGATGGATGTTCAAGTCCGCCTTTATAATCGTTTGGCATGTTCCATAAGAAACTCCAATTTCTCGGGACAGGCGTCTCAAAGATTTTGTCGGGTCCTGTTCCATACGATTATGATAATCACTTCTTCTGTACGAATAGTTGGCCTACCAGCGCCTTTTTTTTATGAATAACAGATCCAGTTTCGCAAATACACCAACACTATGTGCGAGGCACATATAAAAATCTTGTTCTACTACTGCGATATTTGGGAAGTGTTCACGAAAATTATCCAAACATAAACGCTTACTATATTTCCAAATACCATTAACTGGCACACTGGTTCTAAAATACGCTTCAATCATATAAGTTTTGTGTATTGTGGTGTAAACCATAATTGATAAACTACAAAATATCAGAGAGAAAATATAATGACAAATATTAATGACAGTAGGACACTTAATGATATAACTTAAGACCTACGAGGAAGGAGTAGAACCGGAGAGATACTAAAGTAGTGGGGGAATAGGTATTATTTCGACGGAAGTTACCACTTTAAGGTACGTCAGTTATGTGCTTTTATAATGGTGATTGTGTGGCTTGTGGCCGTTCTAAAACGAGAAGAACGAAAAATCTCACTTTTTCTCTTCACTGGTAAAGTTAATTTCAAATTGGCATAGGCAATAATAATTTCAAAAATGGGTATTTTGAATAACTTGTCATATATCTGACATGTTTGATTATGTGTTCAGTGGCGTACCAAATATATCCTAAGCATGTTTTTTTAATGTTTTCTTTATTACAGTTAGAATAAATGTTACTATATTAAAAAGAAGAAAAGAATTGAAAAAATAATGCACTCACAATATTTCTTTAATTATTATTGGACTAGGAACCTCTTTTAAATGATTATCGAGATAATACGAAGTGTACATGTACCCTATACAAAATATTTATGCACGTCTATGCATTGCGGCGGCCATATTGAGTTACCACTTTGGGCAAATATTATTTTTAATGAGACTCTCTCCTGTTCTATTCTTTCCTCGTAGCTTAAGACAGACGTTTTACATTCCATGGCAAACCTTTATCTATATAATTTTTGATCTCGCGATATGACTTTATCAAATCCATGACTCTTTTAAAATAATATTCATATATTGTGATTTTTTATTGCTTTGTAATAAAGTCAGTTCAGATAGGTATCACTTATACAAACATTTACATTTAAAATATTGGTTAGGATGAATAATTTTCTTCATCATGATTCGTAAAGGTTTTATATTATTAATTATATATTTTTTATTTTGCTGTTTTATCAGAGTACGATACCTACAGCGTGATATTGGAACCGTATTATTTATATTGACGCCCAACGTCGTGCTATAGTGAATTTTCTATTATTTATTTGCCATTGGCATTAATATTACTTTTATATACTGATTTGAAATTGTACTCTACATATTTAATTATACAGCAGCATTATTAAAATAAAATCATATTTGCAGAGGATTACATTTCGTATTGTAAATAGCATGAATATATCAAAAAGTGCTTGTCTTGACAAAAGACTACTTTAAACTAAGAAGATAAATTTATTCTGAAGTACAGTAGCATGAACTCGAGTGGTACAGGTTGAATTTAATCTCAGCTTCTGTTTGCTCTTCTTTTCCCTAACTGGAAAAGTCAAACTGAAAATAATAAAGAAAAAAAGAAGATAATGGTGGATTGTTACTTTCCCGTTCACATATGTATGCCTTTCATTTAAATACCGACTTAAAGGTGAATCTTCTGGAGCGTGCAGTGCAATAAGAGACGATGCGACAGGTACTCGGCTCGTTGCTTTGGCTCTTGCACGGTTCCAGTTTTAAATCGTTCCCTCTTCTTACCTGCACCAACAAAGAATTTATGTAATCCGATTTGCGAATTCCCATAAGAATTAAATTCCACTATTAGATTCCTATCTTGGGCACAATTCCACAGTTAATGACTCCGGGATTACATTAAAGTATAGGGAGAACTAAATCGTCGCTAACTCGACAGCGACGAAAGGTCGGTCTCTCTTTCGCTTTTATCCGCTCACCTGCACAACATATGCGGCCAATGTAAGTATGTACACACAGAAGCAGTTCAATTGTAAATACCTTTTCCTAACATTGCGAAACAAGACGCTATTATTCGATATTTGACACGCGCCAAGGCCGTAAAAGAATCGCCCGATTGTTCTTTTTTAGATCAAATCTATTTTCTACAATAACAAAAGAAAATAATTATGTACCCTTATAAATGAATTTAAATAATTTTACAATTAATAATTGAGTCAATTGTCAAGAACTACTATAATATAAAGTACACACGGCTACTGCTTTTATTTTGCTGCAGGATGTGATAGTAAGAACGGTTATTTAATTTGAATTCAATTATTCGATTTCATTGATTAGTGATACGCATAAAAGTAATGGGACATGAATTGGAATCGATTTTAGAAAGCGAGGCGAGTTGTTCACTATGTATATTGTTATTTATATTCTCAATAGATCGGATTAACATTAAATATGAATGTAAAGAAAATAAATAATGACTAGGTATATAAAAAATATCCAGCCCCTGTCAGTCTTAATAATCAAGGTTTTGGATCTAATAAATAAATAGATATAAACGCATCGTATATTGTTGCTATGCATCGAAACATATTAGCTGTCTGACAAAGTTTGTAAAATGAAATCATTAAGAGGGGCCTTTACCAACAAATAGAAACGTATGCAACTTATATTACTCGCGGGACGAGTAGACGCAAGGGGGTGTGAGTGGGTGGAGCTACACGTTATGAGGTTTCGATCCGAACGCTTCGGTTTTATTCATAGATAAAGGAATACTACAGATAGGATACATAATGTATAAAGAATTAAAAACTTACGGAACTGCCCTCTTGCGGGTTTAGTCACGTATTACTTTCATATACTTATTCATATTTTGAAATATTTAATTATTATTTTTGGATGTGAACAAATTAATGGGTTCATTTTCACTTCGCTTTAATGCACATCTTAAAGTCGGATGAAAATTAATACATTCAATTTGTTTAGAATAAAAGAATACTCTCTTTTTAATTTATTTTCAGCCATCACAATAGTACAACATTATTTCTCATTATATTGTACAATTGTAATGATAAATAGATCTAGAAAGAAATAATAAAAAAGAAAATCTTATAAAAAAAACAATTTCAGAAATGATGAAGATACTTTATTACAAATAATTGATCGATATACAAATACATACATGTGTATAACTAATAATAATATATAATAAATTATGTACATAATCAAGTATTCTTAATTTTAATGAAGAACTTTTTGTGTTTAATATATTATTTTCGCACAAGTAATTTCGGTGGGTCTGTTGGATAAACTGTAAGTGTTTTACCTTACAATATCTTGTTAATATTTTTTGTGTAGGTAAATAAATGAAATTGAATAAGTAATTTCATAAAAGTATTTCCAGCATCATGCATCACACATTTGAAATTACTTTATCAACATTAAATTTTATTTCATACAGCAACACAATAGAATAAAATCATTCCTTCAATGGTATATGGCAAATGTAGAGATGAAACACTATCTTTTTTTAAATTTGCACCATGGCACCCTGCTCAGCGAAATATATATCGCATGGTTTATAGTTTTCTCGGACTTCAGTAGTTGCTTGCAATTCTAGTTTTGGATATTTTTTAAAGCTGGCATACATAAATTGAAAAAAAATATATTATACCATTTTAAATGAAAAAGTTATATTACAATTCTATTAATTTAATAACTTACATTTGTATCCTTTGGAAACAAGCATTTTCATGCTTTTATTGTTGTTATGACATGACGGTAAACAATAAAAAAAAACATTATTACTTAGGTACCTTATTAGCTGCATATAACTTTATGATAAGAGCAATGAAAAACAACATACAACAATTGATTAAAGTAAAACAATAAATGATGAACATAAATATATAACCAAACTATAGCACCCAAATGAATTTGAAAATGGTGAACAAATCTGAACATTAAAAGGCAATGTAACTTAAAAATAGTACTACTAATTACTCTCTTATTGGAAGTCCTCTCGGATATCTTGGATCTACTAATTCTGGAAGAATTTTTCTAAATAAAAAGTACACAACTTGCTTTCCATTTTTGTGTGCCAGAAGTCATTGTTTCGCTGTATTCGCTCCCATGCTATGCCATGCGGAGTCCAAATGACAAAAATGCAATATTCTTTATCTGTTATTTCCAACTGTCCCTGCACTTGGTAATAATAATCGTGATTACTTTGTAAAGTTATGTTACGATCTGCAGAAATATTGCAGAATTTAATTATTTTTTGTGTGATGGCCTCTTGCGGAGTTAAATGCCTGGAATTATGTGGACACTTAATTTCAATTATACCATCACCGTCTAAAATTAATGCATCCGGTGATGCTCCTAGATATTTAAGATTTTTATGAATAAAGAGTCCGCATTTTCTAAATTCAATTCTCAATTCATCTGCAATATCTCTGAGTGCTTCTGACTCATGAAATTCTCCCCATCTTGTTGCCCTGGTTCCGCGAAATTTTGAATATAAAAGGTTTTGCACCAATTTTGCAGGGCTTGTTTGAATTCTCATTTTGCACACTTTGCCGAAATTCGAAGCTGTTAAGCGTTTTAATCTTTCAGCATGCCATAAACTATTATTTCTTTGGAAAGTTGTTTTTAAATCTAAATCAGGTATATCATTTAAATTTTGCAAAAAGGAGTTGGTTTGCTCTTCCATGTCAGTCGAATCCAAGTCCAGCTGTACGGCTAACCTTCCGTAATCTAGGTCAGGCCCTGTCGTCCTTGTTCGCTAAAATGATAAATGTTACTGAAAAAAATACACAGACTGTATACCCACCTTGACGCTAAACACATTTCTTCGGGATTTGCACTTCCGCATACGTAGAAATTTACCTTCGTAGTGTTTAGTAAATTTTCCAGGACTTCTCTGGGTGAATTTTTTATTGATGTTCGTATAAAATCGTGTTCTATTATTATATGATGCCAAGGCAGCCTCACACCTAGCACTATAGGAATCACGTTGAATGAAGTTGCAACGTTTTCCACCGATGAATTTGGCTACAACTGAATTATATTGCTCTGCATGATTATTGTTTATATTATATGCTAGACTGTCCGCATTTTTTATTAAAATGTCGTGAACTAGTTTCAATATTCCGTCCCACAAACCAGCTTCTTTTATTAATGCACAATTGTTTTCTTCGTTTTCTCGTTCTTCACAACGTGTGGCTCACCGAATATAGGATTTGGTGTATTCAAAAATCATTTACTAGTGCATTTTTTTTTCTTCTGAAGATGTTTCTGTTTCAGATGATCTTTTTTTTATTGCACAATATACAGCAATCCTAAATCTTTCCAAATTTTTTTTCAATAAATTCCGCGAAATTAAATTATATTCTTTTTTTGTCGACAAATCCTTTAATTTACTGTTGAAATTGCTGCATATGTGGTTAGTGCATTCAATTTTTTCGATTGGCTGATTAATTCCATATGGACGAATTGTTCTTAGTTTTCCAATCACACTACTGTCCCCATCACCTTTTTCAAAAATTATTAGTATTATAATTTCTAATTTGTATTTCTTTCATTACCTATAACTCTCACGTATTTGGCTCCATACATTTGCATACTTTGACGAAACCCTTGCACGATTATATCGGCCTCCATTGAGTTTGCCGATCCTGACCAATTTTTGTAACACAAATGATCTTTTACCTCAGTCCCAGCGTTTTCGCATTTTGCACATATTATGCAAAATACATTTCTTACTGCCATATATATCACTTTTCGAGTATAGAAACCCACAATGCATGCCTAATAAGAATAATAATAAAAATTAGTGGTCGAACTATGGGGAAACAAGGGGGTATGTCTCTCAACTTTTCTGAACTGACAAAGATTGGAATTTTATTAGTAGGTACACCTAACTGTATATAATAAGAAGAGAGAAAGGGTTATATTATTTCTACGTTAATGACATTTTCTTTAAAACAAAACATTCGCTTACCATCCCAGAAAGCGAAGCAAAATTAGACTTATATGATCTTTTAGCCCAAGTACCATCAACAACTACAGTTAGAAGTGGAAACCCATCACTATCTAGCTCTCCTTTAGATATAGCTTCAGCCTTCTCTGCTTCTGCAGCTTCCGCCATTTCTTCCACGGCATTTTCTTTTATTACTTCATGAACGTGCTTTTGTATATCATAATACGTTCGCGAAGACATGGTAGGCATATTCATAATTGAAAAACGCTCTTCCATTTGAGTAAAACTTTGTCCCGTGCACAAGTTTCCAAAAACCTACAATGCACATTTTGAAAACAAGTGTTTGCGGTAGCTATTTAGCCATACTCAAAATAATATAAGCATCTCCTTGAAAATTTTGACTTTTACACTAATATAGACATAAATAGCTTAGATTACCATAACAAAATCCGATTATAGTTTTCTCGGGGGACACCTAACATTATTTTGAGTCTAATTTCTATGTACATTAAAACATATAAAGAGCAAATACTACAATAACACATAGATACCGTAATCATAACGACTTCCAGGTGATTACAAATTTTTAAATCTCTTACCACAGCTTCATTTATGCCCATATCTTTTGAGCTATCACGTTCAATGTTAGAAAAAAGTTTTTCAATTGCACCACATATGTTACATTTAAATACAAATTTACAATTTAATCCATTTCTCAATTCTTTTAAAAAAGTCATGTTAGTTGAATTGCATCCATATGACGATTCATGGCCGCCAAAACTTTTTAACTGCTGAATTAAATACAAAATGTCAAATATTCTACGTCCTTCTATATTCGTTTCGTCATTATCGTTCCTGGTTTCTTTTTTTACAAGAAAATTACCTTCCTCGGGTTCATTTTCAGTTGGAAGCTTGTAACTGTAATAATTTGTAAATTTGTAAATAATGTCCAAAGTCTACAGTTTCGATTGTAATACGTACTTCCCATTACCTTGTGAGTTGCCTAAATAGATGTGTTCAGCGTTTCCAACATTAACCCCTTCAGGGGATGACAAATCAATGGAAGTTGCATCAGACCTAACAGCAAAAGCGTATGTATTAGACGCGGACTGTAAGAAAGGCAATCCAAAGCTACCGTGGGTTGAAAATTTTAATATACACATAAAATGAATCGTCAAATATTTAAATTCTGAAATCTACTCGCATATTGGTATTATGTACTTAGTTAAATTAAATCGAATTAACAAATATCAAAATAATGTAAATAAAATTGTAGACCAAAAATTACTTACCTCGTATTTTGATTTTTCATACGATTTGCATGTTTACTTCTTTGGATGGTTGATTTTTTATGATAATCCAATTTTCGCTTGCCCATAACTTATATTATTGTAGCGTGATTCGTTCGTTAATTTAAAAAAACAGAACACGCAATTATAGGAGTAACTATTTAATATCACTAATTAATGTTATTTACGTATATTTATATCCAATTCATTAAATAGACACAACATTTATTTCTACAATTTCTCTATACTGTCAGTCATGTCAATTTTAGTTTTATTGACAAACCTTGTCTCCATGACACCCATTCGCATTTCGTGACATTACACTCGAATATTATATGACATTTCTTTTTAATTACAAACTGTCACTCTGACTTGGAATAGCCGACCGATTCCGATAGATTTTCGTCTTCGCTAGGACTAGCAGAGATACCGTAATGTGGGGATAGACGACGCAAAAGCTTGGAAAAACGACGTGTAAAATGTGTGTGACGATGTTTACTGTTTAATGTTTTTTATCTTCGAAAATAATTACAGAAAGTTTTTTCTTCTTTTATGTCGTGCATCAAATGTGCAGCTGGCGCGGGGAGGTCGTTTTTTTCTTTTTTTGTATCAGCCTTAGTTAGTAGACATTCATAAAATTCATGCATTTTTGGGGTTATTTCTAAGACACATAACTTTTTTAAGAAAATAAATTAGTACAAAAACGGACCTTGCCATTATAAATTGATGCCTTTTGCATCACTAACCCAAATTTCAGATTCTAAAATTACAAAATGAGTTTAAAAAACGCGAAACGGCGATGCCTTAATTTTCGATAGGTAAACGCCCCTCTTAAGGGGCCTCACGCAACGACAAAACAAACGACTTAAAAAGGTTTCGTTAAAATAATCGTACAGCTTTCAGTTATGAAATATCAAAATGAAATTCAGAACACACCTAAACAAAGGTTCAATGCATGCTTGATTGGAATTAGTTTTTAAAATAAAGTTTCTGAAACTCTGTTATGATGTTGTTAATTTGGCCAACTTTAGGGGTAAAATATAGGTCTAAATAATTTTAATTATAAAAAAATACTCCCATCGAAGCCTTCATTAATCCTTTGTATTCAATTTAATGCAAAAAAATTATAAGAAAAACAAAAATTTCTGCTAGATATTTTATTTTAACGAATGCCTTACAGCGGCCGAATTTGCGCTAGTGACGTGGCGCCTCTAACGATTTGTGCGGCCGCAAGCATAAGTAGCCGTTTTCTGTATTCAGGATATTTTAAGCCCATGTATTTTACCACATTTTATTGATCTATTGATCTTATCAACATTAATAGCAGCTTGCCATTTATTTAATATCTAAAATAAAACTTTGAGACTTGGGCCATATGCATGAGTGAAGTAAATATTTATTTCACGTTACAATACTAAAGAAAATAAGAACATTTTTTTAATAGCACCTATTTTTTACTGCACTGCCATAGTTAGCATAATTTTTAGCTTTTAAGAGATATGAAGTATGCTGTTAATACGTGGGTGGCAACGTGGTACTCCTACTGTCCGTCACCAATGCCGACAACAACCGACACCACAACGATTTTCTCCGATCACCATTCTTCCCACTACTCCCCACCCAGATTTTACATTCAATGTTTAGCTGCGAACACGTTGCGGTGTGCAATAAAAACATTCAGCAAAATTAATTTATAATGAGTCTCTATACACCCGCTGAAAAGCTTCAGATAGTAAAATGTAAATGTAGTAATCACTCTGCAACAACGTGCATAACATGTTTGCGCTGACTTTTGCAGACCGTCCTGTACCTTGCAAACAAACAATGTATAATATTATTAATACATCTGAATAATGTTTCTGTCTGAATAACTGCACGAAATGCAAAAAGATATGTAGTATTGTGGAAATAGACAACACGATATCAACTAGAATTGCTGCCGAGAATTTGAGCATAAGTAACAAAAATGTTTCACGTATTTGGAAACGTAATGGTTTGAAATGTTTTAAGTACATATTCGAAAACCCAAGAAATATTTCCGGAGGACCATTTTGGAAGAATGGAGTTTTGACAATCTGTTATAGATAAGACACATCGAGACGACAATTTCGTTAGAAGTATTTGCTTCACTGATGAGCCAACTTTTTCATTGCACGGAAAGCACAATTTTCATTAGTTATTCGATATTCGGCTACGGAATATGAACACTGGCATTTTGCAAACCACACCAAATGGCCTCCGCGATCTCCTGATCTATCTCCAAATGATTTTTTTTATGGGGATATCTAAAAAATATTGTTTATACCCATGAAGCTGGTAGAGCAGAAAACATAGTTGCCTTGAGAGAAAAAATAATTGAACCTGCTAATTCAGTAACTGCTCACACGTAAATTTCTACGACCGCCTAGGGCAATATCTTGCTGTGCAAGGAGGAATTTTTGAGCCCCTTGTATAGTTTATAATTAATTAATTGCAGAATCCTTCTCTATTTATTTTATTATGGATATTTTTTAATTTTATTAGAATTGCGCTTTTGTTTGTGTCATGCAGCGTGAACGCAGCTTAAGAATTCACTGCATTTACTGAAAGGAAAAAGAAAAACAAATCCTTGCAACTCGTAAATGTTATTACAAACACCCAAGTCGGTGCCTATAGTTACTGCTTGTATTTTCGAGATAATTGTTGTGGCATCGGTCGTCGCTGGCATTGGAAAGGAAAGTAGTTGCCACGTATTACATGCATTGGTCTCCTATGGCTAATGAAAATTGACACATGCGGTATATTTGTGTGTGATTCATGTATGTGGATAGTAAGTTCTTTGTTTAGAAGCAGTCGTTCATAATCCGGATCGGCTGATTGCTTGCAGGGGAATCACCGGCTCAGATAATATGGGTTTTATGTTATATCTCCAGCGTCCATCATCGTAGTAAGATAAAAGTTGGCCTATTATTTAAGTCTAACTATAAGCTTTCAAAGAAAAAGCGTTTTATCAAATTCGATCTAATAGTCCTTGCGTGATGCGCGAACAAGAATTCTGCGATTTACAATTTTATATATTGATAAGATTATTCCCAAACGTAGAGATTTTATGGCTTTTACCCAGTTTAATTTTAATGAGGGGACAGCCCAGTATTGTCCGCAGATAGTTTTTTTTCTGAATCAGCCAGTATGTCACAATGTTCGAACATGTTAACATTGCGATTTGTGAAGTGCAGCGAGTGTATTTCAAGTGATTTTGAATTTTAAAAATGGGATTTTTATACTTTATTTTTGCCTTTTTAGTGCTCTTTTAAATCTTTTTTTGCCTGCCTTTTTCGTAACTTTATTTTGCCTAGCTATCCTAGCTCTGTTTATCAGTGTACTATCATAATCATGTGAAGCATTTACAATTTGTTTTTTGCAATTACTTAAAATTTATGCATTTTATTACTATTTTCTAGTTAATGATGTTGTTATTACTTTCTGCATGTATATTAGTTAGTCAGAACATTATTATTAATTTTATTATAATGTATCATTATTATTTCCTTGTATGACAGTATAAATATAAAAAATATATGAAAATATGTTATGCCAGCTTGTTAATAAATTAAATGATTTCTTTTTAGTACAAATTAAATACATTTTCAAATAATATTTATCACACAGAGAAGATAATAGTTTAACGGTACAATTATCTATATTGTTCCTTTATAAATGTTTATACAGTGATATAAATTATCAGTATTTTTTATTCTTTTAAACATTATAATATTAATTTATAAAGAAAATTCACATAAATACAAGCATTAACTTAGAATTATATAACTTATCTGGACTACTCTTGTCGAAGTCAATTCTTTGGAAAGGTAGAAAAAAATAAACCAATCAAACATAATTACCCGATTCCTGCACCTCTGGCTCACTGTTAACGAGATTCCGCGATAAAACAGATATAATAGCACCTCGTTACATTACCGGAGAGAAAATGCTTGTAATTACATCCAAACATAAGCAGAAGGGCATTTTATATCTACAAAGGCGCACGGCACAGTAGATTGCAACGATTACTATTCGGACTCCATAATAATATTTATCGAGTCTGTATCAAGATATTTTCTCTATCGTCACTTTCGATAAATTCATGGAATATAATACAAACGAAGCTATTTCTTCCTGCCGCAGTTGAGAGAAGGCGTTTTTTTCTTCCCGGTTAAGGCCTTATTATAAGGCGAGAATGATCAATAAATCACAATTTTATTATCTCGCACTCATGTATACTTGAAACAGTGAAACAGTCTTAACACCCGAGAACATGTAATATTCCTTTAACAGTCTGCGATTCCAGCTTATGAAATCCAATTAGAGAAAACACGCGGCAATTTCAGTAAAGCGTGTAACTCTGATCGGTAGTCATACGGAAAGGGTAATAAATAGAAAGAAGAGGCCAAGCACGCAACATGGATTTTGATTATTAGAAGTAATTGTACAGTGACTCACAACTGAAACGTTGCAGTTATACAATTAAATCTTCAACTAATAAGATGTTTGCCACTGAAACGTATCATAAATTAAATTAAAATATATTTAATAACATACTTTATTACGGAGATGTATGAAAACGGAATTAATACAAATAATATAAAAATCAAGTCTAGTAAATGGGAAAAGTTTTTAATTTTTTTTTTATTGTGACAGATACAGATCTATTATATGCATAACGTAAAATTATTTTCAACTATACTTAGTGTTTAAGAAGAGAGGTACACTTAGTTGCAAAAAAACGTTTCCACTAACCACATTCGGTGATATTCGAAATTTTAGTGGAAACTTTTTTTTGCAACTAAGCAATATATCTAAGTTTTTTTTATTGTAATAACCAGTATTTAATGACGTAATTCAATTTTACATCAGGGGCAGTTTTATGTTAAATCTACCATTTTTGAATTTCAAAAATTATATGGTAAAATTTTAAATTAAGGTTTTTTATCAGATAACATTTGAAACACACATAAATATTTAAGATTGAATAAAAGGGTGGAACTATTAAAGGACCAAATTTTAAACATAAAACTATACCAAGAGTTAAAAAACTCATATTCACATTTTGCAATGTTCTCAAATAATTAACTTTCTTGTTTTAAATAAAGCAGTGTGTAAATTAATGCTTTATCGGTTTTAAAATTTAATTGTTTTTATAACTGTATTCAACATTTTTTTAGTAATTCACGTTTAATTTTTTATACAATTATAATTCAAAAAGTGTTTTAAGATAAAATTGCTTTGTCCAAAATTGTAATGTTTTGCGTTTTTATAGCTTTCATATATCCCATTAACTTTAGAATTAATTACCAAAATAATAGTGTATAATTTAAAAACATTCATTAAAAAATTAGAATTAGTCATTAATAATAAAAATAATGAATTATAATTTATATAAAAAAAAGTAGAATGTAAACTTAGTCAATAAATAACAAAATCAAATATAAACACAAATCTATTCCTTCCAATTAAAATAGATACTCAAAATGCTGTCTCTTTCAATGCATAATTAAACTCCTGATTTCAATGTCTCTAACATTCAGTAAAGTCTCCGGAATTATTTTTTGAAAAGACACGCAAGTTTTGCTTTATGACGTCTGGTGCTGTTCTCTAGCACGTATAAGAAAGTTAAAAATCGCGCCTTATACTATGAGTATTAAACTATTGGCGGGCCATTCATATTTTTACATTACTCTTTTTATTTGTACAATTTGCGTCGATATTATTTGTCTAGTAGTATTAATGCGTGTCCGATAAATTAAGACCATTGGTAAAACTGCAAAGATAGTAACAATTGTTTTATGCTTAATTGTTCACATTTTAACTTTTGCACATTTCTTTTTTATATATACGTGCTCTTTCAGCTTTCCGCGGGTAGTAGTATGTGTTGTCACTAGTGTCCGGGTTTTCTTCGGCGTTTCCATTGATGACTGAGTCAGTTTACGCATAACAAGAAGCAGAAGCAGACAGTTATCGCAGACCTGAAAATGACAAGTGTGATTCTGGCGAAACGTCATCCAGAAATCAGCGCCGTTCTTTTCAAAGACCAAGCAGTGGACACGCGGAAGAGAACTCGGAATCCAATGACAACATATATATTATTATTATTATTATTATTATTATTATTATTTAATTGTTGGTTGCACTATTGGATCACCAATTTCAAGTTCTATTGCATAATTAGTAATTAGAAGAATTAGAAAAAAATTTCTTTCCAAAATTGATACTAAACCATTTTTTATAAATTGTAGGTATATGACTGTATTTTATGTTTACCAGCAAACAAAGCTGACTTTTACAACAATTTAAAAATTATCATAAAAATTCCATTTACAATAAAGAAAGAAACAAACAAAGAAATAAGCTTTTTTGATTTAACATTAATTCGAGAAAATAATAAAATTTTAACAAAACTATACCAAAAACCGAAATACAGACCAAATAATAAAACAAATGAAAGGTATATTAATCAACAAAAAATATCATCTAAATTTTATAAATTTTATTATCAAAAATAAAATAAACAATTTTATAATAATAATAACAGAAATTCTTAAAAATCCAAATTAACAGATATACAAAACCGCGGTTGTTGAGGGAATAAAACCTTTCGGTAATATGTAGCTATTTTCATCATACAATAAAAATGTATCTGTCTATATGTAGAACTGTTATTTATACGTTAAATGTCAAAAATATACAATTGATTCAGTTATATATTCATATTAACATTAGTTATATTACTGTACGATTTAGATGATGAATCACTGTACTCATCCAATATAGACAAGTTCAAAATGCTGTTGCAGTCTTACTTTGTTCATTTCACTGATGACAGCTGAAAATAGTGATAGGTAATTGACCATCTGAATGCCTTCTTCAATTACCATTTACCTTTATTTATTACTATTTTAATGTACCTACTTCCACAATATTACCGACGCTGCGCCGTTTGCAAACTGACGCAAAAAGATCTCGGCAACATCTATGAACGTAAACAGAAAGATAGGATTGAGTTTTTTTCACGTTCTAACGACATCACTAATTGAATTGAATTGAAGTAAGCCATAAGGTGTCGATTTTGTTAAGCTACTTGTCTGCACGCAAGAACTCAATGCATACAACATAAAAACGGGTTACGCAATCTTCTTCGAGCTACAAAATAATAAAGTGCCATGACCGTATTAATATCCTGCCTTTGGAATATAACTTGGTAATTGACAAAAGTTTAATTTGAAAGCAACATGTTCGTAATAACTGCAATTTACTTCACACATCACGATGGGCCATCGATAACAAAATGCTCGAGCAACGTTATTTTTGTTCTAAGTGGGACACTTGTTTACACTATTGTCACATCTGTCATTTCAATTCTCAAGGTTGGGGGAACCTGAATTTAAAATATATCAAACGGTACATTCTTTAGCTCGTTTATAATAATCACTAGATACTTGTTTGTTACCAATACTTCTTATGCATTTTTCAAATATGCTACAGATTGTCGTAGAAAGGATACAAGACAAGCGGCAATATTATTTCAATTTATTTAACTTTGAGAAAATATAAAAAACCAGTGACGATTACCCAAAGCATTTTTATGTGTTACGGGCACAATTGACTAATTTCATTACAAATTTAACGTGAAATATATCTCCCGGAAGTTTCATGTCTGTTGAACTAAACGTTAATGATCAGTGTTCATTATGAATCCACTAATTTACGCATCCACAGTATATTCCATTTATAGAGTTGGAACTATCGCAATGATTTGGTATTATCTGTTTGTAATAACTTAAAATTCACTTCTATTAATGGTGAAAACTTATATTTATCAACTCTACTTAATATAAATATGTTTTGTCACCTCAAACCGAATCAAGGACTGGTTTTCACCTATTTGACTGCCTTCAGCGTGATATAAGGTTTTACAGTGGAAAGTATTTGTATCGAAATAATTAATTATTACTTTATAATTTGCACTTATTTATATAGTAAAAGTGTCATTCGATAGTAATAAAGGATTTGGAAGGTCAAAATACATAAACACCATCATGGTACCCCAACAATTTCAAACAGAAATAACGGGTGTTTGTAATTGATTTACCCATTGCGATTTAAAAACTTATATTATTAAACAAGCAACTTAGAAACGTCTTCCTTCATTTGTTCTACCACCAAAGTCGTGTCTAAATATTTAATTTACAAAACAAGCATAATTTTATAATCATATAATCAAGTATAATAATAAACAAAAAGTTATTGCTACATATATGGAAACGTCAAACAATAAAATGAAGGCGATATGGAATGTTATTAATAATGAATTAAAAACCAAGCGCTCTGAAGATGCTTCCTCGCTGTCGGCTGATGAACTGAATGAATATTTTGTGGGGGTTTGTGAACAAATTGCTAGCAGTATAAAATCACTTCACTCCTACCATGACCTACTGCAAAATTACCGCCTGAAGAACTCCTTTTATTTGGCTCCCAATACTCCAGAGGAAATACAGCAGATAATAAGAAGTCAAAAGATCTAAGACACTAAAGACATAGACAACTTCTCCAGGTCTCTGCTTAGGGAAGTACAGCAAGAGGTATATGTACCTCTTGCAAATATTTTCAACAGATGCATGGAACAGGCTGTGTTTCCGGCCTTGCTTAAAGTTAGTAGAATCGTGCCAATTCATAAGAATGGCAACAAAACTAATTGCGAAAATTATCGCCCCATAAGTATTCTGCCAGCAATATCCAAGGTGTTCGAGCAGATTATTGCATCAAGATTAAGTAAATACCTTGAAGGGAACAACTATTTAAGACCAGAACAACATGTCTTCAGACGAAACCGATCAACAACTAGTGGTTTTTGATGAGAGTGAATATACAGAGATGCATATGCTAGATCTAACAAAGGCTTTTGACTCGGTTAGCCACGACATATTACTGAAAAAATTAGAATATTATGGAATCAGAGGAGAACCTTTGCAACTAGTAAAATCCTACCTTTCTAATAGGGTTCAAATAACAGATTGGGGAAATAGTAGATCACAGCCCTTAAGCATGAGATCCGGAGTGCCGCAGAGCTCAATGCTTAGTCCTCTGCTTTTCGTTATTTACATGAACGATTTCCCTCTGAATATTAAAGAGGCTAATGTATGTTTATATGCTGCCGACACATCTTTGCTGGTTCAATGTGGGGATCTGGAAACAATTTGTGGAAGATCGAAGAGGGTCGGTAAGGGTGCAGAGGTGTGGTTCGCTGCGAATAAACTAAAAGTGAATAAGAGTAAAACGCAAAGTGTACTATTTTCCGCAAGAAATCTTGGAAACTCTGAAGGAGCGAAGTTACTGGGCGTGACTGTTGATCCATGTATAAAGTGGGATCAACACATCGATGATCTAGGAAAAGTTATCTTCTGCCCTGTCTGCTATAAGGAGACTTAAGCATGTAGTGACCCAGGAGTCGTTAGCTAAACTGGCATAATTTTCCTACTTCCACTCACTTTTGTGCTACGGAATACTCTTCTGGGGGGGGGGGGGGGGGCAGCTACAGATATGCATAAAATTTTCATTCTGCGAAAAAAAAGCTATAAGGTCACTATGTAACCTGAAATATAATGAAAGTTGCAGAACTTACTTCAAGAAAGAAAACATACTAACACTGCCTTCCACTGTTTATATATGCCATTGTCACATATGTCCATCAAAATAAAGAAGCGTTTCCCCTAAACGGAGATCATCACCAATATTATACACGCACCCGAAATGTATATCGAGCACTGTACCACAGAATAACGTGCTCGCAGAAATCAATAAATTATTGGAGAAGTAAACTGTACAACAAGCTACCAGAAGAGCTGAAGAAACTGCCTGCAAGCTACATTAAGCTATTTAAGAAGAGAAGCAGAAGTATGCTGATCAGCATGGAGTATTACGACGTCCGATAATATTTACATCACCCGCCGCAAATTGTATAAACTTTTTAAACTGTTTTGTGCTGTTTCACTATGTGTCTGCTATTTGTGTTTTGTTCATGTTTTATATTGTGTATGCTGCTTTATCTTTTGTCTAATTTATAATTAGATGATGAATGTATTTATACTTATTTGTATATGACAATTTCATAACGGTTTTATTGCAAATGAATAAATGAAATGAAATGAAATGAAATGAAATATACATGCATCCATAATCTCTAATTTCGAATTTATATTTTGCACAAGATAATTAGTTTATAGCTGAATAGTTTTGGCAACCGACACGGACAAAGTATGAACTAAAGACGATTTAATGCCACTACAAATTCTCATCGATCAGAATAATTTAAGAACAAGACAATTAAACTAATATTTTAGGATTTTTTTCTTCCGCAGTTTAAAATACTATTATTATACAAAAGTCAGCTACAGATTGAATATTATAAATAAAATTATTAAATATTACTTTTCTGTATTATTTGAATGGCAATTACAAAACACGTCACGTCAAAATATAATTATGACAAATGAAAAAACAGTTTGAATACTATTATTTATGAATGTCCTGAAATGGCTTTAGTAGGTTTTATTACTAACGTGTAGAGTTTAGAACTTCTCGAATTTAACGATTATGTTGAATTTAAGAAGGGGCAGAAATTGTAAAAGTTAAAATTAACTAAAATGCAAATACCGAATCGGTAAGCAATTACAGGCACATTATAGGTGTTAAATAGTGCACTTTTCAAGGGCAATACAACATTTTCTAACTATGTCTAGTAATTACTATATCTAATCATTTTTATGAAGGCTCATGAATGACACATTTAGATAATTACATGCCTTTTTAATTGTCTAGAAGTGTTTAGTCTGAAGAAATATCATTAACACTTTGAGGACTAGTATACGAGAAATCATTTTTAAGTTCGCAAAATGGGGAGGTTGGATAATAGTGGCAGAGAGAGCTCTTTTGTTTCGTAACGTGTTCTCATTATTAGTAAAGATATAAAGTTTTAACACAATGGTGTCAGTAGTCTTTAAACTATGGTCGACCAAGCAACTTAATTGCGAAGAAAGTGTGAAGTATGGCGAATATCGAGCGCGAGTTCCGTACAAAGCAAGGAAAGTCTGTTCATGCCATACTGGAAAAGATGTCATTGGTTTACGGAGATTCTCGCTCGGAACACAGTCGCTTTAAGTAAGGCGGGGAATCACCTGACGATCCACCGCCGAGGTCGCCTGTCAAAATAACCATACCAGAACTTGTTAAAAAAGTCGAAAAGCAATAATCGAAGACACTACTCGCAAGAATAACTGGAGTATTTGATACAACCACTTTTAAAATTCGTTATAATCATCTTGGCATGACTAAGGCAGAGATAAAAAAGGCATACCACCACCACCTAAGAAGTTTAAGGTGTCACAGTCGGCCGGAAAACTGATGGCTTCTGCTTTTTGGGACTCAGAAGGAATCCTGTTAATTGATCATAAAGGCGATAATGGCGTTTTCAAAACTGGGGAACACTACTCGTGGAGAAGTGAAAAGAAGTCATTAAGGAAAAAAGATGATGAAAATGGATGAAATGTGTCCTGCTCCTCCAGGGCAATTCTACCGTCCAAAGAGTAGTGTGGTCTGCGTTGCATAAAGTGGTCTTCGATATTTTGAATCACTCACCCTATAGGCCTGGATCCTTGCGATTTTTACCTGTTGCCTAAAATGCATATTTGGCAAGCAAAGGGTTGTTGCAGGTAAACATATTGAAAAAGAAAAATAATTTTGTATTTTTATTTTCTCTATATTCCGCGAACTTTAAACGCTCCCTCGTAAATTGTATGACAAGAAGAATTTTTGGGTAATTAAACCGAAAAAAGCTTTTTCATACGAACAGATTACAACACATTAAAAAATCGAATTACATAATATTAGTTAATAAGGCAATTTGATTTTTAATTTATGTAAAATTAAAATTAAATGTACATAGTTCAATTTTATAGTTTACATAGTTTTTCTTATTATTTTAAATTTAATTACAAAAAAATAATAATACGTATTTTAAGACAAAAGTTATTTGTATTTATGAGCTATAACACCTAAAATTACTTTCATTGATACAGTTTGTTTCTGATAGAAGAGCCTGTATATTATTACATTTTTGAATTCCTTTGGTCGTTTCAATATAATTTCGTATAAGATAATATTTGTTTATGCCTGTTCGTTTTAAAGATACCTGCCTTTAGATATTCGAAAATTGTTACAGCCGAATAAATCAGAACGAAAACTGTGAGATTACGAAATTATATGTAGTGATATACAGGATGATCTAATTTAAATTTTTAAAATTGTAATTTTATTTGGTAGAGCTCGCATATGCAAAAGTTTTTCGCTTTACTTATTTTTTTATATTTTACATAATAATTGGGATATCGACAAATATTGGACTAAAATACACCATGTATATTTAGTTATACACTATTGCAACTTATATAATTACTTATCACGTTTATAACAGAAAGAGATGAACGCAAGTTTCTATTTAGGTACGTCCTTTAATCATTTTTCAATTACCCCATACCATATTTTCATGATACCAAACAAATAATGCCTTCACATTCGAAATCCTTTCATCTATGTTTATATAAGTACGTATAACTAGTTTCAATCATCTCACTACGTATCGCCTTACAAACGACTAACTATCACAGTAAAAGAGCTACACCGTGATGGATCGTCTATAGATAAATTTAAACACATTTACTACCAGGGAAGTAATGTGCTCAAATTAATGCCTGACATTCCGATAATCTCGCTTGTTCCCGAGTTTTAATGGAGCGAACATAAAGAGAGAATGGAGTTGTGCGTGGCTTCCGGCAAGCATTACCTCAGCACAGATAAGAGTGCTATTTTAGCCCTAGAACTAAAGGTTACGCTGGGCTGTGTTCGTTTCCTATTGTTATTAAGTTTGCAGCTATTGCTGTTATATGTTTATATTAGATGTAGGAATATATTACTGGAGAAAAACATGAGCATACTATTAAATATACGTAGATACTGATATACAGGCTGATACAACGAAAATGAAACAGAACTATGATAATTTAATGCATGCAAAGTCGACGCAATAGTAAGCTTTGCGTATTGTCTTTGGTTTAACCGACTCTATCAAACCATTATAAAAACATGTACAATTCAGAAATAATTGAGGAAGTAAACATTAGACTGTAGAAATTCTTTTATTGAATTAAAAGTATTAAATATTCCGGTGCTTTACATATTAGTACGACCCTGCACACGTATATAATGGTGTTCAAATATATTTATGTAATTTTAAAATGGACACCCTTCAAAATGTAGGTTCTGAATATTTTTAAGTACGGTTCTGTACTTCACAACATCTATGGGTTAATAGCACAGCATGAAGTTGACAAGGTGCAGACAAGTCACTTATATATGTAACAACATACTTCAAAATTGTGACCTTGTGGAAGCAATTAATATTATAAATCCATTAAAAGCAGGATTTTATTGACATGGTCAAAAACAAGTGTTTCATTTGCAATATAAACACCGTAAAAAGGTATGTAACCAAGTAAGCATTATGACTTCTTTTTATTTTTATTATGAACAATTAGTTATACAATAGAAATACTACCTTTTATCACTTAGCTATTACAAATGACGGCAATCAACAATGTCTTTTTTCACTTTTTTTTTAAACACAGAAAATTAATATTGATTTTACATTTGTGATCACAAAAACAGGGAATCACAAATGCAAACTTTTTGTTGTAATGGCATAAGTCTCGTCGGCAAAGCGTTCGTCTATTATCTGTGGTGAACAATTATATTAGATTATTATTTATTTAACAATAAATGTTTTATTTTATTGTATTTAATGTATTAGTAATACATAGGTACTACACACTCGTATAAATGTCTTAGAGACAGTCTCTACTCTATGCGGCTGGTAGATCACAGATTAATATGCGTTTCACGTTGACACATTTTGTATTTCAGCCGAAGAGTTTTTTTTCTTCGCGTATTCATATATGGATGTTTTATTTTATTTTAGTTAATGTATTTGTAACACATATACATAAATTTTATCATTCTGCACTCCTTCTCCATATGAACTTTAACTATGCCAAATCTCATACACCTCCGTGCGCGCAATTTGCTTAAGGGAGAGTGCTCACTACCTCAATCAGTTTCTTCCAAATCCTGACTTTATTTTTCTAAATATTTTGACAATTATGTTTTTGAATTACTTTAAAAAATAAAAGAAATATCATAGTATAGTCCTTTTTCCGAAAATATATGTAGAAAAAAAATAAAAACTCAAATTAGAAAAATATCCGAAAATTAACGATACTATGATAATTTAAAAAATATTCTGACCACGTACTTGAAAGAGTTGAAAATATATTTTCTTAATTAAACTTGTGATTTGGAAAATAGAATACATACTGCAAGCCTAATTGTTGGAGTTAAAGTGCAACATGGTACGGTTTCGGCTAGCAGGCGGAGTTTCGCCGTACGAGATTTATCGGTTCTGAGAACTCTCGCCATTTATTTGGTGTTTAGAGACCAGATTTTGTGGGTGAGTGAGAGAGAAAATAGACAATGTGCGATAAACAAGGAAGAACTTATAAACTAAAAAGTATCCAACTGAGAATGAAACGGTAATTATAAGTTTTAATAAATTTAAAGTTTTATTTGGAATGTTATTGACTGTTTTGCATTCTCAAAAGCAGGCTTGCTATTATTCTTTTATAAATGTATTCGTTACGTTTTGTTGATCAGCAATGGAGATTTAAATATAGCTTATGCTCCTTTATTTTTAAAATACTAAAAGAAATTACTTTGACGTCCAGAGTTTGAAATTCACAAAAGAAAGTTACAAGATGTAAGGCAAGATCAAATGGAAATTCCCTCTACGTCTAAGGGTTATGAATTATTACATTTTGAATATGAGAGTCCTACCAATGACAGCTTCGACGAAACAAAAAAATGAGGTGTGGCCAGCACACGACTTTTTTATACCTATTAGCGTTTCAAATTATACGAAATTGTTCTAAATTGTTTTAAATAGTTTTATCTTCTTAGACAAATAAGTACGTCTATTCTCTTAATAAATCCCTACACAATACGTACTTTGCAAGATATTCGAAAGAAAGTGCTGCTCGCTAAGAGTAAAAGTGATACTTCCGGTCCGAATTTTGAAATTTCATTTATACAAAAAATATTCCAAATCCAGCTCTAAATACATTTGTACTCTTGATAAATATATATAATTTACGAAATATTTGCAAAAGAGTCGTCAGGTCGGAATTTAGAATTTTTTTTTATACGAAAGGTATTGAAAATTATATTCTAAATACTTTTGTACTCGTAACGTACCTATCTAAAAAGCATGACTTGCGAAATATTGACAAAAAACTGATTTTCGATAAGAGTAAAAGGCAGGAATTTCAAAAAACTTTCATAATAAAATTCTTCTCAAATTTATTATTGAGTATATATGAATTCTTGATAAATTTGTTTAAACTTAGTAGTTGGCGAAATATTGGCAAAATTCAATTTTTTCACTGAAGTAAACTACTACTTCCGGTCAGCCGATTTTACTGAAAATCTAATCAGATCTCAAGAGAAAGATTGTATTCGTAAATACAAAATTTTGAATTGATGACTATAGCGGTTTGACCACTATCGTGGTCACACAGAGACACAGATTTTTTTTAAAACCACTTTTTCGGTATCAGGGGACTTCAAAACGTGGACGTCTGCAAAAATCTCGACGTCAAAAATTTCACATATAGCTCAAATTATCAAAATAAAAGGAATTATCCGGTAGAAGACTATGTAATGTCGAGAATTAAAACATACTCAAAAATTAAATTTCAGAAAAATTTGATAAAAAAAATTTTTCGAAATTCCTACCGGAATTTTTTACTCTTTGGAAAACATGCTTTTTAGACAGGTACGTTACGGATATAAAAGGATTTAAAATAAATAAATATATAAATAAATAAATACACAAATAAACTTAATTTTCAATACCTTTTGTATAAAAAAAATTCCAAAATTCGGGCCGGAAGTAACACTTTTATTCTTATCCAACAGCGATTTCTTGAAAATATGTCTTAAATTATGCATTCTATATATATTTATTAAGACTACAAAAGTATTTAGAGCTGGATGTGCAATATTTTTTGTATACCTGAAATGTCAAAAGTCGGACCAGAAGTAACATTGCTCTTAGCGAGTAGCACTTTTTTCGAATATCTTGCAAAGTATGCATTCTATAGAGATTTATTAAGAGAATAGAAGTACTAAGAATAGGATTTTGAATAATTTTTGTATAAAAAAATTCTCACACGTATAAGTAGTGTGGTGGCCACACCTCATTATTTTTGTTAATTTTTTATATTATAATTTACATACTAGAGACAAGAAATGTTTGTGTTTTGTTTTGAAACTTAGCTGTGTTATATGTTTGTTATATTACCTAAATAAATATCTATTACAGACGTAATTTTTTGAAGTTATATACATTTTTTTTGTTAATTTTTTATATAATAATTTACATACTAAGGACAAGAAATATTTCTTGCAATATTTTGGATGAAGAATAATAATTTAATCTTGTACCTCAAATAGCCTGTATTGTATTCTGTCCCAACATTTTTATGGTTACAAGTCTACGTGGATTTGAGTGACACATGTATACGTCGGTGTACAAAAATCGGAGAAATACAGGACGCGCCTATTTGAAATCGGAGTTTCTACAAACTGGGAACGCAGCCTTAAAGAGGGGTACAAAGTATTTTCTTCACGTGTATAGATGTAGTGTCATTTATGTACAACAACGCTTTTTGAGTACTTCTAATAAATAAATTTGATTAAACGGATTTTTGCTTATACGTATTAAAGCCTGCATTAATTAATCCGGATAATCAAAAAAGTACTGTACATAAGGTAAGGTGAAACATGATGAGGAACAATGAAGCAATTCATTCTCAACTTGCTTTTTCATGTTATTGAATAGGTATAATTATAAAACATATTTATTTACTTCACTCTCATAGCAAGCTTTATACAGGTTGAGTTTTTTTTCATTATATTTATGGGGATCTCGAAAACCATAAGAGAAAGGCATTAGGTTAAATGGAGAAAGATTTGCAACTTTATGAGGCTCATCCAGATACGTTTTTGTTATTTAAGAAAATGCATGGTGTACTAGATATTTGCAAAAAATAGATATTCGCCGAAACCTTTTCAGTGCTTTAACTCTTCTATACTTAAAGGTAGAAAAAAAAAGTTTCAGCATTGTTTTTAAGAAATTCAATTTCAAACAACATCATCTTAAATTTTTAATTTTGCTTAGCATTTTTGAGTTAGCAAGCAAAGTTTATTTTTTTAATGGAAACCATAGTTGGCTATGACATATTCTAATAGTGAATTTTTTTCTGCTTGCAGTAATGTGAGGGTCGTAGCACTTATTTTAGTAAATAACAGCACAATACACTATTATTATCTTTAACAAAAATCATGTCTTGCCATGGAAAACGCGATATTAATAATTGAAGCATTATGTTTACTTCATCATTGACAGTTCGTTCATTAGGGTGACTATAGTTGGTTTTGATAGTGATTTAGTTGCTTTACAAAGATAGTTATGGTGTACACAAATCTTCAGGAACTTGATATGATCGAATGTAACGTTGTTGGTAACAAAAATAGTAAACAAGCCGCCGAACGCTATTTTTTATTGTATTTTGTTCGCCCTCAACCATCGTTAGACACCTTCAAGAATTTATACAATAATATGAAATACTATGGAAGTTTTGTTAAACCTAGAAATAAGGGTAATATTGATTGAAACACGCAGATAAATGTTTTAGCTGCTGTTAATCAGAATGCATCCACATCAATGCGGCAAATTGCACAAGACGCTGCTACCTCACAACGCACAGTAGTGAGAATTTTATCAAAACATAAGTGTCATCCTTATAAAAAATTAGGACGATGGAGACGATGAAAGACGATTACATTTTTGTGCTTGGTTCGTAAATATGTGCCATGAAAATAACAACTTTCCGAAGCAGATCTTATGGACCGACGAAACAGGTTTTACAAACTGCAGCATGTTCAGTCGCCATAATGAACACCTGTGACCGCAAATAAATTCTCACCGTTTAGAAGAAAGGCGACCCCAGATTAGGTTTGGCTTCAATTTATGGTGTGGTGTTATTGGTTCGCAACTTGTTGGGCCATTTATTTTTAATGAAATTTTAACCGGAAATCGATATTTGCAATTTCTTAGAGAAGATTTCGACAATATACTAGATGAATTAAATTTACAGACCCGTACAAACTTACGGTGGTTTCAACACGACGGTGCCCCGCCTCACTATCAGGCACAGGTAAAAAAATATTTAGATGAATTTTTTCCAAACTCGTGTATCGGCAGAAATGGTCTTGTTTTATAGCCTGCACGTTCCCCAGAGCTTTCACCATTAGATTTCTTCGTCTTTGGAGCAATGAAAGATCTCGTATATGTGCGATCATATGCAACCCAACAGGAGCTATTGGAAGCTGTTATTAATGTATTTGATAGGTTAAACGGGAGCAAAATTAGGAGAGCTATTAACTCAGTATTGAAAAGGTGCCGTATGTGCGTCGATAATAATGGTGGGCACTTCGAACACTTAATGTAAATTTAGGGTGTTACGTGTTGTTAATAATTAATTCGTTTAGCGTTTTTATTGTTTCTTGTATTACATTGTATATTATAAGTTTCTTTTCTTTTCCATGGCAAGACATGATTTTTGTTAAACATAATAATAGTGTATTGTGCTGTTATTTATTAAAATAAGTGCTACGACCCTTATATCACTGCAAGCAGAAAAAAATGCACTATTAAAATATGTCATAGCCAACTATGGTTTCCATTAAAAAAAAATTAGACTTTGCTTGCAAACTCAAAAATGCTAAGCAAAATTAAAAATTTAAGATGATGTTGTTTGAAATTGAATTTCTTAAAAACAATATTCAAAATAAATTTTTTTACCTTTAAGAATAGAAGAGTTATAGCACTGAAGAGGTTTTGGAGAATTTCTATTTTTTGCAAATATCTAGTTAACCATGCATTTTCTTAAATTGACAAAAACGTATCTGGATGAGGCTTATAAAGATGCAAATCTTTCTCCATTTAACCTAATGCGTTTCACTTATGGTTTTCGAGATCCCCATACAAATAATGGAAAAAAAACTCACCCTGTATATATTAAATACTTCAGGAAATATAAGGTCATATAAGAGCGCTTAATATGTTTATATTTTCGATACAATGGCAGTACATATACATAATATACTATGTTAATTCGAACGGCTAAAGGATTTGTCAGAGATAGGTAGAAAATATTCAGTGTTCAATGCGTACACCAGGAGAAATAATTTTCCGTACAGTACGCAAGAGATATAAGGTGGTATGGGCGTGTTTATTATGCACTGGTATACGCCGAACATGCCCGTACCACTTTATATCTCCGCGAAGTGTACGTAAAATTATTTCTCTTGGTTACTGTTACGGAACATGAAATAAATAAAAGAATTATTATTTTAGTTAACAATATTTTTATTCATTTTTTTTATTTGTAAGATTTATACCTGTCAATAAAATTTCAAGCCCAGACTGCCAATACAGAAGTCAGGTCCGCAGAGCGCGCTCCCTGACGGATTTAAATGGGCCCGTGCAGTGCTCTAGTTTGAACTACATTTATAATGGAAACATAAAGTTTGTAACGGTACATACCAATTCAGTTATTAATTTTATAATTTTACTTTTTTAGGATTTAATTAAGTATATTCTGTTATTAATATTTTGAAGAGAAATAATATTTAAAATCAATGAATATGTTATGGTATTATTAAGTAAATATTAGTCATGAGCTTATAGTGTATGTAGTTCTAAGAACCGTGTCGCCGAATGTTTACAACAGTGAAATAAACGCTACAGTTGTGATAAACATTCGCCTACGTAAAAGAGTGTGTATGGGAAACTTAAGTGGAAATAACCGAACTATAATGAAAAAGGGGAACCACAGACACTTTTATATAAAATAGAAACACGCGCTAAGAACGAGGAAATCATCCGCTAGACTTGATTCGAGTCGGAAAGTTAACTCCAAAGTCGGAGGGATTTGACTGGCTGGCTTCATAAAGAAGTCGTCAAACCCCGACTAGCAGAAATTCAAGTAATATACATTAAATGTTCTATAAAAAGGAGAACCTAAAACTCCTATAATAAATTCGATAACAATCATAAGAATTGTTATTTGAAAAATAGTGATTAAAGTAGCACTTAGAGAGTAAATGTGCTCAGTGTTAAAAGTTTATAATAAATATATTGTGCTCCAGTAAATAGAGCAAGTAGATTCGTCACTTCAGGATAGTGACCACTAAACTAATGATGCCGATGAAAACATCGCAAGAAAAAGAAGATTTTACTGAAGATAGACATCTCTGAAGAGCGAAGAAAGAAACTTTATTATAAGGTATTTTTAAAAAGATTATTGTAAATAAAAATATTGTTGATATTGATAAGTTAAGGATTACGAAATAAATTTTAAATTGAAATTAACATAATAAAGTTGATAAATAAATATCATCTACGTCCTTTGACGGAGAATGTAATTTGATCTGTATTAATATTGTTGTGTATTTATATAATAGTACACAAAACCAGCCGACGTAGTAAATTCTGGCATCCGTTGTTTATGTTAGACTACGTCGAACAATTTACATAAAAAATCTATGGCCATTAATTATTTGTAAAAATGTATTAACATTGTCTTATGTCTTTTGTTATATGTAAAAAGTAGTTATATATTGTAGAAATACCCCCTTTTAATGGTGTATCTATTACATTTAACAATATTCTACAATGTCTTATATATAAACTTGGGTTGCCAATATGTATTTTCGATTTCAATGAATTATTAATTTGCCCGTACTAACTCAGTCGTATAATCTCTATGTACTTTTCTATCTCTTCCTATCACATTCAACAATACTAAATTTCATAAATCTAACATTACATTTTCAATTAAATTCATCTTTCATTTTTCCAAAACATTCACATATTCTTTTACTATAATATTCCTCAGTCCGAACCTGTATCTTTTAGTTCACTTAGCAAATTATATACTAGTAGTGATATAACTTCTGGTAAAGTTGGTAACTCGGAACTTGACAATAGTATCGCTTCAAGTTGAAAATTATTATAACTAGATTTCAAATAACTAATTTCTTTTTATACAAAATCTATATAATAAGATTTATCTTATTACTGCATAACAACTCTTTTAATCTCAGGAGTAAGTATTTTTTTTATCGGATATGATTTATAGTCCATAAATTAAATTGATGATTTTATTTCTAGGTATTCCCACTTTTTATATGGTAGTGATTTTCTAACAGATATTCTATATTACCATTAAAACAAGGATATAAAAACTAACAAGCAATATATTCATTTGATAAATTATTTACAATATTTCTGGTGCTATGATGAAAATGCCACTTTTAATACAAATATCCTATCTAAACTTGTTCAACTAAAGAATATGGTTATGAAAAGAACAGATGTTAACCTCTCTTTTTTAAAAGGTATGTTATTTAATAAATTTAGCTTTAAATTTATGAAAATTATTACAAACTTATCTGATTTATATTCTTATGCAATTATTTATGATCTCTTTCTAATTTATGGATATAATTTGTCATATAGTTTATTTAATTGTACTCTTTCACAAATATTTAAATTATTATAGCAAAAACCAAATGGAAAATGAAAATAGTTCAATACAACCTTGGTTTATTTCACAGTCTTTTCTTATTTCGTAGCTCCTTTTAATATCTCCTTGTAACTTTTTAGCCTCAGATGAACGCAATTCCTACAGCTATAACTTCTTCGGACTATGTAACAGCTGTCTGTGCCTCCTAAAGGTGACTATCGATACAGGAACAATGAAAAATGGTCCTATTAAGATTGGAATTTCTTTCTTGATTATATAACTAATACTCCAATGAATCAATAACTCCGTCCAGGAAGCTCTTCGTCTAATTATACAGCGTGTGATGCTCCAATTCCACTGTAACACCGTGGTTATGGATACTCCTTAAGGAAAATTACGTTTACTGCTCCAATTCCTTTGTAACCTAGCTAAATATGGATACTCCTTCAAGAAAATAAGGTATGATGCTCCAATTCCACTGTGACCTCGATAAACATGGATACTTCTTTGCTGGTAAGTACTTTTAAATTATATTCCAGTATAATTGCACTCCTATCTTCTTCCTTTATTACAGTTTAATGAAAACTGTTGACATTTATTTTTTTAGCACACTAATACTTCGTATTCTATACTAATAATATTCCCAAATGTTTGAATATTAATTTCCAATACACTAACACTTTTATCTCTCTTTAATTTATGAAATTATGGCTACTATAAATTGATCGCCAATTTCATAAACTCACTCGGTGAAAATTATTTTTCGAATTTTTTTTATTTATCCCATTCCTTTAGTGATACTGCCTATTTTTCAAATTGACCAATCTCCATTATCCACCTCTTTATTATACTCAATATAAATTCCATTATGCTAATCTTTTTATAAATACCTCTCCATATAACAATACTCTTATTATGATAATTTTCTCTATGAATTTAGTATAAAATTTATGTATTCAGAACCATTTAACACATTCTCCAATAACATTTCTTTACAAAATGTCAACATTGACAACCACTGACAGTTCCTTCAAATATTTTAACGCGGGAAATTATAATCAATTTTGACAATGCCTTATAATAAAATTTACCTCTTAATACCATTTCTCTTCATTAAATTCAATTGAACAAGTTTTTACAAATTTAATATAACATATCGAATTATTAATTAAATACAAATTCTATATTTTACAGATTTCTGTGTCATTTGACGAACCATGGACCTTACACAACAAACTATATAGAATCAAATAAGGACCATCAGTAACTATAAACACATTAATAAACCATTATTCTCTTTATAATACTATTTCTAATTATAAACATATATTTATATTGACGGTATGTACCTAGTACTACCTCATTTTGCCCCTTTAATAAATGTAAAATTTCAACTTGTTTGAATAATTTTCATTTATTAAATAAGAAATTATCTGTATAAATTCAAAGTTATAATCTGTTACCCTCATAACACATTCAAATTATTAACAACTTTTAAAAGTAAATTCTTGCATTGTGCTTGCAATATTCTTGTAATATGGCACCTTCATCATTTATTTAACATGTAAATTTTTAACAACAATTAATAACTTTATACTCAATTATAATTTATCTGACTTTAATATAAGTTTCTTTACAATATCGATCCATACTCTTTAGTTATTTTATCTTTATCCTATACTTTCTTTTTACGTGTACTTTGTATTAGGAAATTTATCATTTTAAATGAAATTTACGTTATAAATAAGTTTTTATTTATTTTTAATCTCTGGATATCTGGTCGTGTAACTTAATAATTAGTACCAACAAGATATACATTTATTTACTTTGAACTCTTCTATATGAAGATTTTTAGCATTGATAAAAAAACTATCTTCTTACTAATTCCTGTAATACCTTTATTATTTTATGGTGAATATTTACTCAACTTTCCATTATTCCTTTGGACTTAAACTGCCTTTTAAAAATATACTTTATTTATGCTCACATATACATTTATATTAATTATTTATATTGTTCTTATTCGAACATATCCCTTATTTCCCTTTATAGACCTTTTCGTCTTATCCCCTACTTTCATCATACGAAAGTTTTTTAATTATATTTTCGTTTTATTGGCGTACGTTACCATTTTAATAATATGTAGACATTTTCGTCTTATACATTTTATACCCTTTTTCATATATTCTAACATTTATTATTCCATACTTTCATGGATCATTTTATATTACTCTATTATAGTAAGCATTTCATTTTTTATACGTATATCATCTTTCTATATAAAAGGCTTTTGTTCTTTCCTCTTAATTATTTATTATATCATAATCACCTTATGTACAACCCGACCTACTTTATCGTGCATCAATACTTGTATTATCTCTTCTATTCGTTTTATAATGTTCAAATGTACTTTTTCTTGTATAATATTTTCTTTCCATACATGTTTTTTTAATTTTTAAGTTTCTAATATTCCAGGTATCTTCTTATTTAAATTCCTTTCCTTGTACACATATGTTCTAGTATTCTCTACTTATATTACATCATTTTTTTAAAAAAAAAAACAAATATTATGGAATAAGGGAATAACTTTTAAATAAATTAAAATACTCATTTAAATATTAATAACGTTCCTAATTCTAAATCTAACCAATTATTCCGGATGAGATTCTAAATAATACCTGCCCCTACCTTATTATTGAATAAGTCGTTTCAGTAAGTGCTCATATACATAGTTATAATTCTGATTATATGTAATGTATCAAATTTCACTATCATTTCATTGTCTTTTGTCCATCTCTATGCCCCTATTTACCGTATTGTTTGTATGCGCTCTTATAATTTGTGGTAGTTGTGTATATAATTGGTTTAGTAATACCCATGAATACTTGTCCTTAAGTATTATTTTTATGAGGGCTTTTATCTTGTTGTAGCTCTGGTAGGATGGTGTCGCTGATACCAACAGTTGTCGCCCTTTTATACAACTGCCATGTCCATAACCATGATTTAGATGTGGGCTGTTCTCTTATTTTAGCTCTGGTAGGATGGTGTCGCCGGTACCATCAGTTGTCGCCCATGTATACAACTGCCATGTCCATAACCATGATTTAAATGTTATATTGTATCATGTATTATCCGAGACATTTTATCCATTATAATTTTTAATCTTACTCTATTTTTCAATGTTCCATATGTTTCTTCTTTATCCACATCTTCTTCATACCATAACTCATTTTCTTCAGTTTTGTAAAACATCTTATTCACAAATTTTCCAACCTGTTCAAATATACTCACAACATCTGCATTTCTAGATGTAAATATCTCTGTAATTTTCTGCACTTCAATATCCCATTCCAATAATTTGCACTTAAACTCCAATATCATTGTAACATGATGAACATTTCTTCGCACATATTTTTCTGAAGAATCTCTTATACTCACCACAGAATCATTTCCATTTACAAATTCTTTATACTTATTAAACATTCTAATCTTTTCATTCCCCAAAACATTTTCCACATAAGTTGGTATTATATTATGTCCAACTTTAAAACTTCTTCCAGTATACTTTTTGTCTCCTATAACTATTTCTGTTTTCTGCCTTAAAAAATATGAATCCAAAATACTATCCTCTTCTTCTGCTAATAAAAGTGAGTCCAAATATGATCGTAAAATTTTTCTGTCAAAATCTAAGTATTTTGTTTTCTTTTGTAATGTTATATTCGTATAAGTTTTCTTGTTTTCAGCTGTATTTTGTTCAATGTTGATACAATTTATAGTGTTTTTCTCAGAAATTCCAATTATCCTTTCTTCAGTTGTATCTGTTTTGTCTTTTACACTTATTTGTTTTTCTGATATAATTTCTTCTGGAATTCTTACTAAAGATTCTTTACATTTTTCAATATTCCATTTATATTCTTTTCCAGTAACCATAACTTCTTCTTTCAATTGTACAATATTCTCTGTAACAACCTCATTTAACTTGTCTATTTTTCCACTTACTTGTTCGTTCAACTTATCCAATGTTCCACTTAATTCTTCCCTCATTTCCATAAAAAAATTTGTATTATCCAATTTATTAAAACATTCATCCCACATCTGTCTACTTTCTTCTTTGTCTTTCTCTCTTTGTCGTCTACTTTCTTCTCTGTCATTCTCACATCTTTCGAAATATTCATCCCACATCTGTCTACTTTCTTCTTTGTCTTTCTCTCTTTGTCGTCTACTTTCTTCTCTGTCATTCTCACATCTTTCGAAATATTTATCCCACATACCCCTTCTTTCTTCTCTATCCACTTCCATTTCTTTTTTTAATTTTTCACACAATTGATAAATTAACAACATATCTGCTGATGAGATTGACGTCTTTCTCTGTACTTGCGATTTATCATCCCTATCTTGTATATTTACTAACTGTTGTGTCCCTTTCTGTATCTGTGGTATTTCTCCTCCATCTTGTATATTACCTATCTGTTGTGTTTCTTCTTCGCTATCACTTGAAAACTCTGTCCTATTCATTCCAGAACTACTCTTTGACCTGGTATTCATGATTAATAAATTGTATGTAATATTACTATAATAACCTGTCTTATACTTTCAAACCTAGTTTTATTATACTGATAACCTTTGTATAAAAAAAAAATATTTTGCTAATTATAATAAGGTGAATAAATTATCAAAAACACAATCTTTGCGAGTTTCTTTTAAAACGCCCCACGTTCGGAAGCCATATTAATGTAGAAATACCCCCTTTTAATGGTGTATCTATTACATTTAACAATATTCTACAATGTCTTATATATAAACTTGGGTTGCCAATATGTATTTTCGATTTCAATGAATTAATAATTTGCCCGTACTAACTCAGTCGTATAATCTCTATGTACTTTTCTATCTCTTCCTATCACATTCAACAATACTAAATTTCATAAATCTAACATTACATTTTCAATTAAATTCATCTTTCATTTTTCCAAAACATTCACATATTCTTTTACTATAATATTCCTCAGTCCGAACCTGTATCTTTTAGTTCACTTAGCAAATTATATACTAGTAGTGATATAACTTCTGGTAAAGTTGGTAACTCGTAACTTGACAATAGTATCGCTTCAAGTTGAAAATTATTATAACTAGATTTCAAATAACTAATTTCTTTTTATACAAAATCTATATAATAAGATTTATCTTATTACTGCATAACAACTCTTTTAATCTCAGGAGTAAGTATTTTTTTATCGGATATGATTTATAGTCCATAAATTAAATTGATGATTTTATTTCTAGGTATTCCCACTTTTTATATGGTAGTGATTTTCTAACAGATATTCTATATTACCATTAAAACAAGGATATAAAAACTAACAAGCAATATATTCATTTGATAAATTATTTACAATATTTCTGGTGCTATGATGAAAATGCCACTTTTAATACAAATATCCTATCTAAACTTGTTCAACTAAAGAATATGGTTATGAAAAGAACAGATGTTAACCTCTCTTTTTTAAAAGGTATGTTATTTAATAAATTTAGCTTTAAATTTATGAAAATTATTACAAACTTATCTGATTTATATTCTTATGCAATTATTTATGATCTCTTTCTAATTTATGGATATAATTTGTCATATAGTTTATTTAATTGTACTCTTTCACAAATATTTAAATTATTATAGCAAAAACCAAATGGAAAATGAAAATAGTTCAATACAACCTTGGTTTATTTCACAGTCTTTTCTTATTTCGTAGCTCCTTTTAATATCTCCTTGTAACTTTTTAGCCTCAGATGAACGCAATTCCTACAGCTATAACTTCTTCGGACTATGTAACAGCTGTCTGTGCCTCCTAAAGGTGACTATCGATACAGGAACAATGAAAAATGGTCCTATTAAGATTGGAATTTCTTTCTTGATTATATAACTAATACTCCAATGAATCAATAACTCCGTCCAGGAAGCTCTTCGTCTAATTATACAGCGTGTGATGCTCCAATTCCACTGTAACACCGTGGTTATGGATACTCCTTCAGGAAAATTACGTTTACTGCTCCAATTCCTTTGTAACCTAGCTAAATATGGATACTCCTTCAAGAAAATAAGGTATGATGCTCCAATTCCACTGTGACCTCGATAAACATGGATACTTCTTTGCTGGTAAGTACTTTTAAATTATATTCCAGTATAATTGCACTCCTATCTTCTTCCTTTATTACAGTTTAATGAAAACTGTTGACATTTATTTTTTTAGCACACTAATACTTCGTATTCTATACTAATAATATTCCCAAATGTTTGAATATTAATTTCCAATACACTAACACTTTTATCTCTCTTTAATTTATGAAATTATGGCTACTATAAATTGATCGCCAATTTCATAAACTCACTCGGTGAAAATTATTTTTCGAATTTTTTTTATTTATCCCATTCCCTTAGTGATACTGCCTATTTTTCAAATTGACCAATCTCCATTATCCACCTCTTTATTATACTCAATATAAATTCCATTATGCTAATCTTTTTAAAAATACCTCTCCATATAACAATACTCTTATTATGATAATTTTCTCTATGAATTTAGTATAAAATTTATGTATTCAGAACCATTTAACACATTCTCCAATAACATTTCTTTACAAAATGTCAACATTGACAACCACTGACAGTTCCTTCAAATATTTTAACGCGGGAAATTATAATCAATTTTGACAATGCCTTATAATAAAATTTACCTCTTAATACCATTTCTCTTCATTAAATTCAATTGAACAAGTTTTTACAAATTTAATATAACATATCGAATTATTAATTAAATACAAATTCTCTATTTTACAGATTTCTGTGTCATTTGACGAACCATGGACCTTACACAACAAACTATATAGAATCAAATAAGGACCATCAGTAACTATAAACACATTAATAAACCATTATTCTCTTTATAATACTATTTCTAATTATAAACATATATTTATATTGACGGTATGTACCTAGTACTACCTCAATATATAATTCATTGGTTTTGAATATACGAATTGTTTAAAGTTTTACAATGGTATTTTTTTTATTAAATATAATTAATGTTTAGGAACACCGTTTACTTAATCATTTCTTATTAATCCGAATCGCCCTGAGATAATCTGATTTGAGTTTAGCCGGCAAAGTAAGTTATTTAAATTTTATTTAGATTTAAACTCTACAATTTTATTAAATCAAGTATAAGGGGGTTCCTTTACATTAGGTCGCCCAACTTTGGGGCATTTTATTCATTTTAATTGTATTGTAATGCTTGTTCCTTTACAAGTTACATTATTTTTAAATATTTCTCTACAAATTAACTGTATCATCCGTTTGTCTATTGAAGGAAACGACAGTCTAAATAATTATTTTTTCTTTTCAAAAATTTCACGCTTTTATCATGGAATGTAATTACACGGAAAACGTGTGCGCAGTAAACCTACTTTTATTAAATTATATACACGATTACCGTTCACTACAAATACATATACGCGCTGTCGAAACCGACCGTATGCCGTCTTAACTACCTTAACTAGCCCGCGGCCATTCACTCTCTTTCAAAAGTAATTTACACTCACCAATTTCGGTCCGTTTTATTAACATGATAATTGTAAACCCATGAATGCGAACTCCGGTAATCCGATATACATATAATCCGTATATAACGAAACACTCTCCGAAATGAGCCACACTCAATTCCATATACGGCAAGTTATCACTTCCTCGTTTAATGGACATTGTATAGTTATAAATGCGGTTACAGGTGTATGTTGTATGTAAGTAAGTTGAGGGGGGAAATGAAGAACTTAACGGTACAGTTTTAATATTGTCCGAACGTATAAAATATGTTAATCTTTGTGGAATCTTCTTTATCGGCTATTTTGGTAGTGGCATGTAAAATTCCTTATCTGATAATTATCTTCTTTTGGTGTTCCTTTTTAAGCTGACTTCTAATTTGTTTGGAATGTATTGGAGAAGATTAGTTTTAGACTTTGCTCAAATCTAAATTATGGACATCAAAATTTGATAATCGAAGGATAAACACGATATCGTAAGCGATAACTAATAATTATGACAAATTAGTGGTGATCAAGAGATAATGTTTCTATTACTAGTCGCTAAGCTCACATACATCTTCGATATTTCTGCGTATGATTATTATATACGAGTATACTTATGTAGAGGCTAGATCAAAATCCCATTTATTTTCTTATGGAAGTTCAATCTTCATTTCAAGGTTGTCTAAGATTTATACAAAGTGTAATGACTTTCGGACACGAGAGATGTGTGGCAAACTTCAGAACTCGTGTGTGCATTATATATGTAATCATTCACGCCTGTTCAACTTTTGTAGTATGTGTGGCCAACTTCGAACCTCTCTCAAAGTAGATCTGAACAGGTTTAGAGCAGACTTGAACACATACCAAAGTGTTATGATCAACTGTTTAAGTTTGTTCAAAATTGTTCAAAGCTGTTCAAATCACTTCAGTATCTGTTACAGGAGAGGTCTAAAATTAGTCACACATACTACAAAAGCTGAACGAATATGAATAGTTTCACAACAGGTTTCGTGCCCGAAAGTGGTTACGCCCTATATAAATATCAAAGAATCTTGAAATGCAGAATGAACTTCTATAAAAAAATATATGGAGTTTTGGCCTATAACCTGGATAGCTAATACTACTTCTTATTATATAAATGAATACTTTTCCATAGTCACACCTAAGATGAACTGCAATCTTGAGTACTTGTCTACCATGGTCGAAAACACTATATGTCCTTGAAAAAATACTACATTTTATGAAAATTAATATAATTTCTAATATTCTTCATTACTATGGATTGCATAGAATCATCTGGAATGTTAGTTTAAGCTAGTTGCAGACAATATAATTTATTAGGTTATAATTGTTACCTCAGGATGTAATGAAAGATCGGCAAGTGCACCATGAGATTTTCTTCGTTTTGTCCTTTTCTTATGAATGGTTGTTACACCCGCAACAACGTCGAAACTAAATTTTACTGACCAGGTGAGTCACGGTATAAGGAGATCACGATAATGTGGTGGTAGGAATTGAGAAACGCAGGGCCGAGCTAGCTCCAATCGCAGATGGCGTGACGGTTCAGATAACTAAACTTAAGAAATGGATGTCGGTCGGCGACGACGCAAGCGACGTTGTCCGGGCACCAGGACACTATGTTATCTTACGGTAATCTACCTGCGTTCCCTACTGATCTGCCACTGGCTGTGTCCCTCCAGCGGGTTTCCTACGGATCATCCTGTATAGGTCGGCTGCGCCAAACCTTATTCAAATGCTTATCACAATAATAATAAAGAAAACAAGATATGTTGAGGTAAAATAAAAGAGAGTTCACGATGTGTAGAAAGTTCTATATTAAATTGTTAGTTTTTTTTTTGAAAATAAATTGAACAAGTCAGAATGATATTTTGAAAATTTAGTAACCAAGACAGAATGAAAATTGAAAAATATACTAAACAAGTCTAAGCGAAATGGTGCAATTAATAAACAGTCGGATTTAATTAGTAAGAAATCTTAAATACTATTGACATAACCTCTGCGCATCGGCAGGGGATGGTCGGCAGCAGAAACGTTTCGTCGCCTCACAGGCTATTCTACAAATGATATTATACAAGTGCCACCAACGGCGATGTTCTATGATATGTGTTATATGTTACACAATTAAAAGAAAATTGATTTAAGATTAGCACTTAAGACTTAAAAAAAAATATTTAAGAGAAGGGAAAAACGTTAAATTTACAAAATCATGGTTTTGATTACAAAAATCAAAATTAAGAATTAGTTAAAGTAACTTGTTTACAAATGTTAAGTTATTAAATGACGCTTAAAAAAACAATGGAAAATTTAGTAGTTAACTCAAAAGAATCTACTGAGCTTACGGTATAGCATTTACAATTGCATAAATAATTTTAAAAAGCTCATGAAATTTAAAAAACATACATGAAAGGCAAAGTTTTAGCGGTAATGAATTTTCTAGAGTTTTATTTGATTAACATAAAAATTCAACACATCAACGAGAGCCCTAATTAACTCTTACTTGGGGTCACTCTGTATACAGCAATATCAATTTGCAATTTTAAACAGTAATTTAGATAGGATTACACGTGACCTCGCAAATGATTAAGTGGTGCATTAGGTATCTTATAACCACCCAAATAGTCTTAGATCACAAAAAAAAAGTAAGGTAAAAGTCCAGATCACTGGCACAAAAATTATCGACAAATTAGTCGAAAGATACGTCGAAAACTACGAATATAGTTGTACTTATCTGGCCACGGTGCGGAGAAAATCTCCCTGGCTGGTCGGAGAAAATCCACCAGAAGCCACTAAGAAGGTTGGAAAGGTACAGCTATTAGAGCGACGATGGTAGTCACTATGTTCTTCAACAGAAATGTACGGCGGCCATTTTCCGTGAATAGCTACTGAGGGCTTAGCCTCGTGCCCAACAATAAAATCCTATTAAATTTGAAAAGAGGAAAAAAACAGAGATAAAACCCCGAAAACTAACACAAGATTTACCCCACTTACCCAAATGTATTGGAGATCCGCGAAATCGTCTCACAAGTCACGCAAAAGTACAAAATTTAAATTCAAATTCCAACACGTGGTAAATCGTAAATTCGGAATTGGTATTACGATAAGATTTACGATAATTCACCTATACTAAGGTATCGATACTCACTACTTATTTCTTCAGAGCCGCCTAAGCGTAATATCTACTAGACATAGTAATAAAAATTACCAAACAAAATAGGCATTCTGTACTGATGTTCTTTAAACAAGATGGACTTCGTAAGTGAAACGAGTACGTGTTTCCCTGGATAATGCGCTACAGCCAATCACGCACGCCTAAAATATGACTCAACTCGGAAATGGTTCAGAATAGAAAGCGGGAGAATTCAAATAAAAGTAACGAACACAGGACTTAATTACAAAAGAGAGAGTCAATAACGTGACCTATATAATTAAACACAAACATCCTCGGAACTTAAGGCGATGGTAAAATTTATTAAAACACACCTACAAAGTACGGAAGATTGAAAACGCTAGTCAACACGCAGGGCAATTTCGCGCTTAAGGTTGGTCACCTGTTTGTCATCACACCAAGTTCATGCCAACGACAGCGAATGATGGCAATCAAAACAAACCTATGTTATAGCCAAAATTTATTACGGAAATAAGACCGGATCTTGCAGGTAATTATACAAGAATTACAAGCTATTAAAACGCTTCGATAAGGCGGTTGATAAAACCGACCTTCCCATGTATTACAGGGTAAACAACGGAGATCTAACCTCGGTACGCAACTGGAAGGTATCAACAGGTGTTTAACAATGCAGCCAGGAATGTTGAAGACTGGAGTAAACAAATCACATTACGAAAACATTTAATAGTATGCCCGTTATTCTACAGGATTTCCTTATTTAATATCTATAACGTTTTAGGGAGATATTTACGGTAGAAAAACATCAATCGGACGAAACATGTGTGTGTTTTAGGTGAACGTATGAACACAAGCGACAGTAAATGCAACAAAGCCTGACTGTTGTCTCGAGGAGTTTAAAGCAACAACAACTACAAATAATCCCATAAATGCCACATATTGGATACATTTCGAAGAGAACGGAAGGTATAATTAAGCAAGTGTAGACAAAGTTTAAACAAAGCATATAAAAGTAACTGCTAATGCAAGTAACCGAGACTTCAGGTAGGTTAGAATAAGCCAAAAATAAGATAGGTAGTTTATATACAGAATTCCCCCCTCCTAAAGAGTGTATTTGACCGAAACTGCACTAGACACATCTGTCAGTGCCATATTACATAACTCAATGTTCCGAAAGCAAATAATTAGGTATAGGACACGCTCAGATAAACAACTAAAGGTCATTTCCATACAGTGTACTGAAAGATGTGCAAGGTTCACTCGATTAGTCTCGCTCTCTAGTCAATTCCTTAATAATTTCAATAATAACACATAACCTTACGAGACCCACATACAAAATGAAATTTAGGGCATAACATGGTTAAATTAAAGAATTTATTGTTAAAATATATCTATAAGGTTATTCTGAAGTAAGTTCCCAGTTTTAAATGGCCATATAAAAACTACTAATTTGTTTCTAAAAAAAGTTTTTTTAACAATGGTTTGTTTGTTTCTATTGTTATTGCGTCAATTTTATTTGTCATACACAATGGTTTTGCCAGGTTAAGAGTTCGTATTGGCCTTACTCAGTGTTATTATAAATGCAATAGACAATATCTTAATGTATTGAGAAGATTTCGTACGTTACATGGTTTAAGAAATAGACCCTGTTCTGTAAAATTATTTCGTAAACTTGTGGCAACTGCTTCGGTTACCGACATAAAAAGATCGAGTAGACCGAAATTAGTTAATAACACGCTGTAGGTTTACCAGAAGTGAGGGAAGTTCGTGAAAATTCAGCATATAATGTTTGTAGTGGTAATAAAGTTGCAAAGCACACATGCAGTGTAGCGAATTATGAGAAGACAGCGGCGGCTCTATCCTAATAAAATAAATATGTTATTTGAACTCAAAGAACGGGATAATCTGATTCGCGTAATTTCGCTCTGCAAATATTAGTAGAAATTCAAAATAACGGTGAATGGTTGGACAAAAACTTGTGGGCAGATGAGGCACATTTTGAGTTAAATGGAGGTGTTAACACATACAATTGCAGGATGTGGTCGAATAATAATCCAAATACGATTGTTCAACAAGGATTACATGATGTAAAAGTTACTGTCTGGTGTGGTTTTACGTTATATTTTATAATAGGAGCATATTTCTATGAAGAAATGGAAAATAAACTAATGAAAACAGTAACGGTAAACGGACAGCAATATTTTCGAATGTTGTAAGACTTTTTCCTGTGTCTTCTTATTATAATAGAATCCGCTTTCTTTATGAACAAATTAGTGCTTTTATTTGTACATATTGAAAATTTTCCAACCTTATGGCCCTTTCAAACTGGGAACATACTTTAGAATAACCTATATATTCATATACTGCCTTCATTTATTTTATCGATATGCTTATTTCATATTAAAAAATAAGGTGTGGACGTCGCACGACTTTCTTATACACCAACCGATTTTTTGTATTAAACCAAATTAATTTTTAAAGACTTTTATCCCCCTAATAGGAATGCAGAATGGATTATTTACAAAAAGATTACTCTTTCATAAGAGTAAAAGAGTTTCTTCCAATCCGAATTTCGAAATTCCTTTATACAGAAATTGTTCCAAATCAAGATGCATTTTTGTTATCACCATACTTCCTCTTCATCTATTATTTTTTTACCTTTTAGCTACTATTTATAATTATTACGTAATAGATGAACATTTATTGGAGGAACAAGTAGCGCAATAATGTTCACGCCCATATTTACAATCTAGAAATCTTGGTAAATTGTACACTACAATAATTTAAAATTCCGGCAATAGACCGCTACATCAGATCAGATGAATATTGATGATGTCCTTGAGCAAAGTTGATATTGTAAAAATAAATGCTTTCTTATTTACAGTATCAACTTTACTCAAGGACATCATCAATATTCATCTGATGTAGAACTTTTGACACTAATTGTTATTTTTTAAGATTTAGCTTATGATTTGTTTCTTTTACAAATATATAGACTTATGCAACTGAGTTATTCGTTGCTTAACATCTGCAATATTTTTAGCTTACAGTCAACTTTTACGAAATTTCTCTACCTACATGAATCACTTACTGCAAACTATCATACTGAACTGAAAAAGTTTGGAGATTCTGTATTCTCAGTATGACCATTTTCCGTTCCCCGAACTTGTATAGCAACTCATAAAATATGTTCTAAGTTTTAATTAATATCTTATATAAAAGTTGTGCTTGCTGTGAGGGTTTTCGAATACTTTTCTTATGCATCTGTGTTATTCACTACTAAATATATGTGATACTTTATGCTGTACATTTTGTCGGTGTGACACTATACTACAAACCACTGTCAATAAACCGACACAATACATGATAGTCCTATTTTTATGGCGTCATGAACCAGAAGATGCTATAACATCTAATGATATTTTAAAAAAAGTTTCTCATACCAAATCACCTTCTTATATAATTCACTTTCGGCTGACATTAAATTATCTACATCTGTTCCTGCTTTCAAGAAGAAATACTTTGATATACTATTTACCAGGCAATGAACTTTCGCAATTCTTGCACTCTTGCAACCGTTTATAACTCATAATATGCTGTTTGTGAGTGGGTATGCAAGCAACCCTCATGACATTATATTTCTTGTTATGTGTTTATCTTAGGTATATTTCCAATCACTTTTATTTCTTATTTCTCTATGAAATCCTCTCTCTTTTGATTGTAAGTTTGTGTTTTTAGTTTAAATTTATTTAATTTAGGTTAAGTTTAGGTTAAGTTGTTCATAGGTTGAGTGGAAGAGCGGATGCCACTTCTGTGGTAGCCCGAACTCCGCCTAATTTCACTAAGTACATCTTTAATTTCTTATATATACATATATTGCTTTCTCTTTGTTGTCATTGTTATCAGTTTTCTATATCTGTACACATGGATGTGAAATAAAAGTTACTTATTATTATTATTATTATTACCGTACCGTAGTCGACATATTTTAACTTCTGATACGAAAGTAGAAAGAGGAAAAGAGCGCGACGAAATAAACTAAAGATAAACATAAGCGAGGCTGCCAAGACAATACACTCGACAAATGTTTCCTATGAAATGTAACGGGTGAGGCTCTCCCACCACTGTTAGAAAGCAGGCATCGCTGCATATTATAAGGTCATCTTCTGCATGGGATAGAAGTACAAACCGAAATTAAAATTTGACGACTACGGTATATGAAAGAAATATACTTTCTAAAGCAACATTTTAAATATACTGCTTAATATTAAATGTAAACAGCAAATACGTTTCAAGTTCAAGAAAATAAATCACTTACCGAAAGATTGAAAATCTTCTGCTGCCATCATGGCCGATGTATCTATGGAAAAGAAAAATTCTATGAATTGCATTCCTACTAAACTTGAATTAGTTTGGGTTTCAATTGTTACTTAAGAATTGTCTTGTTGGTTATGCAAATAAATTATTTTATCAATCAAAGGAATAGATTAGTATTATATTCATGATTTACTTTCTGATTCAAATTGTAATTAACTTCTACGAATATTACAAACTTACAATTAAAATAATACCTACACTCATGTGCATAAATATTTATGCAATGATATGTACAATATGCTTTACATAATATGAGAACTTCCTATTTATTTCACTTTTTCGTAAAGAAATTCTTTTTAAATTATGTAGGTAGTATATTCGATTAGAATTAGCAATACTAATAGTTTCCTCATTGGAGACGGGCATGCTTTTTCTTAATGGTTGGTGACAGTGCACGTAAACGTGATAGTTTGGTTATGTCATGTAAATATTAATAATAAGCGTATATGTACATATAATTTAAATTTAAGTATAACAACTGTCAGAATTTGAAGTTTTCAAAAGCTTAGCATGTACACCAACATTAATTACTTAAAGAACTTAAAAAACAAGCTACTCTAATGAAGAAAGTATTTGAAGGCACGGTACTTTGAACTACAACATAAGCCAGAACTCAATTACTAAATTTTTAAATAATCAAACATTCTATCCATATAAGCCGCAAATGGTTAATAAGTTGAGCAAAAATAACTTTTTTTATCTTATTACCGACGAGAATTCCATGATGCAAATATCGAAATTTGCCGTCGCGGTCCAAAATTTTGCAGCGTCATTTATTTGCGGACAACACAACATTTTGCGTAAATGAGACGATCAATAGACAATTGTAAATATTAAATTATAGAAACAAAATTCAATTAGCAGCACGAAATTAATGTATGGGCAGATATTATTGGCGACGGTATTCCACGTCCATTTTGTCTTTTTCTACTTCTTATTCTCTTAGCTAGGGTCATACCCTATTTGTCTGGCCTGTTTCTATTCAGCGGATGAGGAAAACCTTGTCCCCATCTCTTGGGTGGTCGTCATTGTTGTCTCTTTCCTTTTGGTCTCTCATGTTTGCACATATATGCTAGTCTGTTGGTTTGCATTCTCTCGACATGGTCATTCCATTCCTTCCTTCTTCGCTTGCTCTTCTTCACAACATCCTGCACTTCGCATCCTTCTCTTATAGATCTACTCGTCTGTCTATCTCGTAACGTGACATTCGCTATTTTTCCGAGAATCTTCATTTCTACCGTTCGAATTTGTTGTTCAGTTTTCTTGGTATCTGCTCTTGTCTCCGTGGGGTATGATAGTACTGGGCGAACCATAACTTTGTATACTCGTACTTTACTTTCCTTAGTCAGGTATTTGTTCCGCCAGACCATTGTGTTTAGATACCCGGTTACTTGTGTCGCCTTCATTGCCTGTAGTTGAACCTCCACCCGCAGGTCTCATTGACTCGTTACCACGACACCAAGATACCTGAAGCTCATTACCTGTTGATCGACGGATCCGTCTATTTCTAGATTACAACGAACTGGCTGCTTACATATTACCATGCACTTAGTTTTGTTTTTGGAGATGTTCATATTATATTTTTTGCCGATAATGTTGAATTGATGCAAAAGTGTTTGTAAGTTATCTTCGCTGTCTGCTAGGAGCACGGCATCATCGGCGTAGCATACTATGTTCACGTTGTGTCTTCCCATAAGGTAACCATCTTTTCCCTTTATTGATTCTATCATACGGTCCATTATTAAATTGAATAAGAAGGGGCTCAACGAACCCCCTTGCCGTATGCCAATATTTATTTTGATTGGTTCCGTAATTCCATCAGATGTTTTGATTCTAATCGACGTGGTAGTGTTTGTTTTATTGACCAATTCCACAAGGGTTTGTGGTACGTCATATTCATTTAAAATTTTCAAGACGTCGTTTCTTCTCACACGGTCGAATGCCTTGCTGAAATCCACGAATCATATAAATAGGGGGTTGTTATATTCGATTGATTTTTCTACCAATTGGCGTATGATGAAAATGGCATCTGTTGTACTACGATTCTTTCTGAACCCCTGTTACTCCTCTGATATTTGTATTGTTTCTTGCAATAGCTTTCTAATTATGGATGTAACCAATTTAAGGATTGTATTCAACAGAGTAATTCCGCGGTAATTGTCCTGTGTCTTCTTCTGCCCCTTTTTGTGTAACAGAATCGTGTAACTATTTTTCCAGTACTCCGATACTTTTTTAGTGGCCAGCACGTGCGACAGCAGCTCGTGCAGAGCCTCTACCAAGCAATCGCCACCGTACTTAAGTAATTCATTATACCGTTTGACTGAAATAAAAGTAGATATAGGGAAACACAGACACGCACACATGTGCATGCAAACATGAAATGGAGGGGTACGATAGTAGGGGAGTACAGATGAGTTCATATCGGGACACCGGGGTACCGAGGCTTTAGTGCAAAACGTTGAAAGGTAGTATGCAGACGTTTGCTTTAAGGAATTGCTACGCTATGTACGGCTTTTGTATAATATTTTGGTAACTGACGTACGAATTATCCTTCGCATACCATAACACAATCTGTATTTTTTCCTCGACAGTTAAGGACATTTTATTTTAATATTTGCGAGTTTGCTCAGATACAATGTATGTACGTTCACGCTCTAAAGTTACGGAACGAATGCCATGTCCGCGCTCTCGATCTCCCCACTATCTCCCCACACCACCCGTCTTATGGTGAACTGTTGTATACATACATACATAGGTACATGTTTATGTGTGTGTATTTGAAGATGCATATTAACTTTTAAATACGACAATCTGTATATACCATCCGGACCCGGAGATTTTCGTGATTTTAGCTTTTTTATTGATTCTTGTCCATTTTGTTAATACCCTAATTGGAGAAAGATATCTGCAATGAAATAGTTATTTACGAACCTAATGCGGGAAAACTATTTTCCTGTACGAGCGCATTTTTTTAAAGCACGAGTAACTGAAATGAGCAAATGCCTTTAATTGTGCTATATTTATATAAACAAGAAATAAAGAGATATTGGTTAAATTCCGTTGTAGAGCACCCGTAGACACGTGTTTCTGACTCATTGGTCGTCATTAGTATGGTGTAGACAAGGAATAACGTGGGATAACCTTGGAGATCTAAGCATACACGGAAGACCATCAGGTAAGACAGACTGCCATTTGTAGCTTCAATTAGAAGATCCCCGGTTTTGAAGACAACTTTTTCTGATTATATACACGTGGTTTATACAAAATTTTTTGTACAAACATTAATTCAAAAATCTTTGTTTTAGTTCAGTATAATTCAGAGCGAACATTACAATTCAGAAATCGTCAAATAGATGCTTACAAATTTGTTGGAATAATTTTTAGCAATTACTACTATTTCCCTAACTCTTACTAAAGGAAAAACGAGGAGAGTGGTATTTTATTATTATCGAAATCGATTTTGTGTTTTCGCAAGTTTTAAATCCTAGTCGACCGGGAAGCTCTCCTTGCTGGTCGAGCAATAACCGGTTTTGCTCTACTTAGCGCTCGTTAGATTCATACAGTGACAATACTTGTGCTGTCCATATATATCGGCAAGTACAATATTGTTTTTTGTTACTGCAGTACACAATGCACTTAGTCGCGATTTATAAACAATCCCCTTTTCCATTCTTAAATTTTCTCCACCATTTCTTCACACTTAAATTCGGAATACATGCGTTTCTATACACTGCTTGTATAATGGGTATGTAATTGATTTACGCCGCCGCCATTTTTACGTTTTACAATTTTCACCCCTACTTGACTTTGATTTAATTGTCAGATTTGACATTATAATCCCAAAGGGTCAGTTTAAAAGATTTTTTAGTAATGATTTTAAAAATTATCAGTATAAACTAATCAACTTTAACAGAATTTCATGATATTACCAATGATATACTTGCATGTAAACACGATTATATGATTATAAAATTACGTTTATATTGAAAATATTTGGGCACGACAGTTGAGGTAGAAAAATTTCTAAATCACAATGCGTATGTCAATTATAGACACCCAATATTTGTGAATGAATATTCAATGCTTACAAACATTCAGCCCACCAAAATTGAATGACCACACGCTGATCGCACTTGGACAAATGCCATTTCAATGTAGTATATATATAGCGAGTTTTTGCGGTTATTTCCGCTTCTCGCATCCTAAGCGCCATTTATCTCTATCATTTCTTCTTTTATATTTTCCATCCATCTCCTTCTTGGTCTGCCTCGTTTATTCCTTTGAGGTGGATTCCAATTCCATACTCTTCATGATAATCTTTGTTCCTCCATTCGACGCAGATGTCAATACCACCTCAGCTTCAATGTAGTAATGCTTAAAATTGCTATGAAATATAAACCAAAGAACCGATTGGTGTTGTAAAACATCAGTTGAGTGAATACAAATGTTATCATGCTTCATGGCTTCAATTGAACGTCTTATAGGAAAAAGAGAAATAAAAAGAAGATATTTGGGTAAATTTACTTAATAACCATATAACGATGAAAGAGGTATAAAGACCTACTATGTACGCAAGCGGTTTGCCGAAAGAGTAACTTTTTAAACGTTGGTAACACATTCGCTACGGTGATTATGTTCTGGCTTCCGTCATGTTTCTAATCTCTATACCTTGTCTCAGAATAAAAAGGAGTGATTCAAATATCGCGCCAAAATGGTGCACATTTGCGTAGGCAAGTTAAACATGGGAAAATAAGTTCGCCAAAACGTCATTTTATATTTATAACCAAACCATAACCTAGTCTCTTACATTTTTACTTTGGTTTATTATACTATATTGTGTTCTTAAATAAAATCCGTACTTTTATGTACAAAATGAACATGAGTGATCAGGCATTTGAAACTTTGAATTTGATGAATCTGTCAAAAACACTGTACGGCAGTGCACGCACAGCTTCTTTTTTAAAATCGAACGTCCTACTCTTAATATCATTGCAAAAATAACTATTGATGAGTCCATACCAAAAATGAACTTAGCAGTTCTACACAGATTCATGAACCTCATTAATTTCAAGTAAGAGTTAATTAAGCACTAATTATATTAGCACATGTTCATATACATGTTATATTTCGGATATGCCAAACGTAATAAGGAACCTGTACTAACAGAAAAAGGTGACAATATCTGGTGAAGAATATCTGAGAATAATAAAACAGTACAGATTATGATGGTCGTCCAATATTTAATTAGATGAAACATGCTTGAATGAAGACGCACAAAGAAAAAAGTTTGGATTGCTGCAAGTATAATGAGTGCACGACAAGCTTTTGTTGAAAGCCTATCGACAAGATTTAATTGCCCAACTGGTAAAGATACGCAAGGATCTGAATTGATATATGTGGGGGAGGGCTATTATATTGATTCATGAAATGAAGAGTAAAATTTTTGAAGGATGTTACAACTAATATTACCCAAGTTGGAAAGGACAGCTGCACAGGTTACCTCCATATTATTGCGAGCGCAATCCGACTGAAATGATTTGGGCCCAACTAGAAGCTCAAGTTGCTTCAAAAAATTCTCCTTTCAAAATGTCACTTGTACGTGAACTTTTAACAGAAGCAATTAGAAATGTTACCATAAGTAATTGGAAGAAAATGTTACGACCATGTAATTAAAGTAGCAAAGAGAATGTGAGACATAGATGGATTAATGGATGATTGTGAAACCATTTATTATTTATGTCTGAAACAGTGATGGTGAATGTGAATTATTAATGTCCAGCACAAGTGAATCAGACTAATTTATGCGGCAATTTTTTTTTTGTATTTATAGTCTCAATTGTTGTATTTTTAATCTCTTTAACATGATGTGAACACTAAATTATTATTAAATTCCAATATATAATAGAATAAAAATTTGTTATACTTTATAAGAGTATAAGTGTAGCATTATTTAACAAAAAATTTTCTCCATATTTTCAAAATACATAAATAGCGAATAATAATTAGTAATGTGTATATGTAATTATCTTTGCAGGTCGTGTAAGAAATTTCAGTCGATATAAATTTTTATATTTATTACTGTTGTATGGAAGAGTCACATATCCAAGAGTGGTTGCTTGAATTTACCCGCTCAAGGTTTGTATCAGTAAACGAATGATTTATTTGTATAATTTATTTATTGATATTTAAAACAGAAATTAATAAGCAAAACGTCTTCTGCTAGTTCTTAAGGACGTCTTCATAAAAGATAAAAGGTTTGATTCATTCTTGTTCTCTGGTACAAATATTTAATAATAATTAGACTTGATGCACAATTTTCATGTTGGTATAACATATTCACTATACTTCCTGCTTCCAATTGCCTTGCATTCTTATTGCCGCTTCGACTGGTAGAATGAAAAGCGACACATCCATCCATTTTAATCAAAGTAGTAAATGAAACACAAAACAGCTAAATCCTTACTTAAAAATAATAGAGTTCTTCTAACCTCAATTGTCATGATGTCATATCAAATTGTCTACTATATTTTAAGCTGTATGTTCCATGTTTTGGCGGGATATTTGAATTACTCCTTCTTATTCTGAGACAAGGTATAGTTATGTTTTCAACTCGTTTAAAGAAAATTGTTTTCGTTGTTATGTAAATATGGAGCAAAAAAATCCGTATGTTAATTAAACATTATTTACAAGTAAAAATTGAAATAAATTCAAATTGAGTACAAAACAGTTTTATTCAATTCACAACAATTGTTTCACCCTACTAGGGCTTCACCAGGTGATGAATATTATAATTATTATTTATATTATAATTATTATTATATATTATAATATTCATCACCTGATGAAGCCCTAGTAGGGTGAAACAATTGTTGTGAATTGAATAAAAGTGTTTTGAACTCAATTTGAATTTATTTCAATTTTTACTTGTAAATTATGGAGTTTCAACACGTATCTCCGTCTTCAATCAATTATTTAAACATTATTTTTTACATGGAAAAACATTAAAAAAACCGAGGAAAAGTTATGTGAATACGCTCCATTCCATTGAATGATTTGTAAGTGGCAATATGAGCACGATTGATGCAGAACGTCCCGGAACGTCATTTACTGTAACTCCTTTTACTTTCTTATACGTAGTATAAGGAAGTATTGTGATGATGAAAATTTTCGACCTCGAGATTTTTGCAGATGTCCACGTTTTGAGGTCCCCTGACACCAAAAAAGTGGTTTTTAAAAAATGTCTGTCTGTCTGTCTGTCTGTGTGTGACCACGATAGCGGTCAAACCGCTGGAGTTATCAATTCCAAATTTTGTATTTACATGTATAATCTCCCTCTTGAGATCTGAATAGTTTTTCAGTAAAATCGGTATACTGGAAGTAGCAGTTTACTTCAGTGAAAAAATCGAATTTTGCCTATATTTCGTCAATTACTAAGTTTAAACAAATTTATAAAGAATTGAAATGTACTCAAAATTAAATTTGAAACAAATTATCTTAAAAAAGTTTTTCGAAATTCCAACCGGAAGTTGGTCTTTTACTCTTATCTAAAATCAGTTTTTTGCGAATATCTCGCAAGTCATGCTTTCTAGGCAGGTACATTACGAGTATAAAAGTATTTAGATTATAATTTTAAATATCTTTTGTATAAAAAAAATTTCAAAATTCGGACCGGAAGTACCACTTTTACTCTTACCGAATATCGATTTTTTGTAGATATGTCGTAAATTATGCATTCTATATATATTTATTAAGAGTACAGAAGTATTTATAGTTGAATTTTCAATATTTTATGTGTACATGAAATTTCAAAATTCGGACCGGAAGTGGCACTTTTACTCTTAGCGAGTAGCACTTTTTTTCGAATATCTTGCAAAGTATGCATTCTATAGCGATTTATTAAGAGAATTAAAGTACTTAGAATAGGATTTTGAATAAGTTTAGTATAAAAAATTCTTGAAATTGTATAGTTTGAAACGCTCATACGTATAAGAAAGTCGTGTGGTGGCCACACCTCATTTTTTAAGTAGGGATCGTTGATAAAGTAAATAAGATAGGTAATAAGTAAACATATCAGCCGCACGGGTATGCGTTATTTTGCATGAAGGTTTGAATATGGAAAAGCTATCCGTAACATATTACGACGATGCAGCCACCCCATAGGAGGCTGCATCGTTTGCTTAATTTTTATCAAATGCGCGCTCGCATTCAAAAAGCAGAAGAATGTTTAGCTATCTTCAAACGTAGTCCAAGGGAAATTTTCGTCGATATGTCACAGAAGATCAAACTTAGGTACACCATTATCCTCCAGGAACAAAAATGCAGTCGTAAACAATGGATTTCTCCCTTTTTTCGGCCGATAAGGTAAAGGCCAAAATTTTTTAGGATTCCAAATGTGTAATCTTTAAAAAAGAAAAACAATATCTGGCCAGTATTATGTGGATTTTCTGACACGTTTTGATGTCGAACTTAAGAAGAAAAAAAGATCGCATCCCTTGAAGGTTTCCATTACGATAATGCGCCTTTTCATTCGTTCGCTCTTGCTATAACAAAATTAGTCAAAATGCGTGACGAATTACTGCCTCATCTGCCATATTCACCTGATCTCGCTGTCAATGACTTTTTCTTATTTCCAAAAAAATGGCTGGGTGGAAAGAGATTTCAGATAAATGAAGAGATGATATCCGAGGAAAATGCGTATTTTGCAGTTTTCGAGAGATTACTTTTTGGATGGTATTTAAATTGGATGGTATTTTAATTGGAAATACGCACCGATGACTGTGTAGACTTGCAATGGAAGTATATCAAAATATAAATACCTATATTTGTTACAGTAAAATACCTTTTACTTTCTTATACGTAGTATAAGGAAGTATTGTGATGATGAAAATTTTCGACCTCGAGATTTTTGGAGATGTCCACGTTTTGAGGTCCCCTGATACCAAAAAAGTGGTTTTTAAAAAATGTCTCTCTCTCTCTGTGTGTGTGTGTGTGTGTGTGTGTGTGTCTCTCTGTGTGTGACCACGATAGCGGTCAAACCGCTGTAGATATCAATTCCAAATTTTGTATTTACGAATATAATCTCCCTCTTGAGAACTGATTAGATTTTGAGTAAAATCGGCTGACCGGAAGTAGAAGTTTACTTCAGTGAAAAAATCGAATTGTCTGTCTGTCTGTGTGTGTGTGACCACGATAGCGGTCAAACCGCTGTAGATATCAATTCCACATTTGTATTTACGAATATAATCTCCCTCTTGAGAACTGATTAGATTTTGAGCAAAATCGGCTGACCGGAAGTAGTAGTTTACTTCAGTGAAAAAATCGAATTTTGCAAATATTTCGTCAATTACTAAGTTTAAACAAATTTATAAAGAATTCAAATACTCAAAATTAAATTTGAGAAAAATTATGTTAATAAAATTTTTCGAAATTCCTGCCGGAAGTAGGTCTTTTACTCTTATCGAAAATCAGTTTTTTGCGAATATCTCGCAAGTCATGCTTTCTAGGCAGGTACATTACGAGTATAAAAGTGTTTAAAACGTCCTTTTAAATATCTTTGTATAAAAATAATTTAAAAATTCAGACCGGCAGTAATACTTTTACTCTTATCGAATAGCGATTTTTTGCAAATATGTCGTAAGTTATGCATTCTATATATATTTATCAAGAGTACAAAAGTATTTAGAACTATATTTGCAATATTTTTTCTATATATGAAATTTCAAAATTCGGACCGGAAGTAGCACTTTTACTCTTAGCGAGGAGCACTTTTTTGATATTTTGCGAAGTATGCATTCTATAGCGATTTATTAAGAGAATGAAAGTACTTAGAATAGGATTTTCAATAAGTTTTGTATTAAAAAAATTCTTAAAATTGTACAGTTTGAAACGCTCATACATATAAGAAAGTCGTGTGGTGGCCACACCTCATTTTCTTTATTGAAATGTCACTCTTCCATCAAACTGTCCTCGTAAAGAATTTCAATTTTTTATTTTTGTAAATTTCAAAGGATTCTGAAATTTTTAATTAACATCCCTTCACCGCAATATATCGAGTGATCAGAAAAATTCGAAGTAAAGTAGGTGTTGAACTAAAAAGCGTATGTCCTAACTTAAGTCTATGATTTATATTAAATATTAAATGTCAATTGTGGTCTGTCAATAATTGTTTGTCAAATTTGCAAGGATTACTTTAACTTCGAATTTTTCTGAACACCCGATATAAAATTTTACTATAACATCTGGTATGTTCTATAGAAATAAGTTGGTTTGTAAATGTGGAGTTCATTTACTTTAAATTCCATGACCTATTGTGCTCCTCTATTCGCGTATTAAAGTCTCGACCAGTTTGACCTATATATACGTCTTTACAATTGTTACTCCGGATTTATTATAAATGTTGATTTGATCTTTTGAAATGAAGGTTAAATTACTGGTTTTTCAAAACAGGTTTATATATTACGGTAATATTACTCCTATCATAATTATATTCTCAATTTTTTCACTTAAATCACCGAAATAAGTTAGCGAGGCAAATTGTTTCTCTATATATCTACCCTTTTAAAGCAAAAACTTACATAGGTCCATTTTTACGCACAAACTCGCTTTTAGCATTGTCCGATATATTCAATTTCACGGCCGAGAAGTGTAACGTCAATCTCCGGTAGGATTACGCGATTGTCTCCGATGAAATGGTAAACTTTACGGACTCAGATGCGCCAAGTTCACAGCTGAACGAAATCGAAAGTTCGACTTTCTATGCACCGCACGCTCCGAAGACGTAAAAGCTGCAAAGTGTGCCGCACACGCTGGACGACCAACATCACCGATTACAGCACTGGATAAGCGAGATACCGCCAGTTAACATGAAGATAGCACACTGGTAATGTCGCACAGAAATGAACAGAGTGCATACAACACGACCGCGATGATGCGAACAGACGAAACATCAAAGATGTACATGAGACTCGGACAGACAAGCTTAGAGACTGATCCCGGACTAAACAGGCGGGTATTAGGAGAGAAAAGTTGGTCGTGCCGCTGTTATTGTTGTTTGTGTTGTCGGTTAGTGTATGAATGTTTGTGTACTAGTCTTTCTATGTGTGAATGTATATGTGTGTGTGTATATACAAAAGGCAGGAGTGCGCGGGTCGCAGTTCAGGGCCGTGTTCCGGACCTATGACCTTACCTCAACGATTTATGTATACATACTTATAGACTTAGATTATAGTTACATGTGTGTGTGTGTTACATACTAACATTTTTCTTCATACAATATTACCGATTGATTGAAAATAATTGGACAAAAAATTAGATTACAATAATTGTATAAACAAATAAAATGTACAAATGTATAAATAAAACAAAACTGTCACAATACTCTGTTTTTAAATTCCGTGCACCACCAAGTAGAACCGTGTGTACACTATGCAAATATGATGACATGTGGCGTACATATTTTATTGCTAATTTTGACATTATTTTGCCAGTGTGAAAACGGATTATTTTTCCTGTATTTAAAAGGTTAAATAATGGCTTCATTATTGACATTGGTTGTCAAAATAATTGATTCTGACTATCTTTTATCTTGATGATTATTTTATTTAAAATTATCGTTCGTAAAGATATTATCTTAACATTAAATAGAATTTATTATATTATATAATTCTTTAATATTCAACCCGAAAATTAAAATATAAAAAAAATATAAAAACAAAACAAGAAAAAATTAATATTTAGTCATACTGCAATTTCCTTCTGTAAACGATGAGGTACTGAATTAATTAATTTAAGCACGTAATTTTCATCCTCCGCTAAGTCTTCCCGCGCATTTTCTATAGGTACTATCCCAAAGATAATTCACATTTAGAAAACGAATATTTTGATTATAAATTTTCTTAGTTAATAAACCCCATATATTCTCAGTAGGGTTCAGATCTAGGCTGTTAGCAGGCCACGACAGAGTTTCGATGTTATTATTACCAAGCCATGTCCTAACAATTGTTACGTGCCACAAAATGGTTTTGTTTATGCCCTGATATATTCTAACATTCGATCTATTAACTTGCATGACTTATAAACGTGTAACTCGTGATTTTCCCTGTGTCTGAGAACGATGACTAACTGTGTGTGTGTCATATTAAGGGGTACATGCGTCATTTGACATTGTGTATCTATAAATCTACGATTCTGGCCATTGTACACTTATAGGTTACGTTACTGATTGCATTGCAAATGATTTACTTCGTATTTATACATATCTTAATTACTAGTTGCTCTCCACAAATATTACCTACCGTTTGTGCGAGGGATAATGCTAGTTCTGTATTGTTTGGTAGTTTTCCCGTCGACATTTGTATGTGAACAGGTTGCTTTCGGCCTAGTATAATGGACTGAATTGTTAGGTATCTGATCTGCTGTGTAAAGGATATCTTTATTTGTTAGCTGCCTTTCCTAGTGTCCTGCTTATTTATTTTCAACTGCTGGGTTGCGGTCAAGTTTGATGAATGCCCGCTGTTACATCGGTTATTCATTTGAGTTCTATCTTGCGGTAGCGTGGTAGAGGTACGTTTTCTTTCTGCAATAGTATGTCATTGTTGAGGGTCAAGCCCTCACGTTTTCGTGAAGTGTTTAAATATATTGCGATCTAAATTACCTGATTAGGGTTCCCAGTAGTTCATTTCAAATCTATCTATAACTTGTTTACTTGTCGCTTGGTTGTCAATTCTGTTTTAGACAACTGAATTTTAGTTACAAGGTAATATCCCTAAGTAGGATTAATAGCATGCTAGGCGTAGACAGTACGTTCACTTAGTGTTGGCGTTGCCAGAATCAATGTCGCATATTAATTTTTATCCTGTTCATTTGGGAAGTTATTTGCAAGTTGGCCTTGTCGTGGTATGTCTTTTGTGAGTGTTGATGGTAATTATATTGTAATGCCAGGTTGGAATATTGTATATCAAATTAGGACATTCTGTAATGGTTAAGTCTTCCGTGTGTTGCAATACTGTCGTTCGTAATATATGTCGAAAAGAGATACGTGAATTGATTGACGTATTGAACTTGTTCACTTTTATCGAGACCAGCTAGAAGTGCAGAAGTTTGGTGCAAGAAATGCATACGCCCTAATTTTTATTTAATCAAGGTTGATTTTTAACGCTTATGCGACTTTATATGGGGTATGTTATGAATTGAAGTACCGCTATTGGGTTTATCGATTGTGAGTTGCTAATTTAGCAATCACGTTTGGGTTTTTCTTAACGGCGTGGCCGGCTTCCATTTTGTTCTCTTGGACCTATAAGAACTTCTGAGAGTTTGTTGAGCCTTTTTAGTTCATTCTAAGAAGGCTTTTTCTGGCAGGGGTGAACTATTTCACACCCTAAAAGCACCTTCATTAAGGCGTTGGAGTGAATTTATTTTTATTATACCGATACCTGTCTGTACCTAAGTTGTGGCTGGAGGCCCCTGAAGTCAGCTTTCCGCTTCAGCTCCAAGACATCACCTTGCCAGCCTATTTGGTGTCAGATAAGTGTGGACTTTGAAACGGTTGGTACTGCAAATTTTATCTTTGTGCCTATTAAGCACGTTATTGCTTAGAATAATTAAACCCTTCAGGAAATATATTGTTTGACGATACAGAGTGATACGTCAATTCGACCTTTGTTGGTCTTTCTGTGCTGCTTATAACCTTTTTCTACGAATAGTAAATTTTGAGAGCCAGCTTCACTGCTGTTTAACCTATTTGGCTCGGTAGCATATAGAGTTTTGCTTTTACTGTTAATAGTGGCTGATTCCACGTAATTATCCTGGGATTATTATTATAATTTTATTTTATTCTTTCCTTTTTTTTTTTTGTAAAACTTTCATTTCTTTATGTAGCTTAATGAGAAGCTACGGTTTGAATTTTTAATCACCTTCAGTGAGTTAGTATCATTTACTGAGAGGTTTTATGACAGAGTTCGTAACTAGCTCAGCAATAGACTGGTGGTATTTTTTTTTTGGAGTATTCGGTTGCTCTAAGTGCTTAGAAATTTTATGTCCTGAACTTACGAGTTTATGTTGAGGGTTAAGGGCTCTGGCATTGTGTTTTGAACCTTCTCAGTCTTGATTAATACCTTCTTTCAGTTTAGCTATTGCTAATTTAATGTCATTTTGTAATGTAACTTTGAACTTTGACTTAATATTTTTGTGTATAGTAAGTCTGTCGCATTAGTTAGACGACTGTTTAGAATCGTTATGTTTACCTCTTATGGTCTGTAAAATAATGTGCGGCTTATGAAACGTTTCAACAGCTTCTGTTTAGCCTTGCGTGGGCTACTGTATACACGTTGATGATTTAAAAACTTTTGCAATTTCATATTCATGTTTATTTTTATTTAAAAAGATTTACTTGACACCCTCTTATAATGTTTTTCCTTTTTTTTTTGGTGTGTCAACATTTTTGATTCTACTGAATAAATAAAGATTATTTGAATACTTACCGTATTTCCGACTTTAATTTCTATCGCTAGTTTTTTTTTTCTGTTTTTTTTTTTGTGTATATGGCAAGCAGATTTTGCCTTAGGGCTATTCGTTAATAATTCAATATACAGGCTGACCCTTGGTGGCTTTCCATTGGAGGAACACGACCAGTGTAAGCTAGAGATCACAGGTAGGTCATCTATTTTGATGATTTAGTGTTTGGCGCCCATTATTTTTTTTTTATTTCTCAACGTCGCTACGTCGTTGCCGGACCGACGTGACACTTACTGGTGTAACTGTGAACCGACACGCCTTCTTCGACGAGAGCTAGTTTGGCCCTGTGATTTTTCATGTAACACCTCGCTATTGCGATCCCCCTGTTATGTTTTTTTTGCTTGCTAAATTGTACCGTATCGAAGCGACGTTGTGGGCGGCGCAGCTTAATAAGTATCAGGCTGCGTAGCACAATACTAGCCGTGTGCACAGGACAATTGTCATGTTGATAAATAAAATTTGCGGTATATAATTGACGAAGAGAAGGCACCATCACGTTTCCTAGAATATGGATATGGTTTTCAGGATTTAACCTCCCGTTTATTTTGAAGCAAACTGATAGCGCTGCACCAAGCCCATACATTTAATAATAATAATACAGGCTGGTTCACCGGGAACTGAATCGATCGATTGCGGAAAAACTGTAGCTAGGAATGATCTGAAATTTTGACACTATACTAAAGTCGATGGGGGCCATTCGCCTAAAATATTTTCAAGATGGCGGCACTTCGGGCTATGCCGGAAGTAGGCACCAACTTCCTAATTTTAAATATAGTACCTTGTATATTGTCAGGTTTTTAGATTCTACATGAAATTCTAAATATATTTCATGTATAATGTCATATATCTAAGTGTAACCCTTTTTGACTTATTGAAGTTCTTATGTTAAATTAGGCGTTTACAGGCAGAAAATCAATAGCACTTTTTCCATATAAAGATGAATTTATTATTTAATTTGAAGTAAATTCTCTCAAATAGATGGTCTAATTAAATACTATTTGTATAAAATTATTACAATTTATTAGTACAGAGTATGCGAATTATACGCCTGAAAACGAATTTGGAAAAATTGCCAAATGACAATTTTTTTAAATGGGAAACGGCAACTTTTATAATTTCATCTTATTCTACATTAAAAATAAGGATCACTTTGTATAAATATGTCTATTATAAAAATTGGTAGTTTTCGAAATATTAGCAAGTTAGTGTTTTTATCTTCTACAATACATACTGTTTGCATTAGTTCATTTTTCATTAGTTAGCCATGACAGTGTTTACAAAATTATAAATTGTCATTTGTTGAAGAAAAGTCATTTACCTTATCATAATTTCAATAAGTCATGCCGGGGCGCTTAAATTATACAAACGATGATTATTTAAATTTATTTATTATTTATGGGGAATGTAATAAAGTTATGTCAAGAACATGTGATACATTTGCATTACATTATTATCGTTATTAATAACTGGTTTATTTCCCTGAATCTTTGCCCTCACGGATCCAAAGTTTCTGAAGTTTCCTATAATACGTTTAACGGTATTGGTAGATGGTTTCCGTTTTTGCAGATATCGTGTTGCAAATATATCACATGTTCTTGACATAACTTTATTACATTCCCCATAAATAATAATTAAGTTTAAATAGTCATCGTTTGTATAATTTAAGCGCCCCGGCATAACTTTTCTTCAACGAATGACAATTTATAATTTTGTAAACACTGTCGTGGCTAACTATTGAAAAAAGAACTAATGCAAACAGTATGTATTGTAGAAGATAAGAACACTAACTTGCCAAAATTTCGAAAACTACCAATTTTTATAATAGACATATATACCGATAGGTCCAGCCCGAGACGGGCCATACATGGGCAACAATATACGTATGGAACGTGCTATGTGGCAACGTGTGTACGATACCACTCCGCGTGCTCCTATTTTGAGTGACTTTCTTAAAATTTGAATTTATTTTGTAGAATTATTGATTTTTTTACTTTTATCTTTTAGAAAACGTTATTGTTTTTTTATTACTTAAAATTACTTTTCCGTAGCAGCTGAGAATACAATAATAATAATAAATTGGACCTTATTATGTCTGAAACAAATGGGCAAATTACGTATACAAAACGAATATGCAAACGACTATATCCTTGCGCGGTTTAAGTCTTCCTAAATTCTTAACTGCAATGTGCTGCTGCTGCGGGTAGAGGGGTTTCGGTGGGGGTTGCGGTGTTGCCACTCATTGCTGAGTATGGCCCGTTCCGAACTGGACCTATCGGTATATACAAAGTAACCCTTATTTTAATGAGATAAAATTATAAAAGTTGCCGCTTCCCATTTAAAAAAGTTGTCTTTTGGCAATTTTTCCAAATTCGTTTTCAGGCATATAATTCGCACACTCTGTATTCATAATTGTAACAATTTTATATAAGTAGTATTTAATTAAGCCATCTATTTGAGAGAATTTACTTCAAATTAAATAATAAATTCATCTTTATATTGAAAAAGTGCTATTGATTTTCTGCCTGCAAACGTCAAATTGAACATAAGAATTTCAATAAGTCAAAAAGGTTTACACTTAGATATATGACATTATACATGAACTATATTTAGAATTTCACGTAGAATCTAAAAACCTGACAATATACGAGGTACTCTATTTAAAATTAGGAAAATATTTGAGGTAAATGGCCTCCATCGACTTTAGTATAAAGTCAAAATTTCAGTCATTTCTAGCTATAGTTTTTCCACAATCGATCGATTCAGTTCCCGGTGAACCACCCTGTATAATAATATACCTTTATTGCCCAACAGATTTTTTACATCTAATTACAGGGAAAAAATGCAATGAATCGATAACTACACAATATAAAATCAAATAAAAAAAAATATACATATACCATAAGACCGCGTGCGTCTGCATTATCGCGATACCTGTAGAGTAAGCGAAACAGATAGAGATGTCTGTGTATTAGAACGGTAAACAAGTGGACGCAGTGTTATACTGGATTACAACAGAGCTAGTATTTCGCATTTGCCTATGATGCACTCACATTTGTCCAAAAAATCAACATTTATACGGTGTAGTCGGGCAGTCGCATTCGCCATCGCTTCCACATATGGGCGTCAGTTCGAGTTTTATTATTGCTTAAGAATTACATTTTTTTAGCTAATTACAGGTTAATTGCAATGTTGAATTACAATTCTGTTTAAAGAAGTAAATATTTTATGTTTCAGTATTTTATTATAGTTGAGTTTTTAGATTATAATATTTGTTGAAGAATATTATTTTAGTTAAGCAGTTTTTTTTATTTTAAAGTCTAGGAGTTATTAATTATTTATTTTTGCTCTTTTATGTTGTTTATGAAGCTGTGATGAGTTACTTCACTGACATATTATCAGTGATTATCTGATGCTTCAAACAACTACAAATAATTACTTACAACGGGAACGCAATACCTATTACACTGCTTTTCACATGATTTGCCTACGAATACATTTATACGTATAACTTATACGCCCGCTGTCGGTGTGGCAATTCAAGTTGGCACGCCCATTTATAGTCGACCAGTAGTTACTAATACATGCATCGCGCTATGAACGGCGGCCACACGGTATAGAGTGTGAGTCATTAGTAGCCGCTTCTTCGATTGCTCTTTTGTGTTTTAAATAAAAGAAAAAACAATTAGTGGAAGATCTGTGGTTGCTTGTGGTGAATATTGTAAAAATACTGTAAGGTCTGACGCACTTCCGGTTTCACCGGAACTTAATTTTTTTAAATGATTCACCCTATATATTTTTGGATTTTCTATTATTGTTTTAAATTGTCTATTTACTGTTTTTTCTTTTTCAAAATTGAGCCAATTATGGCGAATCTACCTTGTAATTGCTTATAGATGGAAATGAGGCTATGGTAGAAGAGGTAGAAAACAATCTCAAAACGACTGAGAAGTAAGGAATAGTCAGACGCTGTAGAAAGATACGCACTATATACTTTGTACCATAACTCTGTTTGTAAAAGTTTAGACATCACGAGTTCATCGGTGGATTTGTAGATTTACACAGAAAATACGATGTAGAAAAAAAGAGAGCTCACGAAGTCACACACAAACGATGCTTTCATTCAGCAGACGGATCGGGAACCGATCCCGCTCCAACCGTTCACTTCACAACAGTTGAGTGTTCGCTGGACAGGACCGCTCACCTTTATGTCATCGTCTATCATTTGGCACTTTTCATTGCTGCCATATGTTAAAATTATACAGATTAAATCGAATAAACAATAATCATAAATTGTGTGTCTGCATTAAGTTTTGTCGTAGTTTTTAGTGGAAGGGCTGGTTTCTCGAACCCCAAATAAAATACTGGGTGAACTCCTATATTTTAATACATTTATTTCTGCACAATACCTTTAATTTGCTGTATCCTACTTTTCTAGTAAATTTCTTCAAAATTATGTATTAGGTTGGTCTTGAAATGCATCAATGGCGCATGCGTACAGAATACGCTCACTAAGTGAGCGTAGAATTTTTCCGCTCACAAAAATGGCGTCCGCTCCTGAACATGTTCAGAGTGAGCGCCCGTCTGCTGGACATGATCACTGAACAGTTGCGCAACTGTTGTGTCTGCTGAATGAAAGCAATATAAAATCTGATTCCATTGGATTTTAAATAAAAGAACTTGTGAATGTATATGAAATTATGTTATTGAATATAAATACCGATCGTTTTATTTCGACTTATAGAAAACACATAAATTGATGCTTTATAAACATAACAAAAATATAGAATCCTATTTCAGGCCTTATTATATATTTCGATATATAAATTTGTTGTGCATTCCTAAAGTAGGAAATGGAAAGATAATTATTGCATTTAATATTTTGGCTGTATGTACGAATAAAACATATTTTGTTTTTGTATACATGAATGATTCAGTACAACTGAATTGTATATACATCGATGTAAAAAAAAATTGCTTTATTTTATTTAAGTTCACAGTTCTGTATCTGCTTTGTGTATACCTCTTAGAAATTTGGACAAAAACTATTTCATTGTAATTTATGCAAGGCTATCATAAACAGGAATATTGTTTGAGGCTGTCCGTGTAGTCATCTTGGAATTTTAACATTTAAAAATTCATTATCTGACAAGTATCGAAAATATGACTTATGTTTCCAATAAAATAAGCAGGTACATATATCTAATTCGCAATAAACATTTAGTAAGATTCATATCAATTTATGTTCACAATTTTATATCTACATCGTACCATCTACGAATTATTTTAAACAGAAATATATTCTGTTGTAAGTTTTAATGTAGAGTTACAATTTAGTGAAAGGAATTACATATGACAGAAGTATAAATTAAACATTTAAGTTATCTTACGAATAATGCGTTCCAAGTTATTAACACAATCCATCGATTCATCATAGCACGAACTCCAACAATCGGTCGATCTCTTCTTGTAATACCATATTTCACCTCATATCAGATAACCTATGGGATCTGCGGTCAGAATTCCTCAACCTCCTATCGTACATGTTCCATTAGACATTTATCGAAAAAAACGGGCATGCCAAAAAGAGTGGTATAAGCCTCTTCAAGGAGGTTTATTACAAGCCTTATCACAAGAGTAATATATTTTCTTTATAATGAGGTAGTTTGGCCTCTGAAAATTCTCGCACTCTAGGCATATTTGTCGTTTTGTTATGAGCAATTCAAATATTTAAATACGTACCGTAGTAATAAAATTATCTGCTTCATGTAAAATTTACTGTGTTGTTTCTGTACATTGCTTTGATATAGATGACAATAATTCTGGCATATAACAATAGACTACTTAATTCATTATTATTGCATATCTTATGCATCTATCACTTATGTCGAAAAGTGAGTTCACACTTAGAAACTCACTCATCGTATATTGAAGGTGATGTTAATACATCTACTGAAGAGTGGATTATATTATTCCATGCAGATTTGTTTAATTTGAGTGTTGTTATTATGCCCCTTTTGCTTACTCTCTCTTTGACAAAAATATTTAAATTAGCGCTTTCCATATCTTAGTTTCCTACAGTTTGGAAGCAAACAAAAATTATGCCTGCTCTAAAAACTGGCTATTCTTCGGATATATCTAATTATAGTTCCAATCATATTTTAAGCAACTTTGCTAAGTGTAGTGAAAATGCCTTTACTACTCTAGGCTTTAATCCAGTGAAAGAATCAAATAAACAAACTGACACTATAACATAAATATTAAAGCATAATCATAACATTTTCCCCCCTTAATGTTCATTGGAGTGGGTGGTTGGCGAAATCTTGAACTCCGTTGAGGAAATTCTGTATCTTTCGGGTAGTCGGCGTAGTCTTGAGGTCCATCGAGGAAATTCTTGCATTGTTTCATCGGACACCGCACCATTGTTATTTTGTTCTGTCTGGTCTTCTTGAACGTTCTCTTCTTCAGTATTATCTTCACTAATATCATTGACCTCTTCAGCAAATATATTGTCTTCGGAAATTAAGGATTGATTACCTCTCGGTGCTAAGTGCTTTAAAAATAAAGTCGTTTCTCGTCCATCTTGATTCCGGACCAAAGCATATTCTGGATTTGTATCTACTATTTGTACTTCTTCAAGCAATGGATCATACTTGCTTTTCCGAACGTGCTTCTTTAATAGAACAGTATTATTTGTAAAAAGCCATGTGGGTAAGGAAGTACCGTTGATGATTAAACAAACGTTCATGTGGAGTACAATTTATAGCTGTGTAAAGTAACGATCTAATAGAATGAAGTGCATCTGGCAAAACAGTTTCCCACTTTTCAGCATTGGGTGCCAAATCTACAGTTTTCCAAATAATTCCATTGTATCTTTCCATTTGACCGTTGTCTTCGGGGTTGTACGGTGTCGTTCTACTTGTGGCTACCCCTCGAGAATGAAGATAAGTAGTTAGTTCCTGAGATAATAATGATGTCCCACGATCTGAGTGAATATATGCAGGTAAACCAAAGATCGAAAATAGTTGATCCAGACACTCGATTACTGTTGAAGAGTTCATATTCGCACATGGAAATGCGAATGGAAATCTGGAGAATTCGTCGATAATGACAAGAAGATATTTATTTCTGGAAGAGCTTAGAATAGGTCCCTTAAAATCAATGTTCAGTCGTTCAAAAACTGAAGTAGCCTTTATTAAATGGGAATTCTTATTTTTTAAGAATCTTGGCTTAATTTCCGCACAGATGGGACAAGATGAAGTCATCTTACGAACATCTTCTAAAGAGTAGGACAAATTTCGACATCGTATTAAATGATACATTCTTCTTACTCCCGGATGACACAATGATGAATGGAGTTCAAACAATTTATTGGTACCATTACTTGCTGCGCAGATACGAGAAACAGCATCAGGAACTGTATTGTCAGCTCCTGGACGGTTTGTTATATCATATAGGCTGTATGAAGCTAATTCTCACCACCATCTCATAATCTTCTCGTTTTTGATTTTACTGGAATGTTTATTAAACATGAACGACACTGATTCCTGGTCAGTGATGAGCTTAAAATGTGGCCATTTTCGTAATGCTTCTACAATTGCGTATGCTTCCTTTTCAACTGAAGAGTATCGACGTTCAGATTGTGTTAAAGTTCTGGAGAAGAAAGCCACAGGTCTACTTGCTTGACTAAGAGTCGCTGCAATTACAAATTTAGAGGCATCAGTCTCAACCATCAATGGTACGTCATCAATGACGGTCCATAAAAGAGAATTTGCAATATCATTTTTAAGCTGTTCAAAATTATTCACAGTTTCGCCTATTAGAGGAAATTCCTTTGCAATTACTAGTCCACGTATTTTATTTGATTATTTCACTGGATTAAATTGTAATGAAAATGTCTTTACTACTCTAGGCTTTAATCCAGTGAAAGAATCAAATAAACAAACTGACAGTATAACGTAACTATGAAAGCATAATCATGACACTAAGATTTTCGAAATTACATTGTACCTAAAAATTATTCCATTATTTAAAAAATAATCTCTGCACCAACATGGTTTTATGGAGAGAAGATCTACCTTTCTCAAACCTAGTAATATTTACTCAATATGTGGCTAAAGCGCTACACTGATTTGGCTATGGCATTCGCCAAAGTAGATCACACTATTTTGCGTTCCAAATACTCGCTTGGTTACCTACGCGACAGACCTCACAGAGTTTTTTGTGGCACTCCATATATAGCCACATTTGGAGAGCCGCAGGTGTCCAATTTAGGTCTACTAATCTTCAATATTTTCATAAATGATATTGTATTGAAGTGTATGCGTAAGGAGTTAACAGATGTATTTTCATTTACTCCAGAGTTAGAGAGAGTGGTGTATACACTTCAAAACTAGTGAGTTTGGTTTCCGGTTTTAACAAGATAGGATTTATAGGCAACAGATTTTTCACGAGTATTCTTAGTTATTTGAACCAGAGGAATGATTCAAAGTTTATGGTGCGTTTACGCTTTTCATGAAAAAGCTATAATGTGTTCAAACCCTTGCTTACCAAAGCACTGAAACCGAAAGATTTAGTTTTTATATTTTCTTATTATCCTTTTAAGTGCCTTAGAAGAGAAACCTCTTCTGTGTTATTCATAAACATCGCCAATGAACTTGACATGTTGTGGTATGAATAGTTACTGCACAAATTAAATAAAATGATTCCTCCAGAATATGTTAAAAGCCTTCATATATATTTGAGAGAATGTTCAAAATAGAGCAAAAAGCTTCACTTCCACAGGGTGGTGTTCCTGGTCCTGCTTGGTTTGCTTTCCCGCAACATACTAACAACCTTAGATTAAACAAAGGAAATAGCTACTTTTGTTGATAATGGTGCTTTGGTAACAACAATAGAATGCCGAATGATATTGGGAAATAAGCTGAAATAGAAGCACCACGCAAAGAGGAAACAAGAACTCAATATAAAATATTAACAAAACGTGCTGAAATATAATAAGGGATTTGAAGGGCACTAATAATACACATAACATTAAAATAAAAGATGGCGACTCTGAGATTGGCATAGGTTATACACCGGATTACTTCAACGATTTTTTTGCGGAGATTGCTGGACAATCCCCACCACCACTTCATAAGGCATACAACAAAAACGATGTGTTGAATACCATGTACGTTGGTCCTGTGACCGTATCAGAAGTTTCAAAAGCAATTGATGATTGTTGTACGAAACAGTCCTCGGGCATAGATCAAATACCGGGAACAATTCCACGAATGGTAAAGAAATGCATAAGCCCACCTTTATGCATGGTGATCAATAAGTCTTTTGAGTCTGGGGAATATCCTGCGAATCTGAAGACTTCCAAGATCGCACCGATTTTCAAAAAGAAAGGTAATGAATGTAATGTCGAGAATTACAGACCTGTTGCTTTGCAAAATCAAGTCTCGAAAGTTTTTGAACATTGTTTCCATAGAAGGCTGTACAGCTTCTTTGAAAAATATGAGGTATTGTCATCGTGTCAGCATGGATGGTACAACTCTGGGAATGTGCAAAAGATGGTAGTAACAATCTAGCACAAACATATTAAAACAATTAGTAGGACACACTATGATATGTTAAAAATACCGATATTGACAGAGATATTTACATTCCAAAAATACGTTAATAGTTGGTCTTACAGACCACCAACATACTCCTAACAATAAAAGATATCTTTGTTGTTATCTGCATGAAATATCAGTAAATTGTTTTGAGTAGTGTAGTTCACGTTGTATTTCATGTTAGGAATATTGTTAAAATTTATTGGAATCCATTCCTGCTATTATCTTAATTGGTAAAAAAGAGACATTTACAATCTCTTAAAAAAGTCACATGCTTACGTAAACCCGTTGTCGAGAACAGTCCGATCCTGAAACAACCTCTTTAAGAACAAAAGCATTCGATCATAAATTATGTCGGCAACGTTAACATTTGACTGTAACCTCGGGCCACAACACAACAACGCACACGGGAGGAGATGAAGAACAACAGCGAAAGAAGAAAAAGACGGAGAAGAATGCCAAAATGCTCGTCAAAACGTGGAAAGGTCGTGGGTAGCGCCTTCGCCATAGTCAGACACAGAAAAGACAGACAGAAATAATAATGACGGAGTCCCAACATCGACGGTGTGTAATATTACGATGCTGCTCTTATAGCTCTGTGGTGATGATTCAGGGATAAGATTATTAAAGTAATAGCAAGGTTAGGTCGAACGATCGCGCCCACAAATAATACTTTACTCCACCCACTGTGATGAACTCTGAACTCGCAGGTATTTCAATTCGGTGCGGGGGATTGTATACAGAGAGACGTTAAAGCAGAGGAGCAGAAACTATTGCGCCACTCCGGTTTGTCCTTTGACTTCTCCTTTACCATTTTAGGAGGGCTCGTTCTGCCGGCGAATGACTAGTTGACCGTGGACTATCATCTCTCTTCTTATATTTTTTGTATCTACTTTGATTTTCAATCGTCACACCTCTCTTCATTCATTTCTGCAAATCGATATTAAAAATATCTATCAAAATAAAACTTCGATTAAAATAAGAAACTGTAGAGTATACAGACTGATCATATTCTAATACCCGGTTGCACCAACAGTCTTCATTGGGTTTGTTAATCTGAGTTGCTTTCGTGTTTAGAATGAATCTGCACTACATTTCTTTCTCGTTGTGCGAAGAAGAATTAGTGATAGATTAGTTAATATAGAGTTTGTGATGGCAAATTATTAACGTCATTAAAAGTTATAACGTTTCTGCTTGTTATTGGTGGATGACTATTATTTTCTTTGCACTTGGTCATGGATTCTAAATATTATTAATAAGTGGAATATAATTTTCTTTATTAAATATTTGCTGAGACATGTACAAGTTTTTTATAAGGATTTACACGCTCAAATTAATTTTAAAAATATTCGATTTGCACTTGTAAATATTTGATGGTCGTTATTGTTCCGTTTGTCACAAACAATGTAATTTATTCTTTTTTTGTTTGAATAACAGCAGCCGATTATCGAAAGAATAGAAACTCTTGATAAAAACGATGTTGTACCATACAGCATTTATATTTCTCTATCAGATGATCATGGTTTCGAGACAGATGCAGATTTGGGGGGGGGGGGGCGAAGACTGTGATGATCCAGATTGGTTGAATGCTAACCGACTGCAAATGCCGGCTGAAACTAACGTTCTTTATAGTGAGGATGTATAGAAAGTGAGATCGGAAACAAGTAAACAATCGAAGAGAATAATAATCATACCAAAGAGCCCACGTCAGTGGAAATATGGAGTTTTTGAATGAGGTATTACCAGTTAAAGAAATGGAGGTATTTGCCTATTTTGACATTATTTGCAAGTAGTTAACCCCTAGAATTGTTTGAGCTGTTTCCTATTCCAGATGTCGTTCACCTCTTGGCGAGGTATGCAGTTATATATTCTTCAACTAAAGGTGGTCGCTGTAGTTGGAAAATGATGATATACCTATATGCTTTTATAGCCATACTTTTTATTAGCGAATACGTTCCAGTCCCCAGATTTCCATCAGATATACACCAATAAATTCCTGCGTATCAAATGACGAATACCTGATTCAATATTTCGGCAGAAATGCGTGTAAACAATATATTATGGAGAAACCCGTTTGATTTGGTCTCAAGCACTTACTTCCGACTACTGTATTAGCTTCGATATTTACCAAGGACGGAAAGTTCAAGATAACGTGACCAAAAAGTTGGATAGGGGTTTGAGTTGAGTCTAGATATTTACAACATTAAAAGAAGAGTTCCCGGACAATGAATTTTCACGAACATCACTAGTAACAAAAAAGCTGGAGGGTCCATGATAGCGCATTTGATAACAAAAATAACATATCCTGTGTCAAGTGTCAAAACGATAGGATTGTAACATTGCTTTCTAACGAATTTGGGGTTGCTCCTTTTCGCTATTCTGCTAGAGACATATCAATATACCTCAGACAAATATAATAAACTGCTACAATTCCTTTATGGGAGATATTGACCAAATGGACAACAACGTCCGTAACTACAGAGTTGGGTTTCAGGAAAAGAAGTAGTATGAACAGTGACAACTGTGCCATCACCTTCTAAGGACGAAGACTAATTCCCTTATTTATAATTATAGTGTAAACTGTTCTGTCCTTCAAAGACCTACCACTCTGTGATATCGGAGTTGCCTTTGACTGTAAGCTATCCTTCAACAATAACATAACATTTGCCAATCTCAAGCTCCAAATATCTTGGTTTTTTCATTCGTGATACTGAAGAGTTCAGTAATTGCTCCACTATAACCAAGTTAATCTGTGTTTTTATTCATCCGATTTTGGAATATGCGCCTTTAGTATGGAATCTCTTTTATGACATCCGTTCTACTGGTCTTGAAAATATTCAGCGTCGTCTAGTAAAATACTTGTATTTTAAAGTTGGTCAGTATCCCGTCAATGGCATAGAATAAGGTGATATGTTGCGGCGTTTTTCGTTGAACATTTTGCAAAAAGGTGAATTGCGTCATCTCTAATATTTTTATCAACATATTTAAGGACAGAATTCCTTGCCCCAAAATTCCAGAACAACTCAAAAACTTCCTGTTCAGTCAAGAACTTCCTTTTCATAACAGTCTTTCGGAAGCTAAGCTCTTCTAATGTCATTAAGAAATGATTTTCTTAATTTCTATTTAATTTCAATGTCTTTATAAGTTATAACTAGGATTATAATTATTGGTAATTCTCACTTGCAGCATCAGTACTTTCTGCCTGATGAAGCCACAATGACGATCCAACAATAGTGTTACACTTCTTGATATTAACACGTGAAGATTATATATTTTAATTTACCATTATTGATCATTATGATATAAGGAAACATTCCTTATTTTATAAGCAGTTTGTACTAACCAATTGCCAACTTAAACATTTGCGGTAATGAATTGATTTACGTTTTTTGTCGTATTTTGAAATTACTCAATGTTTATTATAACATAATGTTAAGTTACTTTAAAACACTTCTGAGTATAAATAAATTATGTATATTTAAATGTCTTTCGTATTGACTGATTATATTTGTAAAACTTACATTTTAAATAGACCACAGAAAAATTGATGTACATACATGTTATAGGGAAAGTAATCCCTCTAAGAAAAAATGAGGTGTGGCCACCACACGACTTTCTTATACGTATGAAAGTGTTACTTCCGGTCCGAATTTTGAAATTTCATTTATACAAAAAATATTCCAAATCCAACTCTAAATACTTTTGTACTCTTCATAAATATATATAGAATACATAATTTACGACATATTTGCAAAAAATCGCTATTCGATAAGAGCAAAAGTAGTACTTCCGGTCTAAATTTTGAAATTTTTTTTATACAAAAGATATTTAAAAGTATGTTCTAAATACTTTTATACTCGTAATGTACCTGCCTAGAAAGCATGACTTGCGAGATATTCGCAAAAAACTGATTTTCGATAAGAGTAAAAGACCTACTTCCGGTAGGAATTTCGAAAAACTTTATTAAAACAATTTTTCTCAAATTTAATTTTGAGTACATTTGAATTCTTTATAAATTTGTTTAAACTTAGTATTTGACGAAATATTTGCAAAATTCGATTTTTTCACTGAAGTAAACTACTACTTCCGGTCTGCCGATTTTGCTCAAAATCTAGTCAGTTCTTAAGAAGGAGATTTTATTCGTAAATATAAAATTTGAAATTGATACCTATAGCGGTTTGACCGTTATCGTGGTCACACACACACAGACAGACACACAGACACACAGACATTTTTTAAAAACCACTTTTTTGGTATCAGGGGACCTCAAAACGTGGACATCTGCAAAAATCTCGAGGTCGAAAATTTTCATCATCACAATACTTCCTTATACTACGTATAAGAAAGTAATACGTTAGACCGCTTCATACAATGCATCGCTTCATTCAACTGTTTGTATATTAACTATATGTAGTATATATTTTGAAATATTCTGTAAAAAAACATAATATATTTTTACATCTCGGTTACTTCTCCTTTTGAGTTTATTTCCACAAGAGTTTATAAACGATTTCGACCAGTTTAGCTCGATGCCCTAGAAAAAGAAAATACTCATCGTTCGGGATATCAATTATAATCCCATGATTATACGCATAATACTGCGAACTTAGTTTTTGTAACTACCCGTTTTTTATAACGTTCACCGGGAGGTATATGAATTTGATTAGTCACTAAGGTGCAAACGATTGGACTACATACCAATTAACTGCTTATAAGTAGTAGATTTTTAAAGCTTCAAAATTCGTTGACGACGAGACAACCGTTTAAACTTAAGTGCTTTATTTCTTGAATAATGTTGTTTTTGTATGATTTTGTGGTACCATGATAAATTAGCACTGAATTCATTCTTTCAGGTAAGTTTTTTTTTATATTATAGTCATAGGTGTATATATTTGCACAATTTACCGACACGGTGATTTTTGAGTATGATGCTTTGTTTAACTACATAGTACAGAGTGATTCAACGATCTGACAAAGTAAATTTAGTCCTTAATGCATAATTTAATTAAAAAAAAATCGCACTCTGTAGTTGATAGGGCTGCCATAGCTTCACAATTTAAAAGCATATATACGTATACAGAATGATACATCAGTGACACAAAGAAGATTTTTTTATAAGTTGAATACTCCATATATATGTTTAAATTTAGATTTCTTCTTATAATAGAAATACTTTTCGAGTTATTTACGATTAAAGTCAGAAAGTGACATTTATAGATATGTTTTTTTAATTGCATATAATTCAAGAGTGCCATGACAAAACACGAAATAATTTGGTATGTCGTACAGAAAAAGAGTACTAGTGTTACTTACATTCAAATCTTGTTTTAGTATATACTGGGTGTGCGCAAAGGTATGGCAAAATGAGGAAAATTTTCAATAAGAAAATCTTATTTAATTTAAATGGACACACTCTTTTTGCCCTGCGACAGCTACTGTTTTTGTTAAATATGTCCTATAGCTATCTCTATATTGTAGAATACAAACGTATTTTAAAATCTTATTCATGACGCATTAAAAATCACAAACATAATCGCTCTTAAAAATATTGATGGGAAAACGTTGAAAGTTAGTCAATGTTTTCGTAAAAGTATAAAAAGGATTGGCGTGTTATTGATTTCTGTTAATATTACTTATTACTAGTGTCGTTTTTGTTGCTCCTACGTTAATTGTTGTTCTAAAAAAATTATTTATTTTAACCGATACAAATTCTCTTTTCTTGCTCAGTCATAATAAGATGAAGATTATATATTTTAATTTACCGTTATCGTTCATTGTGATGTAAGGAAAATTCCTTATTTTATAAGCAGTCTGTATTAACCAATTGCCAACTTAAACATTTGCGGTAATGAATTGATAACTTCCTTGACTCCTTATCTAATGAAAGTATGTCGTTTGCGCGTATATATCACATGCGTTAGGGCCGCTATCCAATTTATTTTGCATAGAATCAAAATTATTCATAGATAAACCGACATTAAAAGCACCAAGATTAGAAAGTATTTATTGCAATGAGTGTACTAGGCAAGTCGTCTCATCTGACCTTGGGTCAGGACCGTAGGTCTAAGGTCCCGGGTCAAGAAGGCGACTGCACATTTTGAACTCAACCTGCCGCCTTCGATCCATCACCACGCAGTTCAACCGAGTCCGACGACCAAATCGCACGTATCCGACCGTACATATAACTGAAGTTCGCCTTTGCCATGCATTCCTGCAAGAATAAAAGGTCGCTTAAAAAAAGAAAGAGCCAACGAGTTCACTCAAATTTTAATTTATCTCTACTGTAAAATGATTTCGTTCTCCATCTAACTAATAAATTTATTTAGATGACTTGTCGTGGGCATTTCGCATTTAAATACTTGCTATACAAATGTCACTATGTGGCAATCAAAAAGAATAGGTTCGCTTTTCTTTTCGGTCTAGGGTACCGTTAGGTTTAATTCTAGACAAATAAAATATCAAGGTGACCGGTGGCATAAAAGAAAAAAAAATATGAATTATTGTTATTATTTTGGAATTACCATTTTTGATTGGTCCAACAAAGAAATAAAAATAATGATCGAGAAAGCACTTAAGATTATTTATTTACATCGTCGAATAATTTTCATATTGTAATTTATCTACTCTGAGTCATTTGGTGTCTAATATTTACGCAATTGCGACTGCCTAATAATGCCAGCACATAATTTAATATAATCGTCTGATGACTGAATAGCAGTTTGAAATAATCTACTATACAGGATGTTCGAAATCTCGTATATATGTGTGTGTAGCTGAAAATATACGTAACATAATTGAACAAGTACAACCCGCGTATACCGCAACAATAATAATAAAAAAATCTGTCAACTGAGTTTTCGTTTCGTAGACAAGGAAGCGACATGTGTATTCTGTACCGGTAGACAAGTGTCGATTGTACAAGTCAATATATTTTATTCACTGTAGTATGAGACAGACATGTAGAAAAGAGATGCAATATGTAGGCGTTAGTAGTTAGTATTGTGGTCTAAGAAAGTAACCACCAATGAATATAACATTCGTCACTACATGTGCATTTTATTAAAATATCTTCTCTTGTATGTGTAACAAACACATTCAGATTCCGAAATTTATTCCCAGTATATCTTTAAGACATATATATTCCCCATGTATTCGTATTTAAGGCAAGAAGCGAAAAATCAATATACTTCAAATAGGAAGGAAGTAAATTCATGTGCTACAATTTAATGTGTTTAAAATAGAAAACGGTTGTTAAGTTTTAAGATTTTATGTGTTTGAATTACGTACCTATTTATATCGTGAATTCGGTGTCGTATTAAAATACACGATAACACACCTAAACAATCAACAGAATAATACATACATTAATAAATCATAAGCTACTTTATTTAATCATTGATAAAATATACTTATATTAGTAGAGAAAATCCACTATGTTTTACTTTTCAGACCAAATTATCGCTATCTAGTCCGTTAGAGGTGAACTAGATATGGTTGTATATTTAAATATAGTTTTCGGTTAAAATGTTGTATAACTATATGATTATACATCAGAAAAAGAAAAATATTGGGCGTAATCCGCTGTAGAGCAACCGTAAACACGTGTTTCTGACTAATTGGTCGTCATCAGTACGGTGTAGCCAAGGAATAAGGTGGGATAACCTTGGAGATGTAAGCTAAACGGAAGACCATCAGGTGACAGACCACCATTTGCAGCTTCAGCTAGAAGATCCTCGGTTTTGAGGACAACAACTAACGTCGCCACGAGGAAGACAATGTCAACTTGCGTGCCATCCGAGACCCAGGAAATGTAAATGAAAGATAAGAAATTATCGCGGATACATAAAATATCAGAAAAAGAAAAATATTGGGTATAATCCGCTGTAGAGCAACCGTAAACACGTGCTTCTGACTAATTGGTCGTCATCAGTACGGTGTAGCCAAGGATGGCACGCAGGTTGACATTGTCTTCCTCGTGGCGACGTTAGTTGTTGTCCTCAAAACCGAGGATCTTCTAGCTGAAGCTGCAAATGGTGGTCTGTCACCTGATGGTCTTCCGTTTAGCTTACATCTCCAAGGTTATCCCACCTTATTCCTTGGCTACACCGTACTAATGACGACCAATTAGTCAGAAACACGTGTTTACGGTTGCTCTACAGCGGATTATACCCAATATTTTTCTTTTTCTGATATTTTATGTATCCGCGATAATTTCTTATCTTTCATTTATATGATTATATGTATATATATATATGCATGAACCGCACTTACGGATATATACATATTGAGGTAGTACTAGGTACTGACCATCAATAATTTGTGTTTGGTTATGGTAAAAAAGTGTATTTTGATGTTAAAAGTTTAAGAACGTATAAATAGAAATAGTATTATGAAGAGTGGTGTTTATTATTCTAGAATTAATATTTACAATTGTTGAGTTGATATTTTAGTAAAGTCCTTTGGTTAAGGTCCATAGTTCAGCAAATGATACCAAAACCTGTAAAATAGAGATTTTGATATTAATTGAGTGTTTATTTTGTAATATAAAATTGTAAGAACTTGTTCAATTGTCTTAAATGATGAGAATTGATTTTTAAAAGGGAAACTATGTTTAAATGTAACGTCAAAATAGATAAAAACTCCCGCCATAATTTAATTAGAGGAAAAGTCAATGGTTGACAGATTTTGACATTTACAGAAATTTTGAGATAGTATGTTTTAAAATTGTTTTGAATACTGAAATACATTTATAAATTCATGGTTAAAATTGTTAAAATATGAGTATTGAAATATAGAAAGGCATACAAGAGAATATTAAAATAATAGAATGTATTTTGAATATAAATAAGAGGTGTTGAATAGAGATTGGTCAATTCAAATATAGAAATTATCACTAAGGTAATTGGAGAGTAAATAAGGGATTCTTCTTAGAAAATTCTGAGAAGAGAGTTGATGAAAATTCGGTACGAAGAATTTAAGCCGTATTTTCATACATAAAAGTGCATAAAGAACATATTGTGTATAGAAAATTAATATTCTGATACTGGGTTACGTAAAATATAAATTTAAACTCAGTATTTGTACATCATTACTGCAACGTAGGCAGTATAAAGTGATTTGGATAGCAAAAGAAGAGTTGAATGAATATAAAACATAAAAATAAATAGAAGTACTCACTATTAAAGGATTTAATTTCTTGGGGAATTCCAGTAGCACGTTACAGTTGGAAAGGAAAAGGAGAAGAATATATCCATAGCAAGAAGTTCATTGTGAGAATATTCTTGAGCGCAGTTCACGAACATTAGAAATATAAGAAGTGCATATCCAGTTAAAAAAAAACCAGCCGAGGTAGGCGTTTTACCAGTTTAACTATTGAGCGACCATAGGTATTGAAGATTTTTCTGGGAAGAAGACACCGAATAATAGGATCCAAGTACATGCATATCCAGTAGAATATCCAGTTCGAACACTTGTAATTATTTTTCCGAAGCATAAACAGCTGGTATTTTGTGGAATTCCAGTTCAACCGATGCTACAAAGAGACAAGAATCAGCAAATCAAAAGGAACTCCATAATAAGAAGTTACACATATAAATTATAAGGTTGTATTATTTAATTGTTCCTATTAATATGAAAATCTCTTTAATTTAACGAATTGACACAGAATAGATTAAAATTAAATGTTTAAATGTATAATAAATTAAACACTGAATCATAAATATTGGATACATAATACTATTTGTATTAGAAATCAAGGGTATACATATTAAAAGTTCTAGTACAAGCATTAATTTAACCTACCTTGAAAAATAAAAAATAGGGTTATAATTTCAATTCTTATCATAACCACAGATATAAGTACCAAGATATTGGACAAGTTTAAATAAGAAATTGTTAAAATACTGGCATTTTCATCAAATACATGTATAGTGTCTGTTATTTCACAGCTATATATTATATTTGTAGTTTCTCAACCATTTTTTATTTTCATTTCGTAGATGTATTTTAGTTAGGAAAACATTCAGCAATCTTGGTTATTTGACCTCCTAAAAATATTGATGGTTATAATAGCTTGATTTTACTTAGGTATTTTTTTATGCACTCAGGGTTACGACATTAATATGGCTTCCGAACGTGGGGCGTTTTAAAAGAAACTCGCAAAGATTGTGTTTTCGATAATTTATTAACCTTATTATAATTAGAAAAATACATTTTTTCTTATACAAAAGGTTATCAGTATAATAAAACTAGGTTTGAGAGTATAAGACAGGTTATTATAGTAATATTACATACAATTTATTAATCATGAATACCAGATCAAAGAGTAGTTCTGGAATGAATAGGACAGAGGTTTCAAGCGATAGCGAAGAAGAAACACAACAGATAGGCAATATCCAAGATGGAGGAGATATACCACAGGTTCAGGGAGAGACACGACCACTAGAAGAAGGACAAGATAGGGGTGATGAGACGCATATACAAGGGGAGACTTTGGAAATAGGAACGTCGTCAGCAGCAGTAGATATGGTATCTATTATGCAGATGTTAAAAGAAATGAGAGAAGATAATAGGAAAAGTGAGAAAAATAGAGAGGAGGATAAAAGGGAATCTAAGAAAAATAGAGAGGAGGATAATAGGAAAAGTGAGAAAAATAGAGAGGAGGATAAAATAGAATTAAATGGAAGATTAGACAAATTAGAGAAGGCAAGTGAGGAGTTGAGTGGTAAATTAATAAAGGCAAATGAAGAGAGTAAGAAAAATTTGATGGATATAAAGGAAGAATTAAGAGGAGAATTAGTGAAGGTGAATGAAGAATTATGTGGCAAGCTAGATAAGACATATGAAGAATTTACCAGGAATTTAAATAATTTAAAAGAAGAAAATAAAGTTATTAGAGAAGAAAATAATAAGAAGCTTGAAGAATTGAAGGTATCGTTATTGAATAATACACAAGATAGTATTGACAAAGTTGTAGTAGATATGAACGAGAAATTTATTACCAAAGAATCAGAAGCTATAATTTTTATTACTACTGAAGTTCAACGGGTAGAAAAAGATGTAAAGGAAATTAAAGGTAATATAAGTCAGTTGGAAGTAGATAATGTTTCAAAACATAAAGAGATGGCTGAGAATTTAAAACAAGGATTGGAAAAGGTAAATAAAGAAACTACTGATCAGGTAGTAAAAATGGAAGAAAATTTGAATAAGAAAATAGAATCTACGGAAATAAACTGTATAAAAGAAATACAAGCAACTACATCAACTACTAATGCGCATAAGTCTAGTATGGAGGTTATTTTAAAGGAATGTGAAGAGCAAAAGAAAACAAAATACTTAGATTCCGGTAGAAAAATTTTACGATCATATTTGGAATCACTTTTATTAACAGAAGAAGAGGATAATATTTTGGATTTATATTTTTTAAGGCAAATAACAGGGATAGTCATAAGAGACAAAAAGTATACTGGAAGAAGTTTTAAAGTTGGACATAATATAATACCAACTTATGTGGAAAATGTTTTGGAAAATGAAAAGATTAGTATGTGTAATAAGTATAAAGAATTTGTAAATGGAAATGATTCTGTTGTGAGTATAAGAGATTCTTCAGAAAAATATGTGCGAAGAAATGTTCATCAGGTTACAATGTTCTGGGAGATTAAGTGTAAATTATTGGAGTGGGACATTGAAGTTCAGAAAGTTACAGATACAGTTACATCGAGAAATGCAGATGTTATGAGTATATTTGACCAGGTTGGAAAATTTGTGAATAAGATGTTTTACAATACTGAAGAAAATGAGTTATGGTATGAAGAAGATGTGGATAAAGAAGAAACATATGGAACATTGAAAAATAGAGTAAGATTAAAATTTATAATAGAAAAGATGTCTCGGATAATGTATGCTATAGTATTATAACATTTAAATATGGACATGGCGGATACTTTAGGGCAGTATTCGATGGTACCGGCGACACCATCCTACCAGAGCTACTTCAAATTAACAGCCCACATGTAAATAATGGACATGGCGGATACTTTAGGGCAGTATTCGATGGTACCGGCGACACCATCCTACCAGAGCTACAACAAGATAAAAGCCCTCATAAAAATTATTATACCCGAATAAAGAATTTGGACATAGCGGATACTATAGGGTAGTATTTGTTGGTACTAGTGACACCAACCGTTACAAGAGCTACCACAAAGTACAAGATAATAGCCCTCATAAAATTATCTTTCTCAATTTAAGGACATGGATCTAATATACAGATATTCCCACTCGATTATGAGATAGGGGCAGGATATAATTTCCAATAATAGAATCACTCATAGAGTATGTTAACCAAGACAGAAGTATAGAGATAATTCTTGTAGGTGTTAAGCATCACCAATTATCAAGGATAAAATTAAGAATACAATGACCAGAAAAGGACAAGACCCTTATTACAATATTTCTCCAATTAAATGTTAGGAGCATGAGAGTTGATATTATAAGGGGCATTGAGATTGATTAAAAGACAATAAAATGATGGTGAATTTAGATATTTCACTTATAACCAGAGCGACTACAAATAATACGAGCCCATATATGGAAGGTACCTATTTGATAATAAGGTAGGGGCAGGAATTTTTCAGAAACTCGTCCGGAAGTATAGTTAAGTTATAGAAATAGGAACGTTATAAATATTAAATTTAGTATCATCATTTATTAAAAGTTATTCCCTTATTTCAAAATATTTGTATATAGTAAAAAAAAAAAAATTGTAATATAAGTTGATAATATAAGAACATGTGTGTAAAAGAAAAGGAATTTAAAGAAGATAACTGGAATTGTAAGAAACTTAAAATAAAATAAAATTGTCTATGGAAAGAAAATATTATCAAGAAAAATGTATAGGAGTATTATAAAACTAAGAGATATACTACGATAATTTTGCGCGATAAAGCAAATCGTGTGAAACATTAGGTGAATAAGAGAATATAATTATTAAGAAGAAAGAAAAAGGGCCTTTTACGAAGAAATATGATAATTGAAGTAATTATAAAATGCTTACTATGATAAAGTAATATAAAATGATCCATGAAAATATGGTATAATAAATGTATAAATGTATGAGAAAGGGTAAAGAAACCCAGAGTTATAAAATGTATAGGACAAAAATGTCTACATATTATTTAAATGGTAACGTACGCCAATAAAACGTAAATATAAGTAAAAGCTTTCGTATGATGAAAGTAAGGGATAAGACGAAAATGTCTAATAAGGTATATAGGGGAAATGTTCGAATAAGAACAAAATAGATAATAATTAATAATGTATAAGTGAGCATGACTAAAGCATATTTCAGAGAGGCAATTTAAGTTCCAAAGAAATAATGGAAAAGATGATTTAATATTCACCATAATGTGACAAAAATATTACATATAGTAGTTATAATAAAGTTTTCATATATGTTTTAAAATCATGATATAGAGGTATACAAAGAGAAAATATTTTATACAGAAATTGGAGACAATAAAGTACTTACAGATAACCAGATATTTTAAAAAAAATTATTCTTAGAATATAAATAACATTTTTGAGAAAAATAATTTTCCTTATACCAAATACACATAATAAAAAAAAGACAAAAAAGAAACTTATGTTACAGTCAGAATAGTTATAATAGTAGTACATGTATATAGTTGTGCATAGAAAATATAGTGATGAATTGTTATAAAAAATATTTATGATAAAGTTTACATGATGAAAATGACATATGGTTGAAGTGATGCAAACATAATGCTAGAATATAGCAAGCATAATTAAAAAAAAAAAGTTACATTAAAAGTTGTCAATAGTGTAAATACATTATATAGGTAACAGATAATTAATTATAATTTGAACAGAAAATTTCTTATTTAATAAATGAAAAATTATTCAAACCTGTTGAAATTTTACATTTATTAAAGGGGCAAAATGAGGTAGTACTAGGTACTGACCATCAATAATTTGTGTTTGGTTATGGTAAAAAAGTGTATTTTGATGTTAAAAGTTTAAGAACGTATAAATAGAAATAGTATTATGAAGAGTGGTGTTTATTATTCTAGAATTAATATTTACAATTGTTGAGTTGATATTTTAGTAAAGTCCTTTGGTTAAGGTCCATAGTTCAGCAAATGATACCAAAACCTGTAAAATAGAGATTTTGATATTAATTGAGTGTTTATTTTGTAATATAAAATTGTAAGAACTTGTTCAATTGTCTTAAATGATGAGAATTGATTTTTAAAAGGGAAACTATGTTTAAATGTAACGTCAAAATAGATAAAAACTCCCGCCATAATTTAATTAGAGGAAAAGTCAATGGTTGACAGATTTTGACATTTACAGAAATTTTGAGATAGTATGTTTTAAAATTGTTTTGAATACTGAAATACATTTATAAATTCATGGTTAAAATTGTTAAAATATGAGTATTGAAATATAGAAAGGCATACAAGAGAATATTAAAATAATAGAATGTATTTTGAATATAAATAAGAGGTGTTGAATAGAGATTGGTCAATTCAAATATAGAAATTATCACTAAGGTAATTGGAGAGTAAATAAGGGATTCTTCTTAGAAAATTCTGAGAAGAGAGTTGATGAAAATTCGGTACGAAGAATTTAAGCCGTATTTTCATACATAAAAGTGCATAAAGAACATATTGTGTATAGAAAATTAATATTCTGATACTGGGTTACGTAAAATATAAATTTAAACTCAGTATTTGTACATCATTACTGCAACGTAGGCAGTATAAAGTGATTTGGATAGCAAAAGAAGAGTTGAATGAATATAAAACATAAAAATAAATAGAAGTACTCACTATTAAAGGATTTAATTTCTTGGGGAATTCCAGTAGCACGTTACAGTTGGAAAGGAAAAGGAGAAGAATATATCCATAGCAAGAAGTTCATTGTGAGAATATTCTTGAGCGCAGTTCACGAACATTAGAAATATAAGAAGTGCATATCCAGTTAAAAAAAATCCAGCCGAGGTAGGCGTTTTACCAGTTTAACTATTGAGCGACCATAGGTATTGAAGATTTTTCTGGGAAGAAGACACCGAATAATAGGATCCAAGTACATGCATATCCAGTAGAATATCCAGTTCGAACACTTGTAATTATTTTTCCGAAGCATAAACAGCTGGTATTTTGTGGAATTCCAGTTCAACCGATGCTACAAAGAGACAAGAATCAGCAAATCAAAAGGAACTCCATAATAAGAAGTTACACATATAAATTATAAGGTTGTATTATTTAATTGTTCCTATTAATATGAAAATCTCTTTAATTTAACGAATTGACACAGAATAGATTAAAATTAAATGTTTAAATGTATAATAAATTAAACACTGAATCATAAATATTGGATACATAATACTATTTGTATTAGAAATCAAGGGTATACATATTAAAAGTTCTAGTACAAGCATTAATTTAACCTACCTTGAAAAATAAAAAATAGGGTTATAATTTCAATTCTTATCATAACCACAGATATAAGTACCAAGATATTGGACAAGTTTAAATAAGAAATTGTTAAAATACTGGCATTTTCATCAAATACATGTATAGTGTCTGTTATTTCACAGCTATATGTTATATTTGTAGTTTCTCAACCATTTTTTATTTTCATTTCGTAGATGTATTTTAGTTAGGAAAACATTCAGCAATCTTGGTTATTTGACCTCCTAAAAAAATAAAAGTGAACATACAGATTAATTTATAGGGAAGATATTGTAACAGTTCTGAAATAACTTACCAGACTGTGAGATAATTAAAGGTGTAGTCTTGAGATTAAACTGAATATAAAGATTTTAGATATTGGTTTAATAAAATATTTAGTAAATTTATCAAAGTTAGTTCACATGAGTAGCGGTAAAATCGTTTAGTTGCGGATTACCAACGTTTAGAGTGAAAAGAACTTGGACAATAATCTTTCTTAGATATTTTAAAAGAGACAGGTCCGGACTAAGATTTTTTATGAGTAATAAAAATATACAAGTATTAGAAATTTTTTAAACGACTGAGTTAGTTAGGGCATATAAATATTTGATTTATATTCAAGTAAGGAAATATATTGAAAACATTTTACTCTAATTTATTGGCTTACCCAACGTGTGACGTAAGAAGAAGTTAAATGTCTAACTTAGAGTGTAATTAAGGGATATTTTGGGTGATTGATGGTTATAATAGCTTGATTTTACTTAGGTATTTTTTTATGCACTCAGGGTTACGACAATATATATGCACGGATTATTTCTGGAAATTAGCGGCATTTATATATGAAAATTGAAAATGACTTGCTGTTAGTTTCGCAGCGCTCATCAGCCCGGTATCTGATGCCTTTTCCTAGTACTTTTTGAAATGAATATTTTTATAATAATAATAATAATAAGTATATTTTATCATAGTAACCATTACAATAATCGTCACAAATTACAGAAACATGTACGTATAGTACATGAAGAAAATCTACATATTTGTATAAAACATAGACAATTTAAACAAACACATATTTAATTAAAATTTACATGTACAACGTCACAATTTAAAAAATCCTGCACAGAATAGAACGCATTGTTCAAGAGGTATTTCTTTAAACAGTTGAGAACCGGTTGGAAAAAAGGTGCCGCAGGGTTTTAGGGAGTTTATTGATAATTTTGGCACCCCAGAAATCCGCAAATCTCTGCGTCGTCTGCAATCTGTAGTATGGTATTTTCACGGCATTTCTCATTCTTGTGTTGTGATTGTGCGTGTCACCATTCCTCTGCACATGAGATCCACCCCTATGCATATGTTTGGCAACTGTGAGTGTGTACCTAAACGCTATTGTTTTAGATTGCACAGGACTCACTGTCCGTTTTTGAAGGAGAAAAATTCGATCAGCGCCCGAAGTCATTCTCCAGAATTGCAAACCATAAGTAGCCATACTATGGAAGTTGACAAAATATATCAGCCTTGCAGCATAGTGAGTCGAAACATTCTCAATTCTTCTAATGCTATAAATTGCGATTGACAATTTGTTTGACAGTTCATCCAGATGTGCAACCCAGTTCAACCTGCGATCAACGTGAATACCCAACACCCTGACGGAATTATTATTTTCTTTTTTGTCTAAACAAAAATCTAGGTGTTGTGTCTTATATCCGTTTAGTTTTAGTTTATTCGTTGAAAACCCATCTTCTGTGACCGTCAATGCAATTTGGGCTTTCCTTGATTTTCCATCTCTAGTTTTATCTGTGACTACAAAGGGTGTGTCATCAGGATATAGGCTGATCCCATCCGCAGACAAATTGAACAGCAGATCATTTATTACATATTACATACAAAAGGGGACCCAGTATAGATCCTTGTGGAACACCCTTTTCCACAGTCTTCATGCTAGACCTTTTGTTATTGATATCAACATACTGTTGTCTATTAGTTAAATACGATGCCATCAGTAGTAGTAACCTGTGATCGACTGTCTCAAAGGCCCTGCTCAAATCGCAGCAAGTTAGTTGGACATATTGGCTACGTCAATGGAATGACTTTCCTTCTAGATTTCGAGTTGACTCATTTTATTCGATATGTATACATTGTTCATTCAAATTTAATAGCCTCATGCTACGGCAGAAATTCAATTACAACAACAAATTAACTCTGATACTTGCAAAGATTGCTTCGGTTTGTATAAATATACATTTCGAAAAGTACGAGGCAAAGGCATCAGATACCGGGCTGATGAGCTTTGCGAAACTAACAGTTAGTCCTCGGACTCCTCGGTGATGATGCATTCTTTTCGTTAAGTCCATTAACTAATAGATATAAAGCAAGAAATTTTCATATATAAATGCCGTTAATTTCAAGAAATCTTTCGTGCATATATATGTGTATATACAGTAATGCGCACACTGCTACGTTAATATACGGAATGGGGAATATGGGTGGGGTATGCCTAGCGTAGCCGCATACTATAACACCCTGGCTAGCGAGAAAGTGCGGTGAACGTATTCACATACAACGCAAAACATTTGTCATGTGAATTCTTCAATGTTATTTTTATTTGTCCCTATTTCCTAACATCGAAGTAAATAAAATACAATGTAAATAGGATATTTTAAATGAAACGAATATTTAGGATATTATTATATGTTATTTTTATTTGTCCCTATTTCCTAACATCAAAGTAAATAAAATTCTGCGCTCTCCCACAGGTTTTATGCAACTGATTCCTCTTAGGTTCGTCGGTCGTCGCTGTCTGATGTACACCCCCCACTTATATTCTCCTCTCTCTATATTAACGTAGCCTTGTAAGCATTACTGTATACCGAGGTCGTCATATTTTAATTTCTGATAGGAAAGTAGTAAGTGGAAAAGAGCGCGACGAATTAAACTAAAGATAGACATAAGCGAGGCTGTCACACTGGACATTTGTAAGGCGTGGGGGTCCCCCGCCACTCCGTTGCTCTCCCTCCACTGTTAGCAAGCAGGCATCGCTGCATATGTATAAGATCATCTTCTACATATGATAGAAGTGCAAACCGAAATTAAAATTTGACGCTTACTTACTTAAATATATGTATGTATACTATTTTATAATAAGAATGTGGATAAAGTATTCTATTATTATCAGATACCGTTCATAATATGATAATTTGCTGTAAGCATACAATCCGAAATTAATATTATTTAAAATGAGCAAACTGAAAAAGTACTAAAAAAGATTCTGAACGAACAAAAATTAACGTGATACTTCTTTCATATATATACAATAACTGTTTGACATAATAAATACATTATCAAAATTTCAATGCGATATATACGCTATGCAAAAATGAGATGTGTGCACCACACGATTTCCTTACGCGCATTTGCGTTTCGAATTTTTGCATTCATTTAGAGGTTGTTCTAAATTAAGTTTTAAATACTTTTGTCCTTTTAATAAATTTGTATAAAATGCATAATTTGCGAAATAACCTCAACAGTAAGAATTTACACAACCAACGGGTGTCGTAAAGTGAACTTTATAGCAGGAATATAGATAAAAATATGTTTCTATTTCGGTGCTATAAAGTTCACTTTACGACACCCGTTTTGGATGCATAAAATATTACTTTATCGCACGCTAATTTTATTTTTTTGATGTTGGTAACAAAAAAAAATGGAACCAAAGCATATTTAAATGTCAAAATATAAGCCTTTAAAGTAACAAACATGTGCAATAGAAGTTGTACAAATAATAAAAAAACACACATGCTAACATTTTATTTACTAATTAACAATATAAATTGTTAAGCAGAGTTGTATGATAAGTTTTCTGATGCTACTATTGAAATTTACTTCCCATATTGAATAGTACAACTGTTATAAAAGTTTACTATAAGACTAGAAGATTCGTGTGCATTAATGGATATTTCATGCCGATTTTGGGAACACATTACGTTTTGTCTGAATTCCTGTTGCTTCGCTTTGACTGACGGTACGGTAATATTTGCTATATTATTTTCTTTACACCAACTTAAAAGTGCTGGTATTGTTTTTAATAAATATGTCAAGACTTTGTTGGAAAAAGATATTGTAAATTGTCTTGTACTATTTTGCGAATCTCTGGGGGCATGCAATTATTTATTTTGTCCTTTTTGTTGATAATTTCAAATAATTTATTGCATAAAACAATCTAAATTTTAAACAAAATTCCATATAACACCACCGATATTCAAATATTTAAAATGTTCTATTTAAAAACCAGTCAACTTCAAAAAAACAGAATTTCTAAAATGTTCGACGGAAACATTTCTGTCATTTTCAGCCTTTTTGAACCTTTAATAACCGAAATAGAAAAAATAGTCTAAAATATACGTTTAATAAGACATTTTGCGCACTTGTTCTTTAAAAAACTCGTCTAGCGGCTCGTTTTACTTTCTTATACGTAGTATAAGGAAGTATTGTGATGATGAAAATTTTCGACCTCGATATTTTTGCAGATATCCACGTTTTGAGGTCCCCTGATACCAAAAAAGTGGTTTTTAAAAAATGTCTGTGTGTGTGTGTCTGTGTCTGTCTGTCTGTGACCACGATAGCGGTCAAACTGCTACAGATATCAATTCCAAATTTTGCATTTACGAGTATAATCTCCCTCTTGAGAACTGATTAGATTTTGAGCAAAATCGGCAGACCGGAAGTAGTAGTTTACTTCAGTGAAAAAATCGAAATTTGCAAATATTTCGTCAGTTACTAAAAACAAACTTATAAAGAATTCATATGTACTTAGAATTAAGTTTGAAACAAATTGTCTTAAAAAAGTTTTTCGAAATTCCAACCGGAAGTAGGTGTTTTACTCTTATCGAAAATCAGTTTTTTGCGAATATCTCGCAAGTCATGCTTTTTAGACAAGTACGTTACGAGTATAAAAGTATTTAGAACATAATTTTCAATATATTTTATATGAAAAAAATTTCAAAATTCAGACCGGAAGTACCACTTTTACTCTTATCGAATAGCGATTTTTTGCAAATATGTCGTAAGTTATGCATTCTTTATATATTTATCAAGAGTACAAAAGTATTTGGAACTGGATTTGCAATATTTCTTATGTAAATTAAATTTCAAAATTCGGACCGGAAGTAACACTTTCATACGTATAAGAAAGTCGTGTGGTGGCCACACCTCATTTTTTATACGTATAAGAAAGTATTGTGATGACGAAAATTTTCGACCTCGAGATTTTTGCAGATGGCCACGTTTTGAAGTCCCCTGATACCAAAAGAGTGGTTTTTAAAAAATGTCTCTCTGTGTGTGTTACCACGATAGCGGTCAAACCGCTGTAGATATCAATTCCAAATTTTGTATTTTCGTGTATAATCTCCCTCTTGAGATCTGATTAGTTTTTCAGTAAAATCGGTAGACCGGAAGTAGTAGTTTACTTCAATGAAAGAATCGAGTTTTGCAAATATATCGTCAACTACTAAGTTTAAACAAATTTATAAAGAATTCATATATACTTAAAATTAAAATTGAGAATAATTTTATTTAAAAAGTTTTTCGAAATTCCTACCGGAAGTAGGTCTTTTACTCTTATCGAAAATCAGTTTTTTGCGAATATTTCGCAAGTCATGCTTTTTAGACAGGTACGTTAAGAGTATAAAAGTATTTAGAACTTAATTTTCAACACCTTTTCTATAAAAAAATTTTCAAAATTCGGACCGGAAGTACCACTCTAGGCAGCAGCACTTTTTTCGAATAACTTGCAAGGTATGCATTCTATAGAAATTTATTAAGAGGATAGAAGAACTTAAAATAGGATTTTGAATAACTTTTGTATAAAAAAATTCTTAAAATTCTATAATTTGAAACGCTCATATGTATAAGAAAATCGTGTGGTGATCACACTTCATTTTTTAAACTTGAGTGCGTGCCCAAAATCGTGTCTTTTGAAACTTGTATTTTAATATACTATTATTATTCTAGTTGAATTTACTTTAAAAATGGCTTTTGTATGTAATATTATTGGCAAGTAAAATTTGACAATTTCTCAAATTTGGCGCCCTTTTAATTTATTGGCGCATGTCGGTTACCAAAGCGATTCAACCATGCTATACTCATATAATTTTAAAACATTTGGTACTCGTAATAAGCTGAAAACAAAAAATTAAATAATCAAAATTTAAAAAAATGATTTTGTCAATTTAAATAACAGTTCGTTCAATAGTTCAAGAAAAACTACAAAACAATTAAGAGATATAAATATTTTTTTTTAAATCCAACCATAGTTTGTCACTCTTCTTGAAAACTAGTTTGTAATATTTTTAATAATTTAATTATTTAAATTCTACCTATTGAATTAAAAGTGTAGGTAAACCTCGCGCAAAATTTTATGAAAAATTGAAAAAATTACAAATTAATGGTCGCATTCATTGTTACTAAATATGAACGATCACGTTTCGATTGTCCCACTTCTCGTCATGTTTACTTCGTTACTTTGCTCTTTGAAAACAACGATTTCAAAAACTTTTAATTTGACACGGCATTACGGAAAAAATGAATCACAATTGACATGAATAGAAATGAATGGAACAAAAAACAGGCAAAAAATACGTATCGAGATAATTGATGATCGCCCAAGACCACGATCATTATTCTTTTGCTTTTCGTTAATATTTAAGCTGGAGAGATGTTTGCACGACTGTGATATTTAGAAATGAAATAAATAGACGTAGACGTGCCCCCAGTGGGAGCATGCCACTAGACATTTGCCCCGCTCTACCACCTCTGAACTCTGGGGCTTCCAGCGATGGTTTTAAAAATCGTATTTATTACGTCGTCGTCAATAATATTATATGTGTATACGCTTACGTACATGTGTGTGTATATACATATACTAAGGAGGAAATCAAATAAACTGTCTGCTCCTGTTGTGACCCGTAATTATAATGTGCAATTACACATATGGTGGCTTTATTATATTAGTTAATCGGATATTTTGTATCTCGTTGACACCAAAGGTTAGATAGACACCACAGCATTACGCATACAATAAATTTATTATTTAGTGACGATTTCGTATTTTATTGTATATATAAGGAAATATTTTACATAACCTCATTCAAATACAAGCTGTCTCAGTTATTATTGGAAACATGGGAATATCATTTATTATATGAAAAACGCACGTTTTGTCAATCAGATTTGATTGAAAATTTGCTAGCTTCTCTGTCGTTTTCGGACAACAGACCTTTTTTTGTACTACTCATCTCAACATCTATTCCTAACGTCACTACTGACACGTAGTTCCTCGGTAATCGTAAATTTCGAGGAAAAATTCGCCCATAATGTGCCCTAAACCTGCAAATACGTATCGAGCTTGATTATTTCTTACGTATTTTCAATGAATCGATGTTCTATTTCACGAGAAAACTTGAAAAAAATTATCACGTCTATATGCACAGAAAAAGTCTAGTGGTATCAAATCAGGCAATCTGGCAGGCCATTCTATAGATCCTCTTCGTCCTATCCATTTATTTCGGAAATACATTGTCTAACTATCGCCGTACTGGAAAAACATAGCAAGGAGGAGCTCCATCTTGTTGAAAATGTAATTCGTCTCCTCATCAAGTAGGATATTTTCATCTCTATCCAGTTGATTTTCAAGAGCATCAATAATTAGCGAATTGATAGTATTTTCCAACATATCCAAATATGCTTCGCCATTTAGATTTCGATTGAAAAACAACGGACATATAACTTGGTCCTCCAAGATGTTTGCCAATACATTAATTTTTTCAGGATACACCCAGTATCCATCCATATGTGGATATGTTGGAAAATACTATCAATCCGATAAATATTGATGCTCTTAAAAATCACTGATAGATTTCCGTTGAAAAACAACGGACATATAACTTGGTCCTCCAAGATGCCTGCCCATACATTATTTTTGTCAGGATACTGAGTGTATCCTTCTATAGACAGATAAGAGTTTTCATTACTCCAATATCTGCAGTTATGTTTATTTACAAATCTATGTAAATAAAAAGTACATTTATCACTAAAGCAGATATTTTTCACAAATGCATTGTTACACCCTCAACAACGTCGCAACTAAAAATAAATCTTAGGTAAGTTACGGTATAGGGAGATCACTGTAGTGAGGTGGAAGTATTTGAAAATCGCAGGGCCGAGCTAACTCAAGTCGCAGATGGCGTGACGGTTCAAGAAATTAAACTTTATGAAAAGAGCGTCGGTCGGCGGCGACGCTAGCGACGTTGTCTCTGGGCACCAGGACACTACGCTACCTAGGAGGTAACCTACCTGCGTTCTCTATGAACTGCCACTCGCTGTGTCCCTCCAGTGAGATACACCTACGGATCACCCTGTATGGGTCAGATACACAAACCCTATCCAAGTGCTAGTCACGTAGTACGAAATTAAGGTTAAAAAGAAAAGAAAGAGAAAGATGGATTGTATGCTATATATTAATTAAAAAAAAAAGATTATCAACTCACAATGATTCAACAAAATTACGCAAAAAATTATACCATACGTTACAAAACTGACATGAACCAAATCTTTATTTTAAAGTATCTACGAAATTTATTTTTACTTAAAAGTGGTCAAAAAAAAATTAATTAACACAATGAAACATTAGTGAAATTTTCAAATAAATGAAATATATTGAAATTGAAAGTTTAAATGTGCGGCAAATTTATTCTTAAATTACTTGTTTTCAAACCTTATCAAAATAAAGTAGAACAGTTAGAAAATTGACAAATCCTCCGCTCTTGTTATCAGAGGTAGGTCGGCAGCTGAAACGTTTCGTAAGCCTTACAAGCTTAATTACATGTGATCTTAAATAGGTCGCCAACCAACGGCGATACTAATACAATAAAAGTTAATTAAACTACTAAATTTTAATAGAAAATCTAAATTTTGAGGAAGGTATTAACGTGATACACAAATGCTTAAGTTTACAATTGGTACTTAATTAGCACATTTAGACACAGGAAAATAGTATAAAGTGAAATTATTGAATTTTTCTGTAAAGGATTTTGTTTACAAATGATATTTAATTTAGTTCATTTTAGTCATAGGTAAAATAATAATATGTATATAAAAGGAAATTACTGGATTTACTGTACAGAATTTATGTTTGCGAATGATATTGAAATAGCACAATTTAGTCAAAGGTAATATAGTATAAAAAAAAAGAATTTATTGAATTTTACTGAAAAGAATTGAGTCCAGGAAAATTAATCTGAGTCGTACCTCAGGAAGTTGCAAGAGTAGGCAAACAACGAGAGCCCTAACAATAATTCTACCTTGGGGTCACTCGGTATACAACGAAATCAAATTTCAATTTAAGCTAAACTTAAGTAGCGGTAATTGTGACCTAACACATGAAAAGGTGGTTGCAATAGAATCTTGCAAAACACTCGGTAGTTCCTAAAACATGTAAAATGGCCAGCTTACTGGCTCAAAATCCTGACATATTAGTCGAGATACAAAACGTAGTTTAAAATTGGTGCTGTACTTATCTTGTGATACAGGTGAGAAGAATGGCTCACTGGCTGGTGATGTAGTAACGAAGCCCTTCAGGAGGCATTCCTCGCAGAAGTCACTGAGTCGGTATCTTCACACTTCTGATTAAATACAAGCCACTACGGAAGGTATAACGGACAATTTGACTAAGCAGGGTCTGTGTTCCACACAATACTTTTATTCGATATTCCTATGAAGTATGACTTGAAAGTGTCTCTACAACGGCGTGCTTCCCTCAACCATGCGTCCTAGTCTTCACGCAGGCTTCTAAAATGCGGAAACAGTTCTGCCGGTACGCGGGAAGAATTTGAATAATTTAACTAACACAAAACTATATTGCAAAAGAGTCCGTCAGTAACGTGACCTTTATAATTAAACACAATCATCCTCGGATCTCAAAATGATGACAAAATTCATTCTAAATTGCACTTACAACGTACGTAAGATCAGATAGATAAATATAACGAAGAAAGCAACTCCACGTCTACAAGGTTGGCATTAGGCGAACTGATAGCGCGGTGTTCATGTTGACAGATAACCAAACATGTAAACAGAATGCACGTTCCCGCCGAACATTATGAGAGAAAATATGTATGATTAACGGACCAGTTATCAGGTAATTAGTTAGATAACGAGAGTACAATGCTTCAAAACAGCGGCGGGATATCTCCGACCACTATATGAACTTGCAGGCAATGGTACCAGACGTACAAACGAGTGATTTGTCTAGGAGGTTATGTTCAACAAATCGCCCGGAAGATCATACAAATTCGAAGGCCCCCCTATTACAATCAAGAGCATGTCCGTGAAAGAAGAAAATAAGTAAGCAAACATAAACATCCATAAGGCGAAAGGAAGTTTTCGATTGCCACAATACATGATTCATTTGGAGCATATGTAAATAAGGCGCTGAAAGAGTATCCCAACACAATACTTCCCTTCACAAACAAGGCAACATGAAAGCAATAAAACTAAGATGGAAACAAACAAGAATACGCAGATATCGCAGCCTGTAAGCATAGAATGTCGATGGAAATAAGAATGTGTACTTCCGAAAATTAGAGCAAACGGATAGATGCAGGTAGGATAGCCCCAGCATAAATTTAACGGGCTCGGAAATTGTTCATTATAAAACGTAGACATAAGTAAACCTAAACGTGTAATAAATTCAACGTCTGAATGCATGTAGGGACCTAAAATTAAATTTCAGTAAATTTAGCTTAAGGAACAGAAATGTGTCCACACAATAGATATAAGGCATGTCAAACTAAATCACAAAACATACCAGGCACAGTCGATAAGTAAAGTTTAAGGTACCATACATTGCGAAATGTACAAGTAATGCGGAACATAGGCAAAAGTAAAAATAAGGCATAACAGCATTGTTATTATTAAGCATAGTGGTAATTTGTTCACATAACTCTTCTCTTCTGTCATAATCGTTTTCAGGTAGCTCTTGACATAATTTTGTGAACCGAACCCAAGGAAATTCCAGTTGCCGCACAAATCTGACGTAATGAGGTATTAGGATTTATGCAAAAATAAGCCAACACTTCCAATTGAGCGCCTTCATTGAAAACTCTTTGCTGATTATGTTATACATTGGCAATTTATCCAGTCTTAGTAAATTTGTCAATAAGATTTGGGACATACCTATGAGATGTGACCTTATCCGGATGCCTTTCGTTAAATGTTGCGGCAATTCGTCGAGCAAATTTTTTTCGGCTCCATAAGTTAATACAATTTCAACCCCTTCTTACAAATTGTAAATATTTATTGTTATTGTACTTAAATAACTTTGGGTTGATAACATCAAATAACAATTTGTACTTAAGCAACATATACTCCTAAAATAGATTGACTAGCTAGAAATACAAAACAACACAAACCAAAAGAATTTTCCAAAAATCGTCAAAAAGTAATGAATTTGAGAGCAACTTCATATGAAAAGATTTTCAAAATTCCTAGGTAGCAGGAGAAGTACTAGAAGTATAGTAGAACTCACACTTTTACTGGTATTGGCAAACGGTCTCTTGCGAATATCTCAAATTATACAATTACGACAAATTACTATGAGTATGATACTATATATAATTTCATTTGGAATAACTTTTATAGAAGAATATTTTCAAAATTCTGATCGTAACTTACAGTTTTTCTTTTATTGACAAACAGTTTTTTGCAAATATCTCGCAAATTATACATTCTATACAGATCTTTAAGAGTACGAGGGAACGTTTTTAAGTTCGTAAAATTGGTGAAAAGCAGAGAAAAAAAAATACAAAATTATGTTTCTTTTTCAATATATTCACCTACAACCCTAATACATTTTTCAGGTCTTTCGATTTGCTTATGTAGTATGCCTTCATAAAAAAATGTTTTATCTTTGTCGGAAAAATAGGCCAATATTGCGCCTTTTACTTCTTCATCGCTTGTAATTTTTTCTCCAGCTGCGCAGATGATTCACAATATCGAAGCCCACTTTGACTTTATGCAGGACAGTCAGCGCAACACGACCGTTGTGGACGGGAACATTGCGGGAGCATACCGTGCAGGAGGACACCTTTCTCCTATTTTCCCCTTCTTCTTTCGTTAATGACTTCTTCTAACCACTCCAGGATTGAAGCGTAGTATTCTCCACTTATGAAAACGCCTTTATGTTTCTATCAAATAACAAGATTCCTTTTGAGTTCCAAAAAACTGTAACCATAAGTCTTCCGGACGACTGTGGCATCTTACACTTTTTGAATGGCGGTGTGCCTTTTTTATGCCACTGCATGGGGTCTAGCTTGAACTCAAGTTTATAATGATTACCCCAAGTTTCATCTCCAGTAACAATCAGACTCAATACACCATCCTTGCCGTCATTATAGAGGTCCAACAACGCACGTGAACATTTCAAGCGCTGTTTATCCGGCGGCGAGATCATTCTCGGCACCCATCTTGCACTGACCTGTCATGCCAAGATAATCATGAAGTATTTTAAAAATGGTTGTACACTCTAGTCATTCCTGCGATTTGTGCCTTCTTTAGCCGAACACCTTCCATCATTAATTTTTCGAAATTTTTAAGAAACTCTGGAATTGTCGCTTCCATGGCCGCCCCGGTCGTGGGTCGTCCTCAAGTGATTCCCTACTTTGCTTATAGCAACCTTGCCACTTAAATACCATAGTCTTTCCCGCGCGAAAATCCCCGTAAGCCGATGATATCTCTTAAACTTTCTTCCTTACTAAGTTGCTCGGTCGACGATAGTTTAAATACTAGACGGACGTGATTGTGTTAAAACTTTATATTTGTTCTAATAATGAGTAACTGAACACATTACGATACGAAAGAGCTCTCCTACATATTCAGCGAACTTAAAAACACGCCCTATATAAATATCTATAGCTTGATTTGCAACAATTTTTTATAAAGGAAATTTCAATATTCCGATCGGAAGTAACGCTTTTGCTCATCGGACAGCATTTCTCTTGCAAATATCGGGCAAATTGTGCATTTTATACAGATTTACTAAGATGATAAGAGTATTTAAAACTTAATTAAACCACGTTTGCATAAAAATTCTTGTTTAGGTCTTTTAACGGCACAGACGAGTTATGTCATAAAAAAATTCACTGTGATCTCATAACAGTGTTGACAAATTACATTGTTTGGAGGAAGCTGTTGTTTGGAAATAGTGTATAAGGTTAGGTTGTTAAAAATCGTTTTAATATCTTTTATTTTTTTATACCTGACCTTAGAATAAGAAGGGGGCTTCAAATATCCGCTAACTCCGCTAAGATCAGGAACACAACTTAAAAATGTTATTTACTGAACAATTTGATATATGAAAACAGTTAAAAATGTAGAAATTTGTCAGCAAATTTAAAGTTTATTATTTAGGTCTATAGAGAATTTATATTAATAAAATAATGATTGGAGACAGCAAGCGCCTTTTTGGACTAATTTGTGAAATCATCTCAACATTGAAATTAAATGCAATGTTTGACATAACCTATTCTGGTAAACACAAGCTTATTATTAAATAGTATTATTTCATAAAATTTTTGTTTCATTATAAAAGCAATATATGATTATATCATAAATTATTGATATTTATATCAAATTTAATAATAAAATTTAAGGTAAAATGTAAACTGCATCTCAAATTTATGCTGGATAACAATAAGTCACTTTCACTATCACAGTTTCATACACAAATCCATCATTCAAAAGTAAAAAATTTCAATTGGATTGAGCTCGCAATATGGTGGTAACATTAGTACAGCTTTATTCGCAGTGTGAGTTTCCGTCCGAATTTTGTAATTTCTTTTATAAATTTTTTTTCTTAATGAAGTTATAAATACGTGTATACTCCTTATATATCCGTCTAAACACTTTTTATAAAGTTGTTCTCAAATTCACTTTTGAGTTCTTTTGTATTCCTAAGAAATTTGTTTATACTTAATTTTTAACGAGATACACTAATATGTATCAAGGAATTTAGTTACTCATTTCATTAAATGCTCTTCTTAATTAAATATAATAACGGAAAGTCTTCCTCATTTTAATTATGAAATTATTTTTTATATACAGGTTATTTTTTTAAATCTTGAAATAGGCTAACTTTTTTATTTGAACAGATAGACCTATGGTTCCTGAACCAAAGTTTTAGGAATTAGTCCAAATAAGAAAAATGTGTGGAAAAAATAAACGCGTTGTTGCCAGGTTGGGCGATATTTCAGAAAAACCACACCGCATTTTTTTTAACAATTTCTAATACATCTTGAGATTCTAGACAAAACAAAGAGGATGCAAGTTTTTGATTAGATTGGCGGTTTTCGAGCTAACCCATTTTTTTAATACATTTTTACATTTTTAATACATTTTCCAACATTAAAGGAATAACAAGGAGGCTATGTTTGTCCCTGCTGTCATAACATGACAATAAGTTATGTGTAATCTTGAATTAAAATGGATCGTATTACACCTCAAGAGAAAATTGAATTAATTTTTTTGCATGTTGGTGGTTTAAGTTTGCGAAGAACATGCAAAAAACTGATAGAGAAAAGAAGAGTTAATGTCGATTACCTGCTATTCCTGTTCTACTTGAACATGATCTAGTAAAACGTATTTTGTTATTTGAAGAGTGTCTTTTCGGACTTACCATAACAGATGTTAGGAAACTTGCGAAAGATCTAATGGAGGATGTATTAAAAAACCCTTCTTTGGGAATAAAAATAAAATGGCTGGTAAGAACTGGTATTACCGTTTTATGTACAGACATCCATAATTAGCTTTGCGGCAACCTGATAATACATCGATAGTCCGTTGTAAGAGTTTTATTAGAGAAAATGTGTGCGAACTTTTTGATTTATTGGAAAATGTTCTTGATGAACACAAAATCAAAGCTCGACATATTTATAACGTAGATGAATCTGGCTTCTCCACCATACAATAAATATCTCCAAAACTTATAGCTCAATGTAAAAAATATTAAGTTGGATTCATAGCAAGTGGAGAAAGAGGCGTAAATACAACTAACGTGTGCTGTTGCAATGCAACTGGTAAGTTTGTTCCTCCGATGACTATTTTCGAAAGAGTTCGTATACATCCACCTTTAAAAAATGGCGCTTTTCCCAATAGTTTTACAGAAGTTAGTGAAACTGGATATATCAACTCAGAACTGTTTCTTAAAAGGCTTAAGCATTTTATTCAATACCAAAAAGTACTGCTTCTTCTAGATGGGTACACCACACATTCAAAAAATCTTGCAGCCATTACTTTAGCAAGACAAAATAATGTCCTAATGGTCCAACAACACCATACAACACATAGATTGCAGCCCTTAGATGTGGGAGTTTTAAATCAATAGAGTCCAGTTACAGCTAAATTATGACAAAATGGCTTCGTTCTAATCCTGGAGAAAAGGCTACCCAATTTGATGTTACCCAGCTGTTAACTGAGACAGATGTCCAGGCTGCAGTAACATGCAATGTAATGGGTGGGTTTCGTGCTACTGGAGTATGGTCAATTGATAGAAATATTTTTAAGGATTCAGACTTTGTAGCAAGTGAGAATTTACGAAGAGAAATAATCGTGGACGATGTTGAAAACTCTGAGCGTACCAACGGTGAAACTATAGTAAACATTCCAAAAAATTCTGATAATGTGCAGAATATTCTCGACGATGACAGGCAAATATATTTGCAAATCATCAAGATAATAGCCATATACTATCGTACTAACAATTAAAGTACAAGTAGAACCAAAAAGAGAGAAGGCAGCTTTTATCATTTTACACCTAGTGAGCCTTCTTCCTAAATCAGCAAAAAAACACATTAAACGACTTACAAAAGGACCACAAAAGGCTACTGTAATAATATCCAGCCCATACAAGCATGAACTAGAAAAGAAAATTAAAATAAAAGAAAACAAAGAGAATAAAACTAAAACTAGCGCTATTAAAAGCAACATAATACTAAGAAAAAGTTAATAAAGAAAAATGTTTTTGGTGAAGAGAATTTAAAAAAAATGCGATGTAAAAACTGAATTGACAAAAACCTAAGAGAGCACAAACGTCAGATAAAAATGCTGTCATTGAAGTGAATGAAGAAGTCGAGGAAATGATACAGTGCTCTCTATGTAAAAAATGGGCACATGAAAAATGCACAGGAGGGTCTTCAAGTACACTTTGTTTGTAGGCAATATTTTACATTTTTTGTGTAACGTTGTTTTTCACTGGAATTAAACGGTTTGAATACTACATTTTATTCCCAAGCTGTACTCAAAACAAGAAAACATAAGTGCGCCTAGGTAATATACTGAATGGTAGGATTTAAAACACCCTAGCTATGATTTAGGAACCCAGGTTTCCAAATCGTACCATTTTTAGGGTTACAAAACAAGAAAATGGGTGTGCTTAAAACCACACAGCAGAAGTGTAAACTTCATCAAGGCGAGGTTAATAATACGAAATACACGCGTATAATATTCAGTAACGTATTATACGACTGATGCATCATGCTCTCCCATTTAACGGTCGGAAGTTTGTTGAGCAGATATAATTTCCTGTAAACAAAACATACTCATGAGATGTTTAAGAAGTTTGCCACAGTTTAGATACATAGGTATAAAGAATTGAGGGAATAATTGATTATAGTCCATCAATCGATACATATTTTAAAATTAAATATACCTTTATTGTAATTCACATATATCATAAGTTTATATACTTTACCTTGTGAATAATTTTGCTTGGAGTCTCTCATATTTATTTGCATATATATTTCTTTTCTAAGTATTGTTTATATTCCAGGTACTGTAATTGCTTTTCTTTAATTTTGGCGTTATAATATATGTGCAATATTTTATTGCCAAATGTTTTTTTATTTTTCTTTTATTTTCCAATAAATAAGTAATAACTGTCCTTTTTGAACTACAATGTTAAGATTTAAAAGGAAACACATAATTCATATCTAGTATTAATATAATTATCCAAGTCCAATGTCTTCATTATTTTATAATACATATTGGTATATTTCTTAAACCATTAAACAATAATTTTTTATATTGTTATCGTTCTTTCGAGTTGAAAATGTGCCAATTTTAGCTACTGAATATTACTTTCCTCTTAAAACTGCACATGAACATAACTTTCAATTACTATATCTTCCGTGGCTCGACAACAAAATCCTGCAATAATATTGAATGATTTGGTGTACCGATATCAAATATGTTATTGTGTAAGCCTTTTTCTAGTCAGGTAATACATTCCTACGGCCAGTAAAATACAAATGCTTTGGGACGAACAACAATATTAAAACCAAGTGCAACCATATATCACAAGATTGGTCGATTTTCTAAATACAAAATCATCTATATCCTTCAACCATTTATACAGGGTGTTTAAAAAAGATGCGGCAATATTAAAGGGGTTGATTGTCCAGGTCATTTTATACAAAAAAGGTTATAATAAACATGGTCCGCAAACGCTTCGTTACCGATCTACAGCGTGTTGAAGTTTAATTAAAAGAAACAGTAAAAATTAGATTTCTCCAAGACGGCATTAAAGATCATAATGAAATTTTAGGCGTGTTATTTTTCAAGAAAAAAATAGGACGCCGCTGATTTCTCTAAAAATAAAAATATGTTTCTATTCTTTGTTTAATTGTGAAGAAAAAAGCTCTCTTAACTTTCTATCATACGACTCATGCACTAAAATGTGTTTGTTTTTTACTAAAAAACGTTACGTCATACGATAAAAAGTTAAGAGAGCTTTTTTCTTCACAATTGAACAAAGAATAGAAACATATTTTTATTTTTAGAGAAATCAGGGGCATCCTATTTTTTTCTTGAAAAATAACACGCCTAAAATTTCATTATGATCTTTAATGCCGTCTTGGAGAAATCTAATTTTTACTGTTTCTTTTAATTAAACTTCAACACGCTGTAGATCGGTAACGAAGCGTTTGCGGACCTTGTTTATTATAAACTTTTTTATATAAGATGACCTGGACAATCAACCCCTTTAATATTGCCGCATCTTTTTTAAACACCCTGTATACTTTGCCCTATGCTATTAAAATTTAATGTTACCTTTTTGGAGCCTAAAACATTAATCGTTCAATATAGTTACATATTGATAAAATCTTTGCGGTTTGACTTACAAATAAATAAAGTCGTTGACTAAACAGGTAAATTTCCTCTCATCTTCTTCAACATAATATAATGTTTAACATCCTCTCAATTTGATGTAGTTCTACCATTAGAAAATCTTATGAAAAAGTCAACTTTAAATTGTGAAGTTATTGTGAACACGATACCATGATAGACTTTTTCGAACATATAGTTTGTGCACATTTCACATGCTTTATGTTGTATGGATATTGTCTGCTGGGTTTATATATTTTTTTGTGTTAGGTACTCTTATAAGAAAAACTATGTCCACTTTATAGGGATACCTGTCCTTGTTAGCTTCTTAGAAAAATCACATTTCATCATCCACAGATTTGCCTGAAAAGACATTTATCTGGAAATTCACTATACACTACTATGATACTACGTCCTTTTAAACACTCTTAATGGTAGCAGTTCTTGCTGAAATTTTCCAAAGTGCTTCGTGCTATCTCGGCTACAATATAAATATATGTTGATACTATGTCTTGGCATTACAAAATTTACCGTACATTTTTTTAAAAAAAAAAGTGTTAGCAATCGCTATATTATATTTCAAACAATTTTCTTATTAGTTAAAATTTTACATTGAAATGTTTTGGTATATATTTACGAGATGATATGTCTGTTTACATGTTAAACATAAAGGTTATGTACAAAAAAAAAGTAAAGTGACACTTCTACGTCACTAACTCTAAAAATTCTGAAATCGTCATCGCAACGTCACTTCGTTGCTAGGGCCTACGATAATCGGAGCTTCCGAGAGGGTTTCAGAATCCCACTAAAAATTTTAATTCAATTGAAATTAAATACCTCTATATGATATATTTATCTTGTTCCCTTAGTCGACTCGTGCCGACATTACCCGAACGAGCGTTACATATCCGAGCGTGACGGTCAGTCTTGTTCAGTGCGTACAATCAGCGCAACGCGCCCGAAGAAGTTTACACTTCAAAAAGTGCCATAAAACATAGTTTTGCCTATGTATTTCGTTTTTATTATTTTTTTCAGTTATATAAGACCACCTGTCAAATGTCAAATAACACAAAAATATCAATCACTACAGAACACCATATTTGAAGGAAATGAACAAGTGGTATGATTTCGACGACCTTACCCTACATCATACATAATATTGCAGGTATGTAAAATAGTGCATTTTTTACCTTTGTAGTTTATTATATTAAAAAAAAATGAGGTGTGGCCACCACACGACTTTCTTATACGTATGAGCGTTTCAAACTATACAATTTTAAGAATTTTTTTATACAAAACTTATTCAAAATCCTATTCTAGGTACTTTCATTCGCTTGCTGCCTAGAAAACATGACTGAACAAAACTGATTTTCGATAAGAGTAAAAGACCTACTTCCGGTCGGAATTTCGAAAAACTTTATCAATACAATTTTTCTCAAATTTAATTTTAAGTACATTTGAATTCTTTATAAATTTGTTTAAACTTAGTAGTTGACGATATATTCGCAAAATTCGCTGAAGTAAACTGCTACTTCCGGTCTACCGATTTTACTGAAAAACTAATCAGATCTCTAGAGGGAGATTATACACGTAAATACAAAGTTTGGAATTTATATCTACAGCGGTTTGGCCGCTATCGTGGTCACACACACAGAGAGAGAGAGAGAGAGACACACAGACACACACACATTTTTTAAAAACCACTTTTTCGGTATCAGGGGACTTCAAAACGTGGACATCTGCAAAAATCTCGAGGTCGAGAATTTTCATCATCACAATACTTCCTTATACTACGTATAAGAAAGTAAAACTGCCTCGATACGGTAAAAGAACAAAGTTATTATAGCCAGTAGCAATCCAGCAGATTCACTGTATACGAGTAACATGCTCGAGAAAAATCGGTCCCCCTGTCCATAACAAATATTTAACGTCGCAATTTCAGTATATTAAACAATTAAGTAAAGCCGGTTACATCACATGTGAACAATGAACCACGACATCTAACATCATTAGACGCTATTAACGTCATCCCGTGCTCCCCAGACCGTGTGCCGTCTGCACAAGAAATATGTCGTTGCGACGGACATTAGAGATACTTTAGCTTTTATCGGGCGCATAAATTTCAGCACAAAGTGAAATATTAATTTAAATAGCAATAACCGGCTGTAGTATATGTTGCTGTTGCTATTTGTTAGAGTACAGTCGCATGCTCACGAACGCGCGTAGGTGGACTTTTACAATGCGTATAGCAATGTGCCAGTGTCCTTATTTGTTCGCTGTAGATAAGTTGCCCGCGGTGATTTAATTTTCTGATAGGAAATCGAAGCTAGCGCAGCGCGCGCCTTTTGTTCTGTTCCGTTTGTCTATATATATTTTTTTTATTTGTGGAAAACGCTCTCGTTTGTTCGGTGTTTCGCGTGGTTGAACGAGCGCACTGTGAAATGAAATCTTTCAGCTGATGTGGCATAAACAGTGCTAATTTATTGGTTCTTGGCGTGTATGATTGTATGTATGTTTATATATACGCCTAACAATAAGTACTTACTGCAGTGTACAGGAATAATGTATGCACAGTATGAATAGCAGTGTATGTTGATGGTCTTTCGCAATAAGTTATAAATGCATGTATATAATTTGATAAAGAAATTCCGGTGCTGGTGTTATACAGAGAGATTAACAGTGCTGCTTCATTGAAATAGATTAATTGCCAAACATGTCATACTCTAATCTATGGTATAAGATGAATTGTTTTTCAAAATTATTCACTAAATTACATTGTATTAAGTAAATTGTCAGCTTATATTCATGACCTACCTTGAAAAATCAAATTTGTTTATACCCTTTTACTTTCTTATACGTAGTATAAGGAAGTATTGATGTCTCCTGATACCGAAAAAGTGGTTTTTAAAAAATGTCTCTCTCTGTGTGTGTGTGTCTGTGTGTCTGTCCGTGTGTGTGTGTGTGACCACGATAGCGGTCAAACCGGTATAGGTATCAATTCCAAATCTTATATTTACTAATATAATCTCCCTCTTGAGAACTGATTAAATTTTGAGCAAAATCGGCAGACCGGAAGAAGTAGTTTAGTTCAGTGAAAAAATCGAAATATGCAAATATTTCGTCAATTACTAAGTTTAAACAAATTTATAAAGAATTCATATGTACTTAGAATTAAGTTTGAAACAAAATGTCTTAAAAAAGTTTTTCGAAATTCCAACCGGAAGTAGGTCTTTTACTCTTATCGAAAATCAGTTTTTTACGAATATCTCGCAAGTCATGCTTTTAGACAAGTACTTTACGAGTATAAAAGTATTTAAAACATAATTTTCAATATCTTTTATATAAGAAAAATTCAAAATTCAGAGCGGAAGTACCACTTTTACTCTTATCGAATAGCGATTTTTTGCAAATATGTCGTAAGTTATGCATTCTATATTATTTATGAAAAGTACAAAAGTATTTAGAGTTGGATTTGGAATATTTTTTGTATAAATGAAATTTCAAAATTCGGACCGGAAGTAACACTTTCATACGTATAAGAAGGTCGTGTGGTGGCCACACCTCATTTTTTCTTCTTAAAGAGACCATTCAACGTTTTAAACAATTTTATTTTAGTATTATGTTCTGAATTGTTTTGAGTAGATTATATTTTGTACATATAATTTTTCCTCCTGATCAATATATGTATCAATATAAGCTTGTTTTTCTTCATTGATGGAATTATGTATGTGTACTTGAGGATTGAATGTGGGATTTCAGAGGTTAGATATCATTCCTAAAAGATTACATAAAGAAATCTACACTTGACAGATTAACTTAAAAGTAAAAATACTTAGTTGTGTATGAGTATTATTATACAAATCCTAGAAATAACGAACCAAATACACGCCTTGTAGAAAAGAATTAAAATAAAGATTTATTTATGAATGGTAAAGTCCATTATTGGCATCTAATAATGTACATAGCAAATATTTTTTAAAATAAAAATTGTAGATAATCATAAGCAATTTAAAAATATTTTTATTGATACAGAGTGTTCGACAACGACGAACCAACACAAACTTATGTTTTTTTTAAATGGAATGCTATGTATTTTTTAACATTTTATGGTAGCCCTTGAAGGGCTGATTAAACTACATGAACTTGTATTTGTCGATTTTCAATTGTTTCTGAGATATGACGATTTTTCGTTTAAAATTGTACATCATTTGAAAGGTTGCTATGAAATAACGATTGATGATGAAATACCTTATCTGTAGAGATAGTAGAGATATCTTTTCAATATGTGAAATTAATGTTTATTTCGACATATCTACGCATGTTCTTTAGAATTACATACCATTCGCTAAAGTTAAAAATTCTAAATAAAATTAAATGGAACAGCCTGTATATTTATATGTCACTGAAAAGTACTTAAAATTTACTAATTACTTCAACCTGTGGGCGATATTGCAAAAGTTATAGGATATTATATCTGAATAAACCCGTTTACAACTATATGAGTTGCCCTTAATTACACATAGCATAATTAAAATTAATCGAAAAGAGTTCCCAATTTTAAATATTTCATTTCGCACTTAACGTAAATTCATGTACTTACATCCCTTTAAACTGAAGCAATAATTCTAAGTTTAACATTTGAACAATTTTTTAATTTATGAACTTCCAAACTTCTCATGAGCTTTAAAATTTTAATAAAAATCACTTATTTGTAAAAGGAAAATAGAAGTAACTCTTTTCGATTAATTTTAGTTATAGTTGTAGTGCAAGTCGTGGCAACTCATATTTTTAAGTCGTAATCCGGTTTATTCAGATATAATATCCTATAACTTTTGCAACATCGCCCACAGGTGGAAGAAAGTATATATGTTTTCCGTTTTTCCGTATCTTATACTTCCTCATACTTTCTTTGTTGCGTTCACAAATGTGTTCTTGAAAATTGTCCACAGCCCTTCCATACTTTCCATCTCCAAACGTCCGTGTTCTTTCAATTGTTTGTCTATTTCCTGTCGGTATTTATACTTTATGTCGTCTCCTTGAAGCCTGTAACTTCTTATATTTTCTAATACATTTCCAGCCTCTTGCTTCTGTATCATACCCGTAGACTCCTTTAGCCTTGCTTCGACTAGGTAATTGTCTGAGCCTATTTCGTATCCTCTTTTCACCCTTACATCCAATACCGATTTCCACTCTGCTCGTTTAACCAGCAATAAGTCAATTACAAATTTTTCTTGTCTACTTTTGACTTCGCTGGTATATTTTAGGCATATTTGTGTTGGAAAAATATGTTTGTGATAACCATATCATTTGCTATACAAAAATCTAATATCAAAGAGCTATTCACGGTTGCATAACTATCTTTACTTTTCAATAGTTCATGTCCAGTTTCATTGCCATGGTCAGATTCCGGGTATCCAATATATCACAGTTTATCAGTTTTTTAATGTGCCTTGCGCATCTACGTCTGGTTCGCCATCCTCGTTAATTTCTGCTCCAATCCGTTCCAACCCCATGTTGTACCACTTATTACTATTTTTTGATATCCTACTTTCACCGAATTTCCTGATGCTCTTTCTTAACCTGCTCTCTTCTTAATGATACTCTGTTTCCTTCTTTCCTCCTTCGAATGCAAATTAATGTGTTTTATAAATAAGCGATTCATCTTATCTAAGTAAAAACTATTTTTATACATATATATTATAAATAAGATCATATATGAGGAAAAACAAGAAAATGGATGTGCTTAAAACCACGCGGCAGAAGTGAAAACTTCATCAAGGCGAGGTTAATAATACGAAATCCAACTTTTTTTTTTCAGTCTATATTACATTAGGGTCATCCTGCATCGACGAATTCAGTTGCTGAGATTTAGTGTGCTTCTTTTGACGATATTTCTTAGCGCGCGCATTAGACAATTCCCTTTTTCGTTTTAATTTGTCATCGATTTGATTTTCTTCATCCATCCTGTGTAACAGAAAAGAATTAAATGCTTATAAATTCGTATATAATGAGCAATTAAAGCAATGCTCTATTCTCAACGTTTCTGTGTTGCATTGGTATACAAATTATAGTAAATGCGTGTGGACGCTATTTAACATCCGGAATATACTGATCAGTTTCCGAGTCATCCATATCATTTTAATAAAAATGCTAAAACTTACCTGAGCGCGAAATATTATATTATATTATTATAGAGATAATGTCTCATAGTCACACAACAAATTTTTTGGTTAACCGTCCGCGAAGTTACCAATTAGCGAACGCAACACAGTCCGCGAAATATAATCGCGTGGGTGTACGGACAACTTTAAAGGGTTCCTCGACGGAGAGATTTTCCGATACGCTTCAGACATGAATTTATTTATTCATTTAAATTTCAATTTAAATGAAATTAAATACCTCTATATGATATACAGGGTATACCACGACGAGATTTCATTAGAACAATATAGAAAACTAATAAGAGTTGATTTTTGAAATTTCGCATATATTAGTTTCGCCTTAAGCTCTTTCGATTTAAAATAGTTTTGAATTTTTGCTTCTTCCGGTTACACCGGAAATGGATATCAACTTCCTTATTTTAAATGGAATACCCCATTTTTTATGATTGATTCGTATTTCCAACTTAATTTTAAGGATAGTTTGTCTAATAAGCTTTGTCTCTAAAGTTAGCCATTTTTGAAGTATTTCAATTTTTGTAAAAACATTGACAGCTGCAGACTATTACTCATAACAACATTCCCAATAATTGAATGCATGCACATATTTAAAATTTTAGGTAATCATTTTGGAAAGTATACTGCTTCAAATGCGGTATTACAAACTTTTCAAAATAATACAGGGTGATCAGAAAACCATGTTAAACATTTCATCCAGAAAATATCAATATCTTGTTATTTTTAAATAGCAACTTACATTTTTTTCAACTTCATTGCATTGCACGTTCAAAATTAGGGGCAGTATGTATTTACTTCCCTATAACTAAATGTGTTAGTTTCAGAGTTATTTTGGAAAATGTATCAATTCCTTTAAAGTTTTATTTTGTATAATCAGTTAGGCTATGGAAACTCATGTAAATAAATAAAAACAAAACAAGGCATCATTTAATAATGTCCTAAAACATTTAAATGAAAACTACACAATATCGAGAAAAAGTAGTCTTAATAATAGTTTCTAATAATCTTAAATAAAGTTTTCAAACACATCACCACCTCTTTCTAAACACTTTCTTACTCTTTTTAAAATATTCGTACGCGTGGCACGCTGAATCATGGTACCGTCTAGATTATTGAACGCGCCTCGCACTCTGGCCATCATATCTTCTTTGGTGGTAGGAGGTATACTGTATACTTTATCTTTAACATAGCCCCAAATAAAATAATGTAGGGGCGTTAAATCGCGTGATCGCGGTGGAAACCTATAAGGTCCCCTTTATTTCCGATCAACCAATCATAAAATATGTTGTCTAATACTTCTCCAACAGCTCTGGTACTATGTGTTGGTGCACCATCCATTTGAAACCATACACTACGAGCTTCTTCTGCGGGCAGTGTATTTAAATTTAAATTTATGACGTTTCTTAAGATGTCTATAAACCGCTCACTATTTAAATTTTCTTGATAAAAATGCAAAGCAAATATTTTGTCATGTTTAATAGCACAAAATACATTAAAACTCCAAGACTCTTGGAAACGTCGTTGCCTAACAACTCGAGGATTATCTTCGGACCAAAAATGACTATTGTGTCGATTAGATATTCCATTTCTGCAAAACTTTGCTTCATCTGTCCATATAAGATTTTTTGTGAAATCGTCGTCTTCTTGTGATTTCATTAAAAACCACTCAAAATACTGCGCTCTTGTTACAAAATCAGCTTCATTAATATGTTGAACAGGTTGAAATTTGTAAGCATGCCACTTGTTCTTTTTCAAAATTCGATGTTTGCTCATTCTGGATGCACCTACTTCAGCTTCTGCATCCATTAGAGAATTACTAGGATGTGCTGTAAAGTAAGCAAGTGCTGTTACTTCCACATTTTCACTATCAACAACAGGTTTTCCTTTGGTGGTTTTGGGCAAGAATGATCCGAAGGAAATGCAATTTTTTAAAAGATTACGTAAGATACTCTTTGTAGGTCTTGACCAATTTGGATATTTCTCTGCATAAACACGACATGTCCTCTCGATTACTCTATTACATTCGCCATATGTTATTAGATTTAAAAAATCTTCGTTATTAAATCCAGATAGCGACATTATTATTATTCAAGTATTCAGAAACGGAAGACAACTAAAACGCTAAATAGCACTAGTAAATACCTTACTGATGACAGGTAATATGATTGCAACTTGTTTTTATTTATTCACATGAACTTCCATGGCCTAATTGATTATACAAAATAAAACTTTATAGGAATTGATACATTTTCCAAAATAACTCTGAAACTAAGACGTTTAGGTATAGGGAAGTAAATACATACTGACCCTAATTTTGAACGTGCAATCCAATGAAGTTAAAAAAAATGTAGGTTGCTATTTAAAAATTACAAGATATTGATATTTTCTGGATGAAATGTTTAACATGGTTTTCTGATCACCCTGTATTATTTTGAAAAGTTTATAATACCGCATTCGAAGCAGTATACTTTCCAAAATGATTACCTAAAATTTTAAATATGTGCATGCATTCAATTATTGGGAATGTTGTTATGAGTAATAGTCTGCTGCTGTAAATTTTTTTACAAAAATTGAAATACTTCAAAAATGGCTAACTTTAGAGGCAAAGTTTATCAGACAAACTACCCTTAAAATTAAGTTGGAAATACGATTCAATCATAAAAAATGAGGTATTCCATTTAAAATAAGGAAGTTGATATCCATTTCCGGTGTAACCGGAAGAAGCAAAAATTCAAAACTATTTTAAATCGAAAGAGCTTAAGGCGAAACTAATATTTGCGAAATTTCAAAACTTAACTCTTATTAGTTTTCTATATTGTTCTAATGAAATCTCGTCGTGGTATACCCTGTATATCTCTCGTTCCCTTAGTCGACTCGAGCCGACTTTACCCGAACGAGCGTTACATAGCCGAGCGTGACGGCTCAGTCTTGTTCAGTGCCCACAATCATCGCACGCGCCCAAAGAAGTTTACACTTCAAAAAATTAGTTTCTTTTCAGCCTTTTTGTAACCTGTTTTTCATTTTAACTCCGTGTTTGTCTATTTGACAGGATAGAAAAAATTCATTCTTACGAGCAACATCTCGTCTAGGCAGACGACCTCGTAGATAACCACGCCTGCTTGTTTACCGAAGAAGCAACGACACGCTTTTAACGTCATTGGCTGTTCTTGTTGATTCTCTAGAAAATCTTCAAAGAGACCTCTTGTCAAGTTCTTGAAGGCTTGCCTATAATATATGAACGGGATACGTAGAATATTGTATTCATTGCACTTTTCTATCATTTGCATTATAGTATGGATTGTGTCCAGAGCAGATCATCCCCTTTAAAACCCCTGTTGGTGGTCGCCAATTTTTACTCTACCATAACATTCAGATATTCATGTATCAATGTAGTAAACTGAGAGCAGTAGTATTATCCTTTTGTAATTCGTACAAGCTGATATTACATATTAGTAAAACATGTAATGCGTAAAAATAAAATAACTTTATAAGCGGAACAGACTTAATATTACAACCATTCAACAATTTAGCCCAAAGCATCAATTTCCTATTAAATTACTCCACTTCCTTCTCAAAGGAAATACAGCAAGAAAAAGCGTATTAACAATCTCCACAGTTTTGCATTTTTATTAACTGCTTGTTGCACGACGAGCCTAACCTCCGAAAGTCATTAACGCAACATAATAATAGTAGGAATAATAACGCTCAACGACTGGATGGACAATCAACGCACGCTTTCAGCCGTTCGGAACGTATGTATGTGCATATCTAAGTTGATTGTAGTATTAATAAGAAAACCAATAAATAAAAAAAAAACACTGCCATTCCTATCTAGTACATGTATATACATCTGAAACGTATGTATGTCCGTGCAGGTAGGCTTACTTCACGGCCTTCTTGTTTCTAGTATCCTCCGGACATCTCAAGCATGCCTGCATTGTTCTTTCAGTTGTCTAACATTAGAAATTATTTGATTTCTGTACGTACACATCGCTACATTCAACATTGTAATTATCCTAACTGTAACGCACGAACAAAATAACCACAAATACACTAACGTTCATGAAAATTAGAACATTTAATAATAGTATATTCGAAATTTAATAAGACATGATTTTGCGCATGAGATTTTGGTTAAAATCGATCAGATCGCACAGTTTTTTTTGTAATTTATTTTTAGTTATAGTTTATAAATTTAGATACTGCTGGTTAAATGGCCACGAATGAAAAATAAATTTCAAATGCCTCCCTTTAAACAAAATATTCACAAAGGCGATTATGTCCATAGCACAAAGCCGCCAATATAGCGGATTAACACGATCCGCCCCAATATCAGTACTTAGCGTGTTTTCTAAAATATTTGAATCAGTGGTATATACGCGGGTGATCGAATTTGTTAGCAAATTTAAAATATTAATCGACGCGCAGCATGGTTTTGGTTGCGGAGATCTACGGAGACTGCATCGATACGTTTTATGCAGTGCCTATATCAGGGATGTACAAACTTATAGGGAACAGGGGCCACTCGGGAAAATTATAAGCCAAGGACGGGCCACTACAAAGAATACTTATTGACACAAATATTTTTATTTTTAAATAGTATAAATTACTATAAATGATAAAAATAAAAGAACATTCAAAAATGTTTGTTGTAATTATGTAAACGTTTATTTCATGTATTATTATTTTGATGCATGACATTGCATTGATCTAACAATTTTGTTTATGTTTGGCTCCACATTACTTGTCGCCCACACGTAAAATTGCTTCCAGATTTTCATTTGCCAGACGGTTTCAATTTTTTGTTTTGTTAAGTTTCATCACTGAAAACGTTTGCTCACAAATAAGCTTGCGCATTTAATGCATTTATTTGCAACTCTTTATAAGCGGTTTTGTCAACGCAACGGTAAAAGTTGAGTAAATTACCTTCATTAAACTTGTTAATTGCAGCTGTATTGATTCCGGTGCATTTTCGGGTGAAATGTTGAAAGGATTGCTGAAAATGTCCAATACAAGTGCAACTTTTTTGAAGTCTACAAAACGATCATGAAAAGCTTGTATCAAAATATCAATTTTTTCAACATAAGTGAAATTGACATCAGTTTTATTGAATTTCTCCATATTTTTTTGTAGTTCGGAAAATGGCTGAATTGATTTGTGTCCTGAAAAGACTCAATTTTCATTGAAAGGACGAAACATGAGAGTATAACTGCGAAATCAATTGATCTTTGCCTTGGAATCGTGTATTTAAGACATTCAAGTGATTTGTGATGTGTTCAAGAAACGCCAAGTCACACAGCCAATCAGGGTTGTCGAGTTCGGGGACGTCCTTTTGCTTTTCCGCCAGAAATATTTTGATTTCTTCAATCAAGTTAAGAAACCGCTCTAGTGTCAACCCAGGACTTTGCCACCTTACTTCAGTGTAAAACAGGAAACATCATATTCGCTTTCAATATCCTCGAGAAATTGTTTGAATTGTCGGTGATTGAGACCTCTTGATTTTATAAGTAGGTACTACAACTTTCATCACATTTTCAAATCCCAATAATGTTGAATAGAGGGACTCTCGATGTATAATACAATGAAACTCCATTAATTCCTTGGTATCTATGTTTTTAGTTTGTAAATACTCTTTTAACATAGTTATTATCCAAGATTTACTTCCAACCATTGAAGGTGCTCCGTCAGTCGTATATAATACCATATAATTTCGTTAAATCCAAATCCATTATAGAACATTTTTCCAGAAGAGCTTTGAGCATGTCACTCCCCTTGGTTTGACTTGTCAAAGAACTCATACCAATCAGTTCTTCACTCACTTCAAAATTTTGCGTTATACCTCGTAAATATATTAAGAGTTGAGCAGTGGAAGTTATATCTGTAGATTCGTCGAGTGTTATAGAAAAATACTCAAAACTTTTCGATTTCGTAGCTAATTGCTCTTCTATATTAGCTGCTAATGTGGCAATTCTTCTTTGAACAGTCTTTCGATTTAGTTGAATTTTCTCAAACTTCTTTGCATCTTTCGGGCACATTTTTTTTGCGGCGATATCTAAACACTGCTTAACAAACTCACCATCTTTAAAAGGCCGACAAGTATTCGCTATTATTCGAGAAACTTCATAGCTAACTTCAGTAGTAGTTGGTTCGACATATTTCTAGTCTCGTAACAATATGCTTGAAACGACGTGGAGCATATCTCTCCTACGTAGTAAACCTGATTTCATTTTGTCTCAACGCCAGATGAAGGTGGTCATGTCTGGGGTTACATCGAAACCACAATTAGCAGACTTGGGTGTGCCCCAGGGTTCTATCCTGAGGCCTCTGATTTTTTTACTATTTGCCAACGACTTGCCGTCTCATATAAAAAGTGGAATTTAACAATGTATGCTGACGATACGACCATTGCTGTGAGTGCCGACTCTCCAGATGAACTGAGAGATAATATAGTAAGGGTCGTAAATGAATTTTCAACGTGATGTAATAAAAACGATTACTTTTAAATCGAGAGAAAACGGTTAACTTTACACACCGTGAAACAAATATAGAAATTGAAAATATTCCGTTTACTAAAACAGTCGCATTTCTTGAAACACTTGTTGATAACACTATGAAATTTTGAGGACCAGGTGGATACCGTCTGCACGAAAATTAATAAACAATATTTTGCGGTGGCTCAGATCAAGCACAGTTTAAATTTGGCTTACTTGCTTAACGTGTACTACGCGTTAGTGTATTCGGTTATGTCTTGTAACATTTTCGTCTGGGGAAGAGCTCTGAGTTATGGGAGGGTGCTGATTTCTCAGAAACGAGTAATCCGTCTGATCTTTGGGTGTAACGCGAGAGAAACATGTAAGACTTTATTTATTGAAAATTCGATACTGACTTTTCCTTGTATTTATATATACGTATAAGGCTGCGGTTTATGTTAAGCGTAATATCAGCTTATATTTATTTCATAAGAATAATTTATTTGGATGATAACTAATAGCGATGCTTTTATAAGTTTGACATAAATGTATACCGACTTTCTTTAACAGTTGACTCAGGCAGTCAGCCGCATTCCAGCCTTTATTGAACGAATATTTGGGTGCATAGAATAGCGCCCGTAGTTCTTTAATTGACCGCTAATTGCTCCTATAGTGATTATCTCAAAAATTACAAAAGATAGGTATAGGACATTGTTAACAAAAATGAAAGAGAATAAAAAAGGAACAAAATGCCTCAATAAAATACTGGGTGCTCTATTAAAAAAAAAGAATAAGTTTTTGGTATGTGAAAATTTCAGGAAGTAGGCTTTGAAAAAAAGATTTTTGAGTTATTGTCGAGTGCAACTGTCCCAAATGATGCAGAATTTTCTTAGGTACAAACACCACCAATGTTAATGTTTTTACTTTTAAAAACAATGTGAAAATGATATTTTTCTGAACACGTGCTTTGATCAAATGTTTTAAAAAAAAATTAATAACTCAAAAACTATGGGCCCAATTTTGAAAAAGAAAAAACCGTTGAACAGACAATTTAAAGTAATACAAGAAAATCCAAAAATATATAGAGTGAGTTATTTAAAAAAATTAAGTTCTGTGCATTTTCGGTGAAACCGGAAGTGCGTCAGAGCTTAAAGTATTTTTACAATATGCGCCACAAGCAACCATGGATCTTCCACTAATTGTTTTTGCTTTTATTTAAAACACAAAAGAGCAATCAAAGAAGCGGCTACTAATGACTCAGCCTGTATTTGTGTATGAATATTTATACCTTTGTGTAAACCTAATGTTTTATACTTTTATTGACATGGCAGATATTTGCATGATGTAAATCAATTGCTATAATAAATATTATTATTATTATTATTATTATTATTACTATTATTATTTATCCCTCGTAAAAAGCACCGTCATTGTGCTGAAGTAATATCAGACTTTGTAACGATTTACGTAGTATAGCTCTCATTCTTATTTACTAAAGAATGTAGAACTAGGAACGGAAAAAATTGAAACAGGACAAACTAACGAAAAAAACCTTTAACATGCTAATAGCATTGTTCTGTTCTTCCTAAGTCGACATAAAGTGTAAAGGGAAGATTATTATTGTCTTTGCGAAAGCTAATAATTGGTGTATTATTCAAGAATTAAATTGCAGTATTGTGGATTAAGTCCAAAGGACATTACTAATATAAACGCTAGAGAATTATACATCCACTAATTTTCTACAGAATAACATTTTCAAGATGGTTTTAATCATTTCTCAATGTCCACGTTTTGAAGTCCCCTGATACCTAAAAAGTGGTTTTTAAAAAATGCCTCTCTCTGTGTGTGTCAGTGTGTGTGTGTGTGTATGTGTGTGACCACGATAGCGGTCAAACCGCTATAGGTATCAATTCCAAATTTTGTATTTACGAATATAATATCCTTCTTGAGATCTGATTAGATTTTCAGTAAAATTGACAGACCGAAAGTGGTAGTTTACTTCAGTGAAAAAATCGAATTTTGACAATATATTGTCAACTACTAAGTTTAAACAAATTTATAATTAATTCATATAGTATACTTAAATTTGAGAACAATTTTATTAAAAAAGTTTTTCGATATTCCTACCGGAAATAGGTCTTTTACTCTTATCGAAAATCTGTCTTTTGCAAATATTTCGCAAGTCATGCTTTTTAGACAGGTACGCTACGAGTATAAAAGTATTTAAAACTTTATTTGCGATACCTTTTGTATAAAAAAAGAATTCAAAATTTAAACCGGAAGTAACACTTTTACTCGTATCGAATAGCGATTTTTTGCAAATATGTCGTAAATTATGCATTCTATATATATTTATCAAGAGTTCAAAAGTATTTAGAGCTAGATTTGGAATATTTTTTGTATAAATTAAATTTCAAAATTCGGACCGGAGGTAACACTTTTACTCTTAGGGAGTAGCACTTGCAAAGTAGGCCTTCTATAGAGATTTATTAAGAGAAAAGAATTACTTGGAATAGGGTTTTGAAAAATTATTGTAAAAAAAACTTCTTAAAATTCTATAATTTGAAACGCTCATACGTATAAGAAAGTCGTGTGGTGGCCACACCTCATTATTTCTTATATTTTAACTGTTCCGTACGATCCACCATGAACGGAAGTGTATAAGTAGGTGTTCGTAACTAATAAGTAAGCATACGTTTCATATAACGTATTGGAATAAATTGCAGCGCTGTGTTATAATTATTGTTATTATATACTACTATGCTTTTGACCTTAACACACTATATACATATATAAACATACGCGAATAGTGTTTACATATAAGGAAATCAATTTTTATTGGTCTTCGCATCGGTTTTACTGCAGAATATGTGTGTGTTTGTCATGACCGATGGTAAAATAGGCGAATTTGCCTTTCGGACAGTCACGACGCTTTATTGTTTCATGTATTAGTATTTTGTTACTGCAGGGGCAGTATTTTCTTACTGCAACACAAAAATACCGTTTAATGGTTTAAGACGTAAGACAATAACAAATTGACTATTAATTTTAATTTTTTTTCCTCGCCTGGAGGATTATCGACTGTGTAGTGATAATTTTTTACTATTACGCGCCTGTGTAGATACCGTGTCGTGCAAATAATACTACCAGTGTTTAGGAATGTCTTCGCATCTTATCTCCTACTTTGCCATCCCACCAACGCGGCGCGGTAGGAATACGGGATAAAAAAATGAGAACTGTTGGACGCATGACAGATTGTTATACAATATGCAGCAATTAACTTTAAAAAATTAAAAATTATTGGTCCATTCTATCGAATGCTTGTTAAAACAAAGGTCTAATCAAAGAAGTAATTAAATAATTATAATAGTGAGTGTAATAATGGCCCCATAAGCACTTCCTGTTCATATTCTCATCGATATGAACAGGAAGTGTCATGCACATGCAGTGATCCTTGGTGCAAACGTCAAACTATACATTACTATTAAAATGGCGTCAAATTTGAGACATTGCAAAATTTGAAATGTCAAGTAATATTAATTTTGATATTATAACCCTAAATAGACTTGTGGTTTTAGCACTACCGACAATAATTCTCATATGTAACTTTTAATTTGATAACAATTTTGCTTAAGTACTATTGAAAAGCCGTATATAATGATTATTTTATATTTGTATGAACTTGTCTTCTGTTAATAATTAAATATAAGTTCAATAAAGGTAAAATTGTAAGAGAGAATTGAACTTTTGAAGTTCATATAAACATTCAGAAATGTATTAAATAAATATGTTCTAGTTACTTTTACTACAGACAATAAAAGATATTATTTACAATCAAAGACAATTGTAGAGCAGTATCTTTACTAATAGTGAGTGCTATAGGTATCGCTTTTCCTTTAAATGCATTTAAAATTAAAGTAATTTTAAATGCAACAGCAAGAAGATCAGAAAAGTGTTACAGCAATTACATATAAAAACATATTTTGGCAGATTCTTACTGTTCACTATGATTATTACCATTATTAGTGACGTACTAGAAACAACTTGTTTGACACAATTCTCTCAAGTATTATCATTGATTATAACATACTATTTGCACGTTATCCAATTTTTTGTTAAGCTAAACACAGTCATAATTATTATTTATTTAAGCTTTAAACTGGTATAGCTAACTACTGTTGTCATTAATGCAAACTATTACTGGATTAATATCTGCTTTATCAATTCCTATTTCCCAATCCCACCACGTCTTTATTTTTTGTTCAGTATTAGTGAGTGTTTCACGCGTAATAGTATTCAAAACGCTATACTAAGTACTTGTCATCCGCCTGCCATACGCTACGCTTGTCAAGTGTCATACGCTTCGTGAAAATAAAATTATGACAACAATGCTAGCCGAGTAAACAGAATAGTCATGTATTAAATAAAATATAGATATAGAAAAGTAATAATTTATTTGTAATTTTCAATTTGTAACTGGCTTTCATGTAATAGTATTTTACTAGCAGAAGCTATTTATCCTGAAATAATAATTAGTTAGTTGAATTTTATTGTTCCGCTAGGTTGGAATTTGTAGTGGTATTGAATCGTCGCGTCGTCTTTAGTTTGTATTTTTGTCGTGTCGGTTGCCAAAACGACTTGAATATATACGGAAGCACATCTGCAACGCAAAAATATTGTTTTTTCTGTTACGGGAAAAAAGTCTGACATTATATCTTTCTTAACAGGTAACAAAATGTCACTTTTTATGAAATTACTTTTTTCTCCGATATGTACACGTAAGTAAGAACACGGACATTTAATTTTAATATATATTTTATTATACAAAAAGTTACATTTACTTATGTAGCCAATAACACTGTCTCCGAGAAAGAACTGCATTTCATTTTCACCTTCCATTCAAAATAACTAATAATCAACTTAAGTTCGCAAATTTTTAAAACCAAACACAAAATTAAATTGACAGATATTTGAATATGTACTTTACAGGTTTCCAAGTACAACAGCCTACCAATTTAAAACTTCAAATTTCACATCGATTGATTTTCTGACTTTAATGTATAGTAATAACATGTTTTTTTTTCAATATTAAATCGTCGTTTTTCCCATCACAGAAAAAAAAATAGTGTATTATACACGGGGTAAAAACATTAGATTTTATCTCTCGGTATTTTGTCTCCCTCCGCTTCGCGTTGGGACACAAACATAACCTCGAGCTAAAATCTAATACTTTTTTCCCTTATATATTAAATAACTATTAATGAATTACGACATAAAACAATAACAACTTGACTATTAATTTTCCTTTTTTCCTGCTGGAAACACGTGTTAAAAAGGCGAAAGTTTGTTTAGTTGCTGGACGCATGTCAGAAGGTTATAGAATTTGCAGCATTGAATATAATAAAAATGGCTTTTACCATTCTACGAAAATAACAGTTTGTATAGAATTAATTTAATTTATGGCAACAATTATTTACTATGTTGTAGTAGATATTTCAAGTTTTTGCACTAATACATAATAATTAAACTATAATTACCAGACTTACCTGAACATAAACGAATTTTTATAGTCTGTGGCACTAACGAAACATCAATTAAAGGTTCTTGTAAATATTATTTGTTCCTAATATAATTTGTAAACCTATAGATAATAAAGTGATGCCGAAACTTAATGTTTCGGAACATCTATAACACAGTTAAAACAATATTTCATATTACTTTTGGAATAGATAGACTACTGATTAGCTGTATATTCACGCACCATATCAGATGGAAAATTTACGTTACAAATTGGCGACCTTGCACACAAAAGATCTTTTGAGCAAGTCTTTGCTTTTTGGAACCCGAATCTTCAATGCACTTCTTGGCAACTAATGTCAAGTTCTGGTCTACAAGCTGTTTTATGTACATCATACCTTCCCCTACGTTTGCTAGTAATGTAGCTTATGATCGGAAAAATAGATGTCCTCTGTATATTTTTGAAATAAACAAAATTCCGCTTGCTAAAAATACCGCAAGAGAAGACCTTGCCGGAAAATACAGTAGAAAATGTTCAACAAAAAATTGATGGTCTAACTTTACGTCTGCAAATAGATGAGACAACGGTAATACAAAATTAATATGATTTTTTCGATGTATTAGTGGATATTCAATTAAGAATTAATTTTTATTTTGTCAAGAAAAGGACGACAGGAGAGTAATTGTGCAGAAAACCCCTTGTGTAAGCGGAAATCTTATCAAATTCACTTATGTCACCATGATGTTGTTTATAATTCAATTTTTTTAAAAGGTAATTATATTTTCTTCAAAATATCACATCAGTTATAATATAGTATAAGTAGTCAACGGATAGAAAAAATCTTGTGCTATAGCAATTGGCTGGGATACGAAACAGATGGAAATAACCAAACATTCAATTAATGCGTCTGCGATTGGTGAACTTGTTAAGATGAAAGATCAAGAAAAACAGTTGTTGAAAATTACCGATCACAATAGTGGAATTATATAAAACCTTATTTAAATAATGATCAGGAACATCATAGCAGAATAATCAAAGTGTGCATGAAAATACTTTCTCAGTAACCAAAGCGATACGTCTTTCTAATCCTAGCATAATTCTGAAAATTGCTGTTTTAATAATAATTTTGTTCGAAAAGCAAAAATGTTTTACACCAAATATTCTGCGAGCGCGCAGTGGTTCAGAGGCAGCAATAAGTCGATTTTGATAAGTAATGAATTTTAGTGTGTATTTGTAGTAAATAAAGCTTTATCGAAAGATAGTATTTCATATGCAAACAATTACAATACGCTTTAGAGAATCTTGCATTTTATTACTACTTTGTGGTTACTACCTTCAATCATGCACACAAAAATTGGCATAAGCTTTTAATATCCATGGCAAGTAGTAGTTTTTTTGGCCCTGTAATAAAATTGCGAGCAGAACTTTGGAGATTTGTTTAAAAGGAAATATGTACCGGAGGAAAATAGAAGCATCATATGAAATTGCAAATATTTCATTAATTTTATATTTATGACTCTTTTATTATAAATTGATATTTATATCGCAAATTGCAAGTTAAACATTTAGGCACGACACTGGTGGTAGAACAAATAAAGGAAGACTGTTCCAAGTTGCGAAGTTTACATGATAATTTCTAAATCGCAGTGTGTAAGTCTACTGCAGACACCCATTAACTGCTTTTGGTTAAGGAAAGTATGGTTGTAGATGAAGAAATTCCCTCTTACGACTTCTGAACAGTGGTGAAAAAACATTTGGATTTGCAAAAAGCAATGAACACATATTTTACATTTATAAAGTCAGCAACATATACTTGAATTCGAAATGGTTATGGCACATCAAACTAGAATATTTTTCATGAAGACGATGAAGAACGGATTTTCCTTGCATCTGAATATTTTAAAATCAAACATTCGGAATTTCATTTGAATACTTTTAGTTTTTCAGTCAGAGATGAATATATAAAGTTATCTAAAAGACCAATAAGTATTTTTCCCCAACGTTTGCGTTGTTTATATATAAATTAAATATAAATACGAAATGGAATGACTAGCAAGGGAATTGAAGATGAGCTGCTAGTTGATTTATCTGAAATAAGACTTGATATAGCAGAAATAACAAAACATCATCTATCACTTATTTCACGTTGACTGTGTGACTGTAATCTTTTAAATAAAAATTCATTTGGTCTCTATTAAATATTTGAATAATACATGCATATTTTCTTTTTCTAATTATTTATTTAGTTATTATAATATTTTAGATTTGTTATATTTTTTGCAAACACGTAATTTCAGTATAAACTGAAAAAACATTTTTTTTTAATTGTTTGTTCTATGTATTTATTTTTTCAGCTATGACTACTTACATAAATAATACACGCAAATAAATATATTAACATAACATAACATTAATACCTCAAAAGTTATCGCCAATGTTCAACACTTCTTTCTCATCCTGTATATCATACCATTCAAATGAAAAAAAGGTATCGAAATACGCACCATAGAAGTGTAATTAAAGTCGTCTGTTAGAAGCGAAGGTATCCTATAAATACCGCTTAGCATAAACAATTTTTTATCTGTAAGTCTTAATTTTTCAACACGTCTATGTCTTCGTATCGATACGTTTTTTTTTGCTTCCTTCGTGTTATTTTATGTGATTTCTGCTGTTTTTACTACTTTTCAAGTAATAATTACAAATAGGCGCAGCCGTGGCGGAAGCCGACCTTTCTTCTGCAGAACGTCACATCCTCTATTGCCTCGGGCCTTCATTTATTTTGTTGAGATCGAAGAACATTCCTTTGCCAGGATCGTATTAAAAAAATCTTTATTGTTAATTAATACTACAGTTAATCAAATCTCTTAATGTAATATAAAATAATTATTAATAAAAATTTAATATTCAAAACTCTATTTCTGATATCCATAAAGAGGAGGAGATTTTTATGGTTATGAAGGAAAATATTTATTTGTGAGTTCTTTCAAAAGGCTATGCCTTTCAAAACGAAAAATTCTTTTGGTAATTCCTCTACCCCAGTTTCAGGTATTTATCCGGATACCAGTGGCGTAGGCTCAAGTGCTTTTATTTATTTTAGAAAGAAGATATTAGTAACTCGGAATAAATCTGCAAACCCCACTCATCAATTACTTGATGAACTTAATGAGCTTCATAAATTTTGTAACTTTACCCTATTTCCGGTAGGAATATCGAAAAACTTTTTAATAAAATTGTTCTCAAATTTAAGTATATATGAATTAATTATAAATTTGTTTAAACATGTAGTTGACAATATATTGTCAAAATTCGATTTTTTCACTGAAGTAAACTACTTCTTCCGGTCTGTCGATTATACTGAAAGTCTAATTAGATCTCAAGAAGGATATTATATTCCTAAATACACAATTTGGAATTGATACCTATAGCGGTTTGACCGCTATCGTGGTCACACACACACAGAGAGAGAGAGAGACATTTTTTAAAAACCACTTTTTAGGTATCAGGGGACTTCAAAATGTGGACATTGAGAAATGATTAAAAATGGTAATTAAAACCATCTTGAAAATGTTATTCTGTGGAAAATTAGTGGATGTATAATTCTCTAGTGATTTTAAACTACTGTTGAAGTGTGTATTTCACTTGTAGAGTAGTTATTATACCACCGCTGTTTGAGAAAGCTACAGTGTTAGCGAAACGCGTTACAGCATTTACATTTTTGTAAAGAAATATAGTGAAGATATAAACAAATCTGTTGTTTTATTTTACGTTGATTTCAATGGATCTTCACCAAGTAAAAGCCACATCTATCCAATATTCTTTATATTTAAATCTGATTTTCATTACAAAGTTATTCAAAATCAGGTTAGTGAAATATAACCTCAAAACAATACTGATCAAGAAAATGTACTTATTTTCAATATTGATAAAAATAATAAAATTAAACTGACTGCAATAAGTAAATGAACACTCTATAAACGAAAATATATTTTAGTGAAATTTACAGGAAATACGTATTTTATTCACATTAAAAAACGATGAAAATTTGAACAATATACAATTGTAACAATTAATAATAAAACTAATAATGCGTAGACCATCCTTTACTTTTTACACATTTATCTACTCGATTAGGCATACTCGAAATAAGCACATCTATGGTAGCCTGTGGTATACTGTCCCAAACTTCTAAAATCCGATGTCGGCGAATTTCTATACTGTTTGGAGGTGGCTGTAAATTATTCTTCCTTCGTCCTACCATAGTAGCAGAATAATCTTTTGAATATGGTTGCGGGCTCTTTTTACTATATGACAGATTTTAACTGTCCGATGGTTTCCTTATAGACTTGTGCTGTTACTGTAGAACTTTCTTCCATACATTCAAGCAGAAAATTCGCTCATTATCGCAAAATATCTCTGCCTTCTTCGTGCATTTTCTTCTACTTCTACTTCGATATCCCAATATTTTCGGCAATTATTGAAACTCTTATTCACCCATCTGCTAAGTTCAAAACCACAACACTTTTGATGTTTTCATTTATTCTTGCTTTACGTATCTTCGGGTTATCTTCAATCGATTTCTTACACCATTCAAATTGCTTGAGCTAACGTTTTATCGTAAAATGTGATGACCATCTTTCCCATACACATTAATCATTCTTTGGTAAAAATATTCTTGGATCAATTTCTCTCTTTCGTCAAGAATTTCATTACTCCTCTATGTTCCAGTTGGATTTTACACATTTGATATTAGTTAACGCTACACAAAAGCAACAAAACTCTTTGGACGTAAACAAAATTTGATCAATAAACATCAAATGGCACAGCAACTTGACAAAAAAAAATTTCGATTGTCACTTGTTTTCATTATGGCTAGACAGAAATTTCCTCTCGCACTGTCTTTTAAATTAGGCAAATTATCTATTTTAGATTTGTTTCCGCACATTCAATAAATAGTCTATTTTCAACTAATATTGCACGTCATAATTTGTCCAAAACTGGTTCTAAGCAATTTAACTGCACAATTACTAGTTTAGGTTTGCAAAGACTACAAAACTTTATTGTGATGCAAATGTATAAAAAAAATTGAAATTCTTAATTGCCCTATAAAAAAATTATGTTGAAAGTATAACTTATATATTGCAATACAAAATGTAACAAAAGTAATTCTTAGAATGTAAGTTTCCCTCATGAATATGCTTTTATGTGGCAATTCTAAAATATAAACCCTTGCGAGGATCTACTTGTTTGACTTGATGCAACCCTAATTGAAATTTATTTAATCTAAAAAATTACGCTTCAGAAATTTGAAATTCAACTACACTTCGCTGCAAAATTAAGGCATAATAATTTTTTTTAAAAAAAACCTTCGTTTGGCAAAATTAATGAAGGCATTTTATTTGCCAATTATTCTTTTGGTTTTTTTGTACAAATCTACTTTTTAAAGTGTTAATTTTTTCTAAAAAACATGAATTTATTGAAATTATTATGTTGGTGTGAATTTTAATTATTTTATCTATTAAAAAACATAATTTAAACGTCATTAAATATACACGTCAATCGCGCCATGAACGGTAACAGGCAACATCGTCATTTATCGGAAGTTGAAGTTATAAAATTGGTAACCCTAATCGAAGAAGTGTACCCTCAACAAGAAGTTGGCCGAAGACTGGGTGTTACATAATCTGTCATTAGTAGAGCCTGGCGACGATACCAAGAGATTGATAGCTACCGCAGACGGCCAGGCCAAGGTAGAAAACGCAAGATAACGATCGCAGAAGACCGATTATTGAGGATTAACGCTAAACGAAGACGATTTTGTACTGCTAAAGCATTAAGAAATGACGTCCAGAATGCAACTGGTGTCGCAGTAAGCGCAGATACTATTCGGAGAAGGTTGGCTGATACTAGTCTAAAACTGTACCGACCTGCTTCTGGCCCAGTGTTAACGGCTGCCCACCGAAGAGCTCACTCCCATTGGGAAATTGAAAACTGGAGACACGTTTTGATTACGGATGAGTCCATGTTCTGCCTTTCAACTAATGACCGTCGTGATAGAGTGTGGAGAAGACAAGAAGAACGATTTGCACAGTGTGCCGCACGGAAAGAGGAAACGTTTGGTGGCGGATCAGTTATGGTGTGGGGTGGCATAACTTTTATGTCATAATTAGGGGAACAATGAATGCCATAAGATATCGGGATGAAGTGATAGTTGCAATTGTTGAATCATTTGGTGCTCTACATGAGCCAGAATTTGTATTCATGCATGATAATGCTCGACCACACATTGACAACATCGTAAGATAAGAGCTGGTTGCCGCCAATATCAATGTTTTAGAGTGGCTAGCGCGAAGCCCAGATCTTAACCCCCCATTGAACATCTCTGGGACAATTTCGGGAGACAGATTAAAGTTCTGGAATATTCTCCTAGGACATTGCAAGAACTGTCAATAAAATTGCAAGAAATTTGGGCAGCGATTCCTCAAGAAGAGATTGCTACACTAATTCGAAGTATGCCAGAAAGAATGAGGGCTTGCATAAGAGCGAGAGGTGGTCACACCCGTTACTAACTTTTATTGTTGATTTTTAATGTTTATTCATTTACTCGTCAATGTGATGGTTCCTTGTTTATTGTATATTGTCGAAATTAGTTTACGAATTATTGAAATAAATAATCACAAAGTTGATTAAACCTTATTTTCTTTATATATCAAGCAATAAAATTCCATGTTTACAATTAACTATTTATCAAAATGTATTACATTTCATCTACTATCCTTTAATTTTGCGGCGAAGCGTATTTCTACAGATTGTTCACTCCTCTTAATTTCATTTTATAGTTTATCAGTCTTTCGAGTCTCATTATCAACTTGCTGTATGTTGTCATTGTTGATGTTCAGTCTCTTGAAGTAATAGTCTCCTGATGCACAGTTTCCTGGTCCAAACACTCTTCGTACGTAACATCAGTTCCACATTGAATGCATTTATCACCCTTCAAATTTATCTTCGGTACTTAAATACCCAACCTCTTCTTGTGAGAGATCACTGTCCTTAAGGCCAATTTTGTGGAGTACACCAAACATTACCTCATAAGGCGATTGCTTAATACCACTGTGGTAGCTTCTGTTTTTCTTTGCTTGCACAAACCTAAGCCCATTTGCCCATTTTTTAGAATTTTCATTGAACATTCAGCATCTCTCACACGTTGTTTATACCTCTTCACCAAACCCTGACTTCGAGAATGACGTGGTTTGCCGAGTACATTTTCTAATCCTGGCCATTTAATTTTTAAATTATTAAGCATAAAATTCGAACGTTCTTTCCCATTATCAGATTGTAGAATAAATGGGGTGCCGAAAAACAAAAAATGCCAATGAGATTATTACCAGTCTCAGCGGCGATTTTGATTTTAAGAGGACGCAAGACACAATATTTAGTGATTCTGATAATTCAGTGTGAGTTTGTATTCTCTATCAACCTCCGGCTGCATATCAATAAGACCCAATTGACATCTTGAATTCATATGATTAAAAATGATTGGCTTGACCATCAACCCTTTTCTAGTTGATTATTTTCTTCAAATAACAAGTTCCACACAATTTTAAGTACAGTTGTATTACATCTCATAACTTTAAGGCGTCTGTCCGCTGTAGACAAATGAGCTGCATGAAAAATGTCAAATAATTCATCAGATGCAACATTGTACTTTATAACATTATCTTCAGAACTAGCATTTATTCGAGCAGTTAAATTTTGATTATTTCCGATGGCGATAAAATCGTATCTTGTCAAACGTCTGTATTGTTTTGTTGTTAACGGTTTCTTATGACTTTTAATGTCGCTAATCTCACCTCATTCAAAGCTTGTTGATACTTTGACAGAGTTTGACATTAGAATTTGTCTATACTTCATTTATCATTAGTAGCACATATCAGATTATTAAGCTGTTGATTAAACAGTTCTTGAAGAACGTTATTGCACTAGTAAAATACAAATAAATATACAGTATACATTCAACATAACCTTACTTTAATGCTTTGAAGTTTCGAAAAGCAGAACGTGCTTGGTAACGGGTAATGAAACAGGCAAAAAAAAAACGGAACTACACATTATTTGCATTCTCAACTCATCACTAACCTATTTACCAATACATCTGATCAACGCACACAGAGTCACACACGTCCATAGGATGCTCTGGCAATCTTTACTCTTGAAGTCTCTTGCTTTTTGCACTTCACATAACTCGATACGGACCTGTGAATTTGTCCCTTTCCCACACATATGAACGCGAGCGCTTCAAGAAGAGTTCGGTCCGAGCCATCGGAAGCGACCAGTTAGATGCAGAGGCCACTCCGCGGTAATTTCATGTAATTTATTTACCTTATGCCAACATCGACGTAGAAAAGGCATCATTATTTATGAACGGGCATTTTTATTGAAGGCTTACCGACAGATGCTCCTTCTTCATATGTGTAGATATACGTATATATATACGTACATTCAATACATATGTGTGAGCGGCATATACATAAGAACACTTAGGTTGTTAACAAAATATCTTAGTTATTGCCTGCTCCGATTATTTTAATAGAACCGAGTCTTTCTTTTTGTATTTAATTACAAATATCAGGTTGTAGATGGTGCAAGTCACAGAAGAAAGTATTAATAACTGCTGTTTCTAATAAAGAAAAAAAATTATTGACATTGTTATAATTTTAAGATTCTCTTATGTAAAAGGATTTAAGCGATTGCTTTTAGGTATATATATATAACTACGGCTTTGATAGTTCAAGGTTAATGAACGTGATAATGTTCTGCAAAATACATTTATTTAGAGAGTCATAATTATTATTATTAAGTAAGAACTTAATTGATGGCAGAGTACATAAAATAAATGCTCATAACATTGCATAATGTGCGCCGGTAGCAACATTTGACAAACAAAGCGGCGAATAAATGTACATACATACAACGAGACCACCATATAAACTCAGTCGCTGAAAAGAACAATACGTCTTTGCTATACCAACATCAAGCAGCCACGAAACATAACATCGATTTAGACAAAACACATATGTTCACACAAAACACAAGTTTACCATACGTTTGGAAAACAACTCTGACAGAATGACGTATTGAGTGCAATTGCTAACAACATCAACGGCCCCAATAGGCGCGCGATATAGCTAGAAGCACCGAATCTACCAACCAATGAGGGCTAAGTAGAGTAAGCTGTACTACAAATACCAGTGGAAAGACGAATTTCACGCACCCAGACGAAGGTCGAAGGTTTTACCGAAACGTTGCAGCAGTACTTTTCGCAAAACAAGCGGTCCAACACTGAAGTAGAAAAACAAACTGCAAATGTAGTAAAACCAATTTCTTCTAATATTTTTAGTATTTTCAAGAAACGCAGAGAATTTAAGTGTAAACCTCTTGTAGGAAAACTGAATAAATAAAATACGTAAACTTAGTTTCAATGATGAAGCCAAAGTTTGGCGAAACAATATTGTAGTGATATTATTAAATAATTTTTGAAACTAAGTTTACGTATTTTATTTATTCAGTTAAATATGGAGTTTCAACATGTATCAGCCTCATCAATTAACTATCTTGTAGGAAAGTTTTAAAGTTATAAATAAGCTATACTTTTACATAAGTTCAATATTACGTTTTAATTTAGAGGATTAATACACATTCATTAGAAATTTCGAAAGTTTAATTAGAAATATTAGGTTTTCATTAAGAAATAAACAATGCGAGTACATAATTGTTTAATATGCCTTTTAACATTTGTATAGTACTACAAATGTCCCACCTTATTCCATGGTTACAACGTACTGACAATGACCAACGAGTCTGAAACGCGTGTTGCTCTACAGCGGACTGTACCCAATATTACCTTTTTTCTTGTGTTTATGTACAGCATGTGTCAATTTTCATTAGCCATAGGCGATTAATCCATACAGTATGTGGCAACATAGTACCCCTTCTTTCCTTTCCAATGCCAGCACGACCGATGCATGCTCGTAAGTAAATACAAGTTAACGTGGTTAGCAGTAACGCTTCGACCACCGGCTTGGGTGTTTGTAATGCGTTCAGAAATAATATTTACGCGTTGCAAGGATTTGTTTTTCTTTTTCCTTTCAGTAAATGCAGAGAATTATTAAGCTGCATTCACGCTGCATGACACAAACAAAAGCGTAATTCTAATGAAATTAAAAATAAAGTAAATAAAAAAGGATTCTGAAAATAATAATAAATTACTAGATCAGGAGATCGCGGCGGCCATTTGATGTTTCCCGTTCCAGGCTTTTATTGCAGACTAGATCGCAACGTGTTCGCAGCTAGACGTTGATGCATTGAATGTAAAATCTGGTCGGGAGAAGTGGGAAGATCGAAGAAAGTCGTTGTGATGTCGATTGTTGCCGGGATTGGTGACGGACGGTGTGGGGTGGCACGTTGCCACATATTACTTGTATATGTATAAATCGCACGTAAACATTGAATCCCTATACCTAATGAAAATTGACACATACGGTATAATGGCCGCCGTAAGTAAATGAACACTCAGTAAACGTAGATATATTTCAATAAAATTGACTGGAAATACGTATTTTATTTATATTAAGAAACAATGAAAATTTCAACAATATACAACAGAAGAATCAAGTTACCATAGACATAATAATAAACAATAGCTAGTGTTTTTACTTTCTTATACGTAGTATAAGGAAGTATTGTGATGATGAAAATTTTCGACCTCGAGATTTTTGCAGATGTCTACGTTTTGAAGTCCCCTGATACCGAAAAAGTGGTTTTTAAAAAATGTCTGTGTGTCTCTCTCTCTCTCTGTGTGTGTGTGTGTGTCTGTGTGTGTGTGTGTGTGTGTGTGACCACGATAGCGGCCAAACCGCTGTAGGTATCAATTCCAAATTTTGTATTTACGTGTATAATCTCCCTCTTGAGATCTGATTAGTTTTTCAGTAAAATCGGTAGACCGGAAGTAGCAGTTTACTTCAGCGAAAAAATCGAATTTTGCCAATATTTCATCAACTACTAAATTTAAACAAATTTATAAAGAATTCATATATACTTAAAATTAAAATTGAGAATAATTTTATTTAAAAAGTTTTTCGAAATTCCTACCGGAAGTAGGTCTTTTACTCTTATCGAAAATCAGTTTTTTGCGAATATTTCGCAAATCATGCTTTTTAGACAAGTACGTTACCGGTATAAAAGTATTTAAAACATAATTTTCAATATCTTTTGTATAAAAAAAATTTCAAAATTCAGACCGGAAGTGCCACTTTTACTCTTATCGAATCGCGATTTTTTGCAAATATGGCGTAAGTTATGCATTCTATGTATATTTATCAAGAGTACAAGAGTATTTAAAACTGGATTTGCAATATTTTTTGTATATATGAAATTTCAAAATTCGGACCGGAAGTAGCACTTTTACTCTTAGCGAGGAGCACTTTTTTGATAATATCTTGCAAAGTATGCATTCTATAGAGATTTATTAAGAGAATAGAAGTACTTAGAATAGGATTTTGAATAATTTTTGTAAAAAAAAATCTTAAAATTCTATAATTTGAAACGCTTATACGTATAAGAAAGTCGTGTGGTGGCCACACCTAATTTTTTTTTTTGACATTTGTGTAAGAGCTGGTAAATCTCATTTTTCAACGAGATAATGCTCGGCCACATACCGTCATAGGGTCACTATGGAGTTTATGATTAATGCTAATATTGATCTGCTTCCATGGCCGTCGAAGTCACCAGACTTGTCCCCTATATAATACGTATAGGATATGGTAGGACGAAGGAAGAATAATTTACAGCCACCTCCAAACAGTATAGAAATTCGCCGACAACGGATTTTAGAAGTTTGGGACAGCATACTACAGGCTACCATAGATGTGCTTATTTCGAGTATGCTTAATCGAGTAGATAAATGTGTAAAAACTAAAGGATGACCTACGCATTATTAGTTTTATTATTAATTGTTACAATTGTATGTTGTTGAAATTTTCATCGTTTTTTAATGTGAATAAAATACGTATTTCCTGTAAATTTCACTAAAATATATTTACGTTTACAGGATGTTCATTTACTTATAGCAGCCAGTATATCAACGGTTATATTTTTTAGCTAGCTACAAAAACTAAATAAAATTATTTAAGTAACACGTTACTTATTGCAGTCAGTTTAATTTTAATATCTTTATCAATATTGAAAATAAGTAAATTTTCTTGATCAATATTGTTTTGAGGTTATATTTCACTAACCTGATTTTGAATAACTGTAATGAAAATCAGATTTAAATATAAAGAATAATCATTAAAAGGTTCTTTTAGTCAGAATGATATTCAATTAAACAATACTGATCCAAATCCATTCTCCGTCTCTGCATGGTTGGCTTAGAATTGATAATAGATCTGGAAAACGGGATATCAGGAACAAGAATCGGCGTCTGATATGGTTTATTTTCTTAATTGAGTTAGGTACTCTTCTAATGTATACTTTATTTCAAATCTCATTCTACGTTGTCAATCAAATGCGTCTTTAATTAGTATTTAAGCATCACGGAACGTCTTGCGTCGAAAGGCTTTTCACTGCTCGAGTCGTGATGACAAGACGCCATCCCTATTATCTATCAATATTCTCATGTGATCTCAGGAACAGAATCAATATTTTTGGGAATGGGCGGAAATTGGTCTTCCATCGCAGTGCTCGTCTTTGGCATTTGATCTTTCGCTCGGGAATCCGGTAATCCAGTTTCTAGTAAGGGCGTATGAAGAACACTCATCACTTAAGGTTTCCATTTATCAGGAAAAATAATAAATTGTGGGCTATTTTTATTCGCATATATAACAATGTATTTCTCAATTTTAAATTCGCAATTTACTCGAATAAATGAAAATTTAGAGGATGGGAATAGGTAGTGGACACGTACGGTTGATGACTCATCGCCCATGGGCGCACTAATGAAATGTTGTATTTTTAAAGAGGTTTTAATTTTATTTATATAATTGGATAACAAGTGGCTGGTGATCTATAAAATACAAAGTACCTTATTATTTGTTCATTTTGTAGTTCAAGTCAAGTAAAGGAGTATTAATATTTACTAGCAATACTTTCTCAAAGTTCTCTTCTATAAGATTTAAGAGAATTCAAAGAGAACAAGTCTTACATGTTCTCTTTGAATTAAGTACATCCTGGTAGATAGAAAACGTCGAAGGTCACATCCGAAGTCACTTGGAATACTTTTGAAATTATTAATAGCACACGTCTAATGTGGTTAATCCACCTTTTAATTTGAGATTTCGATTTTCAAAATATGTGATTAGTTTAGGCAAATTTCCAAAGTGATTTGTGTTAGTTCCTTGCACTCAGAAATACTTCGAGCATTGTCATTTAAACATGTAACGAAATTTTGTAAACTACCGAAATTCTCTGCATAAAAACTATTTCTGTGTATGTTTTAGCAAAGCTAAGTGACGAACGTGCGATATTTTGGCATTCTGTAACGATATTTTACAGACTTTGTAATAAATTTCGGTATCACTGACAACTCATTTTCATATCAGAAAAAGTAACATAAACAACTTTCTAGATCTAAATAAATGATAACTAAAAATGTACGCGTTTGTTATTGAAATTAAACGAAATCCAGTGCACACTTATGTCTAGATAATTGGGAGAAGTCGATTCAATAAACCGGTATTAAACAGACTATTACAAAAATTACGAAGTACGTAATTAACAGTCAAAACAATGAAAAAACGAAACAAACGTAAGTATGAATGGAAATTTTATTTCTCTTGCGGAATATAATGAATTTTAAAAACACATCACGCTTCTATCTACGCCGATGAAAAAAGGATTTTACTCATTAATTCCTTGTTTTATGGGCATTTTTTGCTCTCATTCTCGGACACTTCTCGGGCGTAAACAGAGTTTACCATATGAATTAGTGCTATTCAGTAAGCGTGTGTTGTTTACGTTTTTTCTTTGCTCCGTTGTAACTTCGTCGTAGTTTAAACCGGTCATGTCCGCGCCCTAGATGGGAGTTTAGGCGTGGTTATCTTCTTAGCTTGGGTACGCGCCTCTCGTATAAGGAAAGCATGTGGTGCCCACACCACCTCATTTTTCAAAATGATTTATTTACAACACGTTTGTTAATTGGTTAATTTGACTTAATATTTTGCAGTGTTTGTAAAAAAAATGTCTGTTCACCTTCATATATATTGTATTGGATTATTTATAAAACTTTATTAATCGTAATTTAGTAATTTATTGTAATTCCTGTAATAAAAGATTTGCAAATAAAAACGATTAAAGATCAGTTATTGCAACCATTTTTTGAAATGCCAATATATTAACTCTACTAATTCACTGCGAGTTTAATATTTCTTTAAGATAAAATTCCATTACTTTCTAGATTATAAATGATGTCAGAATTATATTGTATGAATCTCTTTGGAAATCAAAAAAAATTATGATAACTGTAGATTGTTTAACACTCATCATACAACACACAAAAAATCACCATTATTTATTTAGTCTTAAATTACAGATTTGTACTTAATGCATATTATATCACTTTATTTGAACATCAGTGTATCTGTTTTCTTATTTTAATTTGTACCTAAAATCTTATAATTCTATTGTATTTTACAATTTCCACAGTATATATCAATATCAAATTATTGCAAAAAAGTTTAATTAGGATTAATTCATGACTAATACTTAGTTTTATACGATAGCAATATATATTAGTACGTTCTAAATCCTCTTCATGCATAAATTTACACATTTCAAGACGTCCGGATTCTTTTCCGGTAGTTTCTCGTTACCGTTCTTATTATTATTTTAATTGGCTCGAGACGGCGGCAGCAGAACGATCTTCCGTATAAAACAACGCCGAGCTGAATAGGAAGGAAGGGAAACGAAAGATCGCGGACGCGTGCCTCGCCAATTAAGAACATTAATTACACCCGGAGAATGTACCGGACACATACGGTGTGTGCCTACTAGTTTGCGTTTGCATGTGTATATGCTGTTGAGACGCGAACGAAGCAAAGTGAAGTTTTGGAACATGTGCAGATGGACGATCATCATATAAGTACATGTATATATAATATGTGTGTACAATCTCTTCGTTTGGATTAAATAATAGAGAGCACGGGTGGGTTTTGTTAAGGTTATGCGAGTTCTAACGTACAACATACAAATACTCGTCGTATTATAATTGTAAATTTGAAAGTGTGGCAGCGCGTGGCATGACGGATGCGCATGACCTTCCAGGTGTCACGGGTCATAAAGGAAGCATCCTCCTTTCATGTTAAGTCAAAAAAAAACAATAATGATAGGTACTTAACTTTTACTTCAATCATTAGTGAAATAATAAAAATTGCTTTTTTTTAATCTAAAAAAAAAAGTAATAATACGTAAGATTTGATACAAAGAACAAAGAACAGAAACACTAGTAGAGGTGTTTTCTAAAGAAAATCGTGATGAAATAATATTTATTGTACATGCTAATATGGCTGGATAATCTCATAAATAACACTAAAACGGCTTTTATAACTGACTTAACAGTCTAAAATATTAGTATTTTGCATTGTTTTTATCACATTTTCAAAATAAAATTTTCATCTGTTTTTAGTAAGATTAAATTTAAATTTAAAAGAGTATTGTAACAAGCTCGAGCATGTTCGCGGCTATACCGTGATGGGGCAGCGGACCAGCCACAGACCAACATTCTTCCTGGAGAGTTTAATATAAAATGTGAACCGTTAGTGGATTCTAATTTGGTGATTCTACCCCCCCCCCCCCGCACATATTAAATAAGGATTGGTTTGTCAGTTTGTCAATGCACTAGAAAAAGAAGGCAACTATTTTAAATACTTAACGAACAAGTGTCCAAAGCTCTCTGCTGGGAAAGTTCGCCAAGGAATATTTGTTGATCCACAAGTTTGGAAGCTGTTCAAAGATGAAAATTTTGAACGCAGCATGAATGATTTAGAGCTGGCAGCATGGATTTCTTTTAAAAATGTTTGCAAATATTTTCTGGGAAATCAAAAGAGTGAAAACTACCAAGATGTCGTAATTTACGAGAAAACTATAAAAATTTAGGGTTCTGAATGTCGCTCAAAGTTCATTTTTTGCATTCACATTTGGATTTATTTCCTGCTAATTTAGAAAAGACGAGTGATGTACAGGGGGCAAGGTTTCATCAAGAGTTTGCAGAAATGGAGAAACGATATCATGGTAGGTGGGATCCCGTAATGATGGGAGATTCTTGCTGGTTTCTCACTAGAGAAGGCAACAGGCCACAGAAAGAAGAAATAACTCTATTTAAGCAAAACTTTGATATATCAGCAATTCTCCTTTGTGTGAAGTTAAGTGTTTTTGTATTTTTGATACTAATTAAACATTCAAGTATTTGTTATGTCAAGATTTTTATACTTATCTCTTTCCTTTTATAACTTCTGTATAACAAATTTTCTAAATATAATATTATTGTTTATCTACTAGCGGAGTATGATTATAACTCTAAAACTAGACGTGGTGGAAAGATTTGATTTTTGGTTATGCCTTCAGTTAAAGACTATAAGAACTGTACATCCATTTTTACAACACTTATTAAAACAAAAAATTCTCGGCTGGTGTAATGTTCATGAATTTATCTCGAGTATTTTACAATATTCACCATAAAAGCTAAATTTGTAAGAATGGGATTTCGTGGAGACATTAGAGATTGGATTGAATCTTTTCTGATAACATATTGCTCTGACCTTCACGTTAAATAAAAATAATAATGTTAAGAATTAGTTGAGTTGTTGAAAAAGAACGTTAATTTTATCTATAAAACGTTTATTTTAAGATTTAGGCATTCCTCAAAACAAGTTACAATAAGTAAAATAGGTTTCCAACGTTCAAAAGGCAATGCTATTACAAAAATGTATACGTTAAAAATATATATATTAAGTTGAATAGGTACTAAAATTAGGCATAAAACAAACACAAAATAAATCAATGCATTCTATATTTTGTAGAAAAGACAAGCATGAGATATGGTTTGAATATAAAGAGACAGAACCTAATTTCTTACAAGGCGTTAGAACAGCCTTAAACATTTTAAGAAATGGGCCATTATTCAAAAGAAAAGGTACTGAAAGTAAATAACAGAGAAAGAGTTATGTTAAAAGATGGAACAATAAAGAGAGTAAATCATTTAAATGCCATTAAATTGTATGAGCAAGGCCCATATTAGGTATGCTCGAGACGAGAACACAATTTTAAATGAATAAATGTAACTTCAGACATGCATAATGGTGCCAATTCTTAGGAAATATTTTGTAATAGTAACACTTAAGATATAGTAAATACCTCAGACTTATATCTATAAACAGTAAAAGGATATGAATCAAGACATTCATTACACGAAGTGACAGATTGTAATGTTTTATGTAAACAGTAACTGTATAAATTAAAAATACATTTATTAGTTCCTATATGTACACACACAAGGACTTCAATAGACTATGGAAATGGTCATGTGTGGTTTGAAAACCTGCAAAAGAAAAATGCAGTGTCAATATTGTTTACAGCTTTCTGCAAATCAACGTACTACCAGAAGAGAGAGCCTGGATAGAATTTGGAGACGGTGTGACGGGGGCGACTGGTCTTTATGGTGCAGGATCCGTAAGAAAGATTCCAGTTGTCTACAATGTGTTCCAAGTATTGCCCTATCGAGGTATTTCTAAAAGAAAAATAAAGATAACTTTAATAAATGAAAAAAGAAAATATATAACAAATGACGAAAAAGGAAATACTTTCATATACAAGTACAATGAGGGTCTATATTAAGAAGAAAGGAAAATATACCTACCCTGGACGAAACATAGCAAGTTTGTGAAAAACGTTTAATAACAAACAATTCAAGGTGCCGACATTAGTGTAGAAACTGTCAAAGACAATGTGTGCGTGTTAGTGTAGATACGACAACTAGAAGAAAACAAACAAGAAAGATTTCATCACAGACGTTTCAAAAAATCAATGCCAAAAAAACTGTATAGAGGAATATCAGCTTTGTAAAGAAACGTGTAAAATTAATTAACAACATAATGTAATGATCCCACGATTGATAGCCATAATGTAAAGGGACCTGTAACATCACCACGTTGTTGAGCCATAATGTAAAGGATCTCCTTAAATTATTTTTAATAATATATAAATAAATATATAATTGCTCCAAAAATAATGTTATGTAATGGCCCTCTTAATAATGCCCTGTATATTATAATATTTTTTAAATAAAATAAATAAAATAACATAATTGAATCGTTTTACCGGACTAGCTCATTTTCCCCAGGTCGATTCAAGTTAAGAGATATCAACAACAAATAGTCTAAGGGCATTATTTGGTACAATTCAATAAAACACGATTGTATTAATTTAAATAATATTTGTATTAAAAACCAAGAGTTCTTTCGTATACTAATACAAATACAAAAAACACAAAATAATATCAATTTTAATTAGAACAAATACATTAATAAAATAATTTCAAAGCGCTTTACATATTGAGATATTCGTTGTGATTTATTACTGTTATTGCTTTTTCGAAATAATGTATGTCATAGATTGTTTTCCAACGCCGTATATTTATATTAATGCTAACAACGCAAGCACTAGGAAAACCAACAATGCAAGATTGATACATATATTCAACGCAAATGATATTTTTTAACAACAACATTGGCATACAATTTACAATTACTGAAATATTATATCTAAGACAACTTATTAAATATGTTTGTATTCTTAGATTATTATATTAATTTATTGCTTCTCTACACGAAGACAAATTGTAATATTTAATTTTATCTAGTATTCTCATAAATAGTTTTAAATACCTTTCATATATATTTTCAGCTCTTCTTTCACTGAAGAAAATCAGCCTTTTGTCGGTGTGCTTATTGGGAGTCCTTCTTCGACGGTCGAGACGCCTGTAGCTTCTATAATGGCTATGTGCACAACAATGACTTTTTATATAAAGATATATTAAACTTTACACTTTACACTTAGTTGGCGGTCGATCTTTATGTAAACAAAGAATCTATTTATTTACTTTTAAAGTTCTAACATCGATAATTTAATATATTATCGACCGCTATGTGTGATTCGACTTACTTATTAATTGTCTAGTTGTCGACTTTTTCGTTCAAGTTTTGGGGTTCCCCTTTTTTTCTAGAACGCCCATACTTATCTCTTCTTTCGCATACATTCCATCATGCACTAGCGACATATATACAAATTCAGCGATAACAACTTTGGCAATAATTAATATAAACATTTAATACAAACATTAGTTTATCAAACTAGCGCTTAATTTATACATAGATACACATTTAGGAAAAATAGCTCTAAGAAATATATTTTTTGGTTTGTAATATAAGTTTAAAAATACAATTCATATACATATTTGAAATTTATAAATTATTATATTATGTCGTTGCGCGTTACAGCTTTTTAAAAGTTAAGTTCCATTGAGACCTTTTTCCAAAAAGCAATTATAACGCCGTAACGCTGGATCTATGAAACACGATACTTCTTGAAGATGACCACGTAACAATGTAAATAATAAAAATCTAACATTGTGGAACGTTGTATGTCATGTCATTAAGCTATGCCCACGTGCAATTCTACATAAAAAGAACTATCTTCGAGGCATATTGATAGGCAGATGATTGAGAGAGTGATTAAAACAAATTTATCGATTTCAGCACATTATATCGAACTTGTTTAGTCCATTTTGGGAATGCCTTACAACAGCTAATTTAAATATAAACTTAAATCAATATCAAAAACTGATAGTCAATGTTTCATTTAACATCCTAATATACCGTTTCTCCATGGCAAGAAGAAACAATCGTAAAGAAATCAAACATTAATTTATTACTTTTCTCATTATTATTGTCCCAACTCATTTGAAATTTACTTTTGTACATATTTGTCTTAGTCCTTTATATCCATACGTTCCCTGTGTTTCCCTCATGCGTGTACATATGTGTGTAGTTCTCTTTGGTTGTCGTAGCTGTCGCGATACGCGGTTCCATTGTTTGTCCAGCGAGCACATTCTTCTCAAAGACACCGCCTCCCTTGATTTATGCTCAGCAGATGCGCTCGCGGCCCACTGCGATCGCGCTCTCCTATTGTTGTTTACGCTTCGGAAAGTGGACATAACAACGGGGCATTCTCATTTAGTAGACTGGGTATACGCAGTCGTTTCTCTAATCTTGTGTATTTTCTTATTCGGAATTTATGTTTTATTAATACATGTATTCGGTTAAATATATGTAAAGGATGCTCTGATGCGCAGACATCTAAACATTTCTAGCTAGATTTCTGTTTGGATATTTAGTAATGGTTTTGTTTATTTGCATATTCTAGGATTTTGAGGACATTGACTAGCGCGGGCAGAAGTAGCTTTAAGAAACAAACAAGTTCCAGTAACAACAACTAACCTAACCTAGCAAATGTGATTCCATATACAGAGTTATTCATTATAAATTACCCACCCTTTATCATCGTTATTATTGCATACACAAAAATATGTTTCAAATTAAAGCTGTGTGACTGAGACTAAATTTTATTTGCATGCTATCAAAAACACAGTGGCGTGCAGATACAACTGTATAAAAAAAAATACTTTTTTAATGAAATAGCCTGTTTATTATTAAATTTTTATACTGGTATTTTTACTCTGATTTCAAAAATATACCGTATAATACCGGTATCTTAATCCGTTTTCGAGTTATTAAATCTCGAACATCGTAGTTACTGTACTATGGAAAAGCAGTGGCGGTCCGTGATTTTTTGGGACGGGAGGGGACCGGGGGTCTGAGTGTTAAAATTAAGTACAGACAAAATATAAACTCAATATGCTATTTAATTAACTTGTTTGAAAATAAAATCCATCCGCCGTTCTTTACGATCAGCAGAATGATTAATAACTCATTCATTGAAGTTTGGTGTTGATGTCAGTAATTGTTTTTCAATGGAACACATTGCTAAGGCACAGTAGTCTGCTTTCCCGCATGGTATTTCTAGAAAATGTTTTTATTCTCTTCAAAGTAGAAAAACACCGTTCACTTAATTTTTTCTATTTTGCACGACCCCAGAATTCGCCAAATAGCAGAAGACAATTTACAAAATCTTTCGCCAACATAGTCACGACATATTATCAAAAACAAACTTTTATAACAGTTGTACTATTCAACATTGGAAGTAAATTACAATAGTAGCATCAGAAAACTTATCATCCAACTCTGCTTAACAATTTATATTGTTAATTAGTAAATAAAATGTTAGCATGTGTGCTTTTTATTCTTTGTACAACTTCTATTGCATATGTTTGTTACATTAAAGGCTTACATTTTGACATTTACATTTTACTTTTGCAACCAAAACGGATGTCGTAAAGTGAACTTTATAGCACCGAAATAGAAAAAAGCATTTTGCATATTACACCCACACAACCAGTCTGATAAACTGTAAGAGCTTCTGTTGAATTTTCTCGTCACGGTTTTATTAGTTTTCAAATTGTGATCTTCTAGTTTAATCAATAAATCTGGTCTAGGGTGACCTAGATTTTTTTAATTCTGTCTTAATGTTACTAACGCAATTCATAGTTGCATTTGCACCGATAGAAATTACAACATACACTCACCGCTGTATATTACATACTGGACCGCCACCCGGATCCGGCACCATAGAGTAGTGCCCCACCGCCTACATATATACGCGCGCTACCCGCGCCAGTTTCATCGCTCGATTTCTAATACAGACGGGACAGTCGCGGGAGATGCCCCGGAGCCTACGTCAGACTGCGATTTTTAGACGCGCTGAAAAGACGGACTGTTACTTCCGAAAACATATTATTTGTCATCAAACAAATCAGGAAAATTACATACAAATTAGGTATTTATAATTAATTTATCTGTTAAAAGAAATTTGTTACGGGGGGGGGGGGCAGTGCGCCGTTGCCCTCCCTGCAGCAGCCGCCACTGTGGAAAAGTTAACATTATTAAAGTAAGCAATGAAAATGACAATTATTGTGTTTGATAAATGACATTTCTATTTGACTGTTTTATTGAGGAATTGCCATTTATCAAACACAATAATTGTCATTTTCATTGCTTACTTTAATAATGTTAACTTTTCCATAGTACAGTAACTACGATATTCGACATTTAATAACTCTAACTAATCGTTTTAATTAGTTTGAACAACAAAGAAAAATGTCCGTTAAGATTTTGTAATCGAATCTTTTATAGCGGTTATTTGATTATAAATAGTGCTAATATTTAATATAAACAAAGAGATTGATAACACAGTATTTTAAATTTTAATTAATAACTTGCGATTGTTGTATGAGTTAACTTGATCAATACAAGTTGATACGCCGGAGGCCTCGATTAGACTCTGGTGTACTAGAAGACTTTTTGCTACAGAAAAAGATTCAAAGTAGGCAGTACAATATGCTAGTACATAACAATCTGTTATACTATTGGTCACAAAGGAAGAATGGTAAGTTTTAATATTTGTAACAAACTCTGGCAACATTGTTCTTGAAGAAGTACAGTACTATAGGTAATACCAGAATAATATGTTTATGGATTTAACAAAGTTGACCGTACTATAAAACTAATAATAGAGTGGAAATATTGAATTATGAGCAGTCCCGTAAGTAAGTTCTTTGTCTAGGGATAGGTCAAAGTAAAAGGTTTACAATGTGGAAGTAATATTATGCCCGCGTTCCAGTAATATAAATATATAAATGTATTGTTGTTTTTATTGCTGATGTCTTGAACTAGCCGTTTATAAAAGTTTATGGATGAATAATAGTATAATACAATGGTTTAGGAATTTACTCTAGTATAAAAATAAAATTGATCTAAGTGCTACGGTGTGTACTAAAGGAAATAACATAAATTACAGCTCAACAAATATGTACAAACACACTGATCAGCTATTTGACTTTTCAATTGTGCCGGTATATTTTAATCGCAATTTAAGCAGTTCTTAAATACATATTTTAATAAAGACCCCTAACAGTCAAAATATAATCATTATATTATATACAGGGTGAGTCATTAGTAGCCGCTTCTTCAACTGCTGTGTTGTGTTTTAAATAAAAGAAAAAACAATTAGTGGAAGATCCATGGTTGCTTGTGGCGCATATTGTAAAAATACTTCAAGCTCTGACGCACATCCGGGTTCCCCGGATATGCACAAAACTTAATTTTTTAAATGACTCACCCTAAATATATATATTTTTTTATTGTCTATTCCACTGTGTTTTCTTTTCAAAATTGAGCCAATAGTTTTTGAGTTATTAATTTTTTCTTGAAAATATTTGACCAAAACACGTGTTCAGAAAAAAAACATTTTCACATTGTTTTTAAAAGTAAAAACATTTAACTTTGGCGGTGCTTGTAGACAAGAAAATTCTGCATGATTTGGTAAAGTTGCACTCTACAATACTTCAAAAAACTTTGTTTTTCCAAAGCCTACTTCCTGAAATTTTCACATACAAAAAACTTATTTTTTTTAAATGGAACATCCAGTATTTTATTGAGACATTTTGTTCCTTTTTATATTCTCTTTCATTTTTTTAAGAATATTTTGTAATTTTTGAAATAATCACTATAGGAGCAATTAGCGGTCAATTAAAGAACTACGGGCGCTGTTCTGTGCATCCAAATATTCGTCCAATAAAGGCTGGAATACGGCTGACTGCCTGAGTCAACTGTTAAAGAAAGTCGGTATACATTTATGTCAAACTTATAAAAGCATCGCTATTAGTTATCATCCAAATGAATTATTCTTATGAAGAGTTAATAGATATGATTGACGTTTCGGGTGAATCTAAATCTAAAAAAAACTCTTTGCTAGCATCCAGACTTTATGCACAGCGATCCCTGGTAGAAGTCAACCGAAGCCAGAAACCTTCGAAAGTATAAAGTGGACGGTTTGAGTGAACAGAACGTATTGAATATGAAAGAAAAAGCGGAAAAGCAATACCTGGTGAGGATAAGACGTTTATGGTACTTGCGAGTTATTTCTTTGATGAAAATGTTAATGGAGGAGAGTATCTTCGCTATCTACGGACGGATTTTCAAAACTTTTTGAAGACATCTTCAAATATTCAGTAAACATAACTTTTATTTTATTTCGCTGTTAACCAAGAGTGTCAAAAATGAAATACTGCAAATTGAAATGCGATACTCTTTATTCTGTAAAATTATTACTTTTGGAACAGTTGGATTTAACATTTACTTTGTTTGACAGTTGACTAAGGTAGTCGGGCGCTATTCCTGCCTTCCATTGGTTGAACGAATAATTTGGTGCATAGAACAACAGCGGTCGTATGTAATTCTTTAATTGACAGCTAATTGCTCCTATAGTGATTATCTTAGAAATTACAAAAGATAGGTATAGGACATTGTTAACAAAAATAAAAGAGAATAAAAAAGAAACAAAATACATACCAAAAATAAGTTTTTTTTTTAAGTGTACAAGTGCTTCTGGCGTGCTCCTAGCACGAATATAGGATTCCTAGAATTTACTTCCTCAAGACAAATATGGAATTATTACATACCCAGTGATGAGCGTTATTTTTATATAGTTTCTCTTTCACATTACATTTTGAGGTTTGTATTTGACGTAATTGTTTATTTTGCATTTGCTATAAATATTTATTTCACAATTTCTTAGAAATATTGGTGTGTGTAAATTGTGCCCAAATTGTGGCGCCATCTAGCTTTTTGGAATAAATGAGGTGTAATGTATTCTTATCTCAGGCATAACTTCTATGGACTACATTGACTCCGAATTCGAAACGATCAAAATTTAATTACGAGGTATGGCAATTAAATAATGCAAAATTTTCTTCGTGGTCTTTATTAAGTAAAATTATATGGTTTTAGGCACTTATCCCTTCCGTTGTTGAAAGCATCGTTAAAAATCATCTAAAGCAAACCCCTTCAGAACCAGCATCGTGCGTCTTTTAATATCATCAGTCGTATCAAAACCGTGACCTACAAGCGAAGTTTTCTTATTGAGGAACATGAAAACGTCTGCAGGATGTAATGGTACAGCCTATTTGTACATATTAATATTATAATTTTACCATATTGAATAATTTAAGTAATCATACATTTATTAATAATTTTAAAGATATTTAAAATCAATGAATATATTATTGTAATGTTAATTCACATATAGTCATAAGTTTTATTGTGTATTTATGTATAAGTATAGTAGCGCCTAAACATCCGTGTTTATTTAATATTGGTGTTGCGTTCACACGGTGATTTAACTATGTGTGCGACTATTTAGAGAGCGGGGATTCACAGGCGTCCACTTATAAAAAGCAAGAATACGTATTGCGAAGTAAGAGTCGAAAGTTAGACTTTGTGTCGAGAGGCAAACTCCAAGTAGACGCAGACTCCTGTAGTGAGTCACCAACAGCCAAAAGTGTTGTTAATTATAATTTAAATAAAGACTCCTGTAGTGGGTCGGCAACAGCCAAAAGTGTTGTTGTTAATTATAATTTAAATAAATTGCATATACATATTAAATGTGCAAAGTGTTATATCTTTGTGATAAAGATATTGTGCTCCAATTGGCAGAGTAAACCGATTCTTCACGTCTTGTTCGTGAACAAAAAAGAGTCAGCGGGAAAGTGCCGAATAAAGAAGAGAGAAGCTTTAATATAAGGTATTATTTAAATGATAACAATTATTGTAAATGAATGTATTTTGATAATAAAGAATTAAAGATTATAAATAAATTTTCAAGTAGAGACAGTAAACATATTTACCTATGTGAGCTAAATATGTTCAATAAATGAATAACGTTATCAATGTATGAATTAAAATGTAATTCGATATGTCTTAGCTATGTTTGTATGTATATAAATATATATGAATCGTGTAGCATACGTTGTTATTTCTTGCTGAGTTGTCATTTTAATATAACGAATGTTACATGAAAATATTATTTAAAGTATCCATTATAAAGGTATTTAACCAATTTATTTTTGTTTCTTTTGTTGTATAAAAGCAGTATATTGTGTAGGATATTTATTTATTTGTAAAACACATAAAATCATTGATTTTAAATATATTTATTGTTTTAATTTTAAAATGAAATTTTTTTATATTAACATCTAATAAATGATTTAGGAACCTTTTAGTTAATCATCTCTGGTAATCTGAATCGCCCTCGAGAATGCGATCTGAGCTTAGCATGCATATTTATTTACATTTTATTTTCGAATTTAACGTTACATTTTTATATTTAAATTTATTAATTTTATTTTGAATGGTTCCCTTACATTGTGGCTGCCAACTTTGGAGCATTTTAAGGTTTTACCTTTACAAGGAGACAAATCCGGGCTATAGGGAGACGAGGGAGCACTGGAATATTTTTTCCGCTAACAATTTCTGTACAACAGAAGCAGTGTGGGCAAGGGCGTTATGATGATCCATCCATTCTTGGCCAATTCTGGTTACACCCGAGCAACTTTGGCAAGCAAATGCTGTAGGACATTAAAATAGACGACACCGTTAGCAATCCTACCCTATGGCACGAACTCTTTATGAATCACACCCCTAATGTCTAAAAAATAAATGACCGTTTTCTTGAATTGAGACCGAGACATTCTGGCCTCTGTCGAACGCTTGCCTCCGTCTTCTACCTACTGTCTACTCTATCTGCGTGTTTCGGGGTCATACTGGAACAAGCGACTTTCGTCTCCCGTGACAATGATTTCCATCCATGTTCACCCTTCATTTTGAATGCGTTCAACGAAGTCCTAGCAAATTAACAAAAGGAACTCTTTTTGCTCCACTATGAGCCCCTTTGAAGCAGGTTTAGCACACAACTGCCCACACGTAAACACGTGCTTGTAATAGACACTCAGTGTCGTATACATTTTTCATTTTCAAATTTCGGACGGTTTTTCTCCTGATTTCACTAAGAATTTTTTAATAACTTTTTGCTCCATTTTATTATCGCACAGTTTGCCGACGTGCTATCACTACACAGTCAACTTTGAAACTGTCTACAACATGTAAAAAAGCGTCGTATGACATTGCATCATTGCAGACATGCGCATGAAGTGTGGAATTTTAGTACTCAGTCATAACAAAGTCGTTAGCGTTTGCTCATGGCCTTCTTTGCAAGAATTCTCGTTATTAAATTGTTCGTACTAATCGAAGTAACGTCATTAAGACAGATGACAAATGTGATTTTGCGCATGGCAGTCGTTATTGTATGAGAGAAACATTTTCCTCAGCGTTAAAGGATTATTGAAAATTATATTCAACTTTCCAGTTAATTAACCATTCGCAAAATCACATTTGGCATCTGTGGTTAGATATTAATGATGACATTTACGGATTCGCACATTCATATACTCCGAATCTCAGTGGGCTAGAGCACGGGTCCGGCAAACTATAAATGTGTTTTTAAATTATTAAATTATAACCGAAGTTAAATTTTTATATTTAAATTTCTCTAATTAAGATTGTAATAATAATAATAATTTTAAGTCAACTTTTTCCTAAATATATTTTATGAAGTATTCATTAAATCATTATGAGTAGAATATTATCCCCGTAGGAGTTTAAACAGTTCTAACATTAAGCTTATAATAAACACATGCTTCATACTATGTTCCATAGTACATGCACGTCAATTGTTAAACAATCTCTCAAGTGAGATTTTAGTGTACTTGTGTAGACACGTTATATACCGGGTGTAGAATGGATTTTCGTACATAGGGATTTTACATGCAAAACTAATAATTTGCGAATATTCCCTCCCCTAATTTTTTTATAGGAAAATGTTAAACACAAAAATTATAGAGCTTTAAAAATTCTTCTTGGCTTACTATCACCCTTCGGGTCATTAAAGGAAAAAGAATTGAAGAAATGATACAAAATAGCAACAGCGTGACATGTGACAACAAAAGTAACAAAATTCATTCATTTAACACAACAATATGACAATTTTAGTAGAGGCGTTTGAATCTGTTTTAAGCATAGGTTTTAAGTCGTTTGCAGAAAATAAAAAACGTGCTGAAGAGATTTTAAAATTTTATTGAACGTGGTAATAAAGGTAGTTGTAGTAATAACTAAATTAAATGCTCAAACAAATCTCCGTTGACAGCTGAGCAGCACCCCAATCTGTCGTAAAAATTTCTTCTAGTTGCGGCCAGTTGATAGTGTGATATTTGACGACGTTCTGCAAGTATTGCAGCTCTTAAAGCGTCGACATTTTGATACGTCCTTCCATTGTATAGCCGATCATGCAATGTGCCCCACAGAAAAAAATCATTTGGCGAAAGATCCGGAGATCTTGGAGGCCAATTAATTTCTCCACCTCGACTTATCCAACGATTTGGGAATACATGATTTAAGTACTCTAAAACATCGCGCTGGTAATGCGCCGGACATCCATCATGTTGGTACCAAAATTCGTAATTAATTCCCAATTCGTCGATAGCTGGCCCGACTTCTTCTTGCAAAAAATTTAAATACGCAGCACCAGTTAAGCGGTCTGCAATAAAGAACGGTCCAATTATGTGAGGACCTAGTATGTCAGCCCAAACATTGACACTACCCCGGTATTGCGTATGAGTCTGCAACATTAAATGTTCATTTTGTGTGCTCCAGTTGCGATAATTTTGTTGATTTGGTTCACCAGTTAACTGAAATCGACACTCATCGCTGAATAAAATCCTAGATAAAAAGTTTCGGTCATCATTGGCCATCTCCATCATTATTTCACAAAACCGCATTCGTTTTTCTTTATCCTCCTCGAATATTTTTTGGTGCTTTTCGTATTTATAAGACCGAAACCGCGGATCTTGACTCTTTAAAATTTTCTGAGCAGTAGTAAAATGAATCCCCAAATTATTACCTATTTGTCTTAAGGAGACATTTTTGTTCTCTACAACGCTCAAGAGAACGGCATCTACCTTCTCTCTACTTGCACCAGCTGTTACATTCTGGCACTTACATTTCTTATTAACAGTGCCGTTGGTCTCAAAGTGCCTGACAATTCTATTCAGGGTGTTCAAATTTAGAATTGGTCGCTCCGGGTAGAATCCAGCAAAAGTTGCTTGTATGTCCCTAAGAGACAATCCAGAGTAGTACCATTTAATAAAGTTGACTTTCTCTTCTTGGCTATAGCAATTCATTTTAAGAATCAGTAAACTTATTTTGATTGTCAAAACGTGACATTTATTGCTGACAGGATTCATGGCTAGTACTAATCGGTTCATTCCTAATACTTTTTCTTCAAGTCTAGCAGGACCAGAAGGTGTTAGAAAATAAATATCAAAGAATTTAGATACATTTTTTTTTGTCTACAACTTTTGTGTTTAACATTTCCCTATAAAAAAATTAGGGGAGGGAATATTCGCAAATTATTAGTTTTGCATGTAAAATCCCTATGTACGAAAATCCATTCTACACCCGGTATACTCGAAATACAAAGCAGACTATAATGTTTCTTTTAATACTGCCACTACAAATTACTTTGTCCAAAATAACAATTACTATTAAAAAGGAACTTCAGATATTATTTTTGCTTTCCCATGCGCACGTTACAAGACGGACTTGTGAGTTCAAAGAAAACGCACGGGGGGATTACGCGCATCCGAACACACTAATTACACTCCGGACAGGGTCGTTCTTCTAATCTTCTAATCAAACCAGCGGAAAGTAAAACCCACTGTGAAGTACTGGACGATGAAAAAGAAGCGAGAGAGACCGACCTCGGGAGACAGATGAGAATGGTAGAAATGGTAGAATAAAGAGACACAATAACACGCAATACAAGTCCGTTGAAATCTATTCATCATACCAGTAATCACAACACACACAACAGTTGGTCATCATCATCATTTTCATCATCATTATTATCATCTTGATTACCGGACTGAAAGAGGCGGCTGTGGTAAAAGGTCGCCGTTACCCGAGCGCTACCTATAGAGAATCTGCCGAATCATTTCCAGTAATGAGCCTCCACTCGCTATCACTCTTATTTATTGTTGCTGTTATTGTTGGTATTGTTGCTCTTGGAGGTATACGTGTGTTAGATGATGCTCGTGGTCGAGGCGTAAAGACGGACCTGGCCAACCATTCGAAGTAGTCTCTTCTGTAAACTGTATGTACCTTTGTCCGTATACACTACCGTTCATAAGTTGATCGTACATGCAAGCTGTTTGATAAAGAAATGCGCAACCCATTACTTCGTTTTTCATTATCGCATTAAAAGAAAACAGAAATAATGAATTTGTGTTAATGTTTATTTTTTTAGCCGATGTTACATGAAGGATAAGCTACAATTATTTAGAATTGAAAAATCTAGTTACCCGTGCAAAACAAATTGTTGTTTATTAAATAGTGCATTATGTTATCTGTCAATTGCAGTTTAGTTTGTGACATTTGGTTGAATAGTGTCTGAGAAATAGTCCATAGAATAAGCTTCTGTTGTCGGAAAAATAGAATTATCACGAGAGAACTTTTGGATAATGATTTACTATGATTTCAAGAAAGGCTTGAGCGCGTATGAGTGTGAGGAAAGTTTAAAATCGGCATTTGGGGATCTCGTACCATCATTGGCTACTGTTTATAGATGGTATAAAGAATTTGAGCGAGGTTGCAAGTCGGTAGTACACAAAAAAGGAGTTAACTACCGTTAACCCCGAAAACATTGCTGCGGTGAAGAAGATGGTGGAAGAGGACAACCGCATTACCTATGCAATGCTAGAGTCCAATCTTAAGATTGGATCCTCGCAAGTGAGATCAATACTGCACGAACATTTACATTTGAAAAAGGTTGTATCTCGGTTTGTACCCCATCATCTGACAGACTTACAAAAAGCAGAACGTGTTAGAATTTGCCAACAAACTTTAGATATGTTGAATGCTGAAGGCCATCAAATTATTTCTAAAATTATAACTGGCGATGAAACGTATACAGTTTTTTGTGGTCCCCACTCGTCAAGAAAGCCAAATCTGAATACATGAAGACGCAGAAACCCATACGATGGTGAAAAACAACGAGCAATGAAACATGTAATGCAGTATTTTTTAGAAGTACGGGTTTGGTGGTCGCAATTAAATTAGAAGATCAGAAGATAGTTACCGCTAAATGGTATGTTGAAAATTATTTACCTCCTGTATTTAGTAAAGTGTCCAGAAAGAGGATAATGTTACATCATGAAAACGCGTCGTCCCATACAACAGGGACAACTGTTCAGTATTTAGCGGAAAACAAAATAAAAATTATAGAACACCCTCCTTACTCACCGGATTTGGCGATGTGTGACTTCTGGCTATTTTTTGAGCTCAAAAAACATTTGAGGGGGAAAAAGTTCCAGTCAGAAGAAGAGATTGACATCGCCGTTAAGTGTTTGTTAATAGTATCCCTAAGGACAGCTGGTTGAACGCCTTTAAACCATGGAAGAAGAGAATGGTTAAGTGCATTATTGTAAATGGCAATTACTTTGTACATATTTAAAATAAAAATTCTATAAACTTGAATCAATCTTTCTATTCTCAATAATTGTAGCTTGTCCATCGTATATTTATCTATAGTCTACTTTTCTTTAGTGGTCATAGTAGTCTTTTTGCTTTAAGGTACCCTTTCAATGTTAGCAAATCCATTTCGGATCGAATCTAAAATTTTCATTTTCCCTAGTACTACAATCAATAATTGGGCGGCGCTACAATATCAGTTCAAAAGAATATAATACCTTTCAAATGTATGCAGATGTAATTATCGTGCATATACAATGACTTTGAATTGTCTAAAATTTCACCTGCTTAGCGGTTTGTATGCGAATGTGTTAGAGTGGAAGTAACACAATTTTTAGTTTTCTAAACACTGAAGACATTGATTTCTGTATTCTGAATTTGTCTGTTCATGTGCTTATTATACTTCTATTTTGTATTTGGTTCCTGTACAGTGGTAAGCGTATTTTTTTTTGTAAATATGAGTTCCAGAAATTCTACATCTTTTAACGCGAACTTTGTTCGTAAATACACTCGAGGAAGTGTATCGTACACAACGCACAAAAACATAAATAAAAGGCAAATATAAACGCCAGAAAAGGGCTTTATTTATTGAAGAAATAGCAAAAGATGAAGAATTATGTGGATATGCTTCCAAAATTTATTTTATTTTATAGAAAAAAAAACATATATCTAAAAAATAATATTAAAAGAATTATTTATTAGTTAAAATTAGATCATGTATTTTTATTTAACTATTCCCATCGCCAACATCCCAACAATGTATTGTCTATCTAAACATCTATAATCCTTAACTCAACAAGTTCGTAAGATGACATACAGGTGCCGCCACTAAGTCCATATGACTTTTAGGAAGTACCAACCTTCAAACTATACGTGGTAAAATTTCATGACAATCTGACGTTTAGTTCGGTTCGGAGTGGTTTTAGATGGGTTTTAGTGACGCTACTTTTGTAATTTTCAAAACAATGGAAAAATGAATCATAAAGCATTTCGGCCAACTATACTGCTCATCAGCGTGGTATCTGATGCCTTTTCCTCGTAATTTCGAAATGTATATTTTTCTATTCCTGTGCTATAAAGTTCACTTTACGACACCCGTTTTAGTACCATAAAGTATTACTTTATCGCACGCTAAATTTATTTTTTTGAGGTTGGTTACCAAAAAAAATGGAACCAAATCAATTTTAAATGTCAAAATATAAGCCTTTAAGTAACAAACATGTGCAATAGAATTGTACAAAAAATAAAAAGCACACATGCTAACATTTTATATACTAATTAACAATATACATTGTTAAGGAGATTTGGATGATAAGGTTTCTGATGCCGCTATTGAAATTTACATCCCATGTTGAATAGTACAACTGTTATAAAGTTTGTTTTTGAGAAGTATGCTTTTTTGCGAATCTCTGGGGGCGTAGAATTATTTATTTCGTCTTTTTTGTTGATAATTTGAAATAATTTATGGCCTAAATCGATCTGAATTTTAAACATAATCAAAATGTTCTACTTAAAAATCAGAGTAACCAACTTCAAAAAAACAAAATTTCTAAAATATTCGAACAAAACATGTCTCTTATTTTCAGCTTTTTTGAACTTTTAATAACCGAAATAGAAAAAAATAGTATAAAATACACGTTTCATAAGACATTTTGCGCACTTGTTTTTTAGAAAATTGGCCTAGCGGCTCGTTTTCTGAACTTGAACGCGTGCGCAAAAATCGTGTCTTATGAAACTTGTAGTTTAATATACTATTTTGTACTCGCCGCCTGTAAAGTGACATTTGGCGCATGCATCGCTCGACCAGCAAGGAGTATTTCCCGGTCGACAAGACTGTAAACATTGTAAAAAACACTGGCTCTTTGGGACATTTAAAAAAAACTCGACTTGATAGTAATAAAATGTAGCCTATAAAATACTACTTCTCTCGACTTTTCTTTACTAAAAGTTAGGGAAATAGGAGTAAATGCTTAAAATTATTCCAATAAATTTGTTGACGCCATCTATTTGACTATTTCTGAAGTAACATTCACATTGACAATTGTAATCAACCCAAAAAGCAATGAATTCGCTATAAATATAAGAATAAGAACGTCATAAGCAAGAATATAATAACTTAAACTAAATGAAAATGTGAGTAATAGGTACATACAAGAAATGTTTAAATTAATCATGTAATCTATTTTAGGTTAGGTATGATAGTAACAACTTTAATCAATAATATTTTTTTAATTTGATGCTCGTACAAAAAATATTCTACAAACCACTTGCGTGAAGATATCTTCCAAGCATTCGCGCAGTTAAAAGCACTCGCTTCCTTCGGTCGCTCGTGCTTTCTAAATGCGCTCATGCGGGAATATAGTCTTCCCGCACTTGGTTCGTAAATAACTATTATACTCTCAATATATCTGCCTAGAAAGCATGACTTACCAGATACTTTAAAAAACCTGTTTTTCAATAAGACTCGTAGTAGAAGACCTACCATCCAGTAGAAATTTTGAAGAGCTTCTTTTAGACGACTTTTCTCTAATTCACTTCCAAGTACTTTTGTATTCTTTAGAAAGTTGTCTATAGTTAGTAGTTCATGAGATTTTTCAATCAATTAAGTACAATACTTCTAAATATTAATTTTGTAGCTTTAGTCGTTGATCGCTGTCGTGGTCAGAGAGGGAAAGAGAGAGAGAGAGAGTGAGAGAGAGAGAGAGAGAGAGAGAGAGAGATTTCCAAAAACCACTTTTCCGGTAGCAGGGAACATCCATGGACGTCTGGAAAAATATCGAGGTCGGAAATTTTTGTCATCACAATACTTCCTTATATTAGATATAAAAAAGTAAAAACCACATTTTCTTTTGTTTTTCTAAGATAACTAAAAATGGAATATCTAAGGACCGAAGCATTATATTTAATAATGGAAAACAAAATAACATTGTTGTCATCATAAAAGAATATTCAATATATATAATTAAATTGCAGGAAAATTGCTTAATAATACGAGTGTGTTTGATATATTTTCATTGTTGATATTAATAAATATATTATTAATCTAATCCTACAATATTGAGTTGAATTGATCGGAGATTACTTTCAGCATAAAATGTTTAAATCTACTAGGTTTTGACTTTTTCTTTTAAAAAATTTGTATCAGTTGATAAAACTGCATTTTTCCTCATTCAACCGTTGTTCAATATTGTTTAAGAAAGACAATTGTTTTATATATTTATCTAAAATACGTTAAGTTCAAATATTGATAACTCACACTGTATATGTATATGTATTCTAAAACTACAAGTTTAGTCAGAAAAACCCAGATTTCTCTTCTATTGTGAAGAAATGTATGTAAATATCAAATTTATTGCCAATCATTATAAGGTACAATAGTTGGGGTCTCTTTGGATGCGACCGCCATAAAATCATTAGGCCCGTCTATAACCATTATTTTATTACTTGGTATTTACGTTTCACTCGAATATTATACTGTAATTTCCAACCCATGTGTTTAGTCATTTTTCTTGGTAAATAATTTCCCCTCCTAATCATGAAAAGAAAGTATTGTATCTGGGAGAAGGGAAGAATCTTTGATAAAATTACGATAAAATATATTAAGTTTTAAACAAACGTCCACACGAAGCAGTTGTGTTAGGCTTCAACAATTTACATGTTAAGAGTTAGATAAATTAAAGATAGTGACATATTATCAGTGTTTTATTTAATATTTAAACAATAAACATATATATTCAAAAAAAGGAGGAATCAACAACTGTTTTTCAATAAAGATATATCATGGCCTGTTCTGTATTGGATATCTGAGAATATGTTAGGAGAGAATAATGTCAGTTTGAAGGCAAATAAATCAAGATGCCTAGAGGGATGCAGAATATATACAGGGTGTAGATAAAGTCTGGAACAAAATTAATATTTCTGTTATCTTCGGTTTGATGGAAAAACCCTGAAACAGGTCGATTTTGCTTTTATCCCGTGCACTTTATAACATCGTGAATTTAATTCTGTCGTCATCTGGCTGCGCGCGGGCGTGACGTCATTAGTTTTTTCAAATGGTAACCCGACACATTTATTACCCCTTGTCGTTAGGTATTCCATTGTGCATGCAACGGTATAAAAAGTTTGGTACCTTACATAACAATTTTTGGGAGAAAAATGCTTTCGAATTTCAAAAAATTAAAATTTTATTTCTAATGAAAAACTAATCAAAAATTATTTTAAAAAATCAGATAAATTATAATCCGAGGTTTATCTTGGATTGTCGTCAAACAAGACACCAAAAAAATGTCAACGGAAGTGTTCAAATTGTCCGCCATTGGCCATTTGACACTGGCCGAGACGGACGTACACGCTTTCTACGACACGTCGTATTGTCTCTGCACCAATATTTCGCATTTCCTCGCGGATACGATGTTTCAGATCATCCAAGTTATTTGGCTTATTGGTGTACACCTTTGATTTCACATGACCCCATAGAAAGAAATCAAGTGGTGTGAGATCTGGCGAACGGGCAGGCCATTCATTTGTTCCCCTTCGTCCGATCCATCTCCCGGGGAAAATTTCGTCGAGGTAACTCCGAACACGCCAGCCAAAATGTGGAGGTGCTCCATCTTGTTGAAACCAGATTCTGGGGTGAGGCTTGTCGGGGGTGTTTTCATCCGGAAATAATTCTACCAATGTTGGCACTAGCGTAAATCTTAGGAAATGTAAGTATGTTTCAGCGTTTAAATTTCTGTCCAGAAAGAAAGGCCCCACAATGCGATCTCCCACTATTCCCGCTCATACATTAACTTTTTGCCGGTGTTGGGTGTGCTCCTCTCGAACCCATCGAGGATTTTCGCCCGACCAGTACCCACAATTGTGGCGATACACTTCACCGTTCAAGGTAAAAGTTGCTTCGTCACTAAAAACTACATTGTCGACAAATCCGGGATTCTCATCGCACCGTAGCATGATTTGTTCACAGAACTCGAGTCGGCGGTCGAAGTCATCTTCATTCAGTTCCTGAACCCGATTGATTTTGTACGGATGAAGTTTTTCCTTCTTCAGCAATTTGGCTACTGTGGTAAAATCGACTGCATGATCCCTGGCAATGTTCCTTGTTGAAGTGTGGGGGTTGCCCTGAAGTTCCAAGAGAATATTGACCCTTCTATCTTCCTCAATTCTTGGTCGACCTTGACGAGCCCTGTCTTTTACACTACCAGTTTCAGCAAATTTTGCGACAATTTTGCTCACCGTTGACCGCGAAATCGGTGCGCGGTTTGGATTTTCTGCATTGAAAAACTAACAGGCTTCTTCATGGCTACGTATTTTATCACCACAACCAACAATAATGAGAATTTGAATCCGCTCTTTTTCGCTCAAATTCGCCATTTTCGCAATGCACGTTCAACACTACCAATGGAGCAAGTATTGTGAATGGATAAGTTCAAACACCAATTGCGGACAATTTGAACACTTCCGTTGACATTTTTTTGGTGTCTTGTTTGACGACAATCCAAGATAAACCTCGGATTATAATTTATCTGATTTTTAAAATAATTTTTGATTAGTTTTTCATTAGAAATAAAATTTTAATTTTTTGAAATTCGAAAGCATTTTTCTCCCAACAATTGTTATGTAAGGTACCAAACTTTTTATACCGTTGCATGCACAATGGAATACCTAACGACAAGGGGTAATAAATGTGGCGGGTTACCATTTGAAAAAACTAATGACGTCACGCCCGCGCGCAACCAGATGACGACAGAATTAAATTCACGATGTTATAAAGTGCACGGGATAAAAACAAAATCGACCTATTTCAGGGTTTTTCCATCAAACCGAAGATAACAGAAATATTAATTTTGTTCCAGACTTTATCTACACCCTGTATATGCAACCGTACACTATGATCAGGTATTATGCTAATAAAATTGATAAACTATAATTAAATTATTTTTGTATGCAGTCTACATGAAAAGAAGATACTCTAATTAGATTATGGCTTATGGCTTAACTTTTTGGCAAGCATGCTCTCCCCCTTCTTTTATTATTGTACCTTATTGTTACTTTTGTATAAATTAGCATAATTGTGCAAGTGCAAAATTCCGATATGTTCGAAAACTATTTCGAGAAACTATCTAACGACTATAAATATGCTTAACGGCCCAACCATGTATATGTGATTTGAAAATTCACGACATTTAAAGAAGGGAAACTGACCGTCCGCAGACCGTGATATTCGTATAATAATGATGATAATATATTGTTGTGAACAGATCTCCCAAGTTGTTACGGGTGAGTTCTTCGGTGGTAAGAGCATAGTGCACGCTTCCTGTCGTATTTCCGGTCGTCGCGTGCCCATCCACTGTTCGTCCGTCCCACTGCTGGCTACTTCATCCATCCATTTATGCACACTGCACACCGTAATCATAACCTCCTCTCGGCATATATCGCGTCCGCTGCCCCGTCTATAGGTACCTTTTTTTAATAGCCATTTCCGCCGCTCTTGACCTTCCTTTACCTCATTATACTCGCTGTTGTGCTTCCGTGCGTTCTGAATGAAGAAAAGATATAAGCTCGTAAAAATTCTATCAAAGTTTCGTGAATGTAACGATATTAGAGACTGAAGGCCGATTTTTCCAACGTCGCGTCGATTTTAATGGGGGTTAGCGTAAGAATTATTGAGAGCGATTGTATTTTGATATACATTTGTTTTTGTATAGAAACACTTTTTGGAGTTAATTAATAATTATTTTCATCAATAACTTCTTTATAAATTAAATTAATAGTATAATTAAAAATTTAGATAACATGCACGTAACGTTTAACTTACTATAGAAGTATAATTAATTGGTGGGTATAAAATTATTATTTCTAATAAGAACAAAGGAACTTTAAAAGTTTTTTAATTCCACTTGAATTCTGGCAATTTCTATGTAAGGGTCTTGAATATGCTGTGACAGTCAGTATATGTTTTTTTCTTTCTCTCTTTGTAATTGCATTTAACAGTATCTTATTAAAAGATCTTCCTCCAACAGTTCTTGAGTCACTCTACATATCTTGTTAGTATATTAAAAAAATATTGCAACATTACAAATTAAAATGAAAGGCTCTACATGGGTAACTCAGGAGGTCAAGTAACAGATCAATTAAGATAAAGTGCAGTCAATCTGTCAAGAAAAAGTGGCTATTCTGGAAAGAGGGCGCCTAAGTTTCCAAAAATGAGTTTTTACTATTTTTTGGCGCGAAAAAAGATGTTTAGAGAATGAAAAAACCACAAAATTCATACTAATCTTTTTCTACATATATTTATATTAATAATAATAATCAAGTTCATATCATGATGTAAGGAAACAATTTACAGGAAATGTTGTTGTAAATGGAAACAACGGTATTATCGTTTAAAAAGTAGTGCAACTTCTTGGGATTGGTACATACCATCTGTACTTTTCAAAATCCATTCCCGGACAGATCGTTCACCTAAACCTAGAGTCGATAGAAACATTGCCTTGCACACAGGATACTGATTGTTATTTATTTTCAGGCGATACAAAAAACTATGGGACCTTTTAGAGTTTGGTTCACTTGTATAGCGTCTTTTGGGTTCTGTTTTGACAACATTATTGGCAACGTATATTCGTCTTTGATCCCATGACAAATCTGACCAAAACATTTCGAATAATAACTTTCTTTCGTCTTCGATAATATCAGAACACATCCGTAAGCTACTGCGTTTGCATTCTGCAGATTCGCAACGTTTACCCATTTTCTTTCATCCCTATGTTGATTCTACATTACAGTATTACCCATTCTAGTAAAGCCTAAGCAGTTTTTTCCCATCATCCTAAGTTTTTTGTTCAAGTTTCTTTTCCATTTAGTTTTACTGCACGTTTTCGTTTCTTGGCATTCTCAGTTTCATTTTCCTTATTGTTCATTGCATTATCTCTATGTCTATTATTATCATTATTAGCACCACCTGTATCATTAGAGTTATCTACTCTATCAACCGCTCCTCCGCTTTCTGAACTGTCACTGCTTTCACTTCTTGCCTCATTTTCACCTTCCATGTCACTTTCCCAGTTACTCGCGATTTCACTTTGTACATAAATCTCAGTTTCTACTTGTTTTTCAATATCATGATCTTTTTCTTTACCCTGAATCATTTCTGCAGAAGCAACATCTTGATGTATATTTCGGCTCTCATTATTACCTCCATTTCCTGTTTCCTCATTAATTATCATGTTATGGGTAATTCCTTCAATATCTTGCGTATTTGATATCTGTGATCTGTTTACAACCCCCCAGTTATTATTATCTTCATGTTCATCTCTATAGGTAGGTACGTCGATAACCATGATCGTATTATCAAATTTTTCTAGTGGAGATTCACCTAGTGCGTTTATAATATCAAGAACCTCCTTCTCTGGTTCCATCACATAAAAATCATTATTTGAATCAATAGTAACTATATCAGCCACAGCTGTACTACAATTTAGCCCCTCAAGAGACATCTCTACCATTATTTTACCCCTTGAACCCATTGAAATCTGAAAATTATCAATTTGAAAAATTAAAATCAATCCATAAAACTTGTAATGAATACAAGACCTTGCAAATGATTAGTTACGTTAAGGTTTGATTCAAATGCAATGTAATGCAATAAAAATAAGGAAATGTGCAGAAATACTGGTATGTGACCTGACATAACCTCTAAAATGTGTTTGTGATACTTAACCTACATAGTAATTATTTAAAACTGCATTCACCTACCTACCTTGTTAAAAAGTGGAAAAAATACATCTTCACAATTTTTAAATGTTCAAGGAATGCACAACAGTAAAATGCAATATGTCGTAAAAACTAAAAACGCATTAATTTAGCAGCCGCTTCCTGTAGTCAACTGTCAGATTTGAATTTGTTAAAATGTCGCAACCCACAAATGCTCGATTTCTGTGGCTTACGACGTCTTGGCACAATGCAATGGGGGTTACAACATATTAGTTACAAGCAGATATTTTATAGAATATTATTTTTGTAGATTACAATATATTGCAGGCGGCTGGACAATTATGACCTCTATCCAATGATCCCATAAAGTCAATTTTCAAATTTTTGAGGGTTACGACAAATCATCTTTGCATGAACGATATATATTTATCATAATAGACTATTAATACACCGAACAATTGAAGGTTAGTCTATAATAAAGATGTTTTTTATTGACGACCAACTGTGGTGTAAATAATTTAATATGGTATGAATTTCTCGACCGAGCAGAAGGAGAAGAAGAAGAGACTAGGAAGAAACATCAATAGCGCATTACACGCTGTTATTCGTAGACAATAACTCCTTAACACGTAAACGATATTTCAATGTCCCATCTTTTTTTGGATTTATTATTTACAGAAAGCCTCTAATGACCATCCGGTACATTTAAGTTATATTCGTTGCCTTGGTAATTACACACGCCGTAACCGAAGTTCAATTGCCCGATGGTAGTTTAATTTATGCAATTATTTAGTTAAAAAGAGGAACGCACAAAAATTTATATTGAATAACCACTATTTTGCTATTACTAATTTGCTCATTTAACCGTATAATTTTCATCGCGTTTAGCAGATGTTCGTAACTATTTATAAGAAGACAAAGAATAATTAATGTACAATTTCCATTGCACATGGTCTCCACTCAATCGCTTCCTAATGCAAGGTGAATGGAATAGGATATACACTACCGGCCATAAGTTTAGCATAACGCAAAAAAAAAATACGCTAGTGTTACAATATCATTATTTTGCGTTTAAATCTGGATGCATACCAATTACACACAAATTTTTACCAATAAAAATTATTTTACCTATGCCAGAGTGTATCCAAATTATATGGATATGTTTCAAACAAAATGTTCGACAAACTTTAAAACATGTCTTTGTCAAGCTGCCAAATTTTATGTATATTGAACATGGGAAAAATAATTAATCAATTTATTTGTCATTAGGTAATTATAAATGTCAATGAATGTATATTTAAAATTTACTGTACTATACCAATCCAATAAATTGTAATATACAGGGTGAGTCGCTGGTAAGACCGATTATGCCTTTATGAGTAAAGATATTTCGAAGCGGTTTTTTTCATGTGATAGCTGCTCATTAGGAGCACATTTTAAAAATATTTTTTATTATACATAGTGTTTCATAACTTGGTGACTAACCATAGTTATAGGTTTTTGAATGGAACACCCTATATATTATTGAATTTTTGTATTCCCCGTATAACTTTTAATCAAAAAGTAATAAGATAGAATATGCCTAAAATCTAAAGTTTTTGACTTGTTCCCATTTTTCTGAAAAATTCAATGTTTGTATAAAATTATATTTCTCGAAAACGACATACTAGATGGACACAATTTTTTGTAGTATTATTCATAATAAGACGTCTTAATAGAAGCATATTGTATTTTTTTCAGTTACTAATTGTATATGCAGAAAACTGGATTAAAATTACATGACACGTTTTTGTATAAAAGTAATTTTTTCAAATGGAACACCCTATATATTATTTCATTTTTGAATTTCTTATTAAATTTCACATCAAAAACATGTAAGACGTTAATACCTTAAAAGTGACTTTTACAGAGCTATTGTCGTTTTTTGATATGCATTTATTAGTTTTTGCAAAAAAGTCAATTTTTTCAAATGGAACACGCTATATATTATTTCATTTTTCAATTTCTTATTAAATGTCACATCAAAAACATATAAGACGTTAAAGCGACAATAACTCAGTAATAGTCACTTTTAAGGTATTAACGTCTTACATGTTTTTGATGTGAAATTTAATAAGAAATTCAAAAATAAAATAATATATAGGCTGTTCCATTTGAAAAATTTGACTTTTTTCCAAAAACTAACAAAAGCATATCAAAAAACGACAATAACTCTGTAATAATTAGTTTTAAAGTGTTGACGTCTTACATGTTTTTGATGTGAAATTAAATAAACAATTCAAAAATTAACTAATATACAAAGTGTTCCATTTGAAAAAATTGACTTTTATACAAAAATGTGTTATGTAATTTTAATCCAGTTTTCTGCACATGCAGTTAGTAACTGTAAAAAAATAAAACATGATTCTATTAGGATCTCTTATTGTAAACAATACTGCAGAAAATTGTGTCCATCTAGTACGTCGTTTTCGAGAAATATAATTTTATACAAACATTGAATTTTTCACAAAAATGTGAATAAGTCAAAAACTTTAGATTTTAGGCCTATACTATCTCATTACTTTTTGACTAAAAATTATACGGGGAATACAAAAATGCAATAATATATAGGTTGTTCCATTTAAAAAACTATTACTGTGGTTAGCCACCAAGTTATGGAACACTCTGTATAATACAAAATATTTTTAACATGGGCTCCTAATGAACAGCTATCACAAGAAAAAAACCGCTTCAAAATATCTATATACTCATAAAGGCATAATCGGCCTTACCCGCGGAGATGACTCATCCTGTATAGTTGGTATGCATTACCTCTTCAAAAATTTTATGTAAAAGGTATGCATGCACTCTGAGACGCCATACAGAGAGATTCTACACATCATTATCATTAACTCACTATGTCACTAGATATGACACAACAACATGGCCAACTAGATCTCGTTATCGCTGCGCCCTTTCTCCATAACAATGGGCTTTTGACTGATTCTACTGACGTTAAAATTCTGTACCCTGGCTAGCACCATTTGTCCAAAGCATTATAAACTATTATAAAATATTTAGCCTTTTCATTGAATAGAAACTGTTACGTAATCTTCTCTCTGAAAAATATGTTAACCATTGAATCTCTACTAGGAATTTATTATGGATTGGTGTACTCTGCAATCTGATTTAACATTATGGTTTGGGGACAGACAATATATGAAATAAGTAGAGTCCTTATGGCTCAAAAGCGTATTCTTCGAATTATTCTTAATGGGCCACGCGAAACATCTTGTAGGGAGTTATTCTTTGTGAATGAAATCCTGACGGTCTCGTCAATATATATTTATAAAGTACTAACTTAGACTTACAAAATTCGGGATCATTATCGGGAAAGTAGTGAGTACCACAATTACGAAACGCGAAATAGGGACGATATAAGAGTTTGTAAGCTGGCTCATACCTATTACAAGAGATCTCCAATCTATGCGGGTTGTCGCCTCTTCAATCTCTTGCCAAGGGAGACTAAATGTTCGCCGACATTAAAGATATTTAAGAGGGAATTGAGCGGAGCGTAACCTCCGTGATATAGAGGCTTCGAACAAAGCTTGTGTCACGTGATCTGACGTCACGAATGCCGTCTGAGGAGCATTACAGTTTAGATTTGCCGTGGTCGCACATGTCAGTCGCGTGAACTAGATTTCGCAAGTTTTTCTTTCAAAAACCCTCATAAAGAACTTCAAATAAGTTAAAGTGATAAGTTAAAGGTGTAGAATTTCAGATTTACCTGATTTATGTGCAGATAATTTGTAAAATCAGTGAAAAGAGAGTGTTTCTCAATTGTGGAGTGCCGAGTTTGTGGGTTAGCAAATATGGCCGCTGGTAAATTTTGTATGTGAACGTTGTTTTATTACTTATAAATAACTTTCGGGTGGTGTCGTTTATAATATGGTTGTGTCGTTTATATAAAATAATTAGTTAATCAAGAACGCCAACAGTTTGACTAGATACCTGAGTGAATCTTGTTCATTTAATTAAAAATGCCTGATAAATGCTGCGTGCCTAATTGCACAAGCAATTACGATAGTACCCATACGTATGTGTCCGTCTTTTCTTTTCCAAAAGATGAAGAGTTGAAAAAAACGTGGATTAAATGCATTCATAGAGAGTCATTTAATCCAACAAAACATTCAGTAGTATGTATTAAACATTTCTCAGAGTCATCGGTTATAACAATTGATAAAATAACCAGAAACGATGGATTATCTGAAAACGTCTCTTCTTTTTCAGATATATTAAATAATTCATTTGACATTGCACTGAATGCTTCTGTATTATCATCTTTGTTCTATATTGCCGGATACTGTGCACATTCACTAATTAAGTTTGTTAATGGTTGTGACAATTGTTTAACATCCATTACTACCAATTCAGATTTTGTTATAAATTTTACCAATTGTGGTGAAAATGACTCTGCAGATATTAGCAAATATTTGAAAAATTTAACAAGAGGAGCTCTAAAACAACCATCTGAATTATTCTTTGAAGTCTCTATTCAGGCGTATCAGATATTTAGTGAGCTTATTTCAGATAAATATGAAACTGAATTTCTAAAAACAGGTAAACAAAGGATTATTTTACGGGAATTGACAATGTTAAAATTGGAAAAATATGTAGAAGAAATCAATGAGAAATGTATTTTATGCAGCAAAACGTTGAAGTCGATATTGTTAAAAAATAGTCATGTTCTTGCCAATATATTTCTTAATAACTATTCAAAAATAATCAACGACAAAATTAACACCCAAAACATGGATCTATCCAAGAGAAAACTGATTAAATTTAATAGTTAAGTAGTTATAAAACACATTAACGCATGGAGATAGGGCCGGCTTTCGTGACGTCACGATTGCTTGTTCGCGGCCTGTACTTTCTCGTAGGTTACGAGCGGAGGTGTATTTTACAGCGTCGAGGAGTTCGAATGTCACATACGGGCGACTGCTGGTAAATAATTTTAAATTGCTGTATCTATGTACTATTTCGGGGATTTTACATTTGTATTTGTGAGCGTTTTGTGTGTAACTACTTGTAATGTTATTATTTGATATGACATATGCTTATATTATGATTTATCCAATTCTTGTTTACCAAGGCTGAATGGACTAATAAATATATTATTATTATTATTAATGTGTGTTACGCATTTACTATACTCTGGAGGTGATTGCCTATACCAATAGAAACTATACAGGGTGAGTCAACTACGCGTGTAAAGCCGATTGTGCCTTTACGAGTAAAGATATTTCGAAGCGGTTTCTTTCTTGTGGTAGCTGTTCATTAGGGGCACATTTTAAAAATATTTTGTATTATACAGAGTGTTCCATAACTTGGTGGCTAACCATAGTTATAGTTTTTTAAATGGAAAATCCTATATATTATTGCATTTTTGAATTCCCCGTATAAATTTTAGTCAAAAAGTTATAAGATAGTATAGGCCTAAAGTGTAAAGTTTTTGACTTATTACCATTTTTCTGAAAAATTCAATGTTTGTATAAAATTATATTTCCCGAGAACGACGTATTAGATGGACAAAATTTTTTGTAGTATTGTTTACAATAAGAGATCCTAATAGAAGCATGTTTTATTTTTTTACAGTTAGTAACTGCATGTGCAGGAAACTGGATTAAAATTACATGACACATTTTTGTATAAAAGTCAATTTTTTCAAATGGAACACTTTGTATATTAGTTCATTTTTGAATTGTTTATTTAATTTCACATCAAAAACATGTAAGACGTCAACACTTTAAAACTAATTATTACAGAGTTATTGTCGTTTTTTGATATGCTTTTGTTAGTTTTTGGAAAAAAGTCAAATTTTTCAAATGGAACAGCCTATATATTATTTTATTTTTGAATTTCTTATTAAATTTCACATCAAAAACATGTAAGACGTTAATACCTTAAAAGTGACTATTACTGAGTTATTGTCGCTTTTTGATATAATTTTGTCAGTTTTGTGGTTTTAATTAATATAGTATAGCACTGACAAAATAATATCAAAAAACGACAATAGCTCTGTAAAAGTCACTTATAAAGTATTAACGTCTTATATGTTTTTGATGTGACATTTAATAAGAAATTGAAAAATTAAATAATATATAGCGTGTTCCATTTGAAAAAATTGACTTTTTTGCAAAAACTAATAAATGCATATCAAAAAACGACAATAGCTCTGTAAAAGTCACTTTTAAAGTATTAACGTCTTACATGTTTTTGATGTGAAATTTAATAAGAAATTCAAAAATGAAATAATATATAGGCTGTTCCATTTGAAAAAATTACTTTTATACAAAAACGTGTCATGTAATTTTAATCCAGTTTTCTGCATATACAATTAGTAACTGAAAAAAATACAATATGCTTCTATTAAGACGTCTTATTATGAATAATACTACAAAAAATTGTGTCCATCTAGTATGTCGTTTTCGAGAAATATAATTTTATACAAACATTGAATTTTTCAGAAAAATGGGAACAAGTCAAAAACTTTAGATTTTAGGCATATTCTATCTTATTACTTTTTGATTAAAAGTTATACGGGGAATACAAAAATTTAATAATATATAGGGTGTTCCATTCAAAAACCTATAACTATGGTTAGTCACCAAGTTATGAAACACTATGTATAATAAAAAATATTTTTAAAATGTGCTCCTAATGAGCAGCTATCACATGAAAAAACCCGCTTCGAAATATCTTTACTCATAAAGGCATAATCGGTCTTACCAGCGACTCAACCTGTATATTACAATTTATTGGATTGGTATAGTACAGTAAATTTTAAATATACATTCATTGACATTTATAATTACCTAATGACAAATAAATTGATTAATTTAAAAAAATTGACCTTTATACAAAAACGTGTCATCTAATTTTAGATGACACGTTTTTGTATAAAAGTCAATTTTTTTAAATGGAACACCCTGTATATCAGTTCATTTTTGAATTGTTTATTAAATTTCTTGTCAGAAACATGTAAAACGTTAATACTTTAAAAGTGACTATTACAGAGTTATTGTCGTTTTTTGATATGCTTTTGTTAGTCTTTGCAAAAAAGTCAATTTTTTCAAATAGAACAGCCTGTATATTATTTCATTTTTGAATTTCTTATTAAATTTCACATCAAAAACATGTCAGACGTTAATACTATAAAAGTGACTATTACTGAGCTATTGTCTCTTTTTGATATAATTTTGTCAGTACTATACTATATTAATTAAACCACAAAACTGACAAAATTATATTAAACAGAGACAATAGCTCAGTAATAGTCACTTTTAAAGTATTAACGTATTAGATGTTTTTGTTGTGAAATTTAATAAGGAATTCAAAAATGAAATAATGTACAGGGTGTTCCATTTGAAAATTTTTTTTTTTTTGCAAAAACTAACAAAAGCATATCAAAAAACGACATTAACTCTGTAATAGTCACCTTTACTGTATTAACGTCTTACATGTTTCTGACACGAAATTTAATAAACAATTCAAAAATGAACTGATATACAGCGTGTTCCATTTAGAAAAATTGACTTTTATACAGTATGTTATCTAATTTTAATCCAGTTTCCTGCACATGCAGTTAGTAACTGTAAAAAAATAAAGCATGCTTCTATTAGGACCTCTTATTGTAAACAATATTGCAAAAAATTTTGTCCATCTAATACGTCGTTTTCGAGAAATATAATTTTATACAAACATTGAATTTTTCAGAAAAATGGGAATAAGTCAAAAACTTTACACTTTAGGCCTATACTATCTTATAACTTTTTGACTAAAAATTATACGGGGAATTCAAAAATGCAATAATATATAGGCTGTTCCATTTAAAAAACTATAACTATGGTTAGCTACCAAGTTATGGAACACTCTGTGTAATACAAAATATTTTTAAAATGTGCCCATAATGAACAGCTACCACAAGAAAAAAACCGCTTTGAAATATCTTTACTCGTAAAGGCACAATCGGCCTTACCCGCGTAGTTGACTCACCCTGTATATAGTTTTTGCACCGAAAGAAAGTGGATGTTGTGGTCGTATAGTTCTTACCAAAATAGTCTTTGCCAAAACGCAAGTAATTCTCGAGGCACTTTAGAAAATGAGAATTGATTATCCGAAATGTAGTATAAGGAAGAATTGGCATAACTGTGCATTTTTAAGTTAAAATTCGAGGCATTTTAATATTGGTAGTAATGCAAAAAAACAATTAAATTCTGCAATTGCCTGGCTGAAGTGAAGCAGTATTTGTAGACGTTATTTGATCACAAATTATAATAAATCTGAATATGTGCACTCTAAAGTATTTCAGGGCTGGGTAGCACAATTTTGAAAATGATACCAGAAATGAAATGGACTTATTGTGAATATTTCAACAGTGTCAATTTTGTTCTGTAATTAGATTTGTATCTGTTGAATAAATAAAGATACTATAATAATTAATAAAATCCTATAATAATGCACGTTTTTGTCTTGGTATAGTGAAAAGTGCCAACAAGAAAGTGATACAAATATTGGTCTGATTTGAAATAAATGCATAAACATTCAATAGATTTTGTATAGGCAGTACCTAAGAATCTGTCGCTGTAAGTAACAAAATTAGCAAAGTGAAAAAGTACATTAAATATGTATAAAAATACGAAGAAGAATGAATTTAGGGAATATCTATTTGATTTGGATATATTCTATATTATTCCTCCCAACTTAATTTTACTTTTTGTAATATTAGAAAAAAATGAGGTGTGGCCACCACACGACTTTCTTATACGTATGAGCGTTTCAAACTATTCAATTTTAAGAATTTTTTTATACACAAATTATTCAAAATACTATTCTAAGTACTTTCATTCTCTTAACAAATCGCTATAGAATGCATACTTTGCAAGATATTCGAAAAAAGTGCTACTCGCTAAGAATAAAAGTGCTACTTCCGGTCCGAATTTTGAAATTTCATGTATACAAAAAATATTGCAAACCCAACTCTAAATACTTTTGTACTCTTAATAAATATATATAGAATGCATAATTTACGACATATTTGCAAAAAATCGCTATTCGGTAAGAGTAAAAGTGGTACTTCCGGTCCGAATTTTGAAATTTTTTTTATACAAAAGATATTTAAAATTATCATTTAAATACTTTTATACTCATAACGTACCTGTCTAGAAAGCATGACTTGCAAAATATTGGCAAGAAACTGATTCTCGATAAGAGTAAAAGACCTACTTCCGGTAGGAATTTTGAAAAACTTTCATAATAAAATTCTTCTCAAAATTAATTTTGAGTACATATGAATTCTTTATAAATTTGTTTAAAATTAGTAGTTAACGAAATATTGGAAAAATTCGATTTTTTTACTGAAGTAAACTACTACTTCCGGTCGGCCGATTTTACTGAAAATCTAATCAGCTCTCAACAGGAAGATTATACTCGTAAATACAAAATTTCGAATTGATAGCTATAGCGGTTTGACCGCTATCGTGGTCACACACACACGGACAGAGAGAGAGAGAGAGAGAGAGAGAGAGAAACATTTTTTAAAAACCACTTTTTCGGTATCAGGGGAGTTCAAAACGTGGACATCTGCAAAAATCTCGAGGTCAAAAGTTTTCATCATCACAATACTTCCTTATACCTACTACGTATAAGAAAGTAAAATTAGAAATGTAAGTAAATTTTTTATTCTTGAAACTACCTAATATCTTAATTTTCAGTAACACGTTTTTAATTTTATTTCGTTCTATTTCATTATTTTAATATTGTAAATATTAATAATAGTAAAGTTAATGTTTAAAATATTAAGGAAGACACATGTTGATGTTTATCATTTATTTAACATAATAAAAAAACAGAAATCATTCTTTTTGGGTTTAGTTATTACTAGTACATGGCCTTGCATAAGAGACAATATTTTGGGGTTCGCAGAATCAATTTCAACAATGTAAGTCGAAGATATGTCATGGCCATTATAGCGAGATCCAATTGGAATTGCACAACAGTGACTTTAATTGCATTAATTATACCCTGTCTCAGAATAAGAAGGAGTGATTCAAATCTCGCGCCAAAATGGTACATTTTTTTCTGAGATTTCATTGGTTTTTGCGCAGGCAAGTTTAATATGCAAAAATAAGTACGCCAATTCCGCCATTTTATGTTTATAACCTGCGATTTTGCTTTCTTACATTTTTGGTTTGATATATTACATTTAACTGTTATTAAATAAAATCTGCACTTTTAAGTACAAAATGAACATGAGTGATCTGCCAGGTCCCAGCAAAGCGTTAGTCTCGCCGCCCAAACCGCGTGATCGATTAGGACATCTAGCACATAACGAAAAACAAACAGTTTTAAATATGTATAAAATGTTAACATTACAAATTCCCAGAATGGGAACAACAGAAATGGTAATAAACATCTCGAGAACACTAAGGTGGTGAAGAATATACCTGAGAACAATAAAACAATACAGATATGATGGTCGTCCAATATTTTACTTAGATGAAACATGGTTGAACGAAGTACATACAAAGGGAAAAGTTTGGATTGACACAGGCATAATCAGTGCACGGCAAGCTACATTCCAAAAATATTCCGTTTAATGCAGAAATGATACGTGCTGGAATTAATGCATCTAGTTCGCCTTCATAAAGATCAATATAATACTTATATAATTGATGAAATGGCAGCTGCTGCACATAGAACTATATTGCGGTTACCACCATATCATTGTGAGCTCAATCCAATTGAGATGATTTGGGCCCAAATAAAAGGTGAAGTTGCTGCAAGAAATACAACTTTCAAAATGTCACATGTGCGAGAACTTTTAACTGAAGCAATTAGAAATGTTGCCATAAATAATTGGAGCAATTGTATCGACCATGTAATTAAAGTAGAACAGGGAATGTGGAACTTAGATGGGTTAGTGGATGATACTGTGGAACCATTTATTATTTGTGTCAGAAGCAATGGTAACGAAAATGACTCACACTTGTCCAGCACAGTTGATTCAAACTAGTTTATGTGGCCATTTGGTTAATATTTATAATCACTCTTCTTTTATTTTAACATGTTTATAAAATGTTCTTCGTCTTTACAAACAGTTTACTTTGAATGTTACAATACAAAATAGATTTTAATATATGTATATTTGTGTGTATATGTATCAACAACAGATTCCATTCAAACATGGTAGTGCTCTCTTTAAAATGAACTCTTCAACTTCATAGTGTGATAAGCATATCACACTACATTAATTCTTATTATTATAAACTTTTGCTTAATATACTTTTTCCTACAGCAAAATTCACGAGACAATGTATTAGTTGGCTGGTTTAGCTGTAGCTTTTTCTAATTCTGTCGCGAATGCTGAGAGATTACCACTGAAGTCGAACTTCAGATACATAAAATAACTCATTGCTGATGGTGATCCGGGTAATTTATGAGGATATTCAGTCATGGGTTATTGTAATTTATTACTATTGTAACGAAATGAGTGTACGACGACGAAAAACAGAGACCATAAATCATCTCGGCGCAGCATATAAAAACGATATGTAAACAAGTCGATGAGTCATCTCCACGCCGTACGGCTTGCATAGCGAAAGGGACTAGAACGATTCTCGTACATGTGGAGAAAAAGCGGGACTGTGCTGGTATGTTCTAGTAATCTTCGCATGTGTATATGAGGCGACTGGGTCACCGATGGAGCATTCATTGCGGGATTAATTGCGGAATAGTTTCGGGAAAGAAAGTCCTTAAGTAGTCTCGAGTGCGATAGTGGTAGCCAAAGAAATAAATATAGTAGTGCCGTCTTATATAAATAGAAGTGTTACATAAATACGGACAGAGATATTAGTAATAGAACTGAATAAATACACGTGTTAATTTTAATTTATTAATAGTAGTTTAAGTGTGATACGTAAGTTTATATATTTTTATATTGTTATATAATTTTAAGTATATAAATATACAGACTGTTTTAAATAAATAATTGCACGAGTTGTTTATTGGAACCCGAAAACGTTACACTATTATATCTACTATTTATATGTATATTCCATACAACATATTTTAAAAGTAGTTTAATTTTACCTTAGAGTAAGTACGATATATAGAGAGCATAGTGATAGTTTGAAGACAAATATATTGAAGCCTGGTGCGGTGATGAAGTGGTAAAAATATTGCACATATGATGGGTTATTGTATACATAAACTAATAAAATTTATTAAATTATATGAATTCATTTTTTTTAATTTAAACTTATCATTTCATTTATAACGCTTTAGAAAAACTGTTTTTGATTTCCTTTCAAAAGAAATACGTTACATATTCTAGTGACTTAAAATTATTAAATATGTAATAATCTTTTTAATATGATGAAAACACTATCGTTAATTTCCAACACACAGTTAAAAGTTCTAAGATAGTATAAATTATTCAACGAAAACATTTTATCAATATTACAGAATACATAAATAGCAATAAGCATCTTCAGCCAATGTAAATCATAGTATTTATTACTGTTGTATGTAGATTCATATTTCTAAAAGTAATTGCTTGAATTTACCTACTCAAGGTTTATCATAGAACACCAATGATTTATTTGTTTAACTTCTTTATTGATATTATTTACGACATAAAATAATATACAAAAGCTTCTCCGAAAATTCTTGAGGGCCTCTTGATGAGAAGTTTGATACACTCTCCCCTCTGGTACAAATATATTTGATAACAGACTTAATTCACAATTTTCACATTCACTAAAAAGTATAATACTTATACATTTATAATAGTAATCCTTAAAACACTCAGAACACACTCAGAACATAATCTACTATTTTCATTTGGCTTATGTATTGTCTTTATCCATAGATATCTTCTAATAGCCTTTTTTTGGAAACCTAGAATCAACAAATTTGAATGTTAGGATAAGAGATCAACATTCATCAAATTATAGATGTAGTATGTACCTGCTTGTGGTTATAACTTTTTTCTGTATTCAATTGCCTTGCACTCTTATTGCCGCTTTGAATGGTACAATGTAAAGTGGCACATCCAGTCATTTCAATCCATAATAGAAAATGAAACCCAAAGCGCTAAATCCTTAGTTAAAAATAATACGGTTCTACAATTCCTATCTAAAGCACTATTTCTAACCTCAATCTCAATAACATGTCCTAACATCTCATATATAATTTTAGTAAATTTTGAAGCTATGTGTTCCATATTTTGGCGCGGTATTTGAATCACTCCTTCTTATTCTGAGACAAGGTATAGTCCACGTTAATTTGGTCCACCTATTATGAAGAGTGGAAATACAGGGGCTTCAAATTCTGAGAGACTATTAATTTTAAGCACTCTTCAATCGGCCTCTGAACTGTATTATTCATTTTCCAAAATGTACATACGGATTTTAATGAATTGCTTTTGTATATGGCACATGCATGTGTGTTTACTAAAATGCAAATAATCTGTGAGGCAAGTCTAAATCGTAGCCTAAATTTTCATGTGCAACCCTAAGTTGTTATTACGGTATGCAAAAAAAAAAGCCATTTATATTAGAATAACATTTTTGCATTTTGTATTTACATTAAAATTACATTTTAAGTTAATTTCTAATGAAATTAAGCTTCAAAAAAGGCAACACTAAATTTATATAATCCAGTTATCTACATAACTGTCAGGTTTTATTCACATCTTCCATTTCAAGATATAACCATTCCTTAGTTAGATACTTTACATTGATAAGAAGATTTCTAATTTATGTATATTCGAACACTATAATTTCATCTTAAAATGAAACTGAACCGCTTGCCATCTTTTAAATTTAGACGTTATCACTGATCATCACGTGACTAAAATGTGTAAAAGAATTAGAACATGATCTTCTAGCGACAAAATTTTGTTTCTTCTTACATTGTACATGTCATCTCTGAAACTTGATTCATAAAAAACGTTGTATTCTTCTTGACAAAAACGAAAATGTATTACTCTAGATATGTTCCTTCAGGACTAGATAAGATTCTGAATACCTTTTTCTTTTCTGTGGAAAGTGTTGTTGGTTTCTTATTAATATTATCAAAAATATTATTAAATCATTTATATATGTATATTACCTTATGAAGTTTTAGTAGTGACTACTAATAAAAAGAAGGCTACAAACTTAATTGTCAACGCTTTACGTTACGCATATTTAATGTTTAATTCTCACAACAATAAGGTATTTAAATACAAATTAAAAAATGAGGTGTTGTCACCACACGACTTTCTTATACATATGAGCGTTTCAAGCTATACTATTCTAAGAACTTTTTTACAGAATACTTGTTCATTACCCTATTCTCAGTACTTCTATTCTCTTAATAAAACCCTATAGAATGCATACTTTGCAAGATATTCCAGGAAAAGTGCTAGTCCCTAAGAGAAACAGTGTTACTTCCGGTCCGAATTTTGAAATTTCATTTATACAAAAAATATTGCAAATCTAGCACTAAATACTTTTGTACTCTTGATAAATATATATAGAATGCATAATTTACGACATATTTGCAAAAAAATCGCTATTCGATAGGAGTAAAAGTGGTACTTCCGGCCGGAATTTTGAAATTTCTTTTATACAAAAAATATTAAAAATTATGTTTTAAATACTTTTATACCCGTAATGTATCTGTCTAAAAAGCATGACTTGCGAAATATTCGCAAAAAACTAATTTTCGATAAGAGTAAGAAACCTACTTCCGGTCAGAATTTCGAAAAACTTTTTAAATAAAATTGTTCTCAATTTTAATTCTAAGTACATGTGAATTCTTTATAAATTTGTTTAAACTTAGTAGTTGACGAAATAACGGCAAAATTTAATTTATTCGCTGAAGTAAACTACTACTTTCGGTCTGTCGATTTTACTAAAAATCTAATCAGATCTGAAGAGGGAGATTATATTCGTAAATACAAAATTTGGAATTGATACTTGTAGCGGTTTGACCGCTATCGTGGTCACACGCACACAGACAGACACACAGAGAGAGAGAGACATTTTTTAAAAACCACTTTTTCGGTATCAGGGGACTTCAAAACGTGGACATCTGCAAAAATCTAGAGGTCGAAAATTTTCGTCATCACAATACTTCCTTATACTACGTATAAGAAAGTAATATTATATTCTAATTAAAGGTAAATTTAATAATTTACCTAATTAATATCATAATTAATTGGAATTAAAATGTTCAAACAGTGAGAAGAACTAATTTAAAAATTATCTAAAATTTAGTAAAATTGTATGTTATAAGAACCATAATCGACTTCCATCAAATAGGGGTTGCTTCATTTAATTACTAATTTAAATGGGCAAGTAAGATTTAAAGTTTTTCTGACTTTAGAAAGCAAAACATGTAAAACTTATGCGTTGAGCAAATAGACAAAAGTTTGACGAAGTGAATGAATATATCTTCTTACAATTAAATTAATATATGAGCGACAACTTAATTGGAATGTCAGTGGTGTTGCAAACACTACTATACATGGTGTTCTTTTCAAAACTTCTCATCCTAAATTCCTGGAAATCTGGAAATCTATGAAAAATTCCCTGAAACACGTTTCGAAGATATTTAAAAAAATCTTTTGGTTTGTTTACTTTTGTGTTTCTAACTATTCAATCTACTTTATGAGCATCGGAACAAAAGTCAATATTAAAAATGAGGTGTGGCCACCACACGACTTTCTTATACGTAGGAAAGTGTTACTTCCGATCCGAATTTTGAAATTTCATTTATACAAAAAATATTCCAAATCCAACTCTAAATACTTTTGTACTCTTCATAAATATATATAGAATGCATAATTTACGACATACATATTTGCAAAAAATCGTTATTCGGTAAGAGTAAAAGTGGTACTTCCGGTCCGAATTTTGAATGGTTTTTTATACAAAAGATATTGGAAATTAAGTTCTAAATACTTTTATATTCGTGGCGTACCTGTCTAAAAACCATAACTTACAAAATATTTGCAAGAAACTGATTTTCGATAAGAGTAAAAGACCTACTTCTGGTAGGAATTTCGAAAAACTTTTTTAATAAAATTGTTCACAATTTCAATTTTAAGTACATATAAATTCTTTATAAATTAGTCTAAACTTAGTAGTTGACGAAATATTAGCAAAATTTGATTTTTTCACTGAAGTAAACTACTACTTCCGGTTTACCGATTTTACTGAAAAACTGATCAGATCTCAAGAGGGATATTATACACGTAAATACAAAATTTGGAATTGATATTTGCAGCGGTTTGACCACTATCGTGGTCACACACGCAGAGATATTTTTTAAAAAACACTTTTTTGGTATTAGGGGACTTCAAAACGTGGACATCTGCAAAAATCTTGAGGTGGAAAATTTTTGTCATCACAATACTTTCTTATACTACGAATAAGAAAGTAAAAACCCTTTCAAATTTCTCAAGTAAGATACAATGTATTTCCAAACGAGGAACACCAGAACAAAAAATCATATACCGTAGTCGTCAAATTTTAATTTCGGTTTGTACTTCTATCCCATGCAGAAGATGACCTTATAATATGCAGCGATGCCTGCTTGCTAACAGTGGTGGGAGAGCAACGCAGTGTCACGGGACCCTCACGCCTTACATTTCATAGGAAACATTTGTCGAGTGTACTGTCTTGGCAGCCTCGCTTATGTTTATCTTTAGTTTATTTCGTCGCGCTCTTTTCCTCTTTCTACTTTCGTATCAGAATTTAAAATATGTCGACTATGGTTATACCCTTTTTATGCTATTGTCTGTTTTCCTTCAGTTGTAGTAGTCCTTGTGTTGTTACAAATATTTAATTAATCAACGCAAAATCGATATAAAACCGCTCCTAAAACATGCATTTTTGTTTAATAAGTAACTACGAAAAGATGGAAAAGTATTCTCCATTAAATATAACTAAAAAGTTAAAGAACCATAAGATTATTTATTGTTCATGATTTTCGAACGTTATAAAGATTTTTAATATCGGCTTTTGTTCCGATGCTCATAAATTAGATTGACTACTTTGAAACAGAAAACTAAACAAACCAACAGTTTTTTTTTAATATCTTCAAAACGAATCGATCAATTTTAAACAACTAAATGACAAAAGGTACTGTTTCAAAAGACCTTTAAAATGACCTATTACTCGATATCCCTTTCCATTTAAAATTTTTAAGGAGGTAGCTCCCGTGGGTAGGGGGTTAAACTGGGTGAGTCAATTTTGGCATGAAGAAATGACCCCCACGATAATACTTCTTACGTGCTTTAAGGAAGTTTTTATAGATTTCCAGATTTCGAGAAATTTAGGGTGGGAAGTTTCGAAATGAACAGTCTGTATAGTAAATTTATATAGAAACATAGCTACTTCACTGGATATTTATACTTGGAAGGTAAAAATAGAAACAATAACTAATCACGTGTGTAATTTTTTAAGATAAGTATGAAGCAGTAATTTAATTGTCTATTTACAGATTTCTGTTACACTGACCTCCCAGATGGCGCTAATATCAACGTTATTTATATGATAATATAATTATTTATAAAAATTATTATTTAAAGTAGCTTGTGCAGTTAAAAATTATAAGGTTTGTGTTATGAGTTATTTAAAACTACGTAATAAACACACTTAAAAAAAAGCAGTTTGGCACCACAAGACCATTATAAGTAACTACACAGTTTAATTTGTGAATCTAATCAAAGTGTAATAACTTTAAAACATATAATTTTCTATGTGAAATAAAACAAACAAATGTTTAAGATTTACACTGTATTTAATAACAACGACAGCTGTTTCGCTACACTGTAGCTTTCAGGTTGACATATACAATAATAACTATCTACATACATTTAGTTCCAAGTACTTTTTGTATAGACCCGACACTTTTAGACAAGAAATTGTTCTTTATATATTAGTTCTTAGAATTCCTAATATCCACACACTATATATAAGAGTCAAGTGTATGTAGATATATAGTTATTATTGTATATGTCAACCTGACGAAGCTACAGTGTAGCGAAACAGCTGTCGTTGTTATTAAATACAGTGTAATTCTTAAACATTTGTTTGTTCTATTTCACATTGAATATGGATTTACATCAAGTAAAGACCAACTCAATCCAAGATATAATTTTCTCTTGTTATCTTGAATTGAAAGATGATATCTATCATTTTACCAGTAAGATGAATACTGCAAATCAGTTAAACTGAGATTATTTACACAGCAGATTAGAGATCTATCTATCGTTCGTTATATGGTCTCTCTTTAAGTTCAGTCCATACCTATAATAGGTATATGCCGGTCTACCTGTTACTTTCTTAAGAAAGTATTGTGATGACGAAAAATTTCCATCTCGAGATTTTTGCAGATATCCACGTTTTGATGCCCCTGATAACTGAATTGGATTTGATCACGCCCACTCTGCATTATCGGCACTTACTCTATACGGTAACGTTTATACGACAAATGTTAATATTTATGTATAACAAAGAAAAATAAAAAGAGATATTTAATCACAACTTACCCACTTCCCTTATTTTCTGTTCCTTTAGATTTTCAATTATGGTCTTCAGACCGCGTTTCCGGTCACAGTTCATATTCAAAAGTTACCGAACACTATTTTGAAATTGCTATTCTCGCACTTCTAATATTGCTACAACACAGCATTTTCTTCTGGTGCCCACAAGATGAGAAACGCGAAAATTCAATACTATCTACAACAAAAAATTTTAATTAGAAGATCTTCCTAATTTACTCTGAATAAAGTGAGACTTTTGAGTAAACACTAAAATTCTTAACGTTCGAGATAAAAAAAAATTGTTCTAGCTGCAATTTACAAATTACTACATAGTCATAAACAGCACAAATAGACACACATCTATAAAACTAGCACATACAGTTCTAAAACTATATAAAGCGTGCGCTACGTTAAAATACTGTTAATAATATTCATACATCTTTTCACGTTTATCAGAATTGCCATTGAAACTATATAAATTTGTCAAATATGCTGGCTTTCTACACAGAATAGCTAAGTATTTAATAAAGTATATAACAGTAATATTTAATAACTTTATTAATAACATTCATGTAATAGTATTTCACTAGTGGAATGTATAAGTATATCCTGAAATATAGATAAAACTGACAAAAATTTAAAATCTGGGGTCTATAAGTTAAATTGCGAGTGTGGAAGAGCTTATATTGGACAAACTGGTAGATCCTTTTCCACACGCATAAAAGAACATGAAAGAAGCTATAAATTACAAAAAACAGATTCCACATATGCAAACTACTGCATTGAACAAAAACATAAATTCAATAATAAGTTTGACATACTACATATACAAGAGAAGAGTAAAAAATTAAATTTATTAGAAAGCCTAGAAATAAATAAATTAAACAAATTAAACCTTATTTTAAACGACCAACTAGAAGTGAATAATACACCGTTATTAAATTTAAATATTTAAAATTAACTTCATAATTCTTATATTTATACATATATTTATAAATTGTTTAATTTTATAATATCAGTAAACAATCAATTTTCAATATTTTAATATTCTTACTTGTTATATATTAAATATATAAGTTACTCCCGCTCTTAACGTAACGTCACAAACTCACCCCTTTTCATTTAGGAAAAGACATAAATATGAACACTTACATACATATATTTTGTATTATAATATTCATCACCTGATGAAGCTCTAGTAGAGCGAAACAATTGTAGTGAACAGTGGCGGCTGCTGCAGGGAGGGCAACGGGGCACTGGCCCCCGTGATAAATTTCTTTTAACAGATAAATTAATTATAAATAACTAATTTGTATCTAATTTTTCTCATTTGTTTGATAACAAATAATATCCCTAGCAGCAAAACCACTATAGGCACACTTGTCCTACAGTAGCAAATATATATTTTTATCCTTCTTTAAAATTGTGATTTTGCTGCTTGGGATTTTTTCAGAAGTAACAGTCCGTCTCTTCAGCGCGTTAAAAAATCACAGTCTGACGTAGGCTCCGGGGCATCTCGCGCGATTGCACCGTTTGTATTAGAAATTGAGTGGATAAAAAGTGGCGCGGGGCGAGAGCGGTATATGTCAGCGAGCGGGCACTACTCTGTGATGCCGGATGACATCCAGTATGTAATATCACATATTAATAGAAGTGACAAAAGCCTCACTTGCATAATTTCGATATTTGTGCGCAAAATCAAACAAAGGCACATTTTGAAATGGCGTGTTTTGTTTTTGTTGTGTACTTGTATATTGTTGTATAAATATAACCTGTCTAAGTTTTATAACTTATAATTTACGAAAGAATAATAAGTAAAGGTGCCAGTTAAATTGTTGTTGATATAAATAATGGAAACTGTACGAAAGAAGAAATCTTGCGTACATAGATGTATTTTTACTTGTAAAAATGTTCAGCAACAAAATATATTCTAATTCTAGAGTTTCTTTTCGTTTCTTAAAGAAGAAAATCGGTAAGTTATAGCTATTGAGTAACAGTTAATTTGTAATAATTCATCTTTTTTGTAGTGTCTTAAAGTGGATCACCAGCTATAACCGGAATGACCTTTTAAGTAAAGATTTGTCAAAATTATGTCAAACAACATTTGTGTGTGGTAAACACTTTGAATCACACATGTGTTTAAATGATTTATGGAATCCAATGCAATTCCCGCATTATTTCTCTCACTCTGCACGAAAACACCAGAAACATCACCAGCTCTTGATGCAAAATTTCACACGGGTAGGTTATTTTTCATAAAAGTGTTTTTAATATAAACTAACATAAAATTTAAATATTTCCAAAATTATTTGTTAGCATTTATCTTTTATAGTCAACAATTTTTGTCTATATTAAGTTGCAATACCGTTGCATTGTAATTTTAAAATATGTAACTTCATACATCATCATTGGAGTAGAATAAATATAATAACATGATTTTATAATTTGAAATATTCCAAAAAATCTGTACATGATGATAACAATGTTTTACTTTAATTTCTCTAATAAGATATTTCGTAATTTAAATTTGTAAACTTATTTACTATCTACAAAAAATATATGATCTTATTTATCACTGTTAAATATGTTTTGATAAGGTTTGCACTTGTAATTAAAGTTTTTAATAAACATGAAGCATGAAAATAAATACTTCCAATGTGGTTTTTATCTTTTTATATTAGTGAAGGAACCTCCTTCGAAAATAAGAATTTTAGAGAACATCGTTATCTCTTACAGCCATGACCATACTGAAAAGAAATCAATTCAAACCTCACCGGTTAAGGAACTATCTACAGGTAAATGTTTATTATTACTTTATAAGAACTAAGTATTATTTGAAATTTTAAAAGCATACTAATTTCAAAATGCACAAGTGATATTGGATCCCAAAATTTAGCAGAAAGTGAACCACCATACAAAACCATACAAAATTATATTATGAGCAAAACATAAAATACGTTTGGTTGTTTAACTAATGAATTCGAAGTCATTTTTGAATAAAAATTCAACACATATGTATTTAACCTAGTATAAAGTAGAATAAGTTAGAACTTTTCAGTTACACACATACAATTACTTTGTATTTAATGAAATGTATAATTATTTAATTGTATTTTAGCAGTTATGGAAATTCCTACTACAAGTAATGTTGGGGTTCAAACAGAAAAAAATTTCTCTTCCCATACTCCCAGAAAGGAAAGACTGAGAAAATCTCTAAAACAGCATCGAGTTGTAGCTACTAAATCTAAAATGAAATCCTATCCTGTCAAGGAGAATTTGCAATATTTTCTACGGCTTTGTGACAGATATTTATTAAAAGAACTGGCAACTGTTGTTAAATTTAATGCAGTTAATAAAAATAAGAATATTGCAATATTATTTTTCAACTTTGAGGAGAATAAAAATATTTTCTAGAAATACCATGCAGGAAAGCAGACTATGTGCCTCACCAATGTGTTCCATTGAAAAATAATTACTGACCCCAACACCAAACTTCAATGAATTAGTTATTAATCATTTTGCTAATCGTAAGGAACGGCGAAAGGATTTTATTTTCAAACAAGTCAATTAAATAACATATTGAGTTCATTTTTTTGTCTGTACTTAATTTTTGATATTAAACACTCAGACCCTCACCTCGGTGCCCTCCCGTCCCAAAAAATCACGGGCCGCCACTGGTAGTGAATAAATGAACTGTTTTGAACTCAATTTGAATTTATTTCAATTTTTACTTGTAAATTATGTAGTTTCAACACGTATCTCCGTCGTCAATCAATTATATCCTGAAATATTAATTAATTAGTATAATTTTATTGCTCAGATTTTTTTCCGGTCGATGGGAATTTGTAGTGGCATTGAATCGACGTATTTAGTTCGTACTTTGGCCGTGTCGGTTACCAAACAATTCAACTATACAACCATGTGCCTAACCCGAAGAGTCATACCTAACATACCCGCGCAAAAGTGGAAAACATGAAAGTTGCAGAGAGTGACATCTATTGGAATGTAGGAATAATAAGAAAAGCTTCAATGCTCGCTTTCTAAACTAACTGGAACAGCAGTTCGCCCGAATATACTGTACATAACTAAATATAATCTTATCAAATAAGAAAAAATCTGTATTATACAAACTCTAAGATATGTTTATTTTATCATTTTTCTTCGGAATTTGACCAGCATTTTAAATTTTTGTGCTACAGTGTTTTCTCCGTCACTGGTAGATGGTGGATTTTATAGTTTCGATACCTATCGTGCAAACGTGCAATCTTGCCATATTGTTGTATCTACACATTGCTAGTACCTATTATCTACCCTTCAAAGACACTGGGGCATGTTTCAATTTATATTATATTCATGGATATTTCAATCAGTATTTTATTTGATTTGAGAATTTTATTTCATGGAATTTCATCTCTATCACAAACTAATCAGGATTATTAATGATTAATAAATTAGTAGGAAGTGCTGGTTTAAATACATTAGATTCAGGATGGATTAAATAATTTTGCAAATAATAAAGCTGAGCGCAAATATTTTAAAAGTTAGTATAAGCAGTCACGAAGAAAACATGGTCAGTTTAAGCGTTTGACACGCAAAGATAAGTAATTCCTCACCCAGAGAAGAAATGTTCGGCTTTCATTCAACCAAAAAGGAGTTCAACAATCTGCAATTCTGTCAGATTACGAAAAACATGCGTAAAGCGGAATATTTCCCGTACAAGCAAAATAATTGTGACAATACAAACTCCGGCGCAAAATAATGCCGATATGTTTTGAAAACGCGGTGTGTCCGACAGCCTAATATTAGAATCCGACCGTCAGCGAGCACTCTCGACGCGTTACAGTTTTCGCGGGGTTATTGGGCAGAGGTTAAAGTTAATATAATGACCTGTCTCGACCTCGTGATCTAAAAATGTTCCTATTCAAAATAACCGACACCTTTCGTGTAAAAATAAAACATTTCCTGCCCACCCAGTGTACCCAGCCGGGAATATTTTCGGTTTGTTCGAGTTTGTTCACCAGTTCGTACGTGTGACGGACGTATTATACCTATTCTACCTACGCATGTGTCCTATGCGGTCTTATATCGCGCGACAACTGATAATTCCGATAAACGAGACGAATCATTGCACAAAAGCGAGAAATAAACGGCTATCAATATCTTGAAACTTAAAATAGCATTGCGTACACTATGCATACTGCTTTGGCGGATATTATATTTCCTAGGAAATGTAGGATGTGTCAACGATGCATACGTTGGCAGAATTTGATTTTTACACAATTTTATTGACACATTTATAGCTTTTTTTACATGCATGTATGTATATACAGTGTTCGCCTTAAATATTCCGGCAAATAGAAAGAGATATATTACACCAAACCATATATATATAATACTACTATATCGCGTGTAGACAAGGAAAACTTCGCTCCAACATTGTGAAATAAAACATATGGTGCTATGCCGTTTTATTGGAGCATTGTCCAAACTGCACATGCGTTACAAATAATTTTTCAAATTTAGGTCTGTTTGTTTATCACATAGATTCATTACTATAAATATTTAATTATTGTTTGTACATCGTCAAACAAGTATAAATAGTTTAAAAATCGACAAACCTCTTTATAATTAATAATTGTGCCTTTTCAAAGTGGAAAAACAATTTAATTTCCCTTAATGAATGAAGAAATATCGTCCTGGCATCATGTGCAAATCACAGACAAATAAACGATCATACTGAAGAAGTATATTTGTCAAAAGTTGTACGAATTGAGGTTATGTTATCGTAAATATTGTAAATTAATTAAGTAAAACCCGCAATCAGTTCAATTGCATTCCAACTGTGTTTCTTTGAATATATTATGATGGGATATCGTGAACAGAAAGAAAAACACCTCTATAGGTCATGTACAAAAATTTGTGATATAATAACAACACCTAAATTATTCAACTCAACGTACAAGAATAATAATGAATTAGATATTGTGGTATTCTTGTATTCTAGAATTACTCTCATCTATATCGGAGCAATGTACAGAAAGAACACAGTAAATTTTACATGAATTAGGTAATTATATTATTATGTTACATATTAAAATATTTGAATTGCTCATAATAAAAAGGCTTCTATTAAACCTCTTAGAAGAGACACATACCAATCTTTTTGCCACAACCTTACAATTTTTTTGATATATATCTAATAGAACATACATGTGTTCATAGAAAGTTGAAGAATTTTGACATGTCCACCGCGGAATCCACAGATCCCATATGATATGAGATAATAATATGCCGAGATTGGGTATTTTGAGAAGAGATTGGAATTTATGCTATGATGCATCACTGATTGTGAAAATAACTTGAAGGATGAACACATTATTTATAAGATAGTGAAGTGTTTTTTTCTAATTTGTACTTTGCTAAATATGTATCGTAATATCTGTCACTAAATTGTAATCAAGCACATATAGAATGTATTTTATATTTAAATTTCCAATAAAATATGTTTTAGTTTAAAACAACTTGTAGATGGTACAGTATAAAGATAATATTCATTTTGGATTTTGCCAAAACAATGTGTGATGAGTTCTTCTGAACTTTTCCCATCATTGTGGAAGTAAATAGTGCAGTGTTATGAACGGCAAGATAGGCACGGCATCAAACAGTATTCCTGTTTTTATGATATTGTTACATTCTCTAAATCTTTTTTATCATTTTATAAATTTGTATGTATCTATTAATTTATACAAATATTTATATTTCATAATAATTTTTGTTTTGTTTTAATTCCAAGAAAGTATATCTGTACCTCAGAGCCAGACTACGTTAAGTCCAAGTTAGTAGTTTTCGAGGAGAGGCAAATGAAAAATACAATTCTTACAGTTTTTGAAGTTACATTGGTAGTTATTAATAAATTTTGTTAAAATTTTGAATATGGTTTCGTGTTGGAATTAAGAAAAATGTAATATAATAAAATTATGGTTTTGGCTTTTATTTTTCCCAAAAGTGGACTTAACATAGTCTGGTGTGCAAAAAAAGTTTAGTTGTAGCACTTAATATATGTTTTAAGTCCAGGTTGATTGACTTACCATCATGTTGCGTGACTTGACATGCATGATAAGTTAACATAATTCAACTGAAATGAAACAGTGCAATGCAAAAATTGCAATTTTATTTCATAAGTACAAAATTGGGAAAAGTCTACACTAGGGCCAATAAATATTATTATATGTAAGAACATTAAAAATCAGTGTAACAATAAAACTTACGAGTATTACAGACTTTCTCCATCATCACCATCATTGTTTCCATGAATTAATGTATTATAGTAAGGGTGAAACCTTTTTGGTACCCATTTCAGTAAGTTTTGCAAATGGTTGTACTTTTTAGTCGACATCGGTTTAGGGCCGTCCCTGATGGGAGATATGGTAATTTGACGAACGCTTTCACTGCGTCTTGTTTTCCTATTAAAGTCTATTTCTAGAAACTCTTCGTTGCAAACTGTTTTATAGTAAAGAATGCCCGGGTTATCTTGTCTGACTTGCAAATGTCGTACCTGCGATATAAGAAAATCTTCTCCTTTGGTATTCTTCTTTTTGTTAATGTAAGGTGCTCTTTGCCCGTCAAAAAGTTGTTTAAAATCCTTAAAATCCGATGTTTCCATATTCATTACTGTAAATTGTTTCTTAGCTCCAGATACTCTGGCAATTTGCTGCCAGTCCCATGGTGTCATAATTTGAAATTGAGGAACTTTTTTTCTTTCACGCTCTATACGGAATGGACGGCATCAGCTTCTTGATGGGTATGACCTCTTGCTAGGAACTTATGGTTGACAACTTTAAGAGTGTGTTTGAGATGGAGTATCCAAAAATGGCACATTACCATTAAAATATTTCGGTTCTGACTCGGACAGTTGTCAGACCATATCGTTAATTCTTGTACGCTGTCGGAAACGAAATGTTCTACCCATTTTATGAAGCACGATGCCACCTCATTCCCACCCCTACCTGCCACACTTTCGTCCCACATCATGCAATAGCTTTTTTCAAGCGTCGAATCGTGAATAGTGAGGTTAAATGTCCATAGCTTGAGCGAATAAAAGCTCTGAGAATTGTGTAGATCTGGAGTGGGCAGACATTTCTGCAGATCAATCATGACCACTTTCTCTTCTAATAACTTTGCCCTTGCTTTCATTTTGTCATTGGATTTATCTCTGTATCTATTCTCTGCATCCAAAAGGTGTTCGTCATATTGTTTCTGCACATTTGTCCTGGACTCTGCTGATTCTGCTTCCTGTAATTGGAGTTTAAACGCATCGCACAAGTCGCAGGTGTCATTGTCCGGACTTTTAAAGGAATAATTATACTCATAATTAAATATCTCTGAGTACAACCACTCTTTTCCAATATTTACGGCTTCTACACCATGTTCCTTACACTCTTCCAAATAGAGAGCGTACATTTTGCTAATATTTAAATGATTTCCTAAATACCTTTTCTTAGACCTTTCCCGAGAGTAATGCGACTCGTATGTTGGGAATTTTGAAATATGATTGCGAATGCTGTTGCGTACCTCTTCTGAAATTTTGTTAATAGGTTCATGTTTGCCTCGTTTGTCTGGTGTTACGATTCCCCCGTCCTTCTTCTTCTTGATTGCAGTCTCCACTGTTTGCTGTGAGATGCTTAGGGTGTTGAGAAAAAAACTTCTACATACTGTTTGTTTAATGCCACCTGTTTCAAAACTGTAACTATTGCTAAAGGTTCTTTTGCCGCTTCTCTTTCCTGTCCGTTCTCTATCTCTTTTTATTGGTATTTGTTCAACTCGAGATGCAATAAACTGTCTTCTCACATTAATTGATTTAGTAGGATTCCAAAAATTATCATGTATGACTTGACGAGTTACTTCAGAAATTTTAGTTTTGCATAATAACTTGCAGGTGTCGTTGCAGGGTTCTTTCATTTTTCGTGGCTCTATTATGCGACTACCACTGTCCGTTGTGTATTCTACTCCTGAGTATCTTTTCGTCTTTGTTAAGTTTTTTTTCCACATTTTTGGATTAGATTGTCTTTTTCTGCTTCGTTTCTTCACTTGTCCTGTATTTTTACGTGAATTGTCATTTTGCTGTACATCCTCTTCATCACTGTTATTTTCTTCTACATCATCTTGATCATCGTCGTTATTGCCTAAATAATCTGGATCTGCAACTTCGTCATCGTTATCAAAATCTGAAAATTCTTCTTCCCTCTCAGGAGTCCTATGTAAGAATTCTGTACTATCAGCAGTAATATGCAAAACTGATTCACTGTTGAAATCAGGATTATCAATTCTGTTAATAGTTTCTTCGATTGAGTGAGTCTGTTGCTCCTGGACTCGTTCATAAGAAAAAGAGGGAACATCATGTTCATTAGACTCTGGCATATCCATTTCGTTAGTACCTAATAATTAAAAATAATACATAGGTAATGAGCATACAAAATGTTAGCGTATATTATTATTATTTTGTGTTGGAATATAATATGCCACTTTATCTTTACATGCCCCAAGCAAGCATAAACAAAGTCGCTTCTGGCACTAAAATCATTTTTAAAGACATGACAATAAAGTATTTTCGATAACAGCAAAGAAGCAGACTCTTCAATTTAAGTATCTGTGAATTTTTGAAAATGTACGATAATATTAAGTCACAATGTGTGCATAAAAAGGTAAAGGCAAACAATGTTAAGTCCTGTCGGCGAGCAGACTACACTATTTTATAATCTAATCTGCTAGCATACATTACAGGAGTGATAATTATTAGAAAAAACAAAAGACTAGCATTAAATTCTGTATACTATTAGACATAATAATTCACCTACCTGTTTCCTTATCGGCACTTTTTACTGAATTGCAAAGGTCCTCTTTATTTTCGTTTATTAGCTTAACTAATTGTAATATTCTTTGTGTTCTGGAAGCCATTATAACACAAAAGTGCACAAATTAATTTCTAGTAGGTGCAGTAGTATTCTTTAAAAACAACAACAATAATAACAAAAATAATGCAACAAGACGTGTGTATAGTTGGACTTAACCTAGTACACTGACGGCACATTCAGCTGCAGACTACGATATGGTGACTTAACTTGATTTGCTTCTGAGGAACCATTGGACTTAACATACTTTAAAACACGCTATGTTCTGTACTTTTAGAGATACACTTAAAATAGCACCAGAAAATAAAAGTACATATAAAGTTATGTCACTTAGCATGTTTAGTCCAAAAACTCAAAATTTGGACTTAACATACTCTGGCTCTGAGGTACAGATATATGTTACCGTAAATACCCGAAATCCGTTTCTACGCGTACTTACTAGTAAGAATGCGAAGTACCTACGAGCATTTGTATTTTCGCGTTCTGACTAGGAAAGACACGAATTAAAATTTTAATTCGGCTATTTACTGTAGCTTTCACTTAGAATCCGTTCTAACTACACGCATACCAGTAACTAAACCAATTCAAAATGTCACTATAATAACCCATCTAATAATAAATATGTCAGTTTACTTCGCAACGCATTAAATAATCTTGAAACCAATAATGTTTTATTATAAGAAAGAGAAGAAAGATCGTATTTGATATAACTTCATAAGTATGTCCGCTGTTAAGAGATGTGCATTTCGGTTAGTTACTATTATACGTGTAGTTAGAACGGGTTCTAACTGAAAGCTGCAGTAAATAGCCGAATTGAAATTTTAATTCGTGTCTTTCCTAGTCAGAACGCGAAATTACACTCGTAGTTACTACGCATTCTTACTAGTAAGTACGCGTAAAAACGGATTTCGGGTATTTACGGTACATAACATATACAAAATAGATTTCCGAACATAAATAAAATAAAATTTAATTTTTTACTTCGTAAGTAGAAATTGAACTTTGCTCATTGATGTAATTATTGAATCAAATACAACATCAATATACTTTTTTTACAAGCAATAATATAAATTATTTCCAAGTCTCATATTTCTACTCATCTCAGTTTATGAGACATAGACATAAAGAAAAATCTATTGATTACGAATATGCTATTACAGACACTAAAGAAATTCAAGTGTATCAGAGTTGGTAATTGTTTGTTTATATTCTTTGCTACCATATGGGCGTAAATAACACTATCACATTTTTATTTTCATGAATGGCTTAATCATTCTAGATTTACAAAAAAAAGTTAACAATAATAAAAATTATATTCAATCACACAAATGTAATGGTGATTAATTCCACGACTTTTGCTAAAACATTCATGTTTCAGTGTATATCTCGACACAGAATTAAATACAGGAATTTAATTAGTTTTGTACATTGTTGATTATGCGACATTATATTGAATAATGTACGTAGACAAATATAAAATAGATGTTGTTTTATTCTTACATATAGCCAAAATATTAAATACAGTAATTTTAGCACGTAAAAATCAACGCAGAAGTTATAACTTCACAAGTTTTTCTTTTAATAATTCACTGGAATCAGCCTTCATATCGTTTATTTATTCTATCTCGTATTTTCTGAGTAATTATACAAGTTCGCCGATGAAATAAACTTGCACAAAACTGAATTCAATAAAAAACAACTTTGCGTATGCTTTCAGTAATATCATAGTTATAGATGTCAATTTAAATCAGAGGTTATAATTATGTTTTGTGTTTATCTGTCATTTCGTAAATTTCCAAATGGACATTTTGAGTTGACGCATGCGCAGAACAGGCAATACTCCAATTCTATCTCTCTTAGTTGGGACGAAAAATTACACATTATCAATATACAACACACGCAATATAGTAGTATGTATTATATATATGCACCAAACATTCAAAATTCACGTGCTACCACTACCTTGGAATATACAGTGTGTATATAAATTACGAAATAATGAACCCTCTAACCACACCGATTTTCGCTTTTTATTCCACATCTTATTCTGTTGTATTTGTTTATCGCGCCATTACGGTTTGGGTTATGACGTTCGCTGTTGAATGTAAACATCTAAATTACTTTCATTTTAATATGTACGATTGGTAGATAGAATTGATAGTTGTAAAAAGTATGATGCAAGCGTGAACATGTAACAGAAAAATAAAAATTATACAGGGTGAGTCAAGGATCTGACAAGGTAAATTTACTATAATACTTAACCCTTCGTCTGTAAACGTTTTTTCAGCACCTTCCCTCTTTAAACTCGGGTCATTCATGTCCGGTCGTTTTTTTGTCCACTAACCTTCGTCATAAAATTTTGAATTAATTCGTGCTAATGAAGCGAACCTTCAACTTGATATATCAATCAAAATATTGTTGAAAAATTATTTTTGTCATATTTTTGTTTTTAAGCAAATGAAGCAATTTCCTGAAAATTTAGTGATTTACTCAAAAAATTGTAATTCCAGGACAAATTAAGATTTTTGACTTTAAAAAACGACAAATCACAGGTGAAGATTAGAGCTTTTCGAAAAAGAATTTAATTTCATTTCAAAAAAAAATAAATCGGGATATTTTTTTAAAATGAAATGCTTCAGTTTGGAAGGTAAAAATGTGAATAAATCATGTATCAGGTAATATATAAAAATAATATAAAAAACATTTATTTTAACATATATAATCATAAAAATATCTTTAATATTGTTATAATATAAAAAAAATAGCTACCCTACTGTGTTCAATTGGCACAACACATCACTCGATGATTATCGCAAATTGGTTTCGAGCATTTCACGCAGCAGTCTAGTGTTTTTTTCACTTTGTCCCCGTCGGCTATACAATCGTTGCATAGTTTTCTCTTTTCTAATTTGTCAGAACCTATGGTTGGGTTTCAATCATTTCTGAATGCAATATTTCTCGAATACTGTTGGCTAAGGACTTGTGCAGCCCAGGCTTCTTTGCACGATTTTCCAAATGAGGTTTGATGAGAGAAAAAGCTAATTCCATCAAAAACATGCTTTTATTTCTATGTTCATTTTCTGGCAAAAAATTATATAGTATACAACTATTAACACCAGCCTGATCCAGCATTCCTAAGAAAAAGCGCATTGGCCAACGGTGGCATAAACGTGCACAGGAATAATTTCCACACAGCTGGTCGAATACATCTGTGCCACATTTGTTTTTGTTGTAAGAATCAATCATTTCTGGTTTGCCATTGTCTGGACATTCTTTTTCACTTTTATGCAAAGATGACAGAAGTAAAACAACTTTATTTTTCTTCGGGCAATACATTAGCAAAATATTTTGCTCATCATAACCGTATTTCACAGTGCCAATCGAGATATTGCTTGCAAAATATTGCGGAATTTGGCGCTTATTTCGACGTAGTGTGCCTACTAATGTCAAACCAAATTCTTGTTGCATTTTGTTGCAAAGTTCAAACAAAGTAAACCAATTATCGCATGTAATATTTCGCGAAGTATTATGAATCGGTTCACTCAGCTTACGCACATAGTACGAAGGTACACTCTCACCTTGCTCTAGGGTCACTTTTCCAACGTATGGTACGGCGTTGAACATGTAGAAAGTTTTTGCATCGTTCATTGAAACGATTTTTATTCCATAATGCGCCGGTTTAGATTTTATGTAAACACGTGCTGAGAAACGTCCGCAAAACCCTAACAACTGCTCATCTATGGTTAGAAATCCACTTGGATGGTAATTGTTTTGGCAGTTCAATATAAACATATCCCATATATCACGAATCGAAGCTAGTACGTCTTCAGCGCTAAACTCAAATCGTCGTTGTGACATTGTAACTTTACACAGTGTTGACCCAAATTCGCGTGACCAGATCGCCGATAAGATTACTTTGTTATTTTTTTGTACGCCGCAAAGTACAGAAGGCATATAAATGCCTTTAGTTCGTTCAACGTTACTCTTCTAAATGTCGCACAATTGCGTTAGCAGGCTAAGTATTGTTGGATTTCAGCGTTCGTGTACTTCAAGATAATGATTTTAGTTAGAATAATGGTTATATTTGACCCGCGCCCTCGAGTTTCCGGGGCAGTGAGGCACCATTTATGTTTATCCTTGCCGTAGACAAATTTACGACGTCTGCTTTCTTCTACAGTTTCCGGCTCATCCTCGATTTCACTATAACTCTCCTCTGGTTCTACATCTGAGACACTCGCTCCACTAGCATCACTATCAAACTATTCAATAGCATCAATCTCTTCTTCACTTTTTTCACCTCCGAAATAAGGAATTACTTCTAGTCGGTGCATTACACGAGACATGACTTCAGACGACCGTTGTTCCATTTTGTCTAAAAGTATTATATATACAAATTCTGGTTCTATATTTTTTGTAGGTTTATCGATGCAAAAAACACGTTAAAAGTAAAAAAAATCTATAAATCTAAAAGTCGGTAGGACCGTTAAAATATCGGGAAAAATCGGTAGGTTGGAAATATAGAGGCAAACATTGTTACATAAAAAATAGTTTTTATTAAAAACCAAATGCAAAAAATAAATCAACTCCAAATAAGAAATAAAATGCAAAAGGAAAAATCCCTTACCACAAAAAAATATAAAAAAAAATCTATGCACGTATTTCGGCAACTAAGTCGCCATCTTCAGTGGAAATCTATAGACAAACAAAAAAAGAGTGTTAAACGTAGTATTCTTGACTAAGGTGTAACCTTAGAAGATATGCTCTTCATCAAATCACCAGTGGGATAACACTTCAGCCAAAAATACTACGTTTAACACTCTTTTTTTGTTTTTCTACAGATTTCTACTGAAGATGGCAAATTAGTTGCCGAAATACGTATATAGATTTTGTGTATTTTTTTGTGGTAAGGGATTTTTCCTTTTGCATTTTATTTCAGATTCTAAGCCACAGTCTCCACCCATTATTGGATCTTTCTTCATTAGTCGAGAAGTGGGGGAAAGTTAGTATGTATATTAAAAGCAAAAGAACTTAAAATATTAAACATTGAAGACCCATAACCCAGCTTCAGTTTCTTAACTTCTCGCCAAAATTCTACAGCATTATCTGGAAATGACTGAATTTCTCAATAACCGCCAATCAGAGTCAAGTGCTTGTAATTATCATTTATTAAGTTAGGATTCAAAAGGGCCACTTCAGTAATAGAACTTATTGAATCATGTTTTAAAATGCTAGGATCAATAAAATTAAATAATTTTATTATATTTCCTTTTAATGTAAATCTTTGCCTACACGTTTCTATATAAAAATCTAAACAAAATCTTCCACACTAAGATTATAATATGTAAGCCGTTCATATATACAGTATTGAAATCTTATCATTAATAATTTTTTAAATAGAAATGATGCTGCAACATTTTCCCATTTTACTATTTTACAAAAAAATACCTCCCTCGATCTCAGATATTCTTAAATACCTGACTGAAATTTAGCAGATCCTAAAAATCAGTAGATGAAGTGCCAAATCGGTATATCGGTAGATTACTATCTAAATCGGTAGATGTATCGATAAATCGGTAGGGTTGGCAACACTGTGTTGAAGCTTGGCTGGGTTCCCCTCCCTACACAACAGTTTTAAGTTGGCCATAGCGAGGATCCCCCTTCGTTTCCGCGAAAAAAATAAACGGAACAGTTTTGGCTGGGACACGAGTGACCCACGTTTACAGACGAAGAGTTAATATAATTATAATTTCGCGTACTGTAGACTGTAGTCATTGCTTCACATTTTAAAAATATATACGTTTATACAGGCTGATCCCTAAATCATTGGCACCAAGAATATGTATTTTGTGTAATTGGAAACTCTATACAGTGTAAAGTGATTTAGTTTCCTATAGGGAAAATATTTTGAGTTTTAGGAGAAAAATTTATTCTTTATAAAATATTTCGATTGTATATTTTGGTGAATAAAAAAAAGTAATCATTTAGGATAATATAAAAAAAAAACTTGAAATTATGTCGAATTGTTTATTTCAAATATGACTAAGTCCGAATGTTACCTCAGTATCGCATTACCCATGTATTAGTCATTGTCATTAATAAACGACATTGCCTGGCACTTCGGCTAGCTTCATTTGTAAAAATATTGACGTTAAAGCAGCGAATCCACCTGGTGAAATGTTATGGTATAGGAGAAGTCTCGTATAAATATGTTATACGTTTATTTATTGAAAAATACCCAATGTGAGTTTAGGTAGAACAGCATTAAAAAAAATGGGTGTGCTTAAGACCACACGGCAGAAGTGAAAACTTCATCAAGGCGAGGTTAATAATACGAAATACAACTTTTTTTTCTTTTTATATTCATTTACATTTACATTTTCCATTTTACATTTTCGTTCTATATTACATTTAAAAAATATATATTTATTATTATTGTGTATACATTATTCTAGTACATTTCGCTCGGACTGATCAAGCTTTCACTTCAAAAATTCATACGTACGCATGTAAATATACAAATATGATAATTCTCGTACGAGTACCCGCGCTGGTCTAATGGTAACGTGCCGGCCTTACACCCGGGCGGCTCGGGATCGCATCTGCACGCGGACAAGAATTTTTCAGAAAATAAAAATAAAATATTTCGCGTATTTATTCTAAATTTCAATTTAATTGAAAGTAAATACCGCTAGTTAGTGTTATAATACAAAGCCGAGCGCGACTCGAGCCGACTTTACCCGAACGAGCGTTACATTCCGAGCGTGACGGCTCAGTCTCTTTCAGTGTCCAACAATCAATGCATCAACGCGACCATAGAAGTTTTCACTTCAAAAATTATTGATAAGTTTGATAAAGCGGGATCCGTTTCCGACAAAAACAAACCTCGAAGAGCGTACATTGATGATGATGTGACCATTGTGGCTATCGAATCAGTTGCGGAACATCCTAGGAGTTCTTTACGCCAGCGAGCAAGTGAACACAATCTTAGTCATACATTATTGCAAACAATCTACAAAGCGATTAAAATTTATCCATATGAATCTAGATTTATGCACACCTTAGAAAATGCAGATCACGCTTTCAAACTTGGGTTTTGTTTAAGAGTTTGTGAGAATACTATCAAAGGTCGCCCTTTTTAACAGAATTTAATATTTAGTAATGAAGCAACGTTTTCGACAAATGGTACTGTTTCCTCACAAAATTGTAGATGTTGGTCAAGGAATAATCGAAATTTTAGAATTAATGTCTGAATTAGCGATATCAAAAAGTCAATGTATACGGTATGGTATACACACAAGGTGTGCCAAGTGATACTGCAGAACTCGTTCTAACTTTTACTGGGTGTTCAGGAAGGTCTTGCATAATGATGACACTTTAAACACACAAAACTGATTTATTTTAAATGGATTTTTTATTTTTTTATAGAATCATATTAAGTCTTTCAATACCTATCTTTGATAGTTTAGAAGATATTTAAAGTAATTTTAAAATCTTACCCATGCCGAAGAAAAAATCACGGTAACCATGGAAAAACATAGTAGCCATGAAAACACATTGATATTTTGCCTCTGTAAAACTGCCTGTAAAGATTTATTATTGTTCTCTAAACACTGAAATCATGTGATCTTACCTCGTGGATTTATTTTTATGGGCATATATTAAAAAAAAATTATGAGGAAGAACCAACCACAAGGGACAATATGAAAATAAGAATAGGAACTGCTTGCCGAGATATATCTGCCGAAACTCTCAAACAAGTTGAACAACGGCTTTTATAAAGAATTGGTCTACGTACGCAAGTGGGTAACTTTGAACATTTGATATAATTTTGTTAAATTTATTACTTTAAATACAGGGTGAGTTTTTTTTTATTATTTGTATGGGGATCTCGAAAACAATAAGAGATACCCATTAGGTTAAATGGAGAAAGATTTGCATCTCTATAAGCCTCATGCAGATACGTTTTTGTCCATTTAAGAAAATGCATGGTTTACTAGATATTTGCAAAAAATAGAAATTCTCCAGAATCTTTTCAGTGCTATAACGTTTCTATTCTTAAAGTTAGAAAAAAACTTTTTGAACATTATTTTTAAAAAATTCAATTTCAAACAACGACAACTTCTTAAATTTTTAATTTTGCTTAGCATTTTTGAGTTAGCAAGCAAAGTCTAATTTTTTTAAATGGAAACTATAGTTGGCTATGACATATTCTAGTAGTGCATTTTTTTCTGCTTGCAATGATGTAAGAGTTGTAGCACTTATTTTAATAAATAACTGCACAATACACTATTATTATGTTTAACAAAAATCATGTCTTGCCATGGAAAAGAAAAGAAACTTATAATATACAATGCAATACAAGAAACAATAAAACCGCTAAACGAATTAATTATTAACAACACGTAACACGCTAAATTTACATTAAGTGTTCGAAATGCCCACCATTATTATCGAGGCACATACGGCACCTTTTCAACACTGAGTTAATAGCTCTCCTAATTTTGCGGCCATCTAAGCTATCAAATACATTAATAATAGCTTCCAATAGCTCCTCTTGGGTTGCATATGATCGCACATATGAGATCTTTTATTGCTCCAATGACGAAGAAATCTGACGGTGAAAGATCTGGGGAACGTGCTTGCCATAAAACAGGACCATTGCTGCCGATCCACGAGTTTGGAAATAATTCATCTAAATATCTCTTGACCTGTGCTTGATAGTGAGGCGGGGCACCGTCGTGTTGAAACCACCGTAAATTTGTACGGGTCTGTAAATTTAATTAGTCTAGGATATTATCGAAATCTTCCCTAAGAAATTGCAAATATCGATTTCTGGTTAAAGTTTCATTAAAAATAAATGGCCCAACAAGTTGCGAACCAATAACACCACACCATAAATTGAAGCCAAACCTAATCTGGGGTCGCCTTTCTTCTAAACGGTGAGGATTTATTTGCGCCCACAGGTGTTCATTATGGCGATTAAACATGCCGCAGTTTGTAAAACGTGTTTCGTCGGTCCATAAGATCTGCATCGGAAAGTTATTATTTTCATGGCACATATACACGAACCAAGCACAAAAACGTAATCGTCTTTCATCGTCTCCAGGGTGTAGAGTTTGACCAACTAATTTTTTATAAGGATGGTACTTATGTTTTGATAAAATTCTCACTACTGTGCGTTGTGAAGTAGCAGCGCCTTGTGCAATTTGCCGCGTTGATGTTGATGGATTCTGATTAACAGCAGCTAAAACATTTAACTGCGTGTTTTCACCAATATTACCCTTATTTCTAGGTTTAACAAAACTTCCATACTCGTTTAAATTATTGTATAAATTCTTGAAGGTGTCTAAAGATGGTTGAGGGCGATCAAAATACAATAAAAAATAGCGTTCGGCGGCTTCTTTAATATTTTTGTTACAAATAATGTAACATTCAATCATATCAAGTTTCTCAAGATTTGTGTACACCATAACTAACTTTGTAAAGCAACTAAATCACTAACAAAACCAACTATAGTCAACCTAATGAACGAACTGTCAATGATGAAGTAAACATAATGCTTCAATTATTAATATCGCGTTTTCCATGGCAAGACATGATTTTTGTTAAACATAATAATAGCGTATTGTGCTGTTATTTATTAAAATAAGTTCTACAACCCTTACATCACTGCAAGCAGAAAAAAATGCACTATTAGAATATGACATAGCCAACTATGGTTTCCATTTAAAAAAATAGATTTTGCTTGCTAAGTCAAAAATGCTAAGCAAAATTAAAAATTTAAGATGTTTGAAATTGAATTTCTTAAAAAGAATATTCAAAAAAAAAATTTCTAACTTTAAGAATAGAAGAGTTATAGCACTTAAAAGGTTTTGGAGAATTTCTATTTTTTGCAAATATCTAATAAACCATGCATTTTCTTAAATTGACAAAAACGTATCTGGATGAAGCTTATAACGATGCAAATCTTTCTCCATTTAACCTAATTCGTATCTCTTATGGTTTTCGAAATCCCCATACAAATAATGAAAAAAAACTCACCCTGTATACGATTTTCACGTAATTGTTATATGTCTTTACAACTTTTTTATTACATTAAAAGAAGGTGATTCGAAAGGATGATTAACTATTTCCTCGACTATCACAGACATGTGATGTAAATTACAATTAACAAAAAAAAGTTAACTAGTCTCGGAGGTACTAAATATGATTTAGTAAAAAAATACAATTTCAGAACAACAAGGCACAAGAAACAACAACAACAACAATAGCAATAAGTAAATTAACAGAAGTCAATAACACGAAAATTGTTTTGTTCTTGTACGACAATTTGACAGACTTTCAACATTTTTGCATCAATATTTTTCAACATCGACTATATTTTTCCGTGGCTTGACTTTACAACTCTATCAACTACAGTAAGTGAGTTTTTAATTATATTAAGGGTTAAAGAGTAAATTTACTTTGTGAGATTGTTGACTCACCCTGTATATCAAATGTAAAATAGAAAGTTTGTTTCAATTAGAATTACGAACTTAAGTTTAACATGGTATCAGCTGACAGTTCTAGGCAAAACAGTTTAATCTAAATTAAGGAAGAAATTGAAATAGCAATGGCAGCAGATATGCTATTAATATTTAAATTATTTTCATGGTTACCTGGCTCCAACTGTGAGTAGCCAGTGTTGCTAGTCTTAATTATTTGTTAAAGCGGCTAATTAAAATTCGTTTCTCTTGGGAAATTAATTGATTTCTTACCTCTAATAATTCTAAAATGAATTTAGAGTAATTTTTCCATAGTTTTTGTTATATTTCACAGTTTAATTCATGTGTTGTAAAATATATTTTTAATGAGCATATGTCGACGGGTGTGTTGCCCTCTTCTGATCGTGATTTTGGAAGTGGTCGATCACTTATCTTTCATTTCTACCTGTGCTTAAAGGCACAATTTTTAGTGCTTCGAATTTCAGTGACAAGTGCTTAAGATTTTTCTTATGTATCGTAACTATCGGTGGTAAATACCGGATTTATGCTATTATAAATCTACCTCAGAACATTTTTGATATTTTTAATCCAAGGTCTAATATATTTGTCGACGTCAGTTTCCTTCTGGTGCAACTTTGGTTCGAGATAGGACTAGTGGTCCTGGGTGATTAATTAGGAGCGTATTATAATTGGCAACCCTACTTTTTCTTTTTTTGTAGAACTGTTTCTGATTACAGGTAAATTTATAAATTTTGAGTTTTAAATATAGCGTGGCCATTTGCTCTTCTTCTTTTCATTTTCCTGTTGTAATATATTGTTCTTAATTTATTTTACGGAATCTAGTGTTAGCTTAGAAGCACTCTTTGGTAGTGCTAGTTTGAGACATAAATCTGCCCTGCATTCGGTTGGAGGCATAACCTATTTAGCACTACCAGTGTTCTTTTGTGTTGTTGGAGCTAATATTGGCGATTAATTTATACCTGATGCTGTTGGTTCGAAGTAAATTGCCAACCAATCTAGTACCAGAGAATCATTTTGCTTCACTATGGCGTTATTTTTTTCTTATTATTGAGGAGCTTCAAATAAACCGTAGTTTGAAAATTTGAATGGACTTTTCTGTGTTGTTTTAATTATTAATATTAATTCTGAACCTACTTCCCTACCTCATTTGTCATCTAATGGTCTCACACACACACTTGACCTTGACAAACCTTAACATGTGACTGGCGTCCTTTATTTCTACCGTTTCGGAACACCGATCATCTCTAGCTGAGTGGGCGGCGGTCCGCGTGATGTGGAAGCTACAGGAAGGGGGTCCAGATAGGATCTATGGGAATTACCATTCAAGTTTGTTTTCTTATTTTTCTTAACGCATCTAAAGGCGCCATAATATCTTGTTGTTGTTACTAGCGGCTTCTAATTTAGATAAATATTTAGTGTATTCGTTTTTTGGGAGAAAAACAAATTTATCTCGAAGATAGAGATTTTATTACCTAATTATTACAAATTCATTTAAATATTTTTTTAAATAATAAATGTCCATTTGTAAAGTTGTAAATGAAGCAAAAACACAAAAATAATGATGGATCCTCTTTATTCTTTACAATAGTTTCTAATATACTCTAAGGGACTAGTTTCGACATTATGCCATCATCAACCTAGAATAGTCAAATGATTTTTCAAAGTATCTCGTGTCATAAGTAGATGTATGCAGATACAAATAATGGTTTTATAGTATCTTTCAAAAATATTCGATGGGTAGTTTTCATGTTAAAATAAGATGATGATAGATAAAATTTAGATAAAATTCAAACGTAAAATATCAACAAACACAAGCCACGTGACTTATAACACGAGATACTTTGAAAAATCATTTGACTATGCTAGGTTGATGATGACATAATGTCGAAACTAGTCCCTTAGAGTATATTAGAAACTATTGTAAAGAATAAAGAGGATCCATCATTATTTTTGTGTTTTTGCTTCAAATATTTTTTGTTTTAAATATTGGAATTATGAATTAAATGAAGTCTTAGAATATGTATGCTTTTTCGATATGTTTTTTGGTTCCCTCATTATTTTTCTTGTCTGAAAATTTTGATTCTAATCGCAAGTCTTTAATATTTTCGAATAACTAAAAAGACGCGGACGGACATACGAGGTAGCCGCCATAAATTCTCGTCCTGACAAGCTTGTACAGGTTCAAACGTGTTCAAACTCCGTCACGTCATGCATGCACATACGCGAGGTGTACACTATAAATATGACGGTTCGAAGCCTAGTCGTTTTTAGTAACCAGCCAAAAAACGTGACTAGCGCACGAAAATGTCTGAAGTAACGAAAATTGAGTACCGCGCGGTCATTACATTTTTAACAAAAGAAGGGCATACGCCTTATAACATTAAACAACGTTTAGACGGCGTTCACGGTGATTCATCTCCTTCGTATTCAACTGTAAAAAAGCGGGCAAAATGTTTCCGTTTGGGACAAGAATCCTTGGAAGATGCTGATCGGTATGGTCGATCAATTGAAGTGATAACGCCTCAACAAATTTCAATTATTGAACATTTAGTGCTAGAAGATCGCCGTTTGAAAGTGAAGGAATTAGCAGTGATAACAAACATTTCCAAAACATGTTCGCCGAATTCTACATGACCATTTGGGTATGAATAAAATTAGTGCTAGACTTCTTTCTGCTTTCCAACGTAAGCGTCGAGTCGAATGTGGGCAGTCGTTTTTAAACACGTGTGGAGACGACCCAAAACCGATATTGGAGTCCATTGTCACAGGGAATGAAGCAATGGTTCTGTTTTACGATCCTCTATCGAAAAGGGAGTCCATGGAATGGCGGCGACCTGATGAACTTCGTCCCAGAAAGGCGAAAATCGTTCAATCAACGAAAAAGGTGATGGCCACAATATTCTGGGATTGTAAGGGCATTTTGCTAATTAACTTTAAAGAGCGCAATACAAGTGTGAACGGCACATATTATGCGTCTTTATTGCATACATTAAGGGACAGTATTCGTGCAAAACGTCGTGGAAAATTGACAAAAGGTGTGCGATTATTGCACGACAATGCTCCCGTCCATACTGCCGCCATTTCACAAGCTACCATCCGCGAATGCGGCTTTCAAGAATTGGATCATCCATCGTATGATCCGGATATGGCTCCTTGTGTTTTTTTTGTTTTCTAATTTGAAAAAGACCTTGGGGGGGAGGGGCGTAGTTTTAAGGACGACAGTGAGTTGCAAGCAGCTGTTATAGAACATTTTGACGGAAAAAATTCAGATTATTTTTACAAGGATACCGAATTATTAATTAATCGTTGTAATAAATGTATAGAAGTTAGAGGAGATTACATTGAAAAATAAAAATTCTTATATTGTTCCAAGTTTCTTTTTTGTATATCAGGCCGAGAATTTATGGCGCCTTCCACGTATGTACATACAATTACATTTCATATAAAAATTATTCTTAAGAAGTAACCCCATTTTCTTTCAGTTCTATACAGTAAGTACAAATTTTTTTAATGATCCCAATTATAGACTAAATAATTATGCACATATTTATGAACGTGGCACAGAAATGAAAAAATCTATGAATAAAAAACGAATTCATTTCGTATCAAAAATATATAATTTTAGTAATTTCCTTTTCCTTGACACTTCATCATGTGCTGCAGATAACAGACGATAGTGTCCGGGTATAGCAGCACTTGCCATTTCATAATATTTATTTAACACTTCAATTTTAATATAGGAAAAAAGCACTTTCAACCCAAAATTCGCAGAAACACATACAAATCATCTCTAAATTATCTATCATGAATGTTTTCGTATTAACTAGATAAGCCGCCGAGGATGCTTAGGGGTATATTTAACCTAAAAATTATTAGGTTAGTTGGAATCCCCAGTTCTAAGCAGTTCTCAACTCGTTCTAGGAATAGTAATTCTGATAGTAGTAATTCGAAATCTAAAGGATCCGAATAATTTTAAAATTGTAATTTTAGGAAAATTGTACTACCAACGTTAGTAATAGAAATATTAATAAACACGAAACAGATAAACAGTAAACAAATATTGTTGGTAATCGACGAATCATAAGTATACAGATAAATTGAGTAGACATTCCGTTTTAAAAAATGAGGTGGGGCCACCACACGACTTTCTTATACGTATGAGCGTTTCAAATTATAGGATTTTAAGAATTTTTTTATACAAAAATTATTCAAAATCCTATTCTCTTAATAAATCTCTATAGAATACATACTTTGCAAGATATCAGAAAAATGCTACTCGCTAAGAGTAAAAGTGCTACTTCCGGTCCGAATTTTGAAATTTCATATAGAAAAAATATTGCAAATCCAATTCTAAATACTTTTGTACCCTTGATAAATATATATAGAATGCAAAACTCACGACATATTTGCAAAAAATCGCTATTCGATACGAGTAAAAGTGGTACTTCCAGTCTGAATTTTGAATTTTTTTTATACAAAAGATATTGAAAATTATGTTTTAAATACTTTTAAATTCGTAACGTACTTGTCTAAAAAGCATGACTTGCGAAATATTCGCAAAAAACTAATTTTCGATAAGAGTAAACGACCTACTTCCGGTTGGAATTTCGAAAAACCTTTTTAAATAAAATTATTCTCAATTTTAATTTTAAGTATATATGAATCCTTTATAAATTTGTTTAAACTTAGTAGTTGACGAAATATTGGCAAAATTCGAGTTTTTCACTGAAGTATACTACTACTTCCGGTCTTACAATTTTGCTGAAAATCTAATCAGTTCTCAAGAGGGAGATTGTACTACTAAATGCAAAATTTGGAATAGATAGCTATAGCGGTTTGACCTCTATCGTGGTCACAGACAGACAGACAGACAGGCAGACAGGCAGACATTTTTTAAAAACCACTATTTTGGTATAAGGAAACTTCAAAACATGGACATCTGCAAAAATCTCGAGGTCGAAAATGTTCATCATCACAATACTTCGTTATACTATGTATAAGAAAGTAAAAAATGCTTTGGTGGTCGTGATTTTGCAAATCAGTGGCATAGGTCAATTCACAAGTGTGTTGTATTCGTCAAGCTTAAATAAGATATTTGTAAATAATTGTATAAGGATTGACTTTATGTGTTATTGTTGACATGTCGGGTGCTGTGTCGGGCTGAACCCCTACCAAACCAATCGACAATAAGAAACTGCAGCAATGCTGATTATTACCAGGACTTATAGATGGAGCCTCTGATGCTTTAACAACAAAAGTTCAGGAAGCAGCAGAATTCGTGAAAGCTGTAATGTTTCATGAAACTTGATGACATTGCTGTAAAACAACAAATCACCTTCAACCAGTAACAGAACTCTTTGCTGACATGGTAGTAGCACATCAATCACATTGGAAGTTGTCAGACTCCATTTTTTAATATAAAAAAATGAGGTGTGGCCACCACACGACTTTCTTATACGTATGAGCGTTTCAAATTATAGGATTTTAAGAATTTTTTTATACAAAAATTATTCAAAATCCTATTCCAAGTTCTTCTATTCTCTTTATAAACTTCTATAGAATGCATACTTTGCAAGATATTATCAAAAAAGTGCTACTCGCTAAGATTAAAAGTGCTACTTCCGATCCGAATTTTGAAATTTCATATATACAAAAAATATTGCAAATCCAGTTCCAAATACTTTTGTACTCTTGATAAACATATATAGAATGCATAACTTACGACATATTTGCAAAAAGTCGCTATTCGATAAGAGTAAAAGTGGTACTTCCGGTCTGAATTTTAAAAAAAATTTTATACAAAAGATTTGAAAATTATGTTTTAAATACTTTTATACTCGTGACGTACTTGTCTAAAAAGCATGACTTGCGAAATATTCGCAAAAAACTGATTTTCGATAAGAGTAAAAGACCTACTTCCGGTAGCGATTTCGAAAAACTTTATAAATAAAATTATTCTCAATTTTAATTTTAAGTACATATGAATTCTTTATAAATTTGTTTAAACTTAGTAGTTGACGAAATATTGGCAAATTTCGACTTTTTTACTGAAGTAAACTGCTACTTCCTGTCTACCGATTTTACTGAAAAACTAACCAGATCTCAAGAGGGAGATTATACACGTAAATACAAAATTTCGAATTGATATCTCCAGCGGTTTGACCGCTATCGTGGTCACAGACAGACAGACAGACACACAGACATTTTTTGAAAACCACTTTTTCGGTATCAGGGGACCTCAAAACGTGGACATCTGCAAAAATCTAGAGGTCGAAAATTTTCATCATCACAATACTATACTACGTATAAGAAATTAAAAATACTGCAATAGAAAAACCCAACATTATTAATGAATGTTTTGTATCACTGTTAGAAATATTGTCTTCATCTAAGAAAGTATTATCTTCCGTATATACAAAGCTTTAATTTACTTGATTTAAAACGGTCCGTTTTATTACAAGTAAATTAAAGTTTTGTGTATACGGAAGATAATATTTTCTTAGATCAAGACAATATTTCTAACTGTTTACATGAAGTTAAAAATTTTGGAAAACCTTGGAAAACCATATATTTCACTTTTACAAGGACCATTAGTTTGACAAAAGTTGAATAAAACAATACTGTTTAATCATTAATAAATATTAAATACATGAATGCTAATTTTTATTATAGCGAGAGTAATTGAATTACTGTTATTTTTTGAGGAAATAATAAGCAAGTAAACTTTGAAAAACCATTTCAATATGCGAATTAGCATTAAAACAGTTCTTTAAGGCTGTCATCATTTTCATACATTTTCATTTGAACATGTTTGATTTTACTTTCTATATATGTCACTGTAATTTTTTAGATGAGAGCCACTTTGTCATATTTACTAACCATATTGCCGCTACTGCCAGCAATTCTAATTCAATTTGTCAATACATTTGTATATTCGGCAAAGAATTTTAATATAATTTACTAAATGCCTGGCTGAGATTAGGCATTGACCATACTGAGTGCAATGTTAACCACAGTTGTTTTACACTCGGACATCTATGGATTTACATTTTAAGGTAATATTACATATATTTTTTTAATCTACATAAATTAATGTTTTAACATACACCTTCTTACTTATGATACATTGACGAAAGCAAACAAGGTAGAAACATATATGTCTGTAGCTACTAACACAAATTAACACTTTCATGTTTTGCTTTACTTACGCAATTCTATATTATATCTTTGACACATAGTATTGTTGTGTGACAAGATTAGTCATTCGTGAAAGATTCATCTTGGCTTTCTATTTGACTCACATAATAGTATACAACAGCTCTGATCGTAATTTTTAATTACATAGTTGCTTAGTTATTATTTATGTAGGTAGTTGAATTAAATGCATGTTATGGTAGACCTAAACCTTCTGGTGGAACTGCATAAATAATACCGGCAGTCCTATGCTTATTTGTTTACATTTTCATTTATACATGCTTGATTTTACATTCTGTTATATTTACTAATCATATTGCCGCTACTACCAAAAAAGCTAGTTCAATTTTTCAATACCACTTCTGAAGGAGGATTGAATAGAATTTATATCTCTAGAACAACAATTCAATGTTCTATGAAATTGAATAAAAACAAGTACTTGATAATATCACAAATTAATATAAAAGAGAAAAAATAGTCAAACACAAACTATAAAATGAAACTAACCTACAATATCACCGAAGTTCATCATAAACGACTGACAATTGAGGGGCCTGGAAGTAAAAGGGTTTAAGTACAATATGTTAAAAATATGAACCAAGTGCAGTCTGCTAAAGTTAAAGTGTATCCCTACTCAGTGGTAAATAGAGTCAAGTCAATTTCGCATCCTCTGGCGCCATCTTTCGATATTATAATGAACCTATGCTGATATTCGCTATTTTATTTTGTGGTAAAATGGTTTAAGTACACTTGAACCTTTTTACTACTAAAATTTTATTAGAGTTGGCTTGTTACTTGTAACTAACTACATGCTGCACTTGTGTCGTTAGTAGTGAAAATCAGTGTTTCTTCACGTTACACAGTATTACTTGGACATTTTTCATCTTAGGATATCCTATCAACATGAGTACTGACTGGGAAGGTGATGGTAAGTTAATTAGAATGTTTTTAGCATCTGTTTTTGTTGATTTTATATTCTAAGTGAGGTTAAGTTATTTAAAAAAATGTTTTCTCTCTGTTTATGCAGAAATCTCGGATCCTTACCAGACTGATGAGGATTCTGATTATGTTCCCGACACGCAGGAACGAGTAGAAGACGAGAACAACTGTACTAAAAGCGATTATGGACATATAACCCCAGCAAAAACAAGGAAACGTAAACGATGTCCACAAGAGTGGAGAGACAGTACTGCTAAGAGATTACGGACAGAAGGAAAACAGTATGTTGGGCGGAAAAAAAAAGAACAAAAGGCAAGAGAACTCAAAGAATATAATCACAAATGTAGATATAACTGCAGTGACATTAGCGAAGATGACAGACGTAAGTTGTTTACAAAATTTTATGCACTTCCATCGTACGATCTACAAACTTCATTTCTGTCCTCTTGCATTAAACAAATTGAACCCACTCGACATAAAGCCACAGCTGCTTCTAGTAAGAAGTACAGTACAAGAATCACATTATTGGGAAAACGTGTATGTAAACAATTTTTTTTGAAAACTTTTGATATTTCTGTGCGACGATTTCAAGTAGTGTGTAAAAAAACGACAGATGGTATAACTGAACCAGATAAGCGAGGTAAAAAGGTACCACCAAACAAAATGAAGGAGTCATCCAGGAATTTTGTAATAACCCATATAAATATGTTTCCCAAATTTAGTAGCCATTATTCTAGAAAAGACAACCCAAATGCAAAATATCTCTCAGGTGAATTAACTATAAGTAAAATGTATCAACTCTATAAAGAATTTTGCTTAGAAAAGCAAGAAGTACCTGTGAAAGAGTCCTACTATCGGTTCATTTTCAACAATGAATTCAACTTGAGATTTCACAAGCCCTATAGTGATACATGCAGCCGTTGTGATCATCTGCAGAACTTAATAAAACACTCCTCAGATGAAGACACAGTAAACACTGCCAAGCGTGACTTGGAGTTGCATCAAAGAAAAGCTAAGAAAGCAACTGATTCCAAAAGAAACGATATCATTGAAAATAAAACTGCTGAAAATGTCGCTATCATTTGCTTTGACTTGCAGCAGGCTCTGCCAACACCCCTATTAACAACTTCTAAAGTGTTTTATCTGCGTCAGCTATGGACCTACAATTTCTGCGTATATGACTTACTATCAGGGAAAAGTTATATGTTTGTATGGGACGAAAGTGTTGCTTCAAGAGGTTCACAGGAGATAGGTTCATGTTTAATAAAATTTGTCCAGAATCTGCCATCGACGGTGTCAAAGATTATTGCATATAGCGATTCTTGTGGCGGCCAAAATAAGAATAAAAATATTTGTAAGCTCTTTAGTTTTATAGTTCAAGCTACCAATATTGTCGAAATTCAGCATAAATTTCTAGAACCTGGCCACACGTACATGGAATGTGATCGCAGCTTTGGTCTAATCGAGAAGAAAAAACGTCAAATTCCTCAAATTTTTGTCCCATCAGATTGGCAACATGTTATAAAAGGCACATCAAAAAAAAATTTTATTGTATACAATATGACTAGAGTTGATTTTTACTCTTTTTCACCACTTCACCGCATAATGAAGGACCCTAAAAAAAATACTGATGGTGACTCTATAAAGTGGAGACAAATTTGCTGGTTTCTCTATCAGAAAAACGAAAGACTATCATTTAAGTACAAGAATACTCTAAACAATGATATGGAATATTTTGTATGCACAATGGCAAACTCTCAAGTTGGACGTCCGTCCTTCCGATGGTCTATGTTGACGTCTTTACACCAAAGTTCAATAAAAATAAAATATGCTAAATACACGAACTTGCTTTCCTTGCTTGACTTTATTCCACCACTCCATCATACATTTTATAAATCGTTAAAAAATGATGGTAAAACAGTGAAAGGAACTAAGCGGCAAGCTAAAAAAGTGCCTCTTAGTGACGAAGAACGCCAACGAGAAGTTCCTTCTGCCTCAACACATCAATCAGAAAATACAGCCGATCCAGATATTGATCACAGTGATGAAGAAAATGTTATACTGGACTCAGATTATGAATAATAAATTGGAATTTATTGTTGTTTAAGTTTTTTAATACAGATTAATAAAATATATACGCACTTAAATCGTTTTACCAAAACTTTTTTATTAATTACAAAATGGTTTAAGTACATTTTTGAGTAAATAAGACTGAATACAAAATCTTGAAACATTCTTTTTTTCCTTAGCATCTTTTTGTGCATGTAAGCAAAATAACTATCGAAAAATATGTTTGGAAGCCTTATCCTGGAATTTACATTATCAAAGTAAGTTTAGAGTCAAGTATTTCAAAACCAAGAAAAGTGAACTTAAACCGTTTTACTTCCAGGCCCCTCAATTGCGCATGCTCAGGCGGATTCGTAAGAATATATTTCAAATAGCAGTCCATCGGTAAGAACTGTCAAAACTGTTTCGAATAGTTCTTGAATTACGAGTTCTGAAAGAGGACTGAATATTGAACAAACTTACAATTTTTAGTTCCAGAACTGCTTATAATTGGGGGTCCGTAGAACCCTATTACTCACCAGAAATCCCTTTACATTTCAGTACCATATCAGAAACACAAACTGTATAATTCAAATTATAGTAGTTAGTAATTATGTACAATTTTATATAAATAATCCAGAAATAAACGGATCAAAGACAAAATTCAATAAATCAATGCCACTCTTAAAAAGATACATCATTTCCTTTCACATTTTAACTGTTGAAGATAACAGTTGATAGTTTCCGAGTAAAGCGGTACTCACCATTTCGTATTAATTAACAATTCCAATACAAAGAGGGAATCACTTTCAACACGAAATTCACAGAAACACAGACGAAACATTCCTGATTTTAAGTTCATTACATACTACAGATTATCATTAATTTTTTTTATCATATTTGAATTTTAACAATTAAATATTCACATTCACATAAGAATGTATAAATTATCAGTTTGTGAGCGCTACACATGTAGGTACAATATATTGTTATTTTATTTATACGCATACATGATACGGTTAAAGCGGTATATGTATGTATTTATGAGTTCATATTTATCGCGGTGTGAAAATGGGAACAACTTATCTTGGTTGAGTACAAACTTTAACACAGTTCACCTCTAGCTCCTCTATAGTATCGAGGTGAGCCTTATCATCATACCTGGGTCACACCATTTATTAGGTCCCTCTTATCACATAACTTTACAACTACCGATACAAAATATTGTGTCATATAACTAGCTAACGTATACACATGTACATATATAATTGTAAACGTAGTAGTAGATGCGTTTTACGCATCGTAAAGGTCATATTTAAGGTAAATAATTGTACATAAGTATAAATTGTCGTGATACATAATCTTAATATTTCACCATTCTATACATAAATAGATATTGTGGACGTGTTTGTACCTGGGTCGATAAACAATTTTATCGGCTTGAGATCATGCGACCCTAATTTTATATGCATTTCTGTTTGAAATATTTTTAGAATGAATTTAGTTGCGTCATCAAATCAGTAATATCGTCTGCGAGTTTTTATAATAATGGATGTTTACACACATTATACATGGGCAAGATAGGGGAATACGGATCAGTTTCACTCAGACTAGACCAACTCGTGTTTTGTCGGCTCTCGGGGAAACCAGTAGGTAATACGGCGTCCGAGACCCGACAAAACACGAGTCGGTCTAATCTAAGTGAAACCATATCGTATTCCCCTATCTCGCCCATGTATAGCACATAGGTCTATGCTAAACGTATAAACTCATTCATAAAATTAGGTTATAATTTTTTTTTTATTTGAGAAGCGAACCTACTACACTGAATTGACTTATGTCGTCCACAAATGAATGAATCACAATAGTATCCTCATCATAGAGGCCTTCATACACGTTCCGGAAATCCTCTGAAGAGAAACTGTAAACTCCTGATCTTCACTGTTTCCGGAGCATGTGTGGTAGAAAACTGACCCCACACACGCTCCGGAAATACTGAATAGTTTTTCCTCAGAGGATTTCCGGAACGTGTCTTAGCAGAAAGAGAAAATTTCCCTAAATTATGATTATTGCAATATGTAGGTACAACAAAAGATGATTTAATAGAGCGACTTAATGAAACTATAAGGCCTTTCGTCCACCGAGAAAACCAATATGTGGCGACCGGTTGTAGGCAACCAGTCGCGGGTGACTGGTTGCTTAGTTCTTCCTCCACCGAGGAAACCATTTTAAAGGATTTCGTCGTCCGGTGAGGATGTTATTACTGGGTACCTATACTTAAGGGCTCAAAGAAAGATGCGCAAAAGATGTTGCAAGTGAGTTCAAAGATCCGGTTAAGTTTAAACAAACTTAGAGAATGAGCACAGAGATTTTTTTTTATTTTTCAATCTCCACAAACCTTATGTTTGCACTTTCATTAGCTTTTTATAGCGATCACGGCATGTTATTGTGTTAAAAACTAAAAACTAGTATAAGAAATTCAACTTTACAAATAAAGAATAGCTCTATCGGTCGAATGGTCGTAAGCAACTAAGGCTTGGCGACCAGTCAGTATAATCGCGCGCGATAGGTTGCCTGTTACAATAGGTCGTAGTCGCCGCGGTGGACGAACATATACAGTTTTTAATATGTTGGTCGCCTGCGTGACTGGTTGCTTGGTTGTAAGCGATTGGTTGCCTCGTTTTGGTTTCCTCGGTGGACGGCCTAATACAATCGAATTCTTGGTTTAATGCTAATAAAGTAAAACTAAATTCAGAGAACACCAAGTTTTAAAAATCAAAGCGGAAAAGTGGCTCAGTGAAAGTGATGGTATTCATGCTACAAAATCAGGCAATAAAACTGCATTTACACTATTCAAGTGCACTGATCAAATCACATGAATTTACTTTAGTTCAAAGTATATTGTGACGAGTCACGCATAAATGCAGCCTGTTCAGAATGTGACTAGTAGGACTGGAGTACTCTAGCGTACCGAGGAATTCTCTAGTAAAATACGAAAATGCTGTAAGGGGTATGGTGGGCAGATGTATACCAAATCGACAACTACGGCGATACAAATGCACGCGAAAATACTTCCCACAATAACCGACAAAATCGGGTCCGATAACCCGGACCCTTCATCCACATCACGATATTCTTTCCTATAATATAACAATGTAAAAGTTCGTTGGTTATAACGAGCTCGGATATAACGAACCATCGGATATAGAGAACGTGAAAAATCCACAATTAATGTAATATCTGTCAGATATGCCAAAATTTGCATTATAACGCAATAACCTTGGTAGGTAATTCCCGTTCCACGTTTTGTGTTCTTCGTATTGCGTTAATCGTAAGCGAATCGCCACTGTGTTAATATATATATTAACACAGTGGCGATTCGCTTACGATTAACGCAACATATATAATATAATATATTAATTAGATATGTGGTTAATATTTGCATATTAAACACGTCTTTTTTCTTTGCCGTATTTATATTAATACTTGTGAAACATACACATGTACAAATTTACATATATAATGTGTAATTTTCTTGAATTTAGCGGCATTTTTGAAATTTTTAATTACTGATATCATGGAAAAGAAAGCATTACTAAAGACTAATTGCTATTATAACGATTAGTTTCGTTCATCTCATCAGTTCTAATCGTTATAATAGCAATTAGTCTTCAGTAATGCTTTCTTTTCCATGATATCAGTAATTAAAAATTTCAAAAATGCCGCTAAATTCAAGAAAATTACACATTATATATGTACATTTGTACATGTGTATGTTTCACAAGTATATATATATATATATATATATATATATATATATATATATGTAAAGTTTAGTTTAATTTACAATGGCTTTTAATTTGATTTCATGATTATTTTACATCTAAAATATTTTACATTTATAATAATTTTTCCCCAATTTACTATATAATTTAATTAACTAACCTTACTGTGTGAATTTTGTGTATTTTGTGTTCATTCTTTATCACATTCTTTCATACAATATTTAGTTTTAATACTTTAATTCCTTTTATTTACTTCACGTTTTTAAAAATTTTCTGTTGACATTTTTCAAATCAATAATAACCTCTTCTCGTTTCCAAAGCGATCGAACAAAATCATATCTGTCTTCTAGATTCCACGTATGTACGAGTATATTGAATATGTGTTTATTTTGACATCTTAAATAAGCATTAATAATCATGAATATATTTTAATATTGTTAGTTCTTTTTATTATGTCACTACTAATAGCGTTGACTAAACTTTATAAATATATATATATACTTGACAAATATAACATTACAGTGGGTAGCTTAAATTTAACTTATAATATCATATAATTAAATTTGTGTACAAAATAAGCAGGTCTGATATTTTATTCATATTTATTGTTAATTCTCTATCAAAGTATCCCTTTCTAACAACAAAATAATATAGGTTATCAGCGTGTTACGTCTATAGGTATAATTTTTGCATGTCACTGTATATAAACAAAACTCTCGACAGAGCAACCCTAGATCAACAAAACCCGCACGAACTCTATATCACGATATTATTGCTTTCGAATCTTGTTTGTTTTGCCATATAAAACTTGATAGATAAGGACATGCATGAATGTCACGCATTGACTTTAACACAAATAAAACATTAAGTAAATAAACCAGGTATTATCTTACGTATTATCATCATCTGCTTACATATTAAACGTATAAGTAATCCACATTGGCGACTTTTTTATATTTCTTCTCCCGAGGTATTGATTAGAATTACCAGTTACGCCTGCGTATTTCCATCCAGTCATCAAGCCGTACATTGCAGTTGATCAAATCAGGACATGAGTAACACGGAACAACGAAAATTTATCTAATCTACTCTAGTTTTTTCTGTAGTACATCGATTTTGACGAATACGTATGTTGATATAAATATCCGCAAGTCACAATAACGATGATTGAGTGTGTCAGGTATACTGAGGTGCATGGAAATAGAATTAGTGATTTTTTTAACGGTTCATTGTGAATAAACATTTCGCCTGGAGTGGTTGATAAAGGAGTGGATATATTTAAAAGTGATTGACGGTGAGTGCTTAATATGGAGAATCAATTCTTAAGGGAAAGTGTCGTTGGAGTGTCCATTAAAGTATTTTTGGGATTATGCGTCTTGGGATATTTATCCCACCTCATCGGGAATTCCGCAGAGGATCACCTGGCTGAAGAAGATGAAGTAATCGAGGATAATTCATCTACAATTAGTGATACCAATATTAAGTTTGCTGACATCATTAAAAATCCAAAACCGATAGTCTTACAACCCCACTGTAAACCATTAAGCATGCAGATTGCATTACAACTGGTGGTGACCGAGATATTCCATTGTAAACCTGAGGATATCTTCAAGGAAAAGATGAAAACATCATTGAACAAGAAGAGGATAAAAGTTCGCGACGCAGATCCTGAAGCTACGGAAAGTATGGTAGTTTATATAGCCGTGGGATTGCTTTTGGTGTCTCTGGGGGCGGCTATTTTGGAGGTGTTCAAGTTTTCTCATCAGCCTACAGCCAAGTCGAAGCCCGCGTTGAACAGATCCTGTTCTTTGGCCGACCTAACGGTGATGAGACACAACAGGAAGGAGTTGATGCGTAGAGATTCAATGATGGAAGGCGTTGGTCCATCAAAACTACTTGGTAGGAAGGTGTCCAGGCCACTTTTGCGTTTAGAATAAAATAAGGTAGCCGATTTGGTAGCATGTGAGATATAAACAAAATTATGTAGTAGTCATATTTTTTTAATTCTATTGATCTATTTATTTTTCATTTTGATTGGGAGGAATTATTTTCGAATAGTTTTATCTACATCACTTAACAAACATTATAGTGTTTTCCAAATTCATGAATTGCTTCTATAACAGACCAAGAAGACTAAAATATCAAGTAGGCGTCCAAATAGTTCACTGGTCTGCAGATTTTAACTTTTTTAATAATCAGAAATAAAATATAATGGCGGATACAAATCAATTTACATATACTTATACACTGCATGATGAATCTGCGATGCATTCAAAAAGCAATTGCAAAAATGCAAACATCAAACTTTAGAAATCTTAAAGTTCAATTTGCATCATCCTTTATGTTAATGTCATTTTTAAATCTAGCCAATTTTACTATAATCAATTTGGAAAACACAAAATATAATAAAATCCACCTGAAAAATATAACTTATTCTTGGGAATAGCGGCCCATTATTAAAATAATAGAAAGGAAAACCACAACTTAACGTTTCAACATTTTTATTTTTTCGTGTCTTCTTCAGAAAAAACATATAAAACTTAAATGTAAATTCACCATCTTGGGTTTTTTTTAGTTAGAAGTTTAAACTACTAATAACCTTTATTAGTAGTTTGACTTCCATCTAACACATACATCTATAATTATTGACAAATACCTAAGTAATAATAATTTATTGAAGTAAAATTTGACAACACGATGTAGTTACATATTTATAAAATAAAAAAATAATGTGTGGCCACCACACGAATTTCTTATACGTATGGGCGCTTCAAATTATAGAATTTTAAGAATTTTATATACAAAAATTATTCAAAATTCTATTCTGAGTACTTCTATACTCTTAATAAATCTTTATAGAATGCATACTTTGTAAGATATTCGAAAAAAAATGCTACTCGCTAAGAGTAAAAGTGTTACTTCCGGTCCGAATTTTGAAATTTCATGTATACAACAAACATTGCAAAACAAGCTCTAAATACTTTTGTACTCTTGATAAATATATATAGAATGCATAATTTGCGACATATTTGCAAAAAATCGCTACTCGATAAGAGTAAAAGTGTTACTTCCGGTACGAATTTTGAAATTTTTTCAATACAAAAGGTATTGAAGATTGCATTTTAAAAACTTTTATGCTCGTAATGTACATGTCTAAAAAGCATGATTTGCGAAATAATCGCAAAAAGCTGCTTTTCGATAAGAGTAAAAGACCTACTTCCAGTAGGAATTTCGAAAAAGTTTCTTGATACAATTTTTCTCAAATTTAATTTTGAGTATATTTGAATTCTTTATAAATTTGTTTAAACTTAGTAATTGACAAAATATTGGCAAAACTCAATTTTTTCACTGAAGTAAACTACTACTTCTGGTCTACCGATTTTACTGAAAAACTAATCAGATCTCAAGAGGGAGATTATACACGTAAATACAAAATTTGGAATTGACGTCTACAGCGGTTTGAACGTTATCGTGGTCACGCACAGAGAGATACACACACGCGCAGAGAGAGAGAGAGAGAGATTTTTTTTAAACCATTTTTTTGGTATCAGGGGACTTCAAAACGTGGATATCTGCAAAAATCTCGAGGTCGAAAATTTTCGTCATCACAATACTTCCTAATATTACGTATAAGAAAGTAAAAGATTGTAAATTTAAAGTTAAGTTTCATATGTATTTTCTGAAGAAAACAAAAAAATGAAAACGTCAAAACGTTAAGTTGTGGTTTTTCTTTTTATTATTTTATGGGCCGCTATTCCTAAGAATAAGTTATGATTTAATTAAACATACGGCCAGGAAAAAGAAGTTTACTTTGAATATTGAAAGATATAATGTCAAATTCAATTTTTACTTTCTTTCGAATTTCAAACCTCTCATTAATTGTTTAGAAGAAGAATAAATTCATCATTTCACAAACACATTATTAGTGATTGTTTCAATTAGCTACCATTTTTCGGTTAATCTGCTTTTCAATAAATTTCCTGATTTAATCTAAAATGTCCTTAATTGAATGCTATATTTGTAATGCTACCATTATTGATTTGTTTCATATTTGTTATTTTGTTAAGTATTGGGTTGTTAGTATTTTCTAATAATTTTCTAATTGTTATATTAAGCTATTGAATGAGAAACTTCATCTTATTATGCAGAGAACGAATTTTCTCATTTTATGATTTCGTGAATTAAATTAACATCGATTAACATCTCCCAACAGCTTTGCGCCAATTACAGAAAATTACACCGGTCACTGTGATGCAACTTAACTTATCCATCTTCACATTCTTCTCAGAATGTCAACTTTGTTTTTCTACTACTGTCAACGATTCTTTTAAAGTAGGACAGGACAATTGTAGGGCATTTCGAAGTGTCATTTTCAAATCAATTTACAATATTTGATAAAATAGATAAATTTTAATAACATTTAAAATATTAAATACATTCATATTATATATTAATCTTATTTGAAAATACAGCATAGATGAAGAGACGCATTTTCCCTTGCGTAATTGGTTTTAAACTTTAAAATATTTCATCAGTAAATGGCACACTTTTGGGGGATGTCATGACAAACAAGTTATAGTTTGATAATAACATTACCATCACCGAGAAAAAAATCAATCCAAAAATCAGTAGTAGTTCATAGACGCACAAATTTAACAAGAGATAAATGTTAACAGCCACCGATGAATTAGACTTGTTTAAAACATGAATACAATTATTCTCTGTCTATCAAAAACACCTTGCAAAGAATCATTTTAAATTTTATTTAATAGTTTATATATTCTTCGTTTTTTGTCTTTTTGTTGACACGACGAATAACTGTGCTTGCGTAGTGCTCAATATATACATATAAAATTTGGTACATGAATTCACTTCGAAGCGAATTTTTCAAAAGCCGAACATAATTAATAATTCGCTTAGCAAGTTCTGAAGTAAAAGCAGTGGCATTTTTTGCTGGATTTTCCTTTTTAATGTACTAATGTTTCACTTTCCTTCATTGCTTGTAACCACAATTCAACTCTAAAATTATTACATATCTTTAATACAGGAATTGTCAACATTATAATAAATTAATATTAATAATTTAGTAATAATATGTGATACATAAGGAAAGTGAAAACGATTCATAGGACAGAAGACCAACAAATATGTTAAAGCTTTAGAGGAATAACACATGCAGGAAGTGAAACAGGCATACACTTAGTCATATGTGATAGTACCTATACCGTATCTCAATGAACTTGTATAATATAGATATTAAAACGTTTCGATAATACAGATATTACCTTTATCAATTAGTTATAACATTAACAAATTAAAACATTAAAAAATTAATGAATTATTGATAAAAGTATCAAACATTTTTGACTCATATTTTTTAAAAAATATACTGGTATTATATGTTAAATAATTCGTAACAAATATATTCAAAAATTTATGTATTTTCCATCGAAAGATCCCCTTCATTCATCAGACACGACATCCAACTTCAGCATAGGCAGACGAAACATAGAAACACAAAAACACGGAATTGTGTCAGAAGCCCTTGAAGAAGTCTTGACTTTAAGAACCTCATTTCCAAAAACCCATACATGTCTACAATGTTCAGCAACAACAGTTACTATTGTATAATATACTAGGCGTATTAGTGAAAACATTAATTATTCGTAGCCAATATATTGTGTGTCATTTAACGCAATGGTTGGTATTGTTTGGCACGTGGATATGTTGGATATCGTCCCTGATAAAGGATCTTCTGGCGAAAACTACACACATGGTACCGGCTACATTTCTACTTTTAATTACATAGTTTCTCGTTTTTCTCTTTATATATTTTGTCTTTTGAATGTGATTTAACGCATAGGTCGGTGTTGTCTGCCATGTGCTGAAATTGGATGTCATCATTCATAAATGAAGAATCTTCCGATGGAAACTACACACTATTGCTAATTGTCATTTTGTTATTAGTTTACTATATTTGTCTTTGAAGCAGAAAAACATGCTATTCAAAATAAATTAGTAGTACATAATTATAAGTCTGCCTAAATGATAAACCTTCGTTAAGTTAATGTTGTCTGTATTCATCACCTCCAAAAATAGGTGTATAAAAGACACTGAAAATTAAATTGTTGGAAGTGATTAGGTGTTATAGCACCTTATTGACAGTGAGTATGAATCGATGAATAACGAATCATCCGTGATATATACTTCTGATGAAGACATCATTCCAATCACCAGCTGCTATCTATCAACGTCTTGGTATACTATCATCTTATATTAGCTATTCTTATTCTTGCTACGAACAACGGATATAAACAGGGCGCGGACATGACCGAGTTAAACTACGACGAAGTTAGCACGGAGCAAAGAAATAATGTAAACAACACACGCTTACTGAAAAGCACTAATTCATATGGTGAACTGTAACATCTGTTATTGACTCATATGTTGACGGGAAAACAACACAAAAAAAGTCCACTTAAGTCGCAAATATACTATTTTCATCGGCGGAGATATAGGAGCGACAGAGGTTTTTAAAATTTATTATATTTACCTTATCTTTCGCATGATAAATGAAGTTATACCGGGGTCGACATATTTTAATTTCTGATACGAAAGTAGAAAGAGGAAAAGAGCGCGACGAAATAAACTAAAGATAAACATAAACAAGGCTGCCACTCTCGACAAACGTTTGCTATGAAATGTAAGGCGTGGGGGTCCCCCGCCACTGCGTTGCTCTCCCACCACTATTATCAAGCAGGCATCGCTGCATATCATAAGGTCATCTTCTGCTTATGATAGAAATGCAAACCGAAATTAAAATTTGACGACTATGGTATATGTGTATACCTATTCATACTTACGTTAGTTTCGTTTTTTCATTGTTTTGACTGTTAATTACATATTTCGTAATTTATGTAATAGTTCCTGTTTAATCACGTTTCATTGAATCGACTTCTTCCAATTATCTAGACGTAAGTGTGCAATGGATTTCGTTTAGTTTCAATAACATACGCATACATTTTTAGTTATCATTTATTTAGATCTAGAACATTGTTTATGTTACTTTTTCAGATATGATATGGAAGAACATCGAGAAGTACATCATGAAACAATGGCGAGTTGGATTGAGAGTCATACTGATTGTATGTCCATTGTCAGTGATTCCGATATTTATTGCAAGTAAAATATCGTAACAGAATGCCAAAAAATCGAACATACAACGTAACTTGCATCGCTAAAACATACGCAGAAATTGGACCCGTTGAAAGCTGACAATTTAAACGAAGAACTCTGTGAAGCTTTAATGGCGGCTAATATCCCATTAAAGAAACTTGACAATCCCTCTTTCAAAACATTTCTTCAAAAATATGCTGGTCGAAATGTTCCTGATGAATCCACTTTACGCAAATATTATGTTTCTAAGTGCTTCACGAAAACAGTGGAATGCATTAGAAGACATCTTTCAAATCAGTACCTATGGATAAGTGTCGACGAAACTGTCGATATACTAGGACGCTGTGTGGTAAATGTTGTAGCTGGTGTACTACATCCAGCTATTCCATATAACGCATATGTAATAGCATCTGAAGTTATAAATAAAGTTGATGCGGAAACAATTGCTAAAACCATTGACGAGAATTTGCACAAAATGCTTCATTCGGACGACAGGTACAGGGAAAAAATACTTTTATTTGTTAGTGACAGTGCCGCATATATGTTAAAAACAGGCAGATTATTAAAGGAAACATATCTTTATATGCTGCATATTACTTGTGTAGCACATGCTCTCCACAAAATCTGTGAATATATCAGAGACAAGTATCCGGAAGTTGATAGACTTGTATCCGCTTTTAAAAAAGTTTTCAGAAAAGCACCATCGAGAGTGGCCCTTTACAGGGAAAAACTTCCATCTTTGTTACTGCCACCCGCGCCAGTAATAACTAGATGGGGAACATGGCTGGAAGCTACTAGTTTTTATGCAGAGAATTTCGATAGTTTACAAAATTTCGTTACATGTTTAAATGACGATGCTAGAAGTATTTCTGAGTGCAAGGAGCTAATACAAATCCCAAATGTAAAAAAAACATTTGTTATTCCTTCAGGAACACTTTGGAAATTTGCCTAAACTAATCACATATTTTAAAAATCGAAATCTCAAACTAAAAGATAGATTAAGCACATTAGATGTGGCTATTAATAATTTCAAAAGTATTCTAAGTGACTTTGGATGTGGCCTTCGCCAAAAGTTAGACGCAGTTTTTAATAGAAATCCTGATTTAATAACATTGCGGCAATTGTGTATGCGGACAATGACACAAAATCTAACTGCTAAATACGCTGAAATAAAAGAATATTTCCAGTACGCACCTATAACCATTTGCGATGTAGAAAGGACGTTTTCTATCTACAAGGATGTACTTAATTCAAAGAGAACAAGTCTTACAGAAGAGAACCTTGAGAAAGTATTGCTAGTAAATAATAATACTCCTTTACTCGACTTGAACAACAAAATGAACAAATAATAATGTATTTTGTATTTTTTCTATTCCGGTGCTATAAAGTTCACTTTACGACACCCGTTTTGGTTGCATAAAGTATTACTTTATCGCACGCTAATTTTATTTTTTTGAAGTTGGTAACAAAAAAAATGGAACCAAATCGTATTTAAATGTCAAAATATAAGCCTTTAAAGTAACAAAAATGTGCAATAAAATTATACAAAGAATAAAAAGCACACATGCTAACATTTCACTTACTAATTAGCAATATAAATTGTTAAGCAGAGTTGGATGATAAGTTTTTGGATGCTACTATTGACATTTACATACCATGTTGAATAGTACAACTGTTATAAAAGTTTGTTTTGTAGAGAGTTTGTGGACGAAAGATTTTGTAAATTGTCTTCTGCTATTTTGCGAATCTCTGGGGGCGTACAGTTATTTATTTCGTCCTTTTTGTTGATAATTTGAAATAATTTATTGTATAAATCAGTCTGAATTTTAAACACAATTACATATAGCACCACCGATATTCAAATATTTAAAACGTTCTACTTAAAAATCAGAGTAACCAACTTCAAAAAAGCAAAATTTCTAAAATATTCGAACAAAACATGTATCTTATTTTAAGCTTTTTTGAACTTTTAATAACCGAAATAGAAAAAATAGTATAAAATACACGTTTCATAAGACATTTTGCGCACTTGTTCTTTAGAAAACTCGCCTAGCGGCTCGTTTTCTAAACTTGAACGCGTGCGCAAAAATCGAGTCTTATGAAACTTGTATTTTAATATACTATTATAGATCACCAGCCAATTGTTATCCAATTATATAACATTTCAATAGTGCGCCCATGGGCGATGAGTCATGACTCGCTCGTGTCCGCGCCCTGATTATAACTCATTTTTTTTAGGGAGACACGAACACTTTTCGTAAAAGTGCCCAGATTATATATCTACCTACTACAATATCCAAGAAAATAAAAATTCATTTATCCCCGAATATTTACAAATTTGTACCCGCCTTCTAGACAAACTGTTGGTCAGAGATCTATCCCTCCCCTTTAGCTTGTTTCTCGAATGTAATGTGGGCTGCCTAGTTTTAATTTCTTTTATATCAAATATCTAAGAAAATATCAATTTCGAAAAAAAGGGGCCTCATAGCGAGCAAGAGTTTCAAACGCTCTATTAAACAAACAAAAAATATTCTTCTATGTTAAGAAATAAAAGGAAAAAATAAAAAAATGGTTCGGCGTTTTATTTTTTTTAAAACACATTTAAAAACTATTTTGAAAAAAGGGCGTCATAGATACCTTGCATTTATTCATACGTATATAAGAAAAAATAGTGCATTGCTTCATGTTACCAAATAAGCAAGTAAAAACAAAAAAAAACGCTTACATGTAATAGCATATAGGTACCTATAATTAGGGTAGCCCGGAGCCTTAATTCAAAGAGAACAAGTCTTACAGAAGATAAAATGAACAAATAATAATGTATTAGGTATTTTATAGATCACCAGCCACTTGTTATCCAATTATATAAATAAAATTAAAACCTATTTAAAAATACATCTCAATAGTGCGCCCATGGGCGATGAGTCATGGCTCGCTCGTGTCCGCGGCCTAGATATAAAATATTTAGATATAAATTGTCCATGGAATAGTGCTCAACTTAGATTGATTGCATTAATATTACACATTTGTCAGTTGATGGTGTAACATCTATGTCTCTCTATTAGTGGGTCTATGAAATTTTACTGCTTTTTGAGACAGGATTTTTGACGACGAAATCATTTACCTATGTTCTAAGCGCGAGTAGCTTGCTGATGACTTAGATATATTCATGAGGTATTCCTTGTTAACGTTATTATTTCAGACCGACATTCACCACTGTATCGCAGGTGTTCCTTCCCAGTAGGTCCTGGGGACCCTAGGCACAGCAACGGCCATTTCGACAACGATGTTTATGGAAGTAGCGGGCTGTACGGTTCCAGGTCCTCTTCGAGGAAGGCTTCCGTTGATGTCGACGGAGCTTTCTCCCACACGCCCCACAGACACACGCACATCCGTCTGTTGCACAGACACTAAGTCAGAGACACGTTAGATATATACACTTCTCTTTTAATAATACTTTTTATTTATTATTATTTATTATAAATGTTTATTGTCTCAAGCCCAAAATAAGCTTCTCATTTTGTTCCTATTCCAAGTATGACAGGTGACGAATAGGAATAAATTGTTGCATATAATCAAATTGTTTGAATGTAGTAGGGGGCAATGTGTCTGAAATGTGTGCAAGATAACTATACTCGTCTAAGTCCTGAAATAATTTATGTAGTTCTTGTAATACGATATGAGTATATATAGCGATGTCTGGCTATTTTTTTAATTCAGTTTTATCAAGTAAATACGTATTTATATGAAATATACAGGCTGATTTATTTTTGGCCCTCACCACCATGAAGATCTCGCTTATTATTGGATATAGAGTATAGGTTTAATTTTGACAAAGTTGTTAAATTTTGTGTTTGTTATGAATCTGTAAAGAAGATAAACCTGTGACGAATGACGTTCGTTTAAAGAAAAATGCGAGAACCTCATTTTGTTCTTTTACTTGTAGCACCTACATTTGGCCTTGTAGAGATAAAATAAAAACACATTCTTATGGCCACTTTTAAACCTGTATCCAATGGTGTACTCGAAATTTTTATATGACGTTTCATTTCTTTCTGGCCATCAGTACTATCTAATTTCGTATAGGCGCCATGTTGGATTTGGACACCATCAGAAAGAATTTTTTTCTAATTTCAAACATGTACAACATGTTGAAAAAAGTTTTTGATATTATACTTTAATTGTAAGAATATATTTTAAGGTTTCATTTATCGTTCATTAGTAATACAAAAATTTCATATACCAAAGAAGAGAAATGAGATATGTGAAGTATTTTTTATTCTTCGAACCGTAATTCAACAGTAGCAAGTACCAGATATTTATAATTGTAAGCAGAAAGACAAGAGCCTCATCGTACCATTTTTTAGACCTTGATAGAAATTTGGTCAAGCATGGATCGTTTACGATGCCGCGTAATATTCATGTCAACAGGCATTTGAATGAAAATCGACAGGACATTTTACAAATGATAAATTTAAGGCATGTTTTTGCAAAGTTAACATACATTAAATTAAAACTGATAAATGCATGTGTATTTAAGAGGAGCATTTACTAACAAATAGAACCTTATGCAACTTATATTGCTCGCGGGACGGGTAGACGCAAGGGGGTGTGAGTAGGTGGTGGTAGACGATATTCGGTTCTGTCACAGCGCTTCGGTTTTATTCACAGATTCTGTCATAGATAAAGGAATACTATAGATAGGAAACATAATGTATAAAGAATGAGTACTTACGGAACTGTTGATGTTTTATATATTATTTTTTATATTATTAAACACTCGAATATTATAGGTATATATGACATTTCTTTTTAATTACAAGCTGTCACTCTGACTTAAGACTGGAATAGCCGACCGATTCCGATAGATTTTCGTCTTCACTAGGACCGGTAGAGATACCGTAAAGTGGGGATAGACGACGCAATAGCTTGGAAAGACCTCGTGTGAAATGTGTGTGACAATTATACATGGGCTAGATAGGGGAAGTGGGTCCGATTTCACTCAGACTAGACCGACTCGTGTTTTGTCGGCTCTCGAGGAAACCGGTAGGTTATACGGTACCCGAGAGCCGACAAAACACGGTCTAGTTTGAATGAAATCGGATCCACTTCCCCTATCTCGCTCATGTATAGTGACAATGCTTACTATTTAAAGTTTTTTATCTTCAAAAATAATTACAGAGTTTTTTTTTTATATCGTACATCAAATGTGCAGCTTACGCGTGGAGGTTGTTTTTTTCTTTTGTGTATCAGCCTTAGTTAGTAGACATTAATTAAATTCATGCATTATTGTCGTTATTTCTAAGACATAACTTTTTTAAGAAAATAAATTAGTACAAAAACTGACCTTGACAATATAAATTGATGCCTTTTGCATCACTAACCTAAATTTGAAATTCTAAAATTACAAAATAAATTCAAAAAACGCGAAACGGCGATGCCTTAGTTTTCGATAGGTAAACGCCCCTCTTAAATCATTTTTACACTTCAATTGTAAAGAAGAAATAATAGTAACAAAAACTAATAAAAATACATAGAAAAGTAAACAATAAACAATTACAGTAATTTTCAATTATCTGGCCATCTTCTTTAATGCACAGTTGGGCACGCCTTCTAGCATTTTGAACTGACCTTTGTATTGTTCTTCTAGAAACTGCATCGATGGCATTCTAAAGTGTGTCTCGTAATTCTGTTAATGTTTCGTGGGGCATCTACTTTATAAATATTATTTTTAACATATCCCCATAAAAAATAATCTGGTGGACTTAAATCAGGTGATTTCGCAGGTCATTCAACCTCCTCCTCTATTTCCAATCCAACGGTTGGCATTGTGTGCTGCTGCGCCGTTTTGTTGCCACCATAAATGTGTAATTGATTTAATGGGATACTGTTCTCAAGGTAGTCAGATACGCATGTACGTAAAGGGTTTAAATATCTTTCTCCATTAAAATCTTCTTCATACATAACTGGTTCTAAGAGACGATTTGCTAAAATACCCATCCAAACGTTTATTCCAAAACGATGTTGTGGTCTCCTTGCCCTGTTTTGTCGGGAATTTTGAACTGCCCAATAGTGCTCCGTATTTCTGTTGAACATTCCAGAATTTGTAAATTTAATATCATCTGATCAGGCGATTTTGCTTAAAAGAATTTCGTCATTTTCTATCCTTCCCATTAACCAATTACATTATTTTAGTTTTCTTAAGTTATCTCCTGGTAGTAAAGTGTGACTAACATGGATCTTGTATGGTTTAAATCTACTTTGGTGTAAATTTCTCCAAACTCTAGTCTGGGACAAACTTAATTCTGACCCTACTTCGCGTGTAGAAATTGATGGATTATTATTTACCTAAAAAATACAATATTAACATGAACTTTGCAAAAACACACCTTAAATTTACCATTTGCAAAATAACCTGTCGATTTTCATTCAAATTCCTGTTGACATGAACAATACGCGGCTTAGTAAACGATCCATGCTTGACCAAATTTCTATCAAGATCTATAAAATGGTATGATGAAGCTCTTGTCTTTCTGGTTACAATTGTAAACATCTGGAACTCGCTACTGTTGAATTTCGGTTCGAAAAATAAAAAATACTTAACATATCTCGCTTCTCTTCGTTGGTATATGACATTTTTGTATTACTAATGAACGATAAATGAAATGTTTGACGGATTGAAACTTCATGGGTACCTAATTTAATCTTAAAATTTATTCTTTCAATTAAAGCATAATATCAAAAACTTTTGTCAACATGTAGTAGATGCTTGAAATTAGAAAAAAGAACTCTTTCTGAAGGTGTCTAAATCCAATATGGCGTCTATAAGAAATTAGATAGTTGATGATGGACAGAAAGAAACAAAACGTCATATAAAAATTTCAAGTACACCATTGTAGAGAGGTTTAAAAGTAGCAATAAGAATGTGCTTTTATTTTTTCTCTACAAATGTAACTGCTACAAGTAAAAGACCAATATGGGGTTTTTGATTTTTTTTTTTTTGTAAAAACGAACGTCATTTGTCACAGTTCCATTTTCTTTACGGATTTATAACAAACACAAAATTTAACAACTTCGCCAAATTTGAATCTATGTATACTCTATATCCAATAATAAGCGAGATCTTCATGGTGAGGGCCATAAATAAATCAGCGTATATAATAGAGGAATACTACAAAATAATCATTGGGTTTTAAAAAGATGCAGTATTAGGGACATACGTAAAATCAAGATGTCCAAAAATATTCAAAAATTATAGAAGAATTGCTTTATTGAATACATGTTTTAACCTTATGGCAAGACTGATCTTATAATTATTTGTACGTCTTATATTATAAGGAAGTGGTTTCATATTTTCTAATTCCTTCTGAATAGTAAGACATGATAAACAGATCCGATCTTTAAAATCTCTTAATATATCTAACTTTATACTAACAGAAATGCAAATACTAATGGTATGAAAAAGGTCAACGTTCTTAGTACTTAAAGCATTTCATCTTAGCGAGTCTTTGTAGATATTTTAAACAGTTCAAATAATCATTTTTCAACATGGAAATGAGTGATATCTTAATGATGAGAATGTTAATCCACTGTTTCCAAACTTAATCCAGATATAGCAGATACATCAGATGACTTCCTGATTGATGATGTTAAGAATTTCATTGAAGAAATTATAGATGAAGCATTATATAATATATTGAGATATTTTTTACCAGTCTTCTGTACTATAATAATAACTAAATTGTTGTGATAATGCAGCACGACTAATAGAAGAAAGAAATTCTAACACACTACAGCTGGCAATAAATGATATTTAAATCTGAAAGGCATAACAAAATAGATGAATTAATTATTCTTATACAAAGCAAAGATGAACAGTGAAGAATGTAAAGCATAAAAACCAACATTAATAAAAAGAGAAAGAAATTATTGTGAAAGAAAAAATCCTTCTAAACGGCAAAGCTGAAGAAATTAAACCGCCTTATCAAGAAGCAAAATTGAAGGTTATTTATTAACTATAAGGACGCCAAAAATAGTGGGAAAAAATAAATAGGCAAATACAACAGTGAACTTTGCTTTCTCTAAAAAAAAAAACAATCAAATATATTATTAAAAAATTATCGAAAGAAAAAGACTTCTTTTTGTCGTCAAAGAATACGTGGAAATTTAAATGATGAATGACAAAATTTGGTATACTAAAGTTTAAATACAAATAAGATATAAAGCCTTGGATTCCATGCAGAGCTGTCCAAGAAACAAACAAGTGAAGCTGAAAGTTTATCGGAGGAAGATTAGCGGGCAAGGAATCATTTATCAAATCAAAATATTTGATTTAAGTTGAAAAACTAATACGGAAGAAGACAGCTTACAAATTTTAAATGATATCGAAAAAATGATTAGAAGAATACAAAACTAAAACTAGCTTGTAGAAATCAAACATTTAAATTTTCTCTTTAAACTGATACGCTGGAGCAAAGACCAACACCCAAATTCAGGAATCGAACAAAGAGAAGCACTACTCCGTATGCCACCGATGAGTTGCTTCTAGTAACCAGGCAGAGGAAAAGTGTAGAAGAAGCAATAGTAAAGATTATAAAAGAAATGAAAATCAAGAGATAAAATACAAAATATATTTAAATTAACGAAGTAAATGAAAAGGAAAAAATAGAAAAAATGTACTACTAATTCTATAAATGAAAAAAGCCTTGAAATAGTTCAGATGATACGGCAGGTCACAGGACATTCATACAATAAATATAAGTAATGTTGAGAATGAAAATGAAAGAGGATTTTTTATTTAATTAATACACTCCACCCAATATATTTGCCTAAAGATGATCAAATTTCTCAAGATGATTTTTTTCAATGCATTCAAAGTCTGTCTGGAATCTCTTCCAACCAGATTTTTAAAAAAATATGGAATTCAATTGTACTTTTGACCATCTTAAATAATAAGGTTTGTATAAGTAATGGTGTTTTTATTACTACATCAGCAACACTAATATCTTTTCAAAACCTGATGATTCTTTCGTAGTGATTCAAAAAATGAGAAGCTTCATTTTTGGGCTAATAGGATAGGTACTTAGGTACCAATGAAAAAGTTGAAAAACTAATGAAAATGTAGCACAAGAATGCAAACTATAATGTGTAATATTATCATGTATGACGACAGATAAATTTATAGTAAATAAATTTTTTTAACATACAAAAAATCATAATCATGAACAACGCAAAATTTAGGTACATGAATATTACACGATTTAAAAGTTGTTTATGACTAATAAAATCAACTAGAAATTTTATACATTTACAAATACTTTATGTGCTAATCGAAAAAGAAATGTTAAGAAAAAGAAACTAATAACATCTATTATTTAAAAATTCCAGTAACTATAATTGGTAATATATTTATAAAAGAGAAAATAATTGACCAAGTAGGTACCGTCAACCGGGGTCACTCGGTACGGTTTTTGACATATTTTGGTAAATTCCGAAGAAAGTAATAAAGTTATTTTAACCAAATTTTGGCTAAGGTGCGTCTGAACATTTCTACATGTAACCACGTTTTTGTTTTTTAATTTTGTTGTTAACTTTTTTTTTATAAAAAAAAAACAAAGTGTTTCGACTCGCCCCGCAGTTCGGGGCGAGTCGAAACACCCATTTATTTGGATGTATATTGCGATTTACACGCATATAGAGGCGAGTCAGGACAGTAAAACTGTTTTTAAAAAAATTCCAAGCGATAAAAAAGGTTTTTTACTTGCAAAAAGGCTTGAAAAAATATACACAGTAAAATAATAGCATTTATTTCAAACAATTTATAAAAAAACAACTGAAAAAACATTCTTAAGCATATAAAACAAAAAATAGTGAAACGTTTGTAGTTTTGCAACGCCTACTATAATAAATAAAAAAGGTTACAAGTATATGAAATCACAAAAAAGGATCATTATCAAACAAAAGGCCACCTCTTCTTAGTTTTGTCGGTTTGAGCAACACTTTTTTTATTTGCTGAAACTCAACATCCCGGATTTCCGGTTCAGGAGCATCAATAAAAGCATTTTTTATTTTTCTGTTTTCCCTTAAACAATTAACAGTAATTTCCAATCTTGATTTGATTTTAATAATTTGGCACACGAACGCTTGTTCCTTATTTTTGTTAAGAAAAGGAAAGCTGACAACAACAAAAGAGTCTTTCTGTAGTGCTTCAAATGCAACTTCTTCTTCTTCTTCTTTTTCTTCGTTCTCTTCAACTTCGTTGTTTTCATTTGTTTGATCAACATTTTCTGCTGCATCTTCGTCAGAACTATCTGCGTCATCGATGAGTGTTTCCCTTGGTTTAGAGTTTCCGGAAAAATGTGCTTGGCTTACACTTTCTCCTGGTTTCACATTGATTTTTTTTCGTCTGTTAATCCTTGGAACTTTGTTTCCTCGGCACGCTTTTAAAATGTCAATCAAGGACTCAGTTAGAATGGAAGAATAATTTCCGTTGCCATCTGCTGCGGGAAGCTTTGACAAAATTTTTTCTTTGTCGAGCGGAAACAAGCCGCAGGCCTTAAACCCGCTTTTAATATTTTCTCCATTTCTGGTCTCTAATTTTACAAGACAATCGTTGAGAAGACTGGGAAATAGTTGTTTTGGCAAAACTCCCTTATTTCTCATTTTCCAGGATGTTAGAGTTATTCTCCATTGCCCTTTAATTGATCGGAAACAACTTACGTCGAGCGGCTGTGTAAGATGTGTGCTATTAGGAGGGAGCATTACAAATCTAATATTGTTTTGTTCACAGTCTTTAACAACTCGACAAGACAGGTGGCTCGCCAAATTATCTCCCAGCAAAACTTTAGGCCCTTGTAACTTTCGAAAATACGGCAAGCATATTGTCAAGAACCAATTTTCAAATAGTTCTTGATCAAACCATCCCGATTTCGACCTGTTGAATCTGCATCCAGGCGGCCCATTTCGAGTCCATTCTTCCCACAAGTGCTCTGATTTATACACCACATAGGGTGGCAAAGAAGTTCCATCGGCTGCCACCGCAAACATTACGGATGTGGCTGATTTTGAAGAATCCATAACTCGATCAGGATATTTACATGTTCTTCTTACTAAAACTTTGGCTTTTCCCGGGTCGTCGCTGAAATTCGTCTCGTCATAGTTCACAAGATTAGACGGCGAAACATTTTTCAAAGTGGTTGCTAAATTTTGAAAGTATTCATTAATTACTTCTCTCGTAACACCTGCCCTGGCTCGTTTTATATTAGAACATAGTCGTTGGCGCAACTCACGATGACGTTCTAAAAATTTTGTCACCCACTCATTAGTGGGCCGTTTTCACTAAAAGACATAAGTCTTTTTTTTGTAGCGGAAAACCCCAATCAGACATGATTTGAACACATTCCACAAAATATGTTTCTTCCTGCTCGCTTAAAGCTGTTTGGCCACCGGGTTTTAATAAATTTGGGCATTTTACGTGTCTGTGGAGAGTAGCTACCTTGATATTATAGCGGTCTGAAGCTTGTCTGTAGCTCAAACGTTTTTCTTTTACGTCTCGAACAGCTCTTTCCATATCTTCTTCGTTGAAAGTGATGTAAGGCCTACCCCCAACCTTTCTTCGGTAGGTTCGCACCATTGCGGCAACTGTTTCGAGCCGCCCCACAAAACTCCTGAAAAAATAAAACTGCCATTTATTTTGCCGGAAAATTTGTTTCTTTTTTTTTCAACTCTACTAGTCGTTAAATAACACATGTGAGAATACGTAAAAAAATAAACAGCTCTGAAATGCTGTTTATGTTGCTATGGCAACATAATTAAGTTGACCAATGAAGAAAAAAGTAAAACTTACCTTGACTTTACACTGCCAGAACAGGTATGAAAACAAAAGCAACAAGTCTGTCAAGTCACTATAGGTTATGTTGAACATTGGTAAAGAAGATTTCGTTCGTATCACTTTTTTAAAATTTGTTGCTAGATGGCAACACTAGTTTGTTTCAGAAATTGCCGTCTTGTTCCGACTCGCACCCTTAGTTCCGAGTGACCCCGGTTGACGGTACCTACCAGTGGCGTGTGTTCAATTATTGGTGAAGCAATGTCGGCTTAAAACCGCTTAGAACCCAGTGCGCAACGCATATGCTCCGCTGATGATTAATGTTTATGTATAGATCTATTGATATCATCCAAAATAATAAAATATTCACTTATTGAAAAGAAATTTAAGGTGAATCACTGCTTCACTTGATTCATCAATAAAGCCGCCACTGGTATCTACCCTAATAATTGAGTAATTTCAAAAACTGTTAATATTAAATATTACTTAAATATAATCGTTGGAATTTGTATCTAATAGAAGTTATAAGTTTTAAGATACCATAATTTGCAAAATACACCACGAAAACTTGATTAGCCTCGAAAAAGTAACTAAAGGGAACTTGATCTGATTTTAATGAAGTAAGTATGCAGGAATACGCCATCTATTCTTACCAGGATTTTTACTTCCTTTATTTATATAAATGAATATATGAGTATGTAACGAATGTTTATAAAAGGAAAGGTTTGTAATACAGTCATCAAGAATAATAAGATAATGTCCCTGAACTACAGTTGACACAATTTACACTGTACTGTTTTTGTTGTAGGACAAAATTCATAAATTATCGACTGTCATTTTAATAAATGTTCGAAAGTCCAATATAACTGTAATTATCAAGGTTTGTGCTGTTGTAATATCCAAAAAACTTTTTTGAAAGAGGTTTGGAAATATATAAGCATGTAGAATATATTAATTGTAATATAAGAATCTAAATGGCTGTAATTTCACGTTTGTTGGCTCTAAATAGTCCCACACAGATGTATTTTGTATGTTGTACAAAATATCTGATATATGGAGAAATATCATATGTATTTACCATTTATGTCAATTGCTTTTTGAATACTTTTCAAATTTCTATTATAACGTGGCACAGAAAAGGAGATTATTAAAATATTTTGACACAAGACACAATTAAACAAACAAAAAATTAACGAAATTATCACAATCAACACGTGTGCTTATAAAAATTGTAATCAATTAGAATTTTGCATTGAATGTTTGTATGTATTCCCTATATTTTTCTAGGTGATAGTATAATATTTAAAATGCATGGCAAAGAAGGAAGTGTTTAAAATATATATTTTTATACCCTTTACAAATTCGTTAATCGTACCTTTTTCAAATTTTTATAAATTCTATATAAAGTACGTCCAAGAAAATAATGCGTTTCTGTGTAAATTTTTGACGAAGCAAAGCACAAAAAGAGGAAGCTCCCTCTGCCTCATTTCTAAAATGTCTTGTTAGATATTTAAGCTGTTAAGGTTTAAATTAAACATCTCATATATTAAAACAGAATTTTAAAATGTGCATATATGTGATGTGATGCTACCTACTTTCCCTTGAAATATTTTTGAAAGTTATGTCAAAATAAGGTATCAAACATTGGCAACATGGTTAATTTTTTCTAAACAAAGCATGTCTATGTATTGATTATCACGTTAAGCTTATGTGAATCTTCCGAAATATAGCTCGGTGGTAAAAGGGTCGACATTGAAATAGAGGCTGAAACGTAACTCATGTCTTCGATTGGAAATAAAAATGAATTAACTTGAAGGTTAGTATATCTCCTCCGCGTCTGTTAGGCTGGGTGCACACCTTTTATCAGTGCAAAAGCAGAAAATTATAATTAGAATTTTTAACACTGAGCAAGACTAATTTTAAAATTATTTAAAATTTATGGCATATTGCAATTGATAACAATTTATTTTGTATCCATAAATACTTTATATACATACTAAGCTTGATCCAAAAATACGCTGGCAGTAGCTTAACTGTCATAATTTTTTGTGGTATTGGTACAGATGTATCTATGTTAAAATTAGTAATGGGTGTCTGTAAATGATTTAGGCATTGTGATTTAGAAATTGTAATGTTATTAAATTGGCAACAGCATTAATAACCTGTAATTCCCAATTCATGTATTGTTAAAGTTGATTGGTTTATATCGATAATATTCAAAATCACTGCTAGAAACTGCGCTTGTGGAATTTTAATGTCAAATCGAGAATTAATTTGAACTAGTGGTCACCCAGTGGTCGAAATTCGACCTTTTTATTTAATTAATTTAATGTATTTGTAACATATATTATACATAAATTTTATCTTTCTACACTCCTCCTCCATATGAACTTTAACTATGCCAGATCTCATATTCCTCCGTGCGAGCAATATGCTTAAAAGGGGGTAGGAGGTAGGTAGGTACATTGTTTTTTCTTCACGTATTAATATATAGATTCACCGCAGGGGTGGAAGTTGTTAAATGTAAAAATCAATTACAGGCACATTAATAAATTTTGTTTAGGTACTTTATTGTTGACTGTCGAAAATAATACACGTGTTTTGGTGTGTTAGGTGATTTGGACAAGAGAATACGAATATTTTGTGTTAAGAATGGAATAAATATAACACCGTATTGGAAATATTTAATGTTGCTTTTGGCAAATCCTTTATGAATCAAACACATGTTTAAAATAGATAAAAACACTTCCCAAGCATCGTGAAAATGTCATGGATGTGTCAGCACATAAGCAACGTCGAAAAAGTGAAGACTATGATTGTGGACAGTTACGGAATCACTATCAGAGAGATTAATATGATGACATTGGTAAGTTATTTGGTTCATGACAAGTAATTTTCTCATATCCAAAATTTGTTTTGAAATTGCTTAGTTTCTAGCAAAAGCATTGCCAAATGAGTATTAAATTGTTCAGGAGTGCTGAATGAAATTAACTATGACCCAGAATTACCCAAGCGATTCATAACTGGTCACAAAATATATACGGATATGACGTAGAAATGAAGATCTCGTCGCCCCAAAGGAAGTCAAAGAAAAGCCAAAAACGCTAAATGTTTATCAAGTTCGATCGAATCTTCAATTCAAACAACGTAGTGCACCATCAATTCTTTCCAGCAAGTTATGCGGCCAATACTTCGTACTACCTGGAAGTTCTACACACATTGGGTGAAGCAATCGGAAGAGATTTCTTGGATTTGCTTGTTCGTAGATTTTTTGACCAAATACGATATTATTTTTATGTCCTCAGCCGCCATATTCTGAAATCCTGAAAGGACGAATTCTGAATAAGAATGATAAAAACAAAATTGCAAGAGGATCTAGAAGATTTTTTATAGAAACCGAAAAATTCCTAATAGGTATTTGGTCAAACCGCGTATCTGTTCGCATGATCAAATGTTTTTGTACTTAATTAGGTTGATTGTCAAGGTGTGATATCAAACTAAATCATGCGAGAATATTTCATTGCAATCGATATTGCTGGAAAACAAAATTGTTAATAACTGTATGAATTTCGAATTTTATTTATACATTTTATTGTATAATATCAATATTTATGTATACATAGTTAAATATTTAGACAAGGAGGGAGCTCGCTTTTTTGCTTGAGTGATTCATAAAATTCCTTTATTGTTTGCTTGAAACGATCCAAAATAAAACATTTCTAATGACAATATCAATGTGAAATAGCTTTTTATGTAACAACAGCATAACGATGTACTTTATAGACGAGTCTAGATTTTAGCTCAAAGTAACAACTTTGCTATTTAATATAAACTAGTACATGATGAATTTTACTGACTTGTCAATAAAGGCATAGGTATATGTAGATAATTGTTTCACAAATAGCTATTTACTAGCGTAATATTAGTTACCGCTATGCCTAGGAAGAATATATATATAGGTACTTCTAATTGAAGACTTCCAATCTATGTGAATGGATTTTATTTCAAAATTTTACGTATACTATGTGTCTCTGACAGATTTAAATGTAATATTTGTCTCTTCAAAAAATCGACGAAGATGTTCAAAATAACGGTATATTAATAATATGACTGCATCTCTTAATAAGAAATTCAATAAAATCTTTTACTAAAGAAAAGTCATTGTGTTTCATTATATACTTACCTACCTACTACCTATCCCATACAATCTGGGAATTATGTTCCCTGTTTTCAGCAAAACTTATATATTTTATTTCTATTACAACTTAATTTGATATTAATTAATAATTTTTCTTATGCACAGTTTGTCATTTGCTTATACAAGGGTTGAACATGCTACTTAAGGTGAGTCTCTAGTCTCTACCCAATTTTCTTATGGGAAATTCCATACAAATTTCCCCCACAATATCTCGTATGCCGATAGTGTTACCGAAAAAAGGATCACACCTTGAATCTTTACAGCATATTCTACAAGTCTTACATCTCAGAATTAATGAAAATGGTTCGAATTAATTATAATGTAATAGTGGATAATAAACGAAAAGGTATTTTTTAACTTTAAATCAAATAATCGTTTTCGATTTGAAGGGATTCAAACACTGATTGGCGAAAACGGAATTTCAATTTGATGGAAAGGAATCAAGGTAAAGCGACGGAATGATTACGAATCAAAAACTTTTTCCATTACGTAATGTTTGGACATATTTTAGCCACCAGTACATAGATGTACCGTTGCGGCCAATATAATCTGGGCAGTGATTTGACATTTCATGACTTTTTCATGAAATTTGGTAAAACAGGCTCTACTACAATCTACGTTACTCTGGATACGCACTTAGGGCATGAGCCATCATGTGATGGTTATCTCAATAATCAATAGTCATTAGTCATTACCTTAAAAAGTGTTGTCTTTTAACTAAAATTAGTTTGGTTTTGACCAACCATATTATTGTTCTTAAATTAAATTGAAGATTTTGATGTTTATTTTAGAAACGAAAAACATAAACAAATGATATAAAAAAATAATATTTTGTAGCAGCTCCATTTTTTGCTATAACATTATTTAGCCCTCTGGGCATTGACGCTACTAATTCTGCAGTATAATTTGGTGTTAATTCGATCCATGCTTCTTGAATTCTTTCCCATAACTGTTCTACATTTTGTGGGCGAAAATTATTACCTCTATTAATTTATTTTACTGTCAAACCCCACATATTTTCAATGGGATTGAAGTCCGGGCTACGTGAAGGCCAAGGTAGAACTTGTATGTTCTGTTGCTGCATCCAGTTTGAGGTCACTCTGGCTGTATGAATGGGGCTATTGCCTTGTTGATATATAAAATTATTTCGGGGAAAGACTGCATTTACTGAGGGCAGTATGATATTTTCCAATATTCCAACATAGACCTTTGCATTGCATATACCTCTTATATGTGTTATAACTCCGGGTCCTTGGGCGCTCATCCAGGCCCAGACATTTTCTCACTCTCTACTAATGCAACGGGAGGGTATCTACGCCTCTTAAACACAAGTTAACTTAACCTATAACGGCAACACTGTACCGATCAACGCTAAATTAATTACTACCTATCACAGTAGAACCCCATAAAGACTAAAATATTTATTTGCATTACTTACATATTACACTGTTCAACAAAAATGCACTTTGTTCTTGATCGAAATAGATATATTACCCTAATTTTAGGTCGTAATATGACATTAGATACTGCTTAGTTTAGTAGGCATTAGATTCTGTTTTTATAGCTTGATAAATCTCAAATAAAAGGACAAATACACGTCACTTTCCAACAGTAGTCCGCAAGCATAAAAGTGTTCCATTTTCCCTAACATCTTCGTTCCATTTGCAAAATCTAATGGAATTGCTCTTTACGTTCGTCACTTACAGCACTGCAGTTTTCAAGGAGGATGTCCAGGTGAGAATGTAGGAAGTGAAGTTTAAATGAAAAGCTGTACCTACCAGTGGCGGCTCTATAATGAGAGCAAGTGAGCAATTGCACCCCCTGGAATTTTGAAACAAAACAAACCAAGCGACTAACTGTGAAAGTATTTATTTATTACGTATTCATAGTTATTGAACAGGAACGTGGCGTGTGCGGCACGCGTAACAACCTACATGCACCGTTCGTCGTCACAGATATAATGACGACTAACAGCGCACGGATGTAAACTATTCGAATGTTTACCCCTTCCACCGAGAGAAACATACCCATGAGCAAAGCCCTACCGTTGTTCCGTTAAGCCATTAACATTACATTGAAGGTGGGGAGAACTGTATTTTGTTCTACTTCTATATCGTATAATACATAGCCTGTGAGCAAGATTCCAGTCTGCTGACCGCTGTTGGTTCTGCATCTCCACATAATACGTAACGGTCCTGCTTGATTTAATATTTTTATCTATGTACAGGGGTCGATTAATATTTTAATAATGATTTGAATTAAAATACGATAATTCCAGAACGCGTATGCCCCGTTTCCTTAATGGGGAAAAGGATTGTTTTTAACATTGATGTGCCCTTATGTAATAATTTTATTTAAACGATTACGCATACATGCAGAGTGGGCGGAGCTAGTTGAAATTAATTTCTCTCTTCTGATTAAAGTAAAATTCGGCACTTGGGAGTTTTTGTAGTGTCATTGGTCACGTATCCAAAGTCGAAATGTCAAAAAAAAACAAAATGGCCGAAGGATTTTTTGAAAATTGACGTATAAATGTGAAATTTTAGATACGGGGGTGTCTTAGGTCGCCGATCACAAATCCAAAATCAAAATGTCAAAAAAAAAATGGCGGAAGATTTTTTTGAAAATTGACGTATGAATGTGAAATTTTAGATACGGGGGTGTCTTAGGTCACCGATCACGAATCCATAATCAAAATGTCAAAAAAATCAAAATGGCGGAAGATTTTTTGAAAATTGACGTATAAATGTGAAATTTTAGATACGGGGGTGTCTTAGGTCGCCGATCACAAATCCAAAATCAAAATGTCAAAAAAAACAAAATGGCGGAAGATTTTTTTGAAAATTGACGTATGAATGTGAAATTTTAGATACGGGGGTGTCTTAGGTCACCGATCACGAATCCATAATCAAAATGTCAAAAAAAACAAAATGGCGGAAGATTTTTTGAAAATTGACGTATAAATGTGAAAGTTGGGTACGGGGGTGTCTTAGGTCGCCGATCACAAATCCAAAATAAAATTGTCAATAAAAACAAAATGGCGCAAGATTTTTTGAAAATTGACGTATGAATGTGAAATTTTAGATACGGGGGTGTCTTAGGTCACCGATCACGAATGAATCCATAATCAAAATGTCAAAAAAAAAATGGCGGAAGATTTTTTGAAAATTGACGTATAAATGTGAAATTTTAGATACGGGGGTGTCTTAGGTCGCCGATCACAAATCCAAAACAAAATGTCAAAAAAAACAAAATTGTTGTTTTAATGACTATATATTTGAATTATTAAAATACGTTAATTCCAGAACGCGTACATCCAGTTTCCTTAATAGGGAAAAGGATTGCTTTTAACATTTATGTGCCCTTATGACAATGATTACGCATACATGCAGAGTGGGCGGAGCTATCTGAAATTAATTTCTCTCTTCTGATTAAAGTAAAATTCGGCACTTGGGAGTTTTTGTGGTATCATTGATCGCGTATCCAAAGTCGAAATGTCAAAAAAAGAACAAAATGGCCGAAGGATTTTTTGAAAATTGACGTATAAATGTGAAATTTTAGATACGAGGGTGTCTTAGGTCGCCGATCACAAATCCAAAATTAAAATGTCAAAGAAAAACAAAATTTTTGAAAATTGACGTATGAATGTAAAATTTTAGATACGAGGGTTTTGGGGGTCGCCGATCACGATTCAAAAGTCAAAATGTCAAAAAAAAAACAAAATGCGGAAGATTTTTTGAAATTTGACGTATGAACGTAAAATCTAAGATACGGGGGTTTTGGGGGTGGCCGATCACGATTCCAAAGTCAAAATGTCAAAAAAAAACAAAATGACGGAAGATTTTTTTGAAAATTGACGTATGAATGTGAAATTTTAGATACGGGGGTTTTGGGGGGTCGCCGATCACGATTCCAAAGTCAAAATGTCAAAAGAAAACAAAATGGCGAAAGATTTTTTGAAAATTGACGTATGAATGTAAAATTTTAGATACGGGGGTTTTGGGGGTCGCCGAACACGATTCCAAAGTCAAAATGTCAAAAGAAAACAAAATGGCGAAAGATTTTTTGAAAATTGACGTATGAATGTAAAATTTTAGATACGGGGGTTTTGCGGGTGGCCGATCACGATTCCAAAGTCAAAATGTCAAAAAAAACAAAATGGCCGAAGGATTTTTTGAAAATTGACGTATAAATGTGAAATTTTAGATACGAGGGTGCTTTAACTCGCCGATCACAAATCCAAAATCAAAATGTCATAAAAAACACAATGGCGGGTGATTTTTTTGAAAATTAACGTATGAATGTAAAATTCTAGATACGGGAGTTTTGGGGGTCGCCGATCACGATTCCAAAGTCAAAATGTCAAAAAAAACAAAATGGCGGAAGATTTTTTGAAAATTGACGTATGAATGTGAAATTTTAGATACGAGGGTTTTGGGGGTCGCCGATCACGATTCCAAAGTCGAAATGTCAAAAAAAACAAAATGACGGAAGAATTTTTTGAAAATTATCGTATGAATGTGAAATTTTAGATACGGGGGTTTTGGGGGTCGCCGATCACGATTCCAAAGTCAAAATGTCAAAAGAAAACAAAATGGCGAAAGATTTTTTGAAAATTGACGTATAAATGTGAAATTTTAGATACGGGGGTGTCTTAGGTCGCCGATCACAAATCCAAAATGAAAATGTCAAAAGAAACAAAATGGCGGAACAGTTTTTTGAAAATTGACATATGAATGTGAAATTTTGGATACGGGAGTGTTTGTGGTCGCTTATTACGTCTTCAATTTGGCGATTCTTCGAAGCGTGATTGAACAGGTCTTAAATTTAATACTTCATTTTTTCTTAACGATAGTAGATTCGAAAACATCAGAATTGTATTACCTTTCTCGCTCTTGAGTGTGTACAAGTTTGTGTAAAAAACAGGTCGAGAAGAATTTTAAATAAAATATACTATTGGCTAAATAAAATATATGTAGGGGTGCTTCGAAAACAAACTGTACAATGAACAGTACCTGTCTGGAACAGTATGTCGGTGAAACTTATAAAGATTGGGTAAGCCTTCTTGTATTATACTTTTTAATTTTCAAATTATGCACTCCCTATGTGAACCACCCCGAGCCGCCACTGGTACCTACCCTAATTGATGATACTCTTCTAGAAGATTATTCACAATCGCAAAGTAGTTGCTAACTCTGCGATTTCCCAAGATGCCATTCACAACATCTTTAAATGCTGTTTTTTCATAGCCCTGAATAACTTAATCGAAGTTATCATCTTTAAGAAGATGATGAATTTGCGGGCCAATGAAGATACCTTTTTTTAACATAATCGGTCTTACCCTTTTTTTTCCTTAACCAAAAAAGTGAATAGGTTGCTTCTAGGCTAAAATTAGACCGCTAAGTCAAAAAGTAATAAGATAGTATAGGCCTAAAATCTAAAGTTTTCGACTTATTCCCATTTTTCTGAAAAATGCAATGTTTGTATAAAATTATATTTCTCGAAAACGATGTATTAGATGGACAATTTTTTTACAGTATTGTTTACAATAAGGTGTCCTAATAGAAGCACGTTTTATTTTTTTACAGTTACTAACTGCATGTGCAGGAAACTGGATTGAAATTACATGACACGTTTTTGTATAAAAATCATTTTTTAAATGGAACAGCCTGTGTATCGGTTCATTTTTGAATTTCTTATTAAATTTCACATCAAAAACATGTAAAACGTTAATACTTTAAAAGTGACTATTACTGAGCTATTGTCTCTTTTTGATATAATTTTGTCAGTACTATACTATATTAATTAAAACTACAAAACGGACAAAATTATATCAAAAAGAGACAATAGCTCAGTAATAGTCACTTTCAAAGTATTAACGTGTTACATGTTTCTGATATGAAATTTAATAAACAATTCAAAAATGAACTGATATATAGGGTGTTCCATTTAAAAAAATTGACTTATACAAAAACGTGTCATGCAACTTTGTCCGTTTTGTAGTTTTAATTAATATAGTATAGTACTGACAAAATTATATCAAAAAGAGACAATAGCTCAGTAATAGTCACTTTTAAAGTATTAACGTCTTACATGTTTTTGATGTGAAATTTAATAAGAAATTCAAAAATGAACTGATACACAGGCTGTTCCATTTAAAAAATGATTTTTATACAAAAACGTGTCATGTAATTTTAATCCAGTTTCCTGCACATGCAGTTAGTAACTGTAAAAAAATAAAACGTGCTTCTATTAGGACACCTTATTGTAAAATTGTCTATCTAATACATCGTTTTCGAGAAATATAATTTTATACAAACATTGAATTTTTCAGAAAAATGGGAAAAGTCGAAAACTTTAGATTTTAGGCCTATACTATCTCATTACTTTTTGACTAAAAATTATACGGTGAATACAAAAATGCAATAATATATAGGGTGTTCCATTTAAAAAAACTATAACTATGGTTAGCCACCAAGTTATGGAACACTCTGTATAATACAAAATATTTTTAAAATGTGCTCCTAATGAACACCTATCACAAGGAAAAAACCGCTTCGAAATATCTTTACTCATAAAGTCATAATCGGCCTTACCCGCTTAGATGACTCACCCTGTATATCTAAGAACTAACTGAACGTGTTAAATGTCATTTTCGTTTTTTCGATGATGAAATGAATTATTACGTCTTCAATTTGGCGCTTCTTCGAAGCGTGATTGAACAGGTCTTAAATTTAATACTTCATTTTTTCTTAACGATAGTAGAATAGTAGATTCGAAAACATCAGAATTGTATTACCTGTTAAAAACAGCTATTTTCAAGTCGGAAAGATTTTCACTGTTGACCAGTGTTATAATAGGACTGGCGAGCTACAGAAATAATGAAATTATCTTTTTGAATATACCTTCTTTAACGTTAGCATCGCTGATCTGTGGAAATTGTCATCTGAGGTACCTACTGGAAAGTTTCTCCGCCCTATTCTATCTCCTTTAAAAGTTCTTCATTAATCCACGTTTTATGTGTAGAGAGGGCAAAAGAATTTTTTTATAAATTTTGGACTTGTACCTTTACAAGTTTGGTTATATCCTTTTAAAGTATCTAGCGGTTTAATTTTATCCTAGAAACAAGCTGTTTACTTTTGTGGTTGAGGAAAAAAAATCTCTTTTCTAAAGTATTTCGGCACTGGATAGGCTATATCTGAGAACCATGAACTAACTGAACGTTTTAAATGTCATGTTCGTTTTTTCGATGATGAAATGAATCAACAATAGCTATTTCCAAGTCGGAAAGATTTTCACTGTTGACCAGTGTTATAATAGCCTCATTATTTGGACTTTAGAAATCATGAAATTATCTTTTCGAAATCCAAAAAGGCATTACCTAACGTTGCCCCTTACAGGCCAATTACTTTATTGTCTAATATTTTAATCTAGGTACTGGGAAATTATTACTACTCATGAAAAAAGAATCTTATAAATCTAATTCCAGAACAATCAAATATCCAACAATGCCATCATCTAGTAATGAATCTATAGATGCAAAAGAAATATTGTTGAGCAGTTTTTTTTTTAGATGTGTGGGTTTAACACAATAGATTGTTACACAAATTTAAGCAATGCCAGCTTCACAACTTCATTGTAAAATCTTATCTGACGAATACTTATGTTATAGGTACATTTCAGAGCAAGAGTAAATGAAGAAGCTCCTGAATTTCAACCAATCTAATCTGGAGTCCCAAAGGGAAGTGTTTTGGAACCGATTCTCTGCTTACTCTACACACCTCATCTGAAAAATACTGACTACACCGTAATAGGAAAATACGCAGGTAGCATTGGTCAAACTTACAGAAACGACTATTTGAGCTAGAAAATTAAAATAAACAATATATGGTTAAATCGTTTTGGCAACCGACACGGCCAAAATATGAGCTAACGACCGAAATAACTTCAGAACACTAAAATTAAACCAATTATTTCAAAATATATAGCGTCCGTTAATAAAATACTATTATATGGAAGCCAGATACAAATTGAATATTAAAAATAAAGTTATTAAATATTCCTTTTTTATATCTATATTTTATTTTATAGTTGGCTATTCTGTGTAGTAGTTGACAAATTTATATTGGTTAATTGTGACAAATGTAAAAATGTGTATGAATATTACTATTTACAACAGTCTTGAAATAACTTGTAGATTATATTACATAACAGAAAACATTTCGCTACATCTTGAATGTGACTCCATTTTAATTTATTGGCGCATTTCGGTTGCCAAAGCGATTCACTATATCCCACTTTTACCACAAAAAAGAAAAACTTTCACTAATTTTTACCAACAGCATAGATATTCCAAGATTCTTATGTGTCAATACTGTGATACCAACTTAATTTAGAGGGAAAATAAAAATATAACCAAAGAAAAAAACAGCAGATTGAACTATAAATGAGATAAATATAATAGTTGTCAAAATATTAAAAATGTCTAGAAAATAAAATTCTTGTACATGAAGCCATTATTTTGCCCATATGGACATACGGCATTGGACGTCCGTGGTATAGGTTCACAAGCCATATGCTCCACTAAAATTTTCATGTGCTAACTGGTCAAGAAGTAATTCAAGATAGAAGAGGTGAACATCATAAGCTAAGTACGAGGGCGGATTGATATTGAAGCTACCTAAGTAGGAAAAAAAAATTTTTTTTTTTCAAAAACCATTTATTTCTCAACATAGTCTCCTTTTAGCTCAATACACTTAGTAAGACGATATTCCAACTTTTTTATACCATCTGAATAATACGATTTTGGGAACCCCTCAAAATACGCCTTAGTTTCGGTAATCACTTCTTCGTTTGAGATGAATCTTTTTCCTGCGAGCCATTTTTTCAAGTTTGGAAACAGGAAAAAGTCACTAGGAGCTAAATCTGGACTATAAGGTGGATGATCAACCAATTCGAAGTGTATTTCACGTAATTTTAGCATCGTATCTAATGCTGTGTGAACCGGTGCGTTGTCTTGAAGAAAGAGCACTTTTTTCTTCTTTAAATGTGGTCGTTTTTTCTTGATTGCATCAATCAATTGATCCAATAATGCACGATAATACTTTCCTGTGATTGTGGATCCTTTTTGAAGATAATCGATGAGCAATATTCCGCGTGCATCCCAAAATACAGTGGCCATAACCTTGCCAGCCGATTTCACTGTCTTCGCCTTCACTTCCACCAGCTTCCACCCATTGTTTCGATTGATTTTTGGTTTCAGGTGTGTAGTGGTGGACCCACGTTTCATCTACAGTTATTAATCGACGCCAAAAATCAACAGGATTACGCTTTATCATGTCCAAACACCGCTGTGAAGTGGTCTGTCGAACTCGTTTTTGTTCGACACTGAGCAACCGCGGCACCCATCTTGCCGATAGCTTTTTCATATGCAAATGTTCATGCAAAATGTTGAACACACGTTCATATGATATGTTTACCATTTCAACAATCTCACGTACCTTGACTCGGCGATCATTCATAACGATATCGAGGATTTTCTTGATATTTTCCTCAGTAACCACCTCTTTTGGTCTTCCTGTTGATGGTATTGTTGCAGTGCTTGTTCGGCCGCGTTGAAATTCAGCAATCCAATATTTTACCATGTAATTTGACGGAGCAGACTCACCATAATGTTTATCGAGCTTTTCTTTTGTCTCTTTCGCCGTTTTCCCTTTCAAATAATAGTGTTTAATCACTGCACGAAATTCACTTTTTTCCATTTTTCAAGAAACACAAAAGTTGCTTACTTTAAACGACTACAACAAATAAACTAATCGATAAATTTGGGTGAAATTTTAACAGCTGACGTTTGACAGATCGCAATTTCTAAACTAAAACAAGTTTTTGTGTTTGTGCACCCATCTAGCGCTAGGTAGCTGCAATATCAATCCGCCCTCGTACCATAACAATCCCAAACTTCAAGCAGTTGTGCAAGAAAACATCAGCGGAAGGTCCAAAAGAAAATTATTAGATACTTCTGTTTGCTGTAATAATATTTTTTCAATAATGTATAAGCATTGGTGCCTTGGGATCCACCAAGAGCTTTACGCCAGTTATTTCGGTAACTTTTATTATTACGCCTGCGCATGCGCCGCGACTTACTTTGGTATCTCCGCATTCGCCAAAGTGTGGGAAACCACAGAAAACCAACACTCAGAGAGAAGGTATACTGATGAGCAAATCCAGGATTCCCATACTATAAATTCAGTGTTGTTAAGGATTATTCTTGGATTTTGGAAGGTTAAAAAACACGAAAAATACAATTTCGCCTTTATTTTTGACAAAAAAATATATCTCATATCATCATTTTTTTTTTGAATTAACGGTTGTATAATATTGCGGATAGGACAAAATTAATGATCAATAAATAACATATGTTGCGTGATCGAAATACTTTCAGATAATCGGATCAACTAGTTAAAAACAAATACAAGAAAAATTCGTTTCACAGATATACATATTAAAACAATTTCTTTTAAAATGTGTATAGGACATCAGATGTAAATGCATTAAAATAATCTATAAAAGCAACACAGAGACAGACAGAAGGCGTTTGTTGTACAGTTTTTATTCATTTTTTTTTTATTAATCTCATCATCAATCATCCGGAACTTTCCAATTCATCAGCTTCCCAGTTTCGTACAACTCTGACAGCGCGTTTCCTACTTTACTATCATGTTCGAGTTCTTTATACCGTCTGTATAGTTGCAAAGCAGCTCTAGCATCTTCAACCGAGTCATGCGTCTCAGATTGGATCTTCAAGCCTATAAAAAACATACATATTGATTATATACATTATTGATTTGAAGAAGGATGATTATAAATGTTAACTGCAAACTGCAGTGTCAATTAAAAATGGAAGATTATAATATTAAATTGTAATAGGTACACAGATAAAATAGAATTCAAACCAGCTTGAATCTTAGACCATATATTTAAATAGCTTCTTTAAAGTCCATACCTTCGCAGAAAAATTCAGTTTACTATTGATTATTTAATAATCAACAATTTATTGAACTACAAGGAGCAAATCGCAAGAACATTTTTTTACTCCGTTTGAGTTCAAATCACTGGTTTAAATGTAGTGGAATTGAATGACGATAAACAGTTCCGAAAAACTAGTAATTGGAACTCAAACAGAGAAAAAAATGCGCTTACGATTGTTATTTTAGGCAAATGGCAAGTACATATCTTTACTATACCATAAGACCGCGTGCGTCTGCATTATCGCGATACCTGTAGAGTAAGCGAAACAGATAGAGATGTCTGTGTATTACAACGGTAAACAAGTAGACGCAGTGTTATACTGGATTACAACAGAGCTAGTATTTCGCATATGCCTATGATGCACTCGTATTTGTCCAAAAAATCGACATTTATACGGTGTAGTCGGGCAGTCGCATTCGCGGTCGCTTCCACATATGGGCGTCAGTTCGAGTTTTATTATTGCTTAAGAATAACATTTTTTTAGCTAATTACAGCTTAATTGCAATGTTGAAATACAATTCTGTTTTAAGAAATAAATATTTTATGTTTCAGTAATTTATTATAGTTGAGTTTTTAGATTATAATATTTGTTGAAAAATATTATTTTAGTGAAGAAGTTTTTTTTATTTTAAAGTCAAGGAGTTATTTATTATTTATTTTTGCTCTTTTATGTTGATTATGAAGCTGTGATGAGTTACTTCACTGACATATTATCAGTGATTATCTGATGCTTCAAACAACTACAAATAATTACTTACAACGGGAACGCAATACATATTACATTGCTTTTCACTTGATTTGCCTACGAATACATTTATACGTATAACTTATACGCCCGCTGTCGGTGTGGCAATTCAAGTTGGCACGCCCATTTATAGTCGACCAGTAGTTACTAATACATGCATCGCGCTATGAACGGCGGCCACACGGTATATTCAGTCTCTATGGTATTTCACTAGGCAAATAGTATTGGCCTAAACAATTGTTGGTCAAATGAATAAGGCTGCATTAACGGTGCGGTCTTCGATGCCTAACCCTAACGGGGGTCCATAGATGGAGCTGTGATTGCATATGGATTTTTTGCAGTTTTTATTATAACCCCTGATCAATAGAGAAACAAACAGAGAAATATTTATAATAAAGATAGTAATACAACAAAAATTAATACAGAAAGTGTTCCTAAATTCGAATTAAAACACCCATCTAATGGATTTTTTCGGTACCATTTTAGGCGAAACCAAAAATCAAAATTAATTTTTTTTTTCGGATTCGACATCAGCATTTTATAAATTGAGTTAATTTCGTTCTGTTTCTTCCAAATTTACTAATTTCATGATATTTTTTTGAAAAAACTAAGGACACTAGGATTTTCAAAATAACTCAACCTGATGAGTGTGTTTTAACATTTACTGTGTGAAAATTTCATTGTTCTTGATTTACAACTTTTCGTTAAAATGGTACCGATATTCCTTATGGACATATAACACGGGCGAACCTAAGCCTTAAAAAGACTTATTATGTTAAATAAAGATAATAATCAATACAAAAAAATGAAAACTAAATCAAAAACTCTTCAAACATAAAACAAGAAATAAAACTGACGGTAACACTTTGACTTCTCATAAAGAAATTAAAATTGGGAAACATCGTTGCAATGAAAATTTATCAGACACAGAAAATAGTTCATTCCTGGTACACCAAATTTTTGAGGATGCCGATTTATGTTACAATTCGATAAAAATAATTTTGTTTTTCACATGTAATACCTACCAAATTATTTTAATCTAAGGGTTTTCTATCAAATTTAGGGATTACAATGGATACGTATTTCCCTAGTCCATGAAAAAGTTCTCGTCTTCTTTTTGTCATTGCTTTTTTGGGCTTTAACCTGTCCCTCGTAAGACTTATCCCGATTATTATTAATATTATTTTCATTCATGCAAAGATTGCATGTGACCTGGCCAAACCCTTCATCCTCCTTCATCTTCACGAGCGACACCAAAATGGCATCCACTGTTTGATAACACTTTGAAGAGGTGTGCAAACTTATGCTGCATACACAACAGTATGAAACAGCTTCTAATGTATCATAACTATTGTTTTCATTACAGTCTTGGAACTAGTTTTGTTCCGGCTGTTTACTTTCCTATTTCTCCTTTTATTGTTTCATTATGCATTTCATATTCAACAACCTCATCACGTAAGCTTCTTTGCCCGTTAGTTGCTTTCTCTCGTATTAGGTTTGTCCTTACTCCTCCTGCTATATCATCACTGCTTGTAAGTTTCAGTTCACTGTTCTATCTATCATTTTAATTTACGCTTTTTTAATCTTCCCCAGTCATTATATTATCCATAAGAGCAAATGGCAAATTTGTCGATCGTAAACCTATTTTCGAGTCTGATCCATACAGACTTTTTTGGAGATCTTCAAATAATGCGGTGATAAGATGTATTCTTCTGGCACTGTACAAAGTAACAACTCACAGACCAGTGGGTGGAATGATTTTCTTCCATCCACATTCTGAGCATCTGTTCAACATCCTGATTTGATCGCTCCACTAACTTTTGGCTTTGTTGGTGTTTGGATCGTCCATGGACAATTATACACTCTGGCCATAACAAAGCAAGCTCCTTAATTATCGCAGCAGTAAATTTCGTTCCACTATGACTTCATAAAATAACCGGAGCTCCTTTTACTAAGAAATTTTTTAAAAATTCACAAGCAACCTCTTCCTTTCTAAAGGTCACAAATACAAGCATTTGGTGGAAATGTTTTCATAACTGTCGTTTAATATCTAAAATCTTTTGAGAGTACTAGTTTTACCACTAAACCAGAATGGTTTTGACTTTTTTCAAATTGCACGTCTTACACAATTCTGCGTAAATTTCAACCGCCACATTTGGAATTTTTTTTCCTAAGATTATGGAAGCATTTTATCTCTCCATACCTTTTATGTTGTTCATCGATTTTTTCATCCAGAAATTTCCAGGAGATCATATTTTGAAGCATAATATTTCTCAGAAGAAGATAAGCCGTCAGAACGTTGTTTTTTTATACAATTTTTTCAGGTTCTTATTAGATTCCATGGTTTTTTTGACTATATGGTCTTTAGAATTAATTACCATTCGTTGAAGTTAAAAATTCTCAAAAAAATTAAATGGAACAGCCTGTATAGTTATATGTCATTGAAAAATACTTAAAATTTACTAATTAAAAATATCTACTTTTTTCCGGCTGTGGACGATATTGCAAAAGTTATAGGGTATTATATCTGAATAAACCTGATTACAACTAAAAAATATGAGTTGCCATGACTTGCACTGCGAGTATAACTAAAATTAATCGAAAAGAGTTGCTTCTAATATTATCAAATAAGTAACTTTTATTAAAATTCTAAAACTACTGAAAAACTTGTTTTATGAATTAGCAATAGTATAAAAAATATCGCAGTCGCTGTGTGTCAAAAATTGGTTAAACGTCAAACCTAGATTTATAGCTTCAGTTTAAGAGGCATCTGTACGTTCCTGCGAATTTTGCGTAGAGAAATCGCATTTTCTTCTAAATAGTGCAGCTTGCTACGACGTATAGACAAATTCCTTACAAAGCGGACGTGCAGAAAACGAAAAGTGCGACAGAGACTAGTCCCTATATAGTTGTATTTTTGTGCCGTACGCGGTAAAAATATCGACACACGTGTTTACAGAAAATAAAATATGAAAAAAAAAGTGGCTAGGTTTATTCACAAAATAAAATTACCGGTTTTTGTTTGATTTTAATTTTATTTATATCGAGCCATTATGACTACTTTGGAATCGCCAGAATTTCGATTTTTAAGAAAAGCGGACTGAAAAATATCGATTTTTCCTATTACCTCAGCCAGTTTTGATTTTTTCTTCGTAATAGTTTATCAGTATTTGGTAACAATATCGTTTTGTAATAATAGAACATTATATTACTTGAGAAAATATTTATTTAATATTTCCTGTTTATATTAGATGTTTATTATAAATCACAATAAAGTATTGTTATTGAACTGCATCATACAAACACTTCCTTGAACATTGTAATGTGCGGAAAGTGCAAGTCATTCCGCCCCTTGCAAAATCGTTTTTTCCTATTATCTTGGCCAATTTCGACTTTTTCTTTGAAATACGTTGGCACAATTTAGAACAAACCTAGAACAACCTGATACAACTGTCAGAATTTAGATTTTCGAAAATAAAGAGGGGCTAACTTCTCACTTTTGTACATCGTTTTTTGGCAATATCCTTTGATATATGAAATAGTTTTGATGTATTAGAACAGCGTTTCGAACAAATCTAGAACAACCTGAAACAGCCGTCAGAATTTCAATTTTCGCAAAAAGAGGGGCTCTAAGAAAATCGCTTTTCCTATTAACTTAGCCAATTATATTTTTTTTCTGAAATACTTTGGAACAATTTAAAACAAGCTTGGAACGACCATCAGAATTCTGATTTTCGAAAAGAAAAAAGGGGCGCTGGCAAACAATTGTTTTTGCCATTTTCTCGGCCGATTATGATTTATTTTTGGAAATACTTTGGAACAATTGAGAATAAACCTAGAACAACCTGGAACAACCGTCAGAATTCCGATTTTCGGAAAAAAAAGGCGGCTCACCCAAAAGTGAAACTAACCGACATGTTGAAAATTTTCCGGAAATTTGAAAATTTCTTAATGATATACGCACATATCATTAAGAAATTTTCAAATTTCCGGAATATGTCACAGAGTGAGTAATTACATTTTTTTTCGATTTCGAAATACTTGCACACGCAAGTATACCAGCACTTATTGTTACCAGCACTTCGTATCTATACAAGAAATTATTTTGAAGCGTACGGCTTCCTGAGAAGACCCAAAATAGGTAGAAATGCATCCATGTCTCGCTAATTCTTGGACCGATCCTATTCATTATATATATATATATATATATATATATATATATATATATATGAATGACCTGCCCTGTAGTGTCCCAGGCACGGAATTGTGTCTATATGCGGATAATACCTCGTTGTTAGTAAGGGCGAACGAGCTAAAAGCAAAATCTGCAGTTGCCATCCAAAAAGCAGAGAGCTGGTTTGCGGCAAATCAGCTGAAAATGAACCCGAACAAAATACAAAAAACGAAATTTTCCACGAAAACAACAGAAGATCGGGAATAAGCCAAATTTTTGGGTCTGATAATGGACTCCAATATGAGGTGACACATATAAATAGCCTAGCTGGTAGACTGACGTCTGCGATATTCACCATAAGAAGACTGAGACATGTAGCCAGTACTATACTATATTAATTAAAACCACATAAACAGACAAAATTATATCAAAAAGACACAAGAGCTCAGTAATAGTCACTTATAGTATTAACGTCTTACATGTTTTTGGTGAGAAATTTAATATGAAATTTAAAAATGAAGTAATATACAGGCTGTTCCATTTGAAAAAATTGACTTTTTTGCAAAAACTAACAAAAGCATATCAAAAAACAAAAGGACCTGTTATTGTAAACAATACTGCAAAAAATTGTGTCCAACTAATATGTCGTTTTCAGAAAAATGGGAATAAGTCAAAAACTTTAGATTTTGGGCTTATACTATCTTATTACTTTTTGACTAAAAATTATACGGGGAATACAAAAATGCAATAATATATAGGGTGTTCCATTTAAAAAACTATAACTATGGTTAGCCAAGTTATGGAAGACTCTATATAATACAAAATATTTTTAAAATGTGCTCCTAATGAACAGCTATCACAAGGAAAAAACCGTTTCGAAATATCTTTACTCATAAAGGCATAATCGGCCTTATCCTGTTAGATGACTCACCCTGTATAATACGGTCTAAGGTTTTAAGCGGCTGAAAAAAAAGACAGAAAGAAAAGTAAGGATTTAGTCATCTTACCTAAAAAATGCCAAGCTAAAAATCTTAGCGATACCATGCGATGATGCGGCAAATGAAATAGCAACACAGTATCAACCACTTGCTCTGGAGGTACAACCAAGTTGATGACTCTAAACAAGAACGAAATTTAATATGTACATATTTAGTTTTCATGAAATGAGCAAGCAATATTTCATGTTAACCTTAAGGGTAATATATTACTCATTTTTGTACGTGCTTTATATAAAAATTATTTTTAATTCTAATTAAATTCTAATTTCCATACAGCTTTATGGTTAAACATAAAACTTAATGGAGAGGGAGAATATCCAAAAAAAAAAAAATCCCGGAACCAAAAAAAAAAGTAGACAGGAAAAGGTTTCACCTGAAATCATTCTTCAGTCCATGACCAACAAATATGACTCCGCTGTCCTGCAAAAATCTCAACTTAACGTACGTGGACTTGAGCGTCGTTAGGTGTTTCTTACTGAAATTGGCATCCAGATCGCCGGGCTCAATTCCCGAGAACTTGGTCAGATAGTCCACGACCTGCTCCTGAGTCGATATATAATCATCTATGAATGGTGTTCCTTCTCGTGGACCTTGACTAAAAGTACGAGATTACAAAATTACTTGGACAATTCCACTATACAAAAAGAGCCGGCGCAATACAAACGGGATAATTAAAAACTTTATGCGCTAGGTAAATTATCAAAAAAATACTTTCCATTAAAATCAAACGCTTTTTGCTTTATACATCGCTTACGGATACACATACAGGCTGGTTCAGCGGGAACTGAATAGATCGATTGTGGAAAAACTGTAGCTAGGAATGATCTGAAATTTTGACACTATACTAAAGTCGATGGGGGCCATTCGCCTAAAATATTTTCAAGATGGGGGCACGTCGGGCTATGCCGGAAGTATGCACCAACTTCCTAATTTTAAATAGAATACCCTGTATATTGTCAGGTTTTTAGATTCTACGTGAAATTCGAAATATATTACGTGAATAATGTCATATATCTTAAGTGTAACCCTTTTTGACTTATTGAAATTCTTATGTTAAATTTAACGTTTGCAGGCAGAAAATCAATATCACTTTTTCGATATAAAGATGAATTGATTATTTAATTTGAAGTAAATTCTCTCAAATAGATGGCTTAATTAAATACTATTTGTATAAAATTGTTACAATTATTAATACAGAGTGTGCGAATTATACGCCTGAAAACGAATTTGAAAAAATTGCCAAAATGACAATTTTTTTAAATGGGAAGCGGCAACTTTTATAATTTTATCTTATTCTGCATTAAAAATTACTATCGCTTTGTATAAATATGTCTATTATAAAAATTGGTAGTTTTCGAAATTTTGGCAAGTTAGTTTTTTTATCTTCTACAATACATACTGTTTGCATTAGTTCTTTTTTCATTAGTTAGCCATGACAGTGTTTACAAAATTATAAATTGTCATTCGTTGAAGAAAAGTTATGCCGGGGCGCTTAAATTATACAAACGATGATCATTTAAATTTATTTATTATTTATGGGTTATGTAATAAAGTTAGGTCAAGAACATGTGATACATTTGTATTACATTATTATCGTTATTAATAACTGGTTTATTTCCCTGAAGCTTTGCCCTCACGGATCCAAAGTTTCTGAAGTTTTCTATAATACGTTTAACGGTATTGGTGATGGTTTGCGTTTTTGCGGATATCGAGTTGCAAATATATCACATGTTCTTGACCTAACTTTATTACATTACCCATAAATAATAAATAAATTTAAATGATCATCGTTTGTATAATTTAAGCGCCCCGGCATAACTTTTCTTCAACGAATGACAATTTATAATTTTGTAAACACTGTCATGGCTAACTAATGAAAAAAGAACTAATGCAAACAGTATGTATTGTAGAAGATAAAAAAACTAACTTGCCAAAATTTCGAAAACTACCAATTTTTATAATAGACATATATATATACATAGTAATCCTTATTTTTAATGCAGAATAAGATAAAATTATAAAAGTTGCCGCTTCCCATTTAAAAAAATTGTCTTTTGGCAATTTTTCCAAATCCGTTTTCAGGCGTATAATTCGCACACTCTGTATTAATAATTGTAACAATTTTATATAAATAGTATTTAATTAGACCATCTATTTGAGAGAATTTACTTCAAATTCAATAATAAATTCATCTTTATATGGAAAAAGTGCTATTGATTTTCTGTCTGCAAACGTCAAATTTAACATAAGAATTTCAATAATTCAAAAATGGTTACGCTTAGATATATGACATGATACATGAAATATATTTAGAATTCCACGTAGAATCTAAAAACCTGACAATATACAGGGTATTCTATTCAAAAAAATTAGGAAGTTGGTGCCTACTTCCGGTATAGCCCGGAGTTCCGCCATCTTGAAAATATTTTAGGCGAATGGCCCCCATCGACTTTAGTATAGTGTCAAAATTTCAGATCATTCCTGGCTACAGTTTTTCCGCAATCGATCGATTCAGTTCCCGGTGAACCACCCTGTATAAGAACAAAAAAAAAGTATTCAGAAGTTAGTTTAGTTTATATAATAAAAAACACTTAGTTTTATTTTAAAACTGTTTCTTTTGAGAGTATCACTCAATTTTTCCATTGTACAAAATTTTAAGGAGCACAAAAATTAGTTTGCAACTTTTCTGTATCAAAGTATGGATTGTATAAAAAGGTTGTGTTATGCTGTGATGCACAATTTCTTGAAATAACAAATTAGGACGAAACTGGAAGTTATTAATTATTTTGATGTTAACTTTGAAATAAAACTACTTTCTAGGTGAAATTAAAAAAATCTCGGCCGTTGGTCATTCATAACCGTGCTTGCTGTGGAAGTGGCTCCAAAAATTGATGAAATATTTTATGAGAAAATTATTTTGAACAACGTAAGTATAAAAAAGAATATATTGCTGTAGCTCACTATTTAACAGTTGCCTTGGAAAAATACGAATCATAAAATAACCACAACTGAACTAGAATTATAAAAAAAATGGTAGTAAAGTACACACTGAGTAAAAAAAAATAATACAAAAGTGAAATTGTCACATGCAATTTTCTCTATAGTTATGGTTACTAGAGTATTTTCCAAATTTCTTATTAATATTTACTTCTATTTATTAATATAATTCTATGTTCTTATCTGATCATTGCATTTTTCTCATGTTTACGGCGAATCCTTCGCCTGGAGCGTTTTTCTTCGCTTTGTACCGGGTGGCCAATTAAGAATGGCCGCCGGCTATATCTCAGAAATCAGTAGTCATATTGCTTCCGGGTAAAAAAATTTCAAGTAAAAGTGCCCAAGAGAAAATGCTGGAAATTATTTTGGAGTTTGTAAAATGTCCACAAGGGGGAGTAACAGTCAGGATCAATGTTAAAATTTAGAATTTCTTCATATTTTACTAATTAAGGGGTATTGAAAATTTTTAAATTTTATTCCTTACACATTCTTTAATACTTTTAGTCTTGCACATTTTTCACTATCTAGTGAAATAAAGTGGTGGGGGCAGTTCAAATGTTTTTTTGTATAAACTAGGATTACTCCCGTTTGGCCTAACCGATTTGAATAAGTTTGGTCTCATTTAAAAGAGCCTTATTTGCTCTATAAACTGAACTTGTGTTTTTGTATCTCGAACTTTTGCCGGCACCGGTAGATGGCGTTAACTGAAATCTAAGCAAATATTAGGCCTTTTTTCAAAAAAATTAAATACAATGATGTTTCTTTTTACATAGGTTAATAAAGAATTAAAACCTCTACATTTTGGTAAAAAAACCAAATTTGTATGTTTTTTAGAACAGGAGATATTGGCAAAAATAGATGATAATGCATGAATTCTTTTGTTTTAATTGTCTTCTTTTTATTATATACGTAAAATAAAAATACGCCCTCGTATATATAATAAATTCAGTAAAATTCTAACACGCAGACCAAATAATAAAATGTCACAAAAGCGGAAGAAATTTGAAATGCATTCCTGTAATACCGATGCAAAATATATAAAAATATATTAAATAAAAAAAAATTATAACATTTCGTTAGTTCCTGTTTAAGAAACCAAAATTACATAAATTTGATTTTATGGAAAACATGTATTTAAAATTTTCATATACTATGATTTACTATACTAACAATTAATACTAACACTATCAGAATAAAGCTAATATTAAACACTAAAATAACTATAATTACATTACTGTAAAGATTGGTCTGCAGAATTTTTAATGACGGCCTAATTGTTCAAAATGCCGCCCATCATTGTTAATGTAAGCCTGCAACTTTTGCCGCGTGGATAAAACAAAAGTGTCAATTTCCGCCTCCGATATGTTTCGTACTGCTGCTATAATTTTCTCCAGCATATTTTGTCTTGTTCTAGGCCGGTTTTCAAAAACAATGTCCTTAATTCTCCCCCAAATATAAAAATCTAGGATGTTAAATATACTACCCTGTCCAATCCACTTGCCAGGATATGTCTGATCTGAGAAATCCCGGACGCTTGCCACAAAATGCACCGGGCACCCATCGTGCTGAAAAAACTTATCAGGACGAATGTCCAGAGGGACATCTTCTGTTAGAAGGAGCAGCTCATTCATAAAAAAAATTAAATAAACGTCTCCAGTGAAATGTCGGTTAAAGAAAACGGGTCCAATAATTTTACCTCCTAGAATACCGCACCACACGTTTACCGACCAGCGGCCTTGATGCTAAACTTCCTGCATCCAACGCGGATTTGTCCTGGACCAATAGTTCATATTGTGCAAGTTCACACCACCATTGCTACTAAATGTTGCCTCATCCGTCCATAGTACGCGAGAAAGAATTTCGGGGGTTTCCGCTACCATATTTAATAGCCATTGACAGTAGTCAATCCGGCGATCGAAATCTTCAGCCGTTAAAGCTTGATGAAGAATGATGTAATAAGGATCATCCTGAAAATAATATGGCAAACGTGAACGAAACTGCGAGATCAAATTTATCCAAACTTGTTGGACACTGTTTAGGTAACTTACTATTATAAAGTATTACTGTGGTCTATATAAACGGTATCGGATAAAAATGGGTGTGACCGGTAAACAGACAATAAATAGGCAGATGGATGTATGAGTTAAACTTAAGGGAACCGAGTACGGAACGTTAAAAACAACTGTTATGCTTAATGCTTAAAAATATTAAAACAAACTGTAGGAGATATAGCAAATCTAACAAAGGCCTTACAAAAAAATCTCGAAATAAAGTTTATTTTATTTTTAACTTAAATCTTTCAATATATTTTGGACCGTAGTTCTACAAATGCCCAACTCTCTACTTGTGGTTTCGTTCACTACATGGATTAAATACAATATATTCTAATACTTTTATAGCATTCTCTTCGGTTCCGCCAGCTCGCATAATGTCTTCCAGGGAACTACGTAGCATACACTCTGGAAGCAATTGTAGAATTTCGAATGCATTCGAAATAGACACCAATCATATCGAATGCTTCTTCATTCGCTAACTGCATCTCAGTAAAAAAGAAGTTCTCCCAAACACAAAAAAGTAAACGGAATCAATCAATAACTGACAATAATATTTATTATTTTCACAACTCCTCGTTTTAACACAGAGTTGTTTTATTTTTTCAAAGCTTACTTTTTTATTTTCAATGGTATATCTTTTGGATTAAAATAAGTATTAAAAATAATCTTGCTTTATTAAACATGGTCTTTCAAATTTTTTTTTTCTTGATAATAATAATATATTAGATAATAATGATATATGTAGCTCAAAATTGTTAGCTTCATAAAAAAAGGCTAGTAAAAGAGGAGAATTTATGAATTTTGATCTATTTTTGTCAATATCTCCTGTTCTAAAAAACATACAAATTTGGTTTTTTTACCGAAATGTAGAGGATTTAATTCTTTATTAGCTTATGCAAAAAGAAACATATCATTGTATTTAACTTTTTTGAAAAAAAGCCTAATATTTGCTTACATTTCAGTTAACGCCATCTACCGGTGACAGCAAAAGTCCAAGATACAAAAACACAAGTTCAGTTTGTAGAGCAAATAAGGCTCTTTTAAATGAGACCAAACTTATTCAAATCGGTAAGGCCAACCGGGAGTAATCCTAGTTTATTTAAAAAAATATTTGAACTGCCCCCACTACTTTATTTCACTAGATAGTAAAAAATGTGCAAGACTAAAAGTGTTAAGGAATGTGCAGGGAATAAAATTTAAAAATTTTCAATACCCCTTAATTAGTAAAAATATGAAGAAATTCTAAATTTTAACATTGATCCTGACTGTTACGCCCCCTTGCGGACATTTTACAAACTCCAAAATAATTTCCAGCATTTTCTCTTGGGCAGTTTTACTTGAATTTTTTTTACCTGGGAGCAATATGACTACTGGTTTCTGAGATATAGCCGGCGGCCATTCTTAGTTGGCCACCCGGTTCATCTTAGTGTGTTTGGTTGCACACATTCTGTTGGTTAAGGGGCTATTTGCCAAAAATTAAAGTTTAACATTATGAAATTTCATGCAGATTTTGGGTTTTCATTGTTGTTAAGTTTTCTTTCAATTTTTAACAATGTTTGTTGTCTAAATATTTGATTATTAAGCAGAGTTGAATTTCATCGACAAATTTTTGTTTGATTTACCGAGTTGACGGGAGTCGACGAGTTATACTTCCTCTAAGGCATGTGATACGCTGTAGTTAGTTGGTTGATTGCAGGTTTGTTTATGATTAATGGAATTTAATCCTGTTGTATTTCAACGTGTGGAGCTCCTTCTATACTTCTGACTGAAAAAATCTGGAGGATCTGGATAAAAATCTGGAAAAACGCATTCCAACCTAAATGGGTGCGTCTGTTAGTGATCGTGTAACTTCTGCACTACTTGACCGATTGAGCTCGTATTCATGCAATATATTTGTTTTGTCGAGACGATGGTTCATAGCTATGCTAGAATCCGATAGGGGCCGCTGTAGTCATGTTATTAACAAATTCTATATTTATGAACCGAAATAACTCATATTCATAATATATATTGGTTTAGTGCCAAAAAAAAAAGAAAATAACCAAATCTAGATCTGATAGGTGGCGCTGTGGTGGAGTTATTAATAAATTTTATATTTATAAACCGGCATAATTTATATGTACACAATATGTTCGCGTGGTCAACAAAATCGTTTTGGAATATGCTGCGATCCGACAGATGTCGCTATTTTTTGGTAGATTAGTAATCTCTACACCTCCCAGAAAGGCCAGAACAACGTCTGCCGGACCAGCTAGTAACTAAATAAGAAGTGATTTATTCCAGGCGGCTAGCAGATATCATTAACAACCACGTAGTAGATGAAGGTTGCTAACGCGCACGCGCAGAATGGCGATCGCAACGACCCTATTTCAAGCCGGTACTTATAAGCTCAAAAAAAAATTGAAAAACATTGCATGTCATATCCAACATATTCAGAAATGTTCTGCCATAATGTTTAAACTTTACTTTCACGTGATATTTATTCAATTTGAATTGAGGCCAAAAAAAATACTGTTAAATAGCTTCGACAATTGTCACAAACTAACGTCACTTTGTATAAAAAAAAGTAAGGGTAAATTAGATAAAGATATACCCTCTTATGCATGTTATCCTTGCGACCGACATCTGCGACGGTTTAATAGTCGACATCTTCCCGTCACTTCTCAATTCCGCCTCCTCTTGATTTAGCGTCACGAATTCAGCGTCCATAGCAATCATATCCCCCGGCTTGGGCATTTCAACTTCCGACAACGGAGTGAAAGTAATACCAGCGGTACTTCCGCTCCTGGCAATACAAGCATCCTGCGTGAAGACCTCCTTCGATAGGGAAGGTATTATTTCCGTTTGTGAAGTGGTTACTTCCGCCGTGGAGTAATATAAAACGCACGGTACCTTCCAGTCTAAACTGAACCAGACGGCTTCCTGCGCAGGTACTGGGCATATGTTAAAATCATTGAAGAGATACCATCTTTGATCTTTATCCGGCATGTCAGGAAGATAGAGTGATGGCACTTTGATCAGAGCTACTAAGTTCTTTTTTTCATTTGACAGAGGTTCATTTATATAGCACACTACCGCCGACAGAGAGTATTCCTTCATTTCCAGAACTGGCGAATTAGTATTATGGAAATCCGATGGAGCTTCATTGTTAAAATGTGGAGATTTGCCCATCTGAAAATAAATATCTACTCTAAAGAATTTTTCATTTTCGGGGATACATACAGTGTAATTCAGAATAAAAGTCAAATCATGCAATTTCAAACAAGATATTATGCTAAATTTAACTTAATCACTTAGTAAGAACTAACAACTATTAAAAGCATAGCATTACACTGTAGCATAAGACAATTCCATGCTTATACTAAATACATGTATAATAATATATAATAATAATATTTTGAAACAGCTTGTACATATAAATTCTACAAAATTTTATAATAATGCTATCTAATATAGCCAAATATAAAACTGAATTAAAAATTACCAAATCGTTTTGTACTTTGTCTATAATCAATTCTTCGTTACGCAAGAGCATCCTTATGTGATGCGGCAACCAGTTGTTGCTGCAGTAGGGATTATTCACGGGCGCTTGTACGTTGTCGAAGCTGTGCCTGAACCTGCAACCGGGCCTGGAACAATTGTCACCGTAACGACACGGTTTCGTGGAAGCTACCGAATTCGGCGTCGAAGATCTGGGCGTTTCACTGTTTATAGACTGCAATTAAACATCTAAAATAATATAAAGGCCGTGAACGTTGAAATTGTTACTTACTTTCGTCACTTTCGCTACGATTTTGTCCATCTGACTCTGCCAGAATAGTTTGTGTTGTGCGTTGTGGAGACCAGTATTGATGGCTAACAGTTTAGGTAAAGACTAAAACAGAAATGTGTTTAAGATACGGAATATCACTAAAACTAGGCATAAAGAAAATAATCTTCATTGGTGGAAAATGGTTTGCCAACGCTCTCACCATTTTGATGGACGGTTTCGCAATGGCATTCTATATATACTTCTCTGTATATACGAGGTCTGACAATTAAGTATTCGAAAAATTGGTTTTAAGAGCTTTTATTTCAAATTGGTCACAAAAGTAACAATTCCAGAAGTTGTTAAAAAAAAGTCGAAAAATGAATAGTGGAAGATGCCGGGATAAAGAAGACACAACTCGCAGGAATGACTACCGAGAATGACTAAAGTCAGCACAATAGATGCCGAGAATGCTTGCGCTGCCGCAAAAACAACGGGTGAAGTGTTCCCGTGCGTTTTCGGACCACTGTAATGAATTGGGGGGGGGGTGTATTGAGTCGTATTTTTACTGGGGATGAAGCTTTTGGGGTTCATCATTATGCAAGACTCCTTGCACTGGCATAAAAAAAGCACACCTCCAAGAAGTCTGGACTGTCATAATAATAATATTAATACTTCTTTTGGTAGTTGTCATAATTACGTTTTGACATTTGTTATAGTTTTCATCCAAACAATACAATTGTGTCAACGATGCTTGACTACTACACAAAATAGGCAAGTATTAAATAAAATATAGACTTAGAAAAATAATATTTAACAACCTTATTTATAATATATAATTTGTATGTATCTTTCATGAAGAAGTATCTTAGTAGTGGAAGCGATATGCCCTTAAGTATTTTCTACATCTACGGTTTATTTAATACTTGTAATAGTACGGCTTTATTCTACAATAAAAATAAACAAAATTGCCCCAAAGTGGGGTGACATATGTAATAGTACGGCTTTAAATTTGACTGTAATTAATAAAGTAATTAAGTTGTTCTTTTGTGAGAGAAATTTTAGGTTTTTAAACAGACTCGAATTTAATAGTGAAATTAATTTACTTATTGAACACTCCTCGTTATTAGCTCAGATAATAGGTGGGTTCGCATGAGAATCTCAATTTCAAGTCGGTTCAGGTATTAAGACACTAAGATTATTTTTATAGACGTACTATTTTTATAATTCAGATTTTTATGTTAAGGTAACCAAATAAGATGCAAAATGATATTTAAATATTATGAATATATTGATTAAAAAAAACAAACAACAAAGATCAGGTTACAAAACAAATATTACAAAGCGAAACACAATTAAAATGGTATGTATCAATACAAACTACGCATAAATTACAAAATAGGCAAATATAATAGATTAACAAGACGATGGTGCCTTACATAGACGATATACCGTGAATTTAATTAGATTTTAATTTATTGGTCACGTAAAATGCATGCATAATATAGGCCTCTAATGAGATGAGACGTTGGGTACCTTTATGATGATGCTATGAAGATGAAGCGGTGTTCCCCTTCGATGATACTGGCAGCTTCCCAGGATAGACGTCTTCTTGGCCTGAACTGTGGCACACACTCGTTTTAATTTTACTTTTACCTCGCGTAGCACACTATTTGATTTATTGTAAATATATCTATTGTCTCACTAGGCTTTTCTTTTCTCTTAAGGAGTGCTGTGAATTACTATATTTTTATTAGCACTATTAATCTGCGAGATCGTTCCCTATGAAATTATAAACGCCAGGAAATTTCTTCTGATGCGTTTATAATTAACGGGGTTGGGTCCAGCCGATTTATTTATTCGACAAGAGGGACCTGTCAACCTGCTCCTTCACTACTCGGGGAACGTCTAACTCCCTCCTCGTCGCTTAAGGCGCGTCTCCCGGTATTCTTTACTGGGATTCCCCGGGCCACTCTTAGGGACTTTACTTCTTTTCCAACTTGTTCATGAGAAAAAGCATTCCGTAAAAATGTTTGTTCGTGCTTATTTAACATTCAAGGTTGCACACGTGTCGATTGTACACAAAGCAGTTTCTGTTAACGCCGCCTAAATTCTTGGCTGGCGTTGATAAAGTTTACGCCACATGTGTTTCTTTCACATAGATACATCTACGCACTCTTTTTTCTTAACACCACAAATATATACAGAATTTACATGGAGACATTTTAAGAAAGAATATAATATTTTAATACAAATAAATAAATAATATATATTTTCCAATCTGTGTTGATTAATTATACACATTAATTTCATGATATCATTACCTTTGGTAATTTTACCTTAATATAAGTATCATTGATGTTATTATATTTATATTTTATTTATGATATACAGGGCCTACCGTGACATACTTGAACATTCTAGACTAACACTTTTGAGTAATTTGCATTGTTCTGATGACAAATGTTACAAACGTCAAAATATAATTATGATACATGTCGAAAGGTATAGTCGAGTCGTTTTGGCAACCGACACGGTCAAAGTACGAACTAAAGACGACGATTTAATACCACTACAAATTTCGATCGGCCGGAACAATTTCAAAACAATAAAATTAAACCAATTAATTAATATTTCAGGATATATACCTTCCCATAGTTAAATACTACCGCGCGATCATTTAAATTCTAAATTAGAGCAGGCTGTGAAATTTAAATTAAGTTGGTATATAAGTACTAATTTACAATTTGAATTGTCAAAGTGACGTTTCAAAATGTTAATTAATCAATAATTGACATTCTGGACAACCTAATAAAAAAAATCCCGCCTGCTATAATTTAGAATTTAAATGATCGCGTGGTACCTATTATATGAAAGTCAGTTTCAAATTACATATTATAAATAAAGCTATTAAATATTATTTTTTGTACACCTATATTTAATATAACATTTGGCTTTACTGTTTAGGAGGCTGCTTGCTGTTGACAAATTTAAAATGTTTAGATGATAATTATAACAAACGTCAAAATATAATTATGACAAATGTCAAAAGGTGTATGAATATTATTATTTATGACAGTCCTGAAATGGCTTTTGTAGGTTATATTACTTGACAGGTAAAATTTTGCAACATCTCTTATTTGACGTCATTTTAAATTAGTGGCGCATGTCGGTTGCGAGCGACTCAACTATAGAGGAGATGCGTTATATTCAATTGCACGTCATTGGTGATATTTACATGTTGTCATCACTGTATTAGTGAGACTAAAAAAGTTACTTTGTTAAATTATATTTGTGGGCTTTTATTTCATTAATTTAGATAGAAAATGTATACATTGATCGCAATATACGCATTCATGGCAAATAAACACATAATTTCCGTTTCAATATTAAATTTCTCTCTTACATGTCTTTAATAGACTAATAGTTCAATTAGGTGTTGTCAGATAAATCATATCTGTCAAAAAGGAGTGTGTTGTGTATATTTGGCCTGTCAAATTTGCGTGTTTATTTCTGCTTTGATATAAATTGTATAAAAATAGTTCTTCTTAGAACTGTACATCCTGTTTATTATCTACTTGCGTCCTTTGAATATAATGCCGAAAGGTTTGTGTAAACAGTCAAAGCTTTTTACAAACTTCTCGATAATCATCTGATTACTGAGAATAGCGTAAGTATTGGTTATTCTAAATTTTATTATAATTACGTTATGAAACATTTATGTTTTTTCGACAATCTAAATCAATATAATAAATAAGTTGGGTAAGGTTGAAATCTTAGAGCATTTCAATTAGGTACTAAATATATTACGTTATAGTTATTGTATTGTGAATATTTTTTTTGGTTATATCAAATGCCACTAACAGAAATAAAAATAGATCCGGCAACATAAGCAAGACAAGTCGTCATGGATCTAGTATGACGTACAATTGAATGTAACGCGTTTCCTCTATATACCACATGTGTCAAATATCATTAGGTATGGCAACGTGGTACCCCTACTGTCCGTCACCAATGCCGGCAACAACCGACATCACAACGATTTTCTCCGATCTTCCCAGTACTCCCCACCAGATTTTACATTCAATGTTTAACCGCGAACACGTTGCGGTCTGCAATAAAAGCCGTCTTATTACTGGAACGGGAAACATCAAATGGCCTCCGCGATATCCTGATCTCTCTCCAAATGTTTTTTTTTTTTGTGGGGATATGTAAAAAATACTGTTTATACCCATGAAACTGGTAGAGCAGAAAACATAGTTGCCTTGAGAGAAAAAATAATTGAGGCTGCTAATTCAGTAACTGCTCACATGTTAGAAAACTTAAGAGTAAATTTCTACGACCACCTAGGGCAATGTTTTGCTGTGCAGGGGGGAATTTTTGAGCCCCTTGTGTAGTTTATTATTATTTTCAGAATCCTTTTTTATTTACTTTATTAGGGTTATTTTTTTATTTTATTATGGTTATTTTTTAATTTTATTAGAATTACGCTTTTGTTTGTGTCATGCAGCGTGAACGCAGCTTAATAATTCTCTGCATTTACTGAAAGGAAAAAGAAAAACAAATCCTTGCATTTCGTAAATATTATTTCTGAACGCATTACAAACACCCAAGTCCGTGGTACAATAGTTATAATTACTGCTAACTTGTATTTGCGAGCATGTATCGGTCGCGCTGGCATTGGAAATGAAAGTCCCTACCCCCTTTACCACGTTGCCACGTATTGTATGCATTGATCGCCTATGGTTAATGAAAATTGACACATGCGGTATAAGGTATCCCAACTTTCGGGTCATATATCTCCCTTATTATTGAACGAATTTTTATAAAATTTGGTATATAGACCATTTATTAAGTGAAGAACCGTTGCGTTATACTGAAACAACCATAGTCTTTCAAACGTGAATTCAACTAGCTTTTATTTCCTGTTATTGTATATTCAGGCGAGTAAAGGCAGCCTACTTTATTAAATGCAAGATACTAGTTTGAGACTCCAGTTTTCAGTGAATCTTATTGTTAATGTCTTTACAGTGTACAAACCATTGAACTCGCAGAACACCCATAGATACTCCACTAAACTGCCAATAAAAGTTAAGTAGGGATTTCGGGGCAACAAGAGCGTTAAAACTTGGAATTTCAGGTCTGAAAGTAGTCAATTTAATATAATAACCAAAGTTGATAACAAAGAACGACCAAAAAACGAGAACACTAAAACAAAAATCAGAGGAAAACGTCATAGTATGTGTTTTACTTCATTTTTTTCTGTAGAGACATGATTTTTGGTGCTTAACCATTTAAAGATATTTTCGTGGAATTTGAAAAAAAAGAACGATGAGCGAAATTGCATTTTTTAACTTTCACTAATTTCAAAAGTAACAGAACAATCGTCATTCAATAAAGTATCTACATTTTAAATTTCAAAAAAATTCGTTCAATAATAATGGAAATATATGACTCGAAAGTCTTAGCTGGGACACCCAGTATATGAATATTATAATTTATGACAGTTCTGAAATGGCTTTTGTGGGTTATATTACTTTGACAGATAAAATTTGGCAGCTTATCAAATTTGACGCAATCTTAATTTACCGGCGCATCAGTTGACAAATCAATTCTACTACAGTTTAATTTTTTTGCTTTGAAATTTTCCTGGCCGATGTCAATTTGTAATAGCACTGAATCGTTATCTATAGTTCGTACGTTGGTTTTGTATTGTACAACAATTAAAATGTGTTAAATATTCCTGGCAATAGAAAAAGCAATCCATACTGAATAGATAAACTTACCTGAAGTACTCTCGCTTGCGAAGTAGGTGTGAATTTACTACACTGATCGCACCATGCAGGTGTCGTTTGTCTGGGCGTCAAGGACCTCTTTAAAATGTCGCAGAAAGACCATTCATCTCGATCGGGTTCATTCGTGGGATATACCAAGTTGCAAGCCAATAGAATCGATTCTTTTTTAACTTCGCGTCCGCATTTTAAACACGAATTGATGTGCAATTGTTTAGTTCCGAATAACTGACTGATTTCGCTTTCTTCCTCGCGCTTTTCCTCATCCAACTTTGCAATGTTCACTTCCGGCACTGCAAATTTAAAAATATCTTAAGAAATCTCAAAATCCGTAAATACTTAATTCACAAAATAAATATCATTTTATAATCATATGAGCACGCTTACATGCAACTTAACATTTTCAATATGTTTAAATAGCATTAATAATCTGTTATTTCAAATTCATATTGCTGATTATTTTTATGATTATGTTGATAATTTTGTAATCATTGCTAAAAACCATTTAAACTGTGTCTATGGAATTTGAAAGTTAATTTGAATTCAAGCAGGGGTGGAAATTGTAAATCGTAAAAATCGCTAAAATGCAAATGGCGGCGGTGAAAATTAATGGTCGCCTTCAGCACACGAATCAGGAACCGTTCCCACTACAGAATAATCTGGACAATCTGCACAATCCTTTAATTTGCTTATCTTACTTTTCTAGTAACAACCTCCAAAATTGTGCGCCGCAGCATGTTCCAAGTGAGCGTATATACTCTGAATCCGATCACTGAACTGTTGCGCAACAGTTGTGTCTGCTGAATGCGAAAATTTCAGACACATTATAATACTTATTTCATCAATGACAACTGAATTGAAATTTGAAAACGTATCTTTCGTAAATTTCATCAATTTACGACTAGGTTAAGTATTACATCATTTAAAAAGCAAACTATAAAAAAATCAAGAAAAGTAACTGCCTTTCACAACTTTTGAAATCCATTATCAATACATATATGTTGTTAGAACTAAAACTTCATAAAATCAGTTATAATATGGTGCAAAACCATTTTTTGAGAACAACATATTCTATAACTGTTATTTATAATGGTAAATTACTATTATCAGTGTAAGAAAAAATATTACAGAATATTTAAACCTGAAATATCTCAAAGACCACCAGTATTACATGGCATGAATTAAGACGATCTACAGCATCCATAGTGATATGGTGTTGGCGTTCTTCGTAGAATCTCAGAAATTGTAAATTGAAATTATAACTCAGCACACTCAAGTGAAACTTTCTACTTGAACATGTCTCAAGAATATATCAATTTAACAATATGAACTGCTGCCTTAAGAATTGAAAATTTACAATAACAGAATAATTTGATTAAAAGAATATTAACTAAAGTAGTTTACTGAGTTTTCTTTTATTAGTTTGAAAAAATTCAGTATAAGGGTTTTTGCGATTTTAGAGGATTTTTGCTAAAAAAAGTAGTAAATAATTAAAACATTATTGTCTTGATTTGTAGAAACGTGTGTGATGTTAAATGTAATATATGTATGTAATGTAATTTTCTTAATTTCAATGTCGTGTATCAGAAATATGATTAAAAATGTAAGTTGCAAAATTCAAACAGTAAGTACATATTTTATATTTCTGTACTAAGGTCAATAATTTTATATAGAAGTTCAATTATAGGTAATCTATAAAGAACGCTAATGTTTTTGGCTAATTTTTGAAAAATCCTACACCTTAGTTTTGAGTTATTTTCAAAGAGGTATATTGAAAAATATGGTTCATTACTAGAAATTGGAAGTCAGGTTTACGGTTTACATCCCAGGACTGGACGTAAATGGATAATGTAACTTTTAATTAGGCACAGGAATAGCAGTAACATAATAACATATAAAAATATGTGTATTATGTATATAATGTTCTATATTATACGAATTCTTCCAACGCGACGCAGTTGGCTTTTCCCTCCTTGCCTTCAAAACGATGTTTATTTATGATATGTATATATAAAAGTAGTTGCATCTATCACGGCAAATGTAGACGACAAAGTATTTTAGTTAAATCGTAAGCGCTGTGTGTAGCGGGCCGACATATTGTTTACTTTTATTAGTTATATGTGTTCTGTTGTAATGTATTACTGTCGTGACAAGTAAAAACCCGCGAAGTAAAACATGTGTCGTCGGATACACATAAATCACGTACTGCTGGCTCTACAACTGCTTATGAACAGCAGAAAGCATTTGATTCGGAGCTACTTAAAGTACTATTGTATAACATTCCGGAATACGGTTAATCATGCTGAGTATACTCATTTTTCTAATAAAATTGTGTGAACGCTAAATATAGTGACTTGTGTGTACCCGCTGAATCCACCTTGAGAGAAAATATGATTGGTCCACGATGTACAATGAAATTATAAAATTAATTATAAAAGCGATAAACATATTTGGGTTAGTAGACGAAACTACGGATGTTAAAGGACGATGTTTTAGTTGGGGTGATGGACAGCGACACGGTGTCTACACATATACTTGCATCTAAAGGACTTGAGAGAACTAATGCAGAATCCACGTCACATTACGTAACTTCGCGTATGAAATCGCTATGGGGTGAAACACACGATAAGAATAAAGAAAAAGCGTTATTATTTGTAAAAATGCAGCTGCATAAAGGCGGCTGGTCGGTTCTTTCAACATACAGTAGTATGACACATATTACATGCATCGCACATGTTCTTTATCGAGTATCAGAGGAAGTCAGAAAATGCTGCCAGAATACAGATATATTGATATCTTGTGTCAAGAATATTTTATGAAGGCACCTGTACACAAGCATTTATTTCATGAAGAACTGCCACATGTTAAAACTATAACACCGCTACTGGATCCGAATGACTCTTCTAAATAATAATCCAGGAATTTGTACTGTACGCCGAATTGTTGACTTATTTACTGGTAACGAAGTAGATTTTGCCGGACCAGACAACTCTGCCAGCAGTGAAAAACTTTATGTACTTTAAATATATCCTTATCACAACGGTAGATACTGAATGGCTGTTTCAATGTATTTACGGTGACATACAATTATTAGCACCTGAGCGTATGGAACTAATGGTTATTTACTTTCATTTGAACTTTCAACGTGAAGAGTGAACAGTAAGCATGTGTGATATGTTTTATAAACTCCGCGATATGGAGTTTATAAAACTGCATATTGCAAGTACTTGTTTCTCTTCACATATTTTAATTCCACTGTGAAAGATATCAAATCTGGATTCATGTTGTCTTCAATGCGTTCCTGGAATTGACGTCCTGTACACCTGACTTCCGATCCCTATTCATTACTAATCCAGTTAAAAAGAGTAACGAAAACATCCAGTCCACGATGTACAATGAAATTATAAAATTAATTATAAAAGCGATAAACATATTTGGGTTAGTAGACGAAACTACGGATGTTAAAGGACGATGTTTTAGTTGGGGTGATGGACAGCGACACGGTGTCTACACATATACTTGCATCTAAGGGACTTGAGAGAACTAATGCAGAATCCACGTCACATTACGTAACTTCGCGTATGAAATCGCTATGGGGTGAAACACACGATAAGAATAAAGAAAAAGCGTTATTATTTGTAAAAATGCAGCTGCATAAAGGCGGCTGGTCGGTTCTTTCAACATACAGTAGTATGACACATATTACATGCATCGCACATGTTCTTTATCGAGTATCAGAGGAAGTCAGAAAATGCTGCCAGAATACAGATATATTGATATCTTGTGTCAAGAATATTTTATGAAGGCACCTGTACACAAGCATTTATTTCATGAAGAACTGCCACATGTTAAAACTATAACACCGCTACTGGATCCGAATGACTCTTCTAAATAATAATCCAGGAATTTGTACTGTACGCCGAATTGTTGACTTATTTACTGGTAACGAAGTAGATTTTGCCGGACCAGACAACTCTGCCAGCAGTGAAAAACTTTATGTACTTTAAATATATCCTTATCACAACGGTAGATACTGAATGGCTGTTTCAATGTATTTACGGTGACATACAATTATTAGCACCTGAGCGTATGGAACTAATGGTTATTTACTTTCATTTGAACTTTCAACGTGAAGAGTGAACAGTAAGCATGTGTGATATGTTTTATAAACTCCGCGATATGGAGTTTATAAAACTGCATATTGCAAGTACTTGTTTCTCTTCACATATTTTAATTCCACTGTGAAAGATATCAAATCTGGATTCATGTTGTCTTCAATGCGTTCCTGGAATTGACGTCCTGTACACCTGACTTCCGATCCCTATTCATTACTAATCCAGTTAAAAAGAGTAACGAAAACATCGAGTTATTTAATAATTGACAAACCTGGAATTGGTCTTTTCCGTTCAGAACTACACAAAATACTTGGAAAGTCAGTTTCCTTATAGACAAAAGGTTTCCTAGCATTTTTACCCTCTTCTTTCTTCTTCTTCGTTTCCAACAATTCTACATGCATCTGATGTAAAATAAATCTATTCCAACTCTGCATGATTTAAAGAAATAAGTCATTTACATGTAATTTGTTGTTTTAATTGAACAAATAATACCTGTATTAAAGCACCGAGATCGATTTTAAGTTTTGCTTCAGGATGGAGATCACTCAATATAAGCCCGAGGGCGGAAGCTTCTGGCACAGTTCGAAAAGCCCTCAGAAAATTGCCAGGCTGACATGGCTGACCTTGGGCTGTGGAAAGCATATGAAACAGAAAACCAAGTTCGCAGGACAAACAAAATTCTTTGATGCACAGATGAGAAAGTAGAGCCGCTCTTAGTGGTTCAGTATAGTACAATACCTAAAATAATCATTTTCTAAATTATGTAATTTATGGCTGGATAAGATAACGAGTTCGCACCTGAATCATGGCGTTACAGTACGCGTTCGGCAACATTGCTTCTAAACCGGGCAATCCGGTCTTGTTGAATTGTTCGTAGGGAAAATCTTCGGCGCCCAATTTGCTATACTTCATGTCCAATTTCCTGTACCTTTTCGGTATCGCCACGAAACAAGTACCATCTTCGAGGGGCTGCTTTACACTCCTGTTTTCCGGCGTGAACTGTTTCACCTGAGACCTGACGTTGTTCTTCTCCAAACTATACATCACCTACAAGAAATGAAGCAGAAATCTGTAGGTAATGGCACCTACGAAGTGGCGTGGAATTTACATGTAAACAATCCATTTTAAATTAACGCTTCTATAGTAGTATCACCGTATGTGGTTTTTTTAGAGTTCGATTTTACTTTTGACAGTGTCATTTTACAAGATGTCACATTTTTTTTGATGTAGATATGAAAAAATCAAGTTACTGATTACGACTATATAATGTATAGTGCAACAATTTGTCACTTCCTCTGAAATACAAAAAATACTAATGACATATCTAATTTATGCGAATATTTTTTTTCTTTGTTTATTTTTCAAATTCCTCTCTAGCTGCATTTTAGACTGATGTAGTAAGAAATATATAAAATGAGATTACCGTTTGTTCACGTGCAGTCTATCCTCATAATAAACTGGCACGCAAAGAATATGATCACTGACTTATTTTTGTAATATTAGCGCTCTATTAGGCTCTTTAATGATAAAATAGTCCCCTTAAATAAATCAAGTGTATATAGACTAGACTGTATTGAATATAAAAGTGTAATATCCGCGTCAAAGAACATACACGACGCTTGATAACTATTCAAGTTTTGCAGCTCACATTAAACAAAATAAACATAACTTATCAAATGATTTTTTAAAAATCTTTCATTCTGCCGGCAAAGGTAAGAAACTGGACCTTTTAGAGGCGACTGAAATTTTAAATCCTCCCATAATCCAAAAATACCACTAGTTATTGACCAGTCTAATCTGAAAAATATGACAAATAACGGGACTACGCATGCCCAAGCATCAGGCTTGGAGAAGGGGAATGAAGTTGGGATGTTGTTGGCCTTGATGCTTGCTGAAGCCATATTGTGTGTATCTATCTTGTTCTGCTTGTTCAGTCGTTTGTTACTTCTTGGTTGAGTAATCAGTTGTTTTGTGGAAGTGTCGCAAACACGATAAGCTTAAAAATCGAGCATTGAATTAACCTCAAATTCCTCGTGAAGTTGAAAAACCTATAACTAAATTTTTGAATGACACAAACCATTTTGTGGAAAGTCAGGAGGAAGTTCAAAATAATGATTCATCATCTTCAATTTTATTAATCAGTAAAGCTCTCAACTTCCTTAAAATATTGTAAAATTTAGAACGTAATTTTAATTAATGTATTCTGACCACCGATTCCTAATGATGAACGTTCTGGTCGACCTGTGACCAGTGGCGACTGGTGAGTACGTTTTGGGGGTTCACGTACATAGACAAGACTGATTCGTTTATTATCGGTGGTATGTTCTGCATCTGGGAGTATATCATCGATAATAAACGCATCAGTCTTGTCTATTTACGTGAACCCCCAAAACGTACTCACCAGCCGCGGCTGCCTGTGGCATCAAGAACAGAAGAAAATATTCAGAAATATAATGAAATTATACAAAAAGGCCGCCATGTGAGTATTCGGGTGATGGCAGATATTACAAACATTGACAGAAAGACCATAAGACAAATTTCAGATAAGAATATGTAAGTGACGAATGTTTGCGTAAGACTAGTAACAACAAAACCATACACATGACCAAAAGAGAAGAGAAAAAACATCTGTTCTGGCATCATAGAGCGATTCTTAACAGAGCCTGAATAAATAGAAAGTTATCACACGTAACGAAACATACTTTTTCCAATAGATACCTAAAACAAAGCAAACTATGCTAGGGAAAATTACCACTTCGCTAAGGAGCAAAAAGCTCGAATGAGCAAGAGGAACATGAAAATCATACTGGACGTTTTTTTTCATATGAAGGGTGTTATCATGATTTAGTGGGTACCTCAGACCCCAAGCGTAAACCTTAAGTACTACATTGACGTACTAACCAAGCTGAGAGAATGGGTGAAGAAGAAATCTGTTATCTGTGGAACAACAACTAATAGATGCTGCACCAAGGTAACGCGCCGGCAAACACTGAATCCTTTGTGTAGCAGTTCTTCGTGAAGAACAGAGTTACAGTTCTCGAACATCCGCCGTTTTCATCAAATCCAGATCCAAGCGACTTCTACTTGTGGAAAGTGCAATAATGTCAAAAGAAAATCGACAGGCTCCCTGAACAGGATGGTACTTGAAGATATGCAGAACTGATTTGGACAATGACAGTGGTGTATAAATAAGCAAGGGGAGTATGTTGAAGAGAATTAGTAGCTATAAGTTTTCAATAACGCATATTTTTTATACCAATTCCGTTATTTATTTGTCACACCTGGCGCATCTTTATTCTTGGTTTGTGTTCTAGAAGTGAACAATTTATTTTATAAACCTTTCATTATTTAGTATTCTAAATATGCTATTAATAATGTATTTTCACTTTTTTTTGTATATTTGTACTTAAACTAAAGTTATATTATTGTTATTATTGGTTGTTTTCGCATTCGATTGTCATAAGAAATGCTTTAGAATTCAAGATTTGTGAAAATATGCCCACTAGGATAATAATATAATAATTACGTACCCAAAAAAAACAGAGTAACATCAAAAAAAACAGAGTAACATCAAAAAAACAAATAAACATGTATTGCTATATCTTCTTTCAAAATATGGAGTGATCCAAATATTGCGCCAAAATGATAGAAACATGAGATTGCATCGGTTCTTGGGCAGGCAAATTTAATATGGAAGAATAACCACGCGACATAACATAACCAAGCCATAACCTATGAACATTTTCTTAGATTTTTGCTTTGGATTATTATATTTTACTGTTCTTACATACAATCTATACTTTTAAGTAAGTCATGAACATTAGTGATCAGGCAGGTCCATGCAAACAGTGAAAATCACCACCCAAACAGAGTCAGCGACTTTTCGACCTAAAGCCACGAAAAATACAATTTTAAATATTTACCAAATACTAACGCTATAAACTCCATAAATCAAAACAACTGTAATAGTAAAGATCATCTCCAAAACACTAGGAAGTTGTATATAGCATAATTAAAGAGTATAAAGACACAAGCGAACTAAGACCTACTAAAGAACGAATGAACAAGAATTCAAATCTACGAGAATTAGATAAATCTGTCAAAAATATTATACGGCAAAATGAACATCTTCGAATGTAGAAAAATAGCTGACTACAATGATGAATTGGGTAAGATTTTTGAAGAATGTTTTGAACAAGTATTACATAAATTGCCACATAACGCTGTAATAATCATGAACAACATATCATTCACGTCGAGTAGGAAGACTATCTTTCCAGAAAAAAGAATGTGGTTACATGATAATATCATGTAACCATTTGTTATTTGTATGGTGAAAATGGTAATAGAGAAAGTCACTCCAGTGAAGTATACTAATTTATGGTGCTAATTTTGGTATATTTATTATCTTTGCTGTTGTATTTTTGGAATACTTACACAATAAATATTAAAAGTAGTGTACATTTTACTTTAAACTTTACAATCAAACCTGATAAAATATCAATAGTTTACGATGTATAGATATATACTACTTTCATATTGAAACGAAAATTTCATGAAATATATTGCCCGCGTTTACCAGTCAAACATCGCATTAAATCCTACTTTTGACTAGATTTCACATATAAATCGAAAACAATTATTTTTTTAATATTAAAATTTAAAACTGTTGTCAATTATTACATTCTCAACTGTTTAGATGTCATATCAAATGGTTTATTACATTTTAAGCTGTGTTCGGGATTTTGGCGAGATATTTGAATCACTCCTTTTTATTCTGCGAGGGGGTACAACAAATTTATAAAAATGTACAAATAATTAATATTTCAAAATGAATAGCGTTCGCTTACAATATTATTATATAAAAAGACAGTTACAAATTGAATATTATAAATAAGTTATTAAATATTACATTTCTATACGTGTATTTTATTTAGTACTTGGCTATTCTGTGTAGTAGGCAAGCATTGTTGACAAATTTATATAGTTTAAATGGCAATTATAACAAACGTCAAAAGGTAATTATGACAAATGTCAAAAAGGATATGAATATTACTATTTATGACAGTCTTGAAATGGCTTTTGCAGATTATATTACTTGACAGGTAAAATATTGCAACGAATCAAATTTGGCGCTATTTTACTTTATTATCGCATGACGACTGCCTAAGCGATTCAACTATAATGTGACGATGTTAAACACTCTCCATTCAGTCAAGAATGGAGCATTGGGAAAGATAGAGCTTAAAATAAACGTTTGTGATTGGTTGAAATCGAGTGTGCATTTACACCGACAAAATAATCGCATTTAGCTCGTTCTGTCAAAAATTTGTTTAGTGACAGTTTTGTTGTTCAAAGTGTTTGTCGATTTCCGTAGTTTACATAGTTATTTGTTGTTAATATTCTTAAAAAATAGTTCTTCTTAGAACTCGCAGGTGAAATATTCATTTGTTAAGGTATTTTATCAATTTCTAGATATTGTAAATAAGATAATAATTGAAATATCTGCTAATGGAAATAGTATCTAAAATTTATTGGATTTTAACATGAAATATTGCCCTTTACACCTTTTACTCACATATTGATAATGATACCTACATTCTTGAATGTTGTAAAATGTATGCGTTCTATTTACATGTAGACACAACGTGTTATTAAATGTTTTCCTTATATTTTAATATTTTTTGTGTGAGCGATATTCTGTTTTGGAAAACTTATCAAATACTGATTAGCTGTTTGCCTTTTCATGTTTGTTAGTATGGTTATCATTTTAAAAGCAATGTAAGCCTTACTTAAATAAATGTCAATAAACACGTCAAAGTCAAAATATAATGATATCATATACAATGTATATCCCTGCTATCCATCTGACAGTAAACATATGTTTTATTTGTTTTCAAAATACAAAATTCATCGTGTGTAAACTGTGCTCATATTGTAGCGCCATCTACTCCATTCTTAGACTGAATGGAGTATAGTGAACTGTTATTGAAAAGATATTCATTGGTTTTTAAGTACCTGCCTTCAAAAAAATTAGAGATTTACAACATTTTAATTTTTTGTATACATATCTATTTATATATTCATGTTAATATTAAAGTTATGTAAGTATGCCAAGAAAAAGCAAAATTAGTATAACGTATCTTCAGTTGGGGTACGAAGGGAGAAAAAGATTAATTCAACTATATATTTAAAAACACAAGATTTATTCCAAAAATAAATTATGTTATAATACATCGACTAATCTTATTCATTCTATTTATCACATTTCATTTCTCAGTAGGTATGCTGATGCAGCATTAAAAAAATCTTATCTGTGAATATCCACAAAACACAAATATCTTGCTTCTCTCATGACCTTATTAGGAAGTTATTTTTTCTAATTTCTTTTTGTAAACAATTCACATGTGAATATATTATACGGACTGCCCAAATACAGTGCTCACCATTGATATCTCGCAAGCGGTAGGTGATAGAAGTTAGTTCAATGAGACAAAAATACATTAAGCCACGTCGTTAAAATTGATCAATATATGCGCTACAGGTCTGGGGAAACTAAAAATCTACAAGTTGACTTACTCGTTTTATGTAACAGTTGTCGAAGTTATATTTTGGCATTATCACGGTGAACTTTATGTGTTAATATTAGTAATATGTATTATTATACGTGCCATGTTAATCAAAAATGCTTTAATGTTTTATGTTAAAGATCTATAAAACTGATTTCATGTTAAATTTAGCAATGTGTTAGACAGGGGCTAATTCAGCACTTTTTTTTTCTAATTCTACTACACAGTCATTTCTTCCTTTATACAAGCAACGAATTTTATATCTTTATTAACTTAAATTTATATGACAGTTCTATATTACTAAATCAATTTTATTGCAAAACTATCGTCATCACATTTTCCAAACTATTTACGTAAATAAAGCAAGTGTTGCGCAAGATTGGAAAAATATTTTTTTTAAAAAATCTGTACACTTTTAGTGTTTTTTTTTTGCCGTTAACACATACATACATATACGAGTATTAGTGTAACTGGAATGTGTTAAAAAATATGACATATGCACAAAGATAAATTACTTCCGGTTGACCGGAAATATACAGTAGCTTTATTATTTTAAGTGGAATGGTACAGATTAGTGATTAAGTTTATTAGGGTTAATATGCAATTATACCTTATCGTTCCGAAAATGGAATTCTGAAAAATGGCATCATCTTGGCAATGTAAAGTAATAAATTATTGCTTGCTCTTTAAAATAGAGATTTGAAAAATGGATGGAAGGCTTGCTACACGTTGAGCGAATTTTTTGACACCAGTTTTCAAACAGTTTCCTAACACTTGCTATTGTTATATATCTTGTATGATTGCATTTATTTTTCTATATAATATTTGTCATGTTTTTTATATGTACATATGTATTATACATTGACGATATCCGATATCTATGTTTATCAAAAACCATTATAATTATTAATGTTAATAATAATTTCACAAAATTGAAAAACTGACAGTCATGAAAGCAAGATTTTTTTTAACTACGCATAAACTTGTTATTTAGACTATTATAATTTTATGAAAAAAGTCACTTCTTAATAACAATAAATGTAACATCCCCCAAAACATGTAATAAAAGTCTTTTAAACGAAACGAACATGAATTTTAAAAAAAAGGCAATATAAAACTGTAGGTAGCCAACACGTGATGAATTTAGAAAGAAAATGGAACTTAGAATATTTTAGTATTTGCAACAAAACGACCACTCTGTCAAGCACCTATATAATAAATCTTAGTTTCATTGCTGTCTATGAAAAATGTTATATCAAAACATGAAATTTTTTTCAATTGAAAGAAAAATCTTTCTTTCTATTGAGAAGTAATATTTTTCATATAGTTATAATGCATAGCCTAAATAACAAGTTCTACATGTGTACTTACAACACACTTTATATTCATGCCTGTAATTCTTGAATTTTGTGAAATTGATAGCTATATGAATACTCAATATATTTCGCGCAAAATTTATTTACGTATCCAATAGTATATTCAGATATACAAGCTCTGATTAAAAAGGCGATTTTTTTAGATTTGACGTTATTCACATTGACTAACATTTGTGGACAGGCTATATAAGATTTAATGGTAATGATGGTATTTATCAAAATTTGTGCTTTGCATCAACTGTATTACTATCAATACCATAGTAGTTTAACATCTGATGAAACTACAGTGTTAGTGAAACATGTCATACGTTTATATATTTTAAGTAAAATAAAAATTGGAAAATTTTTCTAAACTGTGTTTTAGTTCAAACCTTGATAGATATCTATTTTAAAAACAGGAAATGATTTATTTCTTTTCCAGGGTTTCGTTGAAATGATAATATATAATTGCATATTGACCATAATAAACTTAATCACAAATCTATACCATTCCATTTAAAATAAGAAAATTACATTATTTACAATAATGTTGCTAATAATAATAGGGAAATAAATCTCTCCAAGTCCATTGGTTTCAAAGCCCAATTTCAAATGAATGGCTTTTTCCTGTTAAAAGATGTCAGTAAAACCAGATTTCACATATTTTGTATTGACTTGGATTTTTAATTTGAAAGATATCATTTACGCCAGTCAAACAAAATAACACAAATTTCACTATAATTTTGCTGTTTATGCAAATAAACCTTACAAATATACATTACTGAAATAAGAAAATCTAACAGGATTTTAATTAAGTATAAAAATACAGAAATTGATAAAAGTTACGTTAATTTCGATACCATATTCGAACTCTGTCTGAAAAAGTTCTTGAATAATGTTCGGCACTACTTCGATATCTTTTATGTGACCTGACAAAATATCAATCTTCACTTTCGTTCAATGTTTTCCAATTTTCTTTGTTCATGCAAGCACGCACAAAACAACTGGTAAAATGAAACAAAATGTGAGTGAATTTTGTCTCATTAAATCTATCCGTTTACGAGATATCAATGATGAGCTATTTAGAACACCATTCTACACAAAATGTCTTCTTTCGTGCACTTAAAAAAACAACTAAAAACTGAAAAATTCTGTTTGCAAAAAAAACCCTAAATAAACTGAAAAATTCTGTTTGCAAAAAAAAAAACCTAAATACTGAAAAATTTTGTTTTCAAACTAACTTAAAAAAATTGCTAATATAAAAAAGCACTCAATTTGTGAAAAGCAAAAAACAAAAATATAGAGCATATTGTGTACATGCTAAGGACAATTTAATAAAAATAAACTGAAGGTAATTTGTTTAAAGTTCTCACTTGATTTCGTCTGGTTGCTTTCGGGTTGGGGGCGTAGCCGATCGGACCTTGCATTTTCATCGTTCGAAGGATTTCTTGATCGATTGGTGGTGCTTTACTGCGAACAAAATACAAAATTAAAACAGTAATTTACGCAATCATTATCAAAGAATATTTTTTAGAACTCCCATTTCATTAAAAAAAAATATTTTTCTTCATAATAATTTTAGTGCAAACAAATAACACCACATCGAAAACATACCGATAAAATTTCTTCATAAGATGAACTGGCCAATCTGATGCTAGTGGTAAATCGTTGCTAACAGGAAGAGGCACAACTGAAAGGGGCGTTTCATAATCATCTATTGCAAAGCTAGGAAAAGAAGCAACTTGATCAGCATGTTCAGTCATCCTAGAGTACGTATTGAATATTGGCTCTGGTGAACTGGAGAATAGATGTATCGATCCAGCACTATCTCCAAACGCCATTGCTTGACTTGTTGAGCTGATGTCAAAAGCCAGACACATAGCACCTACAAACAAATAGTAAAACAAAATTAAAACATACAGAGTTCACTTTGCCATATTAACTAAAACGAGAATTACACATAACCAAAATATCAAGCGTAAGCGTTTTACACTGTTCATAGATGAGTGTATTAATAATAATGATTACGATACAACAAACAGAAAACTCCACAAATAAGCACTCAAAGTCTTCAGAGTTATTGTTGACATATTCATTAGGCTTTGAAAATTAAATATTTTTTTATAACTTTTTAACACTGTTCATTATTAGGTGATTATATAAATATAAGATGGTGTCAATATTTTAATTTTTTTTGGAAACAGATCTACATTCAACATAAGCAGTAAATATTTGCACTGAGTTTTAAAGACAGCTTGCACATGGCTGAAATAACTCCTAAAACAATAAAGATCATTTTAATGTTAGTTTCTCATGTCAATAATTTTTCTGGGAAAGACCAAGAAGCTCTATAGGTTTAGTTAAATATTTGTCATCAACATGATACAATGTCAGTATTTTGCTTAACATTTGCGATTTGTTTATGCTTAGTTTACTGATATTAAACCAAATTTCAATCTTTATATCTACAATATTTGAAATTATGTTTAAGTTTGAAAGTGGAGAAAAGTTTATACCAACTGTGTATATAAGAACTTCACTTTGATCCACAATACCCACAATGATCAATATTTGTACTTAACTAAAATTTGCGCAGATTGTATATCTTCAAATTATTTAGAACCACTTTGTTTAAATTTTTAATTGCCAAACTCTTTTAGAATTTCCATCAAAATAATTTCTTATGTGGTTTTAAAAAATAGGCGTAACCTAAATAGGTCAATAATTGTTAGTATCATGAACAGAATCATATTCAAAAATAGGTTTTACCAAGGACAACACAAAGACTTTGTATAAATGCACTTATTGATAAAATTACTTAATAAAATTTTATCAATTTTGTAAATAAATATTTTTGATGGTCCCTCTTATTTAATAGTGGATTTCTTTTAAATTTTGAATTACAGATCTTACGCCACAAAAAGTGACATCATAAAAATCAAAGTAAGTATTCAAAGGGATATTATTGTGAAGCTAAATAATCATTTCACAATAATCAGTTTAGGCTACATAACAGAAATAGATAGTTTGCGTATAAATCACTAAACACCTATAAAATTATTTAATATAATTTATTACAATACCTGGACTATCTATTTGTAATAAACACAGTCTGGGCTCTGACAATGCAACAGTATCAACCAATTGAATTTGACCTAGGGCTGATACAACAGCTAATCTTGAGGATACTGACGGTAAAAATCTCAAATACAATGGATCCACAACTGTTTGTATAGGTGTTACTGCTCTGAGCATTCTGAGGTCGTACACCATCAAGAATCTATCTACGGAAAGATTTCCCTGTCTAAAAATTAACAATCAACAAGATTATAACAACATTTAATAATAAACACTTGTACCTGCTACTAAATCCACATGTAACTAATAGATTTCCTTGAATATCAAAGTCACTTAAACTCCCGCTGTGAGTATCTAATGAATGCTCTACATTTAATGTGTTCGGGTCTCGTAAATCAATCCTTCCAAGTGGATTGCCAGCACAAACAAATCTACTGTGACCTCGTAACATAACACAGCCTGTTTCACCAACATCTATCTAAACAAGTGAAATGTTTATTAAGATCAGTTTGTAATGTAATACTGAAATACTAACTAGACTTGTTTCTTTACATACAGACATGTTAAAATCTATCAATTTCTCCTGGTGCCCAGCTAATAATAACCTTGTTGGGGATAGTTGTAACATACATTGCATTTCAGTCATATTTGGGGAACTGAAATATAAGAAATTAATTTTTGTTTTAAAATGTATACAAAACATTAAAACATACGAATGGGTAAACACAGGTATGCCCCTTCTTATTTGACATCTTAATGAAGTTGCTGTTAATGCCAAAATACCTTCATCTATAGTTACAATCTGTCTGATATCTAGGCTCGAATGTACTTGAAAAGATGTGTACTTTTGCATTACTCCAGAATAATAAGAAGTTACGTGACCCTAAAAATATCATTTCACTTAAGGTATTAGTAAATTAGTAATTACTAATACTTACACCCTGGTTTCCCATCCATAATAGTTCCTCGTTTTGATCAAATGCCAGAGCACATACTCCAAATCTATCACCGCCATCAGCTAGGACGCACTGTGTTTGTAAGTATTCATTATCAATACCAGACATTTCTGTCGGTTCAGGTGCCCCGACCATTGCTAACTAAACCATAATATAAACAAGAAATTAGAAATACACAACTTTCTAACCGCCAAAGCTCCTTGGAATATACTTACTCCTGATTGATCAAAATACATCTTTAGGTGTATAAATTATACATCCGAAATATATGTAAACTATTTCATTCCTGTATTTTAATTTATTATAAAATTAAGTGAATCATTTTTCTTTTTTTTTCTAATTTCTATCACGGAATAAAATCTGGTTAAAATAACAAAATATACAAAGGTTATTGGTTATAAAACATTAGTACAAATTAATATGACATTAGACGCAAATAAACTGTCAAAGCCATTTCTGGAAAATACATACATCCTGAAGTTAGAAAATGTTACATACAATGAATTTCAAAATTTTTGTTCATTATTTCAACTGAATGTGGATGGCTTTATTGCATGTTGAGAGCTATTATATGGTTTTTGAACATACACATGCTGGCAATTAAAATTAAATTTCACAGATTTTAACGACCGTGTGTTAATATTTCCTACTGTTTTCTTAGCAATATATAATAAAATAAAACGGAACTACTTACAGAAACGCACATAATTTTCTTATATAAAGCGAGTACCATAATACTAAAAAATTATTGGCAGACGAAAGGATAGAGCAAAGTAGTTTATGAGCAACACAGATAGTGTCACGTAAAGTCACGTTGCCTAAAGTGAACGCAATGAAATGCATTCTGCAGTTAGTACAGATCGGAATAGTTCTTTGCGACAAATGGCAACTATTGAGAAATTTCCGCCATTACTTCTAGATTTTAAGAGATTAGGCATCTAAAAATTGGTTATTTATAAATCGTCTTTATACAATCAAATTTGACGAAATTTTTATAAGGCAATTAGCCCACAAAATTCAAGGAATGCTTTTAATAACACGAAAAATAGATAGTAGCGTTATGTCTTCAAAATGAAGGAGCTCAATTATAACATTTATTGTAGCTTTTTTTTATTATTACTTTTTCAACTCAAGCTTTTGCATGTATGAGTCTGTAATTTATCTACGCCTTCGTCATTTGCATTTTAGGGATTTTTACGTTTTACAATTTCCACCTCTGGGTAAATTCAAATTGTTCAAAGTAATTGCCAAATTTGACATTAGAATCCCATCGGTTTTTTTTTAGAAGTGATTTTAAAAATTATATTTGCGCAACTGTACAATAATATGTCCAGAAGACGTCGCTCACTCTGAACATGTTATGGAGTGGTTGCCATTTTAGTGAGCGGAAAAATTCTGCGCTCACTAAGTAAACGTATTATGATTAACATACGCATTTACGCGTTCCAACACAAACATAACACGAAATTTTGAGAAAGTTACTATATAGAAAAGTAAAGCAAACTGAACTGTAATGGCCACCCACACACGGCATCCAACATTTTCTCAAGCATTGCTCCAGTTTAACACTAAAATTAAATTCATTTTTGAATACAATGATTTTGTTTACATATTTAACATAAATTTATTGTTGTTTAAATATATACTGTTGTAGATCTGTGAATAATCATTCCTGGGAATATATGATCTCCATAGAAGAAAAAATTAATGAAAGATCAAAAGTTTAAGGGAAATGTGATACCTCCGTTTAAATGGTAATGATATTATTATGTTCTACGATAATGTTAAAAATATGTACAACGTGTAGAAATAAATTTATTATCATATTAGGTTTACACTAAAAGCATCGCCGAAATAGAATGCAGAAAACAATTTATTATTGTTGTTTATTACAATTGACAGCAATGAAAAGTAGCAGATGACAGACGATCACATAAAGGAGAAGGGTCCTACCCAGCCAACACTAAATTGTTGTCAATTGAACAGTTGGAGAAAAAGAATGGTTCCCGATCCGTCCGCTGAATGCGACCATCGCCGAAGAGATTCAGTAATAAAAGTGCGTGATCACAACGTGATCAAGGCATCCTATGCATGAAAACTGTCGGAAGCAAATATTGTTTACATTAGGCGATTAGGTAATCTGTAATAGCACAGTATAGAGCTGTATAGACACAGTAGTTCCAGTAGCCGTCGGCACCTTTGATGTTTGTGTCCCAAAATGGTACTGCGCATTCACGCACGCGCAACCAGAGGCGTAGTCAATTCTTCTATTCAGGAATAAACCAGTGGCGTCAGAACCAAATCGTTTATGAGAAAATTATGTTAATCAATTTTTAAAATTATGAAAAAGCTATATCAATAATACAAAAAAAAGAGGATAACACAGCATTTAAAATGTAATACATTATACGTACAATACAAAATAATCCCGCCACGACTCAACAGCTGATAGCTGACTATAACTGCGCACTCAGAATTGTCACGCACGCGTCGGTTTTACGGAGGACAATTATTACCCTCGACTGACACTACTGATTCTATTATATAGCTATATACTGTGGTAATAGTATCACAGATCACGTTCGTTTCCCATGAATCTGTTTTGGCTGCATTTATTCTGTTTTCATTTAAACATGCACAATTTCTTATGTCAAATACTACGGCGATAACTATTTCACAGACATTGATCCTTGAATGGTCTTATGTGCTTGTGTGCATACGACTGTTTGGTGTTATCACGTGAACCCAACGTTATCATTGAATCTGTTCAGCGATTTGAGTTTAGTTAAATAAAACCTGATTTTCTAGGATAAAGAATAAATAAAACACAAGTCAGTTAATACGATAATTACGTTTAATAATGTCACAAAGGAACATTACCATATGAATGGAAAATAAATAAAAATCTATAAATGGATACACTTACGAACTATTATTTTGTTTCTTTAAAAACTAGATACAAAAAACATTATGTTAAAACCATAAATAACATGACGAGTAATAATTAATAGTAATAATTATTTTAATAATAATTGTAATAATAGATGACACTGCTAAAATCTACTGGCAGTATGATAGTTGAATAAGACGAGTGAGATTACCGCGTGATATTTATAACCTATGTTTAATGTTTTTTTTGCATTTTTATACATGTATGGTTCTCCATATCGTTCGCAACTAGAGTTCCTAACAAAATAATAGTATTACAAAATATATTATAATAGAAAAAAAGGATGCACTTTCTTGAACGTAGCTGCTTGAAGAATTATTTTAAACCTTAGTATAACGTAGATTAAGGGAAATACCGTATTTATAATTATTGGAGATTGCATACAAGACTTTGTATCGACAAATATTAAGGCTGTATTACACTTCTTATCAATTTCTTGACCAAGTTTTTAGGTGAAATAGCAGTACCAACAGTGCAACAGTACGAAATAAAAAAATTAAAAATTTACCGAAGGTTTGTGTTTGATATTGAATGTAAAAATAACTGCACAAGAAATGCAAAAGAAAATAAATTTACGCACACAATTCTTTCAAGAAGTATAAAATTAACATGTCATTTTTAACAATGCTTTCATTCAGCAGACACAACAGTTGCGCAACTGTTCAGTGATCATGGCCAGTAGACGAGCGCTCACTCTGAACATGTTCAGGAGCGGTCGCCATTTTTGTGAGCGGAAAAATTCTATGCTCACTTGGTGAGCGTATTCTGTACGCATGCGCCATTGATTCATTCCAAGACCAACCTAATACATACTTCTGAAGAAAGTTACTAGAAAAGTAAGATACAACAAATTAAAGGTATTGTGCAGTAATAAATGTATTATAATATTGGAGTTCACTCAGTATTTTATTCGGGGTTGGAAAAATCAGCCCTTCCACTAAAAACTACGTCAAACCTTAATGCAGAAAAACAATTTATTATTATTGTTTATTCGGTTTAATCTCTATAATTTTAACATATGGCAGCAATGAAAAGTATCAGATGACAGACGATGACATAAAGGTGAGCGGTCCTGTCCAGCGAACACTCAACTGTTGTGAAGTGAACGGTTGGAGCGGGATCAGTTCCCGATCCGCCTGCTGAATGAAAGCAATATTCTAAAATGGAATTTCTGTTTACATTTTACACCGTTGGCAAAAAAACTTTAGAACATGAATTTTACTAGAAATCACTAAAAACTTGATCAAGTTGAGAAGAAAAATAGAACATGTTCTAATACAACAAGTTCTTGGTCAAGAAATTTTTCAAGTCGACTTGACAAGTGTAATACACGACTTGTAAATTTTAACTTGATAAAGTTCTTGGTCAATAAATTGATAAGTGTAATGCAGCCTTTTTAAAAGCTGAATACATGAGATTTGATTTATCGAGGAGTGACTGCTTGTAAATTAAATAACTACGACATATTTTATAATTTGGTCCAGCCGATTTTTAACGTTGGCAGTTTTCAATTTCAGACCTACGAATAAATTCCGTACATCTTAACGCTTGACGTACACAAATTATACAGAATGTTAGACAAACAAGACATAATGCATACAAATTAAAAAATATTTTAGGTTCTTTTAAGAACATTTCTGTAGAACTTAATTATACATTGATTTCACGTATAATTATGGGAGAAAGTTATTTAACAATTTAACAAGTGTTAAAAGGTTTGACATTTCTATAAAATAAATAACAGACAAACGTCGTACTTTAAATATTTTGTTTGGCAAAAAATAATGTTTTGTATGATATAGGTTGAAGGCAGTTAGTGTATTACTGTTACATCAATTATCAGAAGAATTGAAAAGACCGTCTGAAAAAGAGAATAATGAAGAACTGAAACAAAAAACTAAGAAATTATTTAATTGCTATTTATAACTATGAAGTATCGTGAAGGTTTAAAGGCATTTCAGTTAGTGATTAGTGTGCTTCAGTCTTCATTTTTATTTGTAGATTTTCGTTTTAAGTTAGTTATGTTGTATTGCTGATTAATTTTGCTAAGCAGACATCATTTTTCGTTGTAAAGAAGAATACAAGTACACACAAACTAGGGTAATCCTAAAAACCTAGAAAATTTATACATTTAGAATGATATAAAATAATATTTAAACATACTGTCTAAGGTTTACAATAATTTTCATATAATTTTTAGGTTAGGTCATTAAATATTATTTTGGTTATTTCATTACATGGGAAATAATAGTGATTATTATAACTATTAAATTGTTTTTTTTCTTTAAATTAACGTTCGAGAAAATGCATAAAATCGTTTGTTTTGCGTATTTTCAAACAAAAAAAAAATAATCGAAAAAACGATTTTTAACAACGTTTAAGTTATAACAAATCAAACGATTTCGTTTCGTTTATATACCAATTACATTAGATATCACATTGAATAATCACATTAAAATTAAACTAAAGAAACGCATTTTGGAATAATAATAATTTTATTATATATTTTGAAAACGGTCATTTCTTTGATCTTAGAAAGTAACTGTTTTTAGATATTATTTGTTTCAGTTCGTTCTTATATTAATTTAGAAAATTCTTTTTGTGTGTGATGTTTTGCGATTTCTTGGGAATTTGATATATAGAATATATACATGTTGTACATATAAAATTTCCGTTTTCAATTTTTTATCCCATTTCCATGTATAATGCATATATAATAATATATATATTTATATAATAATTATACTCAAATTTTATATATGATATCCAGCTGGTTTAATCAGGATCGTTTACAAAAAAATGGGAAATCTCTCCAAAATTTTTGGATCATAATTTCAGCACCTTTTTGCTGCAGATGGTGAGCATAATAACTGCTAAAAAAATAAAAACATTAAAGCACCTCAATGTTCGCTTTTTAAGTAGGCTTTGAGAGTCAATCCTGATTTAAACACTGCCGCAATCATGTTTAAAATATCGTCAAATATATACTTGGAGCATATACTTTAGAAGGAATATCACAATCGCCTGTTCAGTCATAAAATATAATAGTACTAACATTTGGTACATGTGAGACATAAATAATATGAGATCTTTCTTATTTCACTCTGTTTTCTTATTGACACAGGTCCGATTGGTTCTATTCCAAACACTTTTATCATTACTTATTGGCTCCTTGCAAAATACACGTTTGCTAAGTTTGATTTTTTACATTATTTTTAGGACGGAACAGTTAAACTGTAGAGTTGTGTTTAGAAAATTCCATGTATGAAATTAATGTCGAAGTATTTATTATATAATTCTACATCCTCGTTATATCATTGTTTAAATTGTGGGTTTAGGAAGTCAAATACTGAATTTATATACAAAAATTAACCAATAAAATAGCAGTAAACCATTTATAAGAAAAGACAATTTAAGTATAGAAATTTTTCAACGCTAAAATTTAAAATTACTTTATTGGCATAAGTTACTGTGTCCGTAATATACGTTGTGGTGATAAAGTTTGGAACAAAATTCATAAAAGCCTTCTATGATGTTTTTAAGAAAATCGCTCGGACAGGTTCATTTTTGTTTTAAAATGGACGAAAATGTTTTTTGAATGACGTCATTAGTTTTTACACAATGATCGCATTCAACAGAAAACTAACAGTTGAATGAAATTCAAAATTTAATGTTATGTTGTTGAATGTGCTAGTTGTTAACGGAAGTCAGCTGATGAATTCTAGTGTATTTATTATTGGTATCTAAAATGGTTAAAGAAGATTAGATTTATGCTTTAGAAAATGACATTAATTAGATATTGGCCCTACTACTAGAGGTTATGGAGAATGAGAGACAGGAAATTCCCAGAAACAAGAATTCCATAAATTTCGTTTTCATTTTTCACCATAAGTTTTTTTTTTTATTAAGTTAGAATAACTTTGTATTAATACCAATGTGCTATTTTTGCCCCAATGAAAATCTAAGTCTCTAAAATTGCAATAAAATACAAAATAAAATCTTACTCAACATGTTACCGATAAGTAGCGATGATCGAATGAGCTACAAAAGATGGCCGTCCGCTCCGTAAAATGTAACCATGGCGTAATTCGATGTAGCGTATGTATCCAGCAGACGTTTTCTCAACGGTTCGACAACAGTTGCGTCTGCTAAATGCGACCAATGACGTCATCATCATTTTTTTAAACTAACAACCTTCACTGTTTTTTTCAGTTTTTAATAGACCTTCTTACCCCTTAAACGGTGATGTAGAAAAATTGGTACCCTACATAACATCTTTTTTTGAATAAATGACACATTTGCACAATAAAAATTATTTTAACAACAATCTTAATTTACATCATCTGGGAAAAGTTACCTAAATTGAAAAAAGTCAGTCTAAATTTTGTAGTTAAGAACAAAAAATTGCACATTTAACTGAACGGGAAATAATAGAGATTTTAATAATGATTTGATACGGCGATAGACCAAGAACTCATGCGGAAGCTTGCGAGTTATTCAATCAAGCAAAAATGCGTTTGAAAAAATGTAAAAACCACTTTCCATCTGGATTGACCATGAAGCTGAATGTAATCTTAAGTCAAGCACTTATGAAAGCCAGAATAATGTTTAACCATGTTCAGAGTAATAAAAGCGATACGAAAATGTCGTAGCTAGTTGAGGGTGGCTCCGTCAATTCAAAAATAGAACAATCTTCATAGCATACAGATTACTCGGGCAGCGGAGATATAAAAGCAGCTGCTCCATTTACTGAAATATTGTAATATTACGAGCAATTCTTGAACGAAGGAATTACCCCTCTGAATTAGTTTTCAATGTTGATGAAACGGTCCATGTGTGGAAGGGAATACCAAAACGTACAATTTGTACGTTTTGTACAAGATTGTTTAATAGTTCTTGTGGGTGTTAACGCAAATGGTACATTAAATAATTGAAAGCATTGTTTATCATTCCAAATTTCCAGAGCCATGAAGGGAATTTCGGGATATCTTTACCAGGAATTTAGCAGTCCAATGAAAAATCTGAATCACTATAAAAAATTTCCAGAATTGGTTACTACCGTTAAATGCTACTGGGAATTTAAAAACTAAAGCTTTGCGAAATATATCATGTAATTTATATAATATGAGAAGATAAGCAATCCATTAGAGATTTTTGGAAAAATACAATATGATGTAATATGTACACAAAACAATCCTTCCTGGACTGAGGTGACAGAGAAATGTGGAGTATAGAAGAATGTATGACTGGAGGGAAGCACACTGACCTATGAAAATCCATTCTTGATGTCGATGAAATTGTCAAGCTAGCTAATGAAACAAGAGTTGAATAATATAAATACGCAGGATATTAGAGAATTATTGCAAGTTACAACTCTTTCCAAAGACAATCTTAAAGAATTAGTAGAACAAGAAGTGCACGAAGATGAGAAATAAAACGAATTTTCTAAAACGGAAATTATGGATCACTTTATACAAAATGATTTAAATTTTGATGGAAGTTCAAAGGCAAGACGAAGTGTCATTGATGCGATGTCTTGCTATCGATAACTGCTTGCTGAACCGAAAAGAAAAGGGCTAACGAGGTTAGACGACTACTCCAGAAAAAAAGATGTTAAATGACGAAGGAAGAATCTTCCTTGTCACAAATGCAACTTCTCACTACTCAAACTTTTTTTAATTTTTATGTATATTTTATGAATAAGTCTATAATTAATACATTAAAAAGTACTTAATAAATGTTACGCAACAAAACAAAACAAAAAACGGCAAATTTTCTTTTTTTAAAGCTTATTATTATTATTCACGTGCTAAGATGACCTTACTTAAAACTGTTTCGTTTAGCGCTGGAACTTATTGGAACGTATCCTTCAGGTTAAGCCGAGGTCTACTGTAATTACCCTATCGGTTCTAGTTTTTCTTGTCAAGAACAACAAAAACACCTTTTAGATTTGTGATTTAAAATAGATTTCATAGTGATGAGTCATCTTTATGTTATTTCATTCCTTTGTAGTATAGTCTCGTATATTGAAGTAAGTTGTACCACAACACAGATTTTATATAAAGCATATTATATTTAATTGCAACAAATACAAACAGCTTTATGCAAGAAAAAGAGGTATTGGCTTTGAAATCAATAAAGAAATCTTCGAACTCATATCAACAGCCCTCAAGATGTCCCTTGAGATAGTCGACGAAACGTCGGCAGTAAAAGTAGAGTAACGACATGGTTTCACCTCAGAACACATAATATTTATCCAAACATAAAATCGATATTCTGTTTTCAGATGAGATTCCATTTGATATGAGTAGGCTTTGTTAGGAACATTACATGTTAGGCAACATGATTATAGTTGAAATATTATTGGCATTACTATGAACTTATCAACAGTAACTAGGTACTATCCAATGACAGGCTGCTGTCAAATTTTATACCGAGCTGATTCTTAATACTGATTTATAATCTAAATTACTGTTTTGGATTGATGTACAGTTTCTGATTAATTTTAAAATTAATTCAATTAATTTACCTATAATACTGATATTTTAATGATTAATTGATCTTTGCCACTAACAACTGTCTCTTGAAGGAAGGTGTCCCATTAAATGTGGAATAATTTATAATTATTTAATCATGAGTTATTGCTATTTTATTGTAGGAAACTATGCATTTCCAGTACCTATACAGGTAACGTAAAATCGTACCTGGATATTGGGTAATACATTCAATACATTTGTTAGTAATTACTAACCACACATACATATTTATCACATAGATGTGCTAACACTTTTCACTCCCTCGATCTTCATAATGCAGTGTTTTCGTATATGGTAATTTTTGTATACCGCTTGTGTCAAATATCATTAGGCATAGGGTATCGTATTTATATGTACGATGTACAGTGTGTTTCACTTTGATACTTGAAAAATCAGTATTTTTTAATGGAACATCCGATTTAATTTTTTCTTTTTTAAAATATATTGCACTTAAAAAGCTCTACACAGTGATGTGCATTTTTTTGATTTAGCCTGCTGTGGTATTAAATGTAACCCCAAAAATGGCAAAATCGTATTAGGCATTTTTTTAACAAAAAAATATTTATGCCATCGATTTAGCCATGCTTCGAAACCCTTAGCACCAAGTTTCAAAGTCGCATCTTATACAGAGTGTTTATAATTTAGGTGCAAACTTCGAAAAATACCAATGTTTGGGAGCATACTGTATTAACAGAATAAAATATTTTCGAGATTTTCTTCTTTCGATGGAGGTGTAAGTACTATGGCTTTGAAATTATACTCTTTTTATTGGCCTAGTTAATACAGGGTATTCGTAATAAAAAACCAAATTTAAGGAAAAATCGATTTTTTTCGTTTTTATTTTTAGTAAAAGAAATTTAACTGAACATAACAAAAAACTACAAAATAAGTAAAAATAAATAAGATAAAATATTTTAGTGCTAGTCATGCATTCTTCTGTTATTCTCTGCTTAAGTTGAGGACATTAATTATTTAATTATGTTGGAAGAAAAAATGACAAGTGATTTGGTTATCATAAATTCCGCACCTTACATTAATTTTCTCATAATATTGTTTTTTAAAATGAATAATCCAGTTAGGGTTTACATCCGAACAGAATTTTTTGTTGAGACATCGACAAACTTTGGTGGAAGGTATTTCGCGAAATTTGTCTAACGCTAGTGAAGCAGGCCTTGAAAACAAAAATGTATCAAACTTCAAACAATTTGACACTTGCTGTTATATTGCTTAAAACGTTATTGTGTGTACCATTAAAGTTGTGTAAAAATGGTTAGAAATAAACTAACTTTACAGCAAAAAGTTGAAATAATAAGACTAGTTGGTGACAATGCAAAAACTTATAAACAAGCTGCAGAAGAATTTAACAGGAGACATCAAGAACTAGAACCAGTGAGTTTTCAAACTGTAGCAAATATTAATTCTCTTTTCGATAGAACTGGTAATGTTATTTCCACAAATAAAAGGGGAAACAATTTAATTGAGAACAGAGAAAACATTGTTTTAAATCAAATTCGGCACAACCCTAAAACTAGCGTTAGACAAATTTCGCGAAACACTAATATACCTTCCAGCAAAGTTTGGCGATGTCTTAAGAAAAATAAAAAGGTTGCTTACAAACCAAAATTCCTACAGGACATTACAAGGACATTATCTAAATGACCACAATTTCCTAAATAAAATTTTATTTTCGGATGAGGCAACCTTCACCACAAACGGGGTTGTATCTTTACAAAATTGTAGATTCTGGTCGGAAGTAAACCCTCACTGGGTTATTCACTGTAAAAGGCAATATTCTGAGAAAATTAATGTATGGTGCGGAATTTTTGATAAACAAATAATTGGTCCCTTTTTTTTTCAACATAACTTGAAGGCCCAAAATTTTTTGAATTTTCTAAATACGAATTTCTGGGATGCCTTAGAAGAACTGCCAATTGCTAGACGTGCCGACATGATATTTCAAATGGACGGTGCACCCGTCCATACTGCAGCAATAATTAACAACTGGCTTGATAAAAAATTTCCCAGAAAGTGGATTGGGCGCTATAGTCAAGAAATTAAGTGGCCTCCGAGATCGCCAGATTTGACGCCACTCGATTTTTATCTTTGGGGGAAACTTAAAGAAAATGTTTACCGTACAAGACCCAATAATGTGGAAGAACTTAAGCGGAGGATAACAGAAGAGTGCGAGTTAATTTCTCATCAGGAACTCGCGAAAGTAATGAATCATTGCCAAAGAAGGTTAGAAAAATGTATTCAAGTTGAAGGAGGGGTAATAGAAAACTCGAAACTTTAAAGATATTTGGTTATTTTGTAGTTTGTTATGTTCAGTAAATAAAAACGAAAAAAATCGATTTTTCCTTAAATTTGATTTTTTATTACGAACCAATAAAAAGAGTATAATTTCAAAGCCATAGTACTTACACCTCCATCGAAAGAAGAAAATCTCGAAAATATTTTATTCTGTTAATACAGGGTGCTCCCACACATTGGTATTTTTCGAAGTTTGCACCTAAATTATAAACACTCTGTATAAGATGCGACTTTGAAACTTGGTACTAAGGGTTTCGAAGCATGGCTAAATCGCTTGCATAAATAGTTTTTTTGTTAAAAAAATGCCTAATACGATTTTGCCATTTTTGGGGTTACATTTAATACCACAGCAGGCCATGCAAAGGGCCTAAATCAAAAAAATGCACATCACTGTGTAGAGCTTTTTAAGTGCAATATATTTTAAAAAAGAAAAAATTAATTCGGATGTTCCATTAAAAAATACTGATTTTTCAAGTATCAAAGTGAAACACACTGTATACGTATATATGTGTATGTCAACTCGGTAGACCTACTTACTGCCCGTTCCAATGCTGGCGACAAATGCATCGTGTATGTACATGCATAGGTATACATTGATTCTGTATTGTTCCCTATGCCTAATGTAATTTGACACATGCGGTATATTACGAAATTGCGTCACCTGTATATACACATACGCCTTTTATCTCAAGGTATAATAGAATATTCCCTCTACCGATTCACTATTTTGGCTTACTAATGAATTTCCGAGACGTTTGTGTATCTGGTTGCAAGGTTGCAAGGAAAACTCGTGCAAACATGTTTATTGAAATTCATTATGAACTTACCAAACTGTGTGCCTATGATACACACTTGTTACGAACATTTTAAAATATATAGGAAATGTTTATCACTTATTAATATTACAGAATGTCTTTTTAAAAAATGTAAGAAATGCAAATAATAAAAAAAAATTAAACAAGTTTAAGCTGTTTTTGACAAACTTTTCACATATACTTAGGTTATTTGAGGACTTTATTTATCTATGTATCATATTCAAGGTCGTTTGTGCTAGATTATTGCCATAAATTGCACTAAAAACACGAAGAAAAATCAATCAAATATATTTTGAAAAGTGTAGATTTATTTAAAACAAGTTACAGGATGGTACTAGATATATATAAAAAAAAGTCTTAACACTGGACTAGATCCGGTACAATTATCTTAAAGGAACGCTAGATAAAGTTCGAGCTTATAAAGCTTACAGGTTTACATTGCTAAACAATATTCGTAAGTAATAAATATCTATCACAAAAAGAATAATAGAATTTTAGATCATGTTCTTTTTTTAACTAAAAACTAATTGGATAAGTTCAATAATGGTAATGGAATACTATTTTTAAATTATAAAGTATATTCAATTGTAAATATAGCTTACAATACTTTCATTTCCCTTCTAAAATTTAAGTGACTGATTCAAACTATTTATCTATTTATTTGTACAGTGACAATTATGTAAATCCGGACAGATTTTTTCAATACATTTTTTGATTAAAATAAATAAACTAGATTCAAAACTTTTAGCTTTGCTATCTTGACGTACAGTCGAAAGCAAAAAAAAAGTAGACAAAAAGACAGGTTTCTGTCATAGACTTTCTCAAAATAATTAATGTAATAGTGGCTTGAAAGTTACTTGTCAAAATTTGGTTATCTATCAAAATTGACAACCTTTATACAGTTGATATTAAACTACTACAAAAATGCATTCCATGAATGAAGATATTAAAGTCAATGTTATTGCAGATTTGGGTAACGGTTTCAATATATACATAGGTATGTGAAATTGCGGAAAAAAATAATATAAATAAAAGCACAGCTTTTAAAATTATTAAAAAATGGCGAGATCATAGAATTTGTAGAATTTCTCGTTCTGGCTGCAAAAGAATATCAACCGCTAAGCAAGACCGCCATCCCAAAAATGTGCTTATTGAAAATCCATTTTCTTTAGTAGTGATTGCAGCTGATGTAAGTAACTCTCCGGGTTCTGTTTTTACTGCCCGACGAAGAGTTAGGATATGCACTTAAACATCTGCTAAATAACAGACACTTTTGGGAAACTGTAATTTTTACAGATGAAAAATTATTTCAAAGCAAGAAAAATGGACCGATTCATGTATACCGACCAAGAGGTGCCCGATTTGACGAAAACTTTATTAATAATGTGTATCCAGAAAATTTCAAAGTAAACTTTTGGGGTTGGATTTCAATTCACGGGACTGGTAGGTATGTTATGGGAAATAGAAGGAAACTTAAATTTTGAGACTTATATCAACATTCTAAGTATGTAATGTGATGTTGCCTTCAGTGGAGCTATTTTCTCCAAATCGCAATTTTATAATTCAACAGGATAACTGCCCCATCCATCGGACAAGTGAAAACATGGTTCAGAGAAAATAACATCAATGTGTTGGATTTTCCGTCAAGAAGTCCTGATTTAAATATTATCGAAAATGTGTGTGGGTTGATTATCAAATAAATAAAGAAATTGAATCGAAGACCTCAAAATAGACAAGAACTGGTAGAAATGGTTCACACAGCATTGGAGAATGTAAATCAAAATACTTGTACCAACCTTTATAACTCTATTCCAAATAGATTGCAGGAAGTTTTAAACAAAAACGGCTCTATAACCAGGTACTAATTCATATATTTCTTCAGCATGTTTTTTAATTAGTATATTGATTCGTATTAATCAGATAGAAGATGTTTTGACAATTAATTGATATTCCATAGAATAATGACTTGACACTAATGCCAAGTAAATAAAGCCAGGTTTACAAAGTACGAGATCTCTAGTCTACTTTTTTTTGCTTTCGACTGTACCTATATATTTCATAGTAACGCTGATTATTTTTTCTTTTTTGCATTTTTTATTGTATGTTTAATACTTTAAACTTTAATTGCTGATTGTTTTCAACACGGAGGATTTATTTCTGCAGAAGTATGATTTTGATGTATAAAGTTAGTGAACTTAAATTATATACTTTTGAGGTAAAATTTTGGTAGCCATCATCTGTTATCTTATAATGTTGAATATCTAAATCACTGTTATCTTATCTTATTAAACCTTGTACGCAATAATTAATTGTATAAATCCTGATGCGAAAATAATTTTCTTATTCAGTATACAGAAATAACAAGTGGGAAAGTTGTGAGTGCCACTGTTTTGTTATGTCGTCCGAATACTCAGAATTGTCACTGTACAAATATATTTCAAACCCTAATAAATGAAACAGGCGATAATCGAACAACAACAACGTAATACGAGTTTGTGGAATTATATATTTGTACAAATACTGTTTGTGTTAATGATGTGTGTATGTTTGTATCTTGCTGGCTTAATTGAAAATAATAAATATCGCGGTATTATTTTTGTTTTAGGCCAAGATTAGATAAGTTCGATGAAAAAATATTCACATAATAAAAGTAAAATAGAATTTTTTCGCTTTCCTTTTCCCTTTCTTTTGCATAATTTTTATCTCTGAAAAGTTTATCTGTTCCATATTCATACATACATCCGGCATACAAAAATTAGTCATACAACTTCGATCTTGCAACGTCTTTGATTAATACGACTACAAAAATTAAAGATTCACTTACAATATGGGTATTGCACGCACGTACAACAAAGTGAAAATTAATTTTAAATACAATAGTAAGGATGGTAATACAAAGCCGACTCTAGTCACTCTCAGAAAACCAAATTGGTACACATAATATATTTAGTAAATAAATATATATTTATATATTTCTAAGTATATACGAATTTCTTCTCTACTGCGAGATGCGATGCACATTTTTCAAAATTTTATTCGTTCATATCCAGTTTGAAATTACTTTGTAAACGACGACACTGTTTTCTTTATGTTCTTATTTTTCGAAGAAATCGTGTTGTATCAGTCTTTTGTTTTAATTTATTTCAGAGCTCCCAGTACGCTGGAGATTATGTTGAAATCTTCTTTTTTTTGTATAATATAATAATATAACTTATTTTGAGAATACGCAACATTCCTCTGACGTCAGAATTGAGAGTGGTTCGAAATCCAAACAAACCGCCATATTGGAATTTATCGCGTACAAATTATACGGTGCCATGTTATGTCTTAATTTGGAAAGTATACTTGTTGTTAACAGAATACTAGCATCTTTGTGTTTACAACAAACAGTGGCTATTTTTCTGCAGGATTTTATTTAGTAAGTAATATAATATTTTTATATTGTAACTCATTAACATATATCTCTTTTTAATATTTGTTACAGGATATCATAGATGACGTTCATCTGATCTACTTTATATAAGTACTGGTCAGTAATCAAGGTTACACATTAAAACACCAAAAACAGAATAAATTTTAGTAATTCTCTAAATGTGGTTATGTGCTGTGCAGCTGGTTATTTCTGGCAACCACTTCGATAATAACATTTGAGAAGCTTTGGTGTAAAACCAGATACATCCACCATTAAGTGAAATCGACTTAAAACCAGGAAAATATTCTATTGCGTTGTTTCTATAATATGAGTCTACTTTATTCAAGCAAACACGACTAAATCCTCAACTGACACTTAAAACATAGTTTTTGAGCAAAATCAGATCGATCCACTTTTCATTTAAAAGCATATAAATCCTTACTACAGATTTTTTATTACGGACTTTACTTAACCTGGTATGTTCGGATGTAGATACTGTGATTATGTGTTTTCTAGTGTGACAGGTCTGAAAACACATGTTTGCTGTGCTCTGTTCTGTTTAATCAGTCCTATAAACGATTTAAGAATGGACAATGAAGTAGGTAAAGGTACAGTTACTGTTAGTGTAGGTAATCGAAAATAAGGCAGCAGAATAGGAGAAGAGTAAATCATGAAAAAGGCAAGTACTCATATGTAGAAGGTAAATTTTAGTCTATTTTAGGTAATTACATTACTTGTTATTTATTGTGTTACGACCCAGACCTATAGACTTTTATACGGTTATGCAAGCATGATGGCACAGGTGAAGAAATTAAACATTGAAAAATTAATTGCCATCGCTAATCAGCGAGACGCGGACACGTTTCGATTTACTTGAATCTCATCAGCACGCCATACGCTTTTCGTAATGACAATTTCATATCTTGTCGTATATATGCGAAGTGGTGGTATGTTTGTATGTATGGGATATTCCGCAAATTCGAAAAATCCTTAATTACACATGTCGATCGATTTTCACTCCTCTTCTACAGACATGTACTAATTAAACATTAAAAATATCAGATGAATACTTTAGGAGGTGCCAAAGAAACCCATCCAAGATGGGCAGGCAATAGTTTCTTATTTCTCAAACTATAAAATTTCAAAAGCTTTAAATGCAGTGAAAATATGTAGGTGGTTCTTTATGGCTGCTATTGGAATACGCAACCATACGCTGCAATTCATTTGCAGAATTGTGTACTTTGAAGAATGCCCTGAGGAAGCAAGAGGAGGTGAGTTAATTAAAAAATTACGAGGTATCGATATGGTAAAACAAAATCAAACTTAATATATCTTCCAGCAAATTTAAATAATCTAAAATTGAAACGCATCCATAATGAGCAAGCAGAAAATACTTATTCTATATTCAAGACTATATTTTTGACAGAAACCAATATTGGCATTTCTCGCCTGCCTCAGATTCATGTACTAATGTACTAGACTAGGCCACCAAATAGGCTGAAACAAAGGCTCAGCTGATGCAGCAGTTCACAAACGAAGAGCTAAGGTGTTTTACGAATTTTGCAAAGAATAGCCAAAAAAAAAATTACGGCCTTATGATCTTCAAAAGGTATAACCCGACTACCATATCTGAGGCATTTTACTCATCATCTAAATTCTCTCCAATTGGACGACATAAAGAACATAATTTTGTGATGGGTGTGCGGGACAGAACAATAACTACCTACCACATCGTTCACATGTTAATGTATTGGCTGTAAAGCTTTTATGCCTGCGGACGCTGTATTTGGCAGGATGGAAAAAATCATTCTTCCCAAAGAATAATACATAAAGCATTATTCAGAAGCTGCTGTAATCAGATTATGAACGGGTGTAGCAAAAGTTTTCGGACTATTTTGCATGAAAAATGTTACACCGTTGGAAACCTTTATTATTTAGCATTATCACATAAAATTTAACATGGTTTGTACTTTGTAAACTTAACATTATAAAACACTGAACGATCCTAATTGTTAAATGTGACGGAGTTTTGTTCGAACGCCTTGCATAAGCCGTTCGCAATACTTGATAGGAATATTACTAAGTTTAGTTCGGATCCTGTTCCTTAATTGAACTTCATTTTGTGCTTTCCAACCATTCTCGTAGATCTTCTGCGTTAATAAAGCCCATAAGGTGTCAATAGGCCTAGCTTGAGGCAGGTTTGGCGGGTTATGCGCATGAGGCACGAAAGGTATGTTTTGCGCTCAGTCAGGCCAAAACATGACATCATCATTTGGATGATGTTTGTTAATAAAGTCAACCAATTTTGGCAAGCATCAATGAATGAAAAGATTGGCGGTTACTGCTTCTCCTCTCACATGCCCAATGTAAGGTCGAGAAATACCTGCCTCAGAAACAGCGCACTAACTCGGATTTTTGTTGTCGCATTGCTAAGCGGAAAACACTTTTCATCATCCATAATGATTATTTTGTTTCCAGCAAAATGCTCTTGTCTCAAATTTCGACAACATCTTGGAATTCTTTCAAGGTGAGCTGCCGTGTGTTTTGGACACATTGTCTTTATCTACAGTTATTTTTTTACTTCTCTGGCATTAGTGGTGTTAGCAACATGAACACGGCGTGCTAATTTACGGGTAGACGCTTTAATATGGTTTTCAGCAAAGTGAAAAAGTCTTTTTTGATTTCTGGGTGCAGCAAGCTTTCGTGGTCGGCCACTTTTCGGTAGGTTCTGACAGGGTACCCCCTCCTCGCACTCAAGAATTTTTTGATGTATGGTAATTTGCTGTATAGGCATTTCGCCAACTAAATTATAAATATACGTTCATAGCTCTAATTTGTAAGCCATATTGTTACAACTGAGAAGACAAATGACATGTGTAATAAATATACGATGTAACCACAGTAACACATGGCCATATTTTATTCTTCAAAACTATCTTTATGTATTCGAAGAAAACGTTTTAAAATAGTCCGAAAACTTACATTACATCCGTTAGGTGATAATTGGAAAGTACATGACACAAACACTTTGCAAAATTAGTTCGCTAAGAAAAACAGTTAACCACAGAAATGGTAAAAATCAGTCACGATATCGTACTTTCAATATTACCGATTTGTAGCCAAGACAGTGTTCACACGAGGGAAAAAGTATAACTTACAACTTCCTGAAGTTGACCTCCAGAATTCTATTATTCAAAAGAAAAAAGCGCAGTAGCAACTAATGAACAAGCAATTTAGAAATTAATGGGAAACAAATAATAAATAATATGGTACGCAAATCTGCTAAATAAAGATATTAATGTTGTGGAAGAAATCTTAGAAGATGAAGACCAGGCTTAGACGAAGAGGTTTCATTACACAAAATTTACTCATATGTTATAATTTTGAACTATTTAGTCTTTGAATTACATTTTAGATTTTAGCAGAATTACATTTAATAAATAATAATTCAAGTTGTTTTCCAGCAAAATCATAAAGATCCACTATGCTTTTCACCAAAAGCATATCAGTCTACTGTCTACTTGTTCCAAACACAACCAAATAAATCAATTTTTATTTTTTGGAATTCTCGAATGTTGATGTTATCACTTTACTTGCACAATTTTTTCACATTGATAGTTAAGCTGTGACATACGTAAAACATGATAAATGGAAAGGTCTTCGTCGCCACAGCTGAAATTCATTTTCCCGAAAATACGATGCCATGGATTTATATGGTTTTGAACGTTATTATATATATTTTTATATATACAACTTTTAAATACACACACTTTACAATATACAGGGTGTATTTGAAATAAGGGGACAGAGTATGATAAATGGAAAGGTGCAATTATGTAGAATATAAATCCCAGAAATTGTGAGTTAATTACGACACGAACGCCAAAATTAAAAACCCCCGAAAAGTGTTTAATGTGCCGCCTATGGATTTAGCAGGTATCGTGCCAGTTAGGCCAGACAGCCGACGTCATGAGCCATAATAAATAATATTTTTATGGAACTAAATAAACACACATTGATACGCATAGATACACACACCGCAATAACAGTTGTAAACCTTATATAAACCCCAATGATAGCATTGTTTACTATTTCTAAACAGGTGTTCATGCTAAGAGTTCAACAACCTTAATATGAAATATCAGCTGATTTGGGATAAAATTGATGCGTGTACTTTATTCGATTTCTTTTGTTCTCTTTTAAAATATCTTAGTTTTCAACAACGAGAATTTTTTTTTATTGAGATGCCGACTGTATGAATTTTGTAATTATTTTAATATTTGCCAGGATTATTTAGATATTACATTTTCTTCCGCAATAAATGTATAAGTAAGTACTATTACTGTTATTATGATTAAATTCAACGACTTTTTACTTCTTATTTCTCACAAAAACAAATTTGTGTTGTAAAATTTGCCCAACTCTACTTATGAGAAACTTTTATTTTAATTGGGCGCAAATGAATTTAAAAAAAAACATAATTTATTTCAGTTCGTGCGTTGTGTAAGTCATAGTCGTTACACACGTAACAATCGAACGAGACTGACCTCGCACGCCTTCACACTCCTACTTAATGCCCCACTCTTGCATACCCTACAGTCGTATTAAAGTGTAGTGGCGCGACGAAATTTTAAAAATATCTTTGTAATTTTTAAAATTTGAATTTGCGCAAAATATTTTGGATTTGAGTCTAATAAAATTAAATCTTTCCATTAATCATACCCTGTCCCCTTATTTCAAATACACCCTGTATAATGTACCAAATAAGCTTTATCTAATTCAATCGTTCCTTAATTCCCAGGTTTGGAAATGAAAAAAAATGCGTCTTCCCCATTATTGTAGTGTAGTTACAAGCAGGCACCCAATACATAATTACGTTTAGAAAGATGCAGTAAAATTTGATGTTGAACTTTAGAAGGAGATATACATAATATCAAACACAACGGTGTAATAAATATTTAAAAATCTATATTTTTTAATGAGTTACTATATAAAAATAATATAATACTTACTACAAATAAAATCCTCCAGAAAACATCCACTGTTTTTTGTAAGCACGAAGTTGTTATATTGTATACAATTCAGAAAATACAAGTATTAATATGTTTAAACTATAGTGAATTATTAGAACACCTTTCAAACGTCATTTCTAACATTAAAAGGTAAATAATGTTCGTACACAACTATTATAAAAATTATTTTCGTGCCGTATAATTTGCAGGCGATAAAAACTAATATGGTGGTTTGTTTGAATTTGAAACCTTGACCGGGGGAATAATGACGTCAAAAGTAAACAGGCGCATAAAAAAAGAAGACTTTACTTCCGCGTAGAGCACTTGTTACCCAATATACGTTATTATTAATTATTAATAATATAAGATATCTTGTAATCTTTTCTTCTGTTTGTTTTGGTTTTCTTTTTGTTAAATTTATTTCGTATTTTATACCACAGATTATATTACCACAGGTTCATACCAATTATTATATTTATATAACACAGACAGTTTGATTTATTTCAAATCACTTGAGTTTCGTCATAAGTACTTTTTTTTCCATGTTGGAGTAAATATGTGTACTATGTTTTCTACAACGTTTAAATATGTGATAAAAATAAAATAGAATAATTGCACAATTCATACTAATGATCTGCCGAGTTGAAAAATACAATATTTGTAAGAAATTAACCTTCACCATTCGAGTTTGTACTTGAAAGAATATACAGGGATTGTTCAAAAAAAAGAATGCGAACGTACACTGAAAGAAAACACGAGATTAAATAAAGCAAAAATACATCTCCTGAAGAATTTTTACAGTGCAATATCAGCAAAAGATATGTTAACTGAACATTGAGAAAAGTATTAAATTTGCGGTGAGAATATAGTTTAATTAATATTTCGGAAATTACATAGAGATTGCTCTCTACCCCACGGATCGCTTAGTGTATTTTCTGAGTTCTGTATAGAACGAAAGAAAGTAATAACACGTGTTCTTTTTTATTTGACGTAAAAGACACAAAACAACATAGAATTATTATTAATTTAAAAATATTCAAATAATAATTTATATATTGCTTGATCTAGAAATTATTACTGTTTTGTATAATAGATTTTTTCATTCAGTGTACCTTCAGAAAACAAATGAAATGATTTGGCCATTGCTACAAATCTAAGTAAGAAGGACTCCTGTGCTGTCATTTTTTGTGGTAGACTTTCCTTTTTGAACAGTACCCTGCATATTTTTATCGAAAAATCTTAATTCTGAATCCAATTACGTATAACAAGCAACATTAAAAAGTAACTGTTGAAAGTTAAACATTTTTTTCCAAGTAAGTAGTGATTAATCAGTAATTAACCTTTTGTCATTCAAATATCACTTAATTTTAGTTAACGTGAAAGCTTTTGTTATATTACAATACAGCCTCAATATAGTGAACCTGAATAGCGAACTTTGAGACGTGAGTTCAAATCTCTCAGACGGCGAAATTTGTAAAATTGACTTTCACTAGTAACATTATCAGCTGAAAGAGGGAAGATTATAGTTTTCAATATATTATGCTTTGGTGTAAAACTTGGTGACAAGAGGGGCCCCACATAAAGTGTGTTACCATTGTGTAGAAGAATTGTGAAAGTGGTCAAAATGTACGAACAAGTATTTGCGGTTTGAACTCTCTATGATCTAGAGAGAACTTAAAAATCATAGTGATGACTCTTACTTCTGTTCATGTAACGTGAAGGGGTACTATTTACCCGAACCTTCCGGCGGCAATGTGCCCTATTCGTCATACTTCAAAAATACTTGTACTTAAGCCTACTGAGAAACTAGAAGACACTCCTGAGGGCTCTGAAAACGAAGTCAGACTTATGACGAGGACTTTCACGGTGTTTCAGATAGCAGCGAGTCCCGACCTTTTTCCAACTGGAACTGAATGATTCAGTCAAAGATTAAGTTCTAGGCTAAAGGAAAAGAATTTATTGACTCCTAGCACCTCTTTCTCCATGGGTCAGAAAGCGAAGAACGCATTTGATTCCATAGTTTTGTCAAAATAGTGGCTTGGTTTACTGTAGCAATATCCCTGGATTGATGGAGACGTTTAATATACAGTATGACGGGAACTAGTGATGGGTCTTTATTGACTCGTCAAAAAGAAGCCTCAAAGCAATGCTTTTGCATAATGGCAGCAAGTATGCTTCAGTGCCATTAGTGCATTCTGAGTACCTGAAAGAATTTTACGAGAATTTAGCCTTGATTCTCACCCTATCGTAATATAAAGATATTGGATGGAAGATATGTGGTGATATGAAAGTGCTTTCCGTGCTTCTTGGACAAAAAATTCATCGGACACAACCTGTGAATGCGTCGAGGACTTATGTTGTTGCACGAGTTTGAAAGTTAATTTCTTAAATTCCCGTTTGAATTATTTTCCCGAAAATGTGGGCGCTGTTAGTGACGAACGAGAAAGATTTCACAACGATATCAAAGAGATAAGGCGTAGATATCAACGTTGGTAGAACGTCAATATAATGTCGGACTACTGTTGGATGCTGCACAGAGACGACATGCTGCCTATAAGAGACAAAGGGCTAAAAAGAGCTGAGAGAATGACATAATAATGCCAGGATAATTTATTAAATCATTTCCAATAGTTTCATAAATAATAAATTTGTATATAAAACATTTCATAAAATTTTTGAAAAGAACTAATTTTCTCCACATATATTCAAGCCCATTTTATGACAAATCCTTTCGTGACTGAGAAAAATTGATGCCATATTTGAAATTAACGCGCTAAACAATATAAAAATTAGTCATTGTCATTACATTGCAAACACTTTTTCATGAATTTTGCAGGCATGTGTGATTAACAATTATAAATACAGTTAATAAACTGTTTGATCCTAATGAACCACTTCTTTATAAGTTTGATGCAATCAATACATAGTATTAATATAATATGACATTCTGTGTGGTTGGATCTTGCGTTAAAAATTTGTTGGACAACATTCGACGTCTCAGTTTGTGAATGAAGAACGATCATATACACGTATGTTTTAAATGCACATACAAGTACCTAGACTGTCAAACTTTTTGTTATGAGAACTGTACACGTACGACATTCTAAAATTCTAGTTAAAACTATATAGAATAGAAGTAAAAGATATAATAAGTCGCACATTGCAGAACAGACTTTTAGCAGCAGGCTACTAACTTGGAAAAAAATATTTTAGGTTGTACGCTTGGAAAATGTTCGCCAGTGACATTGAATTTGGAAATGTACATTTACAAAAACATGTTTTGTAGTAATTTGATATTTGCTCATAACGCTGTTGTATGTTTTGATATAACAGAATTATTTGTAACAAAATACAAATAAAGAAGGCTTTAGTATAATTTCTACAAATTAGCTATTTGTAAATTAAAACGAAAAAGCAATGCCCACATTGCGATAACTCTTTGAGCGAATTATACAATCGTTTTCATTCTAGTGTGATTCTGGTTAAATCATTCAAAGTTCACATCCGAGATCTCGTTCGACGTCTTCGGTGCGAGTTCAAAAAATATCAAATCCAAGAAAGAAAAAAACTAAATTATCGTCTAAATCCATAGTATCGCTTGTATAAAACACAAACGATATCTTAGTCCAAAGTGTATTGGAAAAAAATCTAACGTTAACCTAAAGTATATCGATTCTTACGGACTTTAATAATTCACTAAAACCTTATCGAAATAAAACAATTAAACTAAATTAAACTAAAGAAAAAAGGAGAGGGGGGTCGGAGGAGATGGGGGCGAAGGGGGTAGGGAAGCGATCGCTACACTAAACCACGTAAAAAAATATGTGTAATCAGTTACATTTTGTAGTGGTGTGTGGTTTTCTTTGTTGTTTTTCAGACTTCAGATGTTTTTTTTTTGAGTAATCGTTAAGTCCAGTCCATAAAATAAAAATTGATAGTTAGCATTAGAAGTAGTCCGTTAATGTCAAATATGTCCATTTTTATTATTATTGTTATTATTGCGTTCGAGACACCAGCGTGTTGTTGTAATCGTCGCCGAATAATTGTACAACGGTTTACAATTATTATAATTATTTCGGAAATGTCGGGAGGGTCTCCGAGTTTGTAGCACTGTTTTCTTTCTTTTTCTTTTAGTTTGACTTTTTACTATGTGGAGAACTTGGTTCAGTTGCTGGTGGACGATAGAAGTCTTTTTTTTTCTAGAGAATTGTCGACGAATAAAATCCTTCGAAGAACGTCGTGTTGTGTTGACCTCGAAGGATTTCAAAAGGGTCAGTCCCATCCGTTCTCTTTTATCATATGGGCTAGTTCGATTATGAATTTGCCCTCTTTGTATTTCTGACTCGATTCGAATGCGTGCTCCTGTAACAAACAAATAAAATATCATATAATTACGATTTTATGAATTTATTTAGCACACAAGAATAAATGGGTGTTAAAGTATGATCTTAAATAATCTTAAAAACAGAACCTTGTAAACAATAATTTCAATGACGAAAGAAATACTTGATGGCACTGTAGAGTCAATAAAAGTAGACAATTTGCTTGCTCTTAAGAAGTTGTTTTGTACTTTACTTATTGTTTATAAGGGCAGTGATGTAAAATTACCGTAATTTATATTTTCGGTAAATTGCCGTTCTTTAAATTACCATGATAATTTACTTAAGAAATGGTAGGTTACGCAAGAATAAATCTTGGTACAAAAGTGAGGTAATTTACCGCGGTAATTTACCAAAAAATATAAATTACGGTAATTTTACATCACTAGTCCGGACGTATCAGCCCGAAAATACGACGTACAAAAGAAATAGTGTATAACATCAAGATTTATTCTTGTGTAATTTACCATTTTTGAGTAAATTTACCATTTTAATTTACTCAAAAAATGGTAAATTACGCAAGAATAAATCTTGGTAAAAGAGTAGTAATTTACCACGGTAATTTACCAAAAATATAAATTACGGTAATTTTACATCACTGAATAAGCTGGTTATAATTATTTTACATGATTTGCGTTTAATTAAGGTAACCATACGTCCCGAATTTCCCGGGACAGTCTCGAAATTTCAGTCCCTGTCCCGATTTTTTACATCTCGTTTATTGGCCCCGAATTTAAAGCATTTGTCCCGAAAAACAGTAGTGTGAGAATGTAAACGTTTAAATGCATATACGGTATTTGTAATGGGTTAAAAAAAACGAAAGTGTACATTGAACAAAGACCTTACATCGATTCCGATGTACGGTACAACACATGTTCTTCAAAATTTTCAATATGCCATGATGGACGTAAGTACAGATATTAAATTTCATATAGATAGTAATAAACATAATATGTCAAACTCTTCTGTTGCATCTAGCTGGTCGTTAAAGAACTTCTTCAAACAGGAAAAAATGCGTTTTAAGGAAGGAGAATTAGCTGCAGTAGAATATACTTTTGCATAGCAAACTATTTGCCACAACCATAGCTTTAGGTCTATGGATTGTACGTCAAGTGGCATTTGAGCCTAAATTTACATGTGCGTCAACCAAGGCCGGAGCAATAATACTACATGTTTTCATGCCTTACGCTTTAAGAGCTTTGCACAATGATTTGCACGGACCTTTATAAGAAGATCAAAAAAGAGAAAGATGTTCTAAGAAATATTCATGCTTCAAAGAAATATAAGGTTACTTCATCAAAACAATTTAGAAGTGTTACAAATTTATTATTTTGTTTAAAAATAAATAATGCGTTTTAATTTATTCTTTATTTAAACTACACCACAATAACAATAATAATAAAATAATTTATTTGTAAAAAAATATAGCGTCCCGAATTTCGATCTTCGAAATCTGGTCACCTTAGTTTAATTTATTATCCGCTTTGCCTTGAGTTTAATTCTTTTTTTTTTGATTAAGACCGTTTACTAACAAATAGAAACTTATGCAACTTAAATTACTCGCGGGACGGGTAGACGCAAGGGGGTGTGAATAAGTGAAGCTACACGATATTAGGTTTCCTTCACAGCGCTTTGGTTTTATTCATAGATTAAGGAATACTATAGATGGGAAACATATGTATAAAGAATGAGTACTTACGGAACTGTTGATGTTGATTTATAATAAGCCAATTTTCGCTTGCCCATAACTGTTATATTATTATACACTCGAATATTATATATATGACATTTAAATGCCAGTGACAGTTTGTAATTAAACTCGCATTTAAGTCTGCATGAGTCTGCAATAGCCGACCGATTCCGATAGATTTTCGTCTTCGCTGGGGCCGGTAGAGATACCGTAAAGTGGGGATAGAGGACGCGTAAAACCTTGTGTGAAATGTGTGTGACAAGGTTTACTGTTTAATGTTTTTTATCTTTAAAAATAAGTACATAAATTTGATTTTTTGTTTATATCGTACATCAAATGTGCAGCTGGCGCGTAGAAGTCGTTTTTTTTCTTTTGTGTACCAACCTTAGTTAGTAGACACTAATCAAATTCATGCATTGTTGTGGTTATTTCTAAAACACATAACTTTCTTAAGAAAATAAATTAGTACAAAAACGGACCTTGACATTATAAATTAATGTCTTTTGCACCACTAACCCAATTTTGTGATTCTAAAATTATAAAATAAATTCAAAAAACGCGAAACGGCGATGCCTTAATTTTCGATAGGTAACCGCCCCTCTTAATCGAATATTTTTTAGCAGTCAGTGTTAAGTCGATTTTGACATTTAGGTGTTGTTTTTACTTTCTTATACATACTAGTATAAGGAGGTATTGCATGATCCGTCGAAATAGCTTGCACCAAAATAACCCCAATATCACCGCACGCCAGAAAATACTGGCCTATATGTTAAATTACCCAGTAGTGATTACTAAAAACATTAAAATTATTCATTTACAGGTCAGCATTGTCTGCCATGTGGTGATGTTGGTTGTTGTCTGTCCCTAATAAATGTAGGATCTTTTGACAGAAGCTACAAATGACAGCTTGCTTTTTGACATTTTGTATTAATTTTTACACTTATAAAATAGGCAGTGTACAGCGCGGCAACGTATATAACCGACACGTAATGAACAAAATATTATGGGGCTGTTTTTTCGACGGAGCTATTGTGACAAGGGCTATTTTGTCCGGAGTACTTTATCGGGGATATTTAGACTAAGTGTATTTTGGAAATTGATTATTTTGTCGGGGTTGTTTAGGCAGGGCCGGTTTGAGTTGGGCTATATATTTGACATGGTATCAAGGTATTGTAATGATGAAAATGTTCGACCTGGAGGGTTTTGCAGTTGTCCACGCATTAAAGGTCCTTCATGACGAAAAAGTGATTTTTGCGAGCAAGTCCACTTTTGCTTTCTTATACGTAGTATAAGGGCTAAGGCTAAGTATTGTCACGAGCTAAATGTTCTACCTTCAGGTTTTTGCAGATGTTCACGGTCCCTTGATAATGAAAAACTGATTTTGCTCTCTCTCTCTCCCCCCTCTCTTTCTCTCCCTGACCATAATAGTAGCCAAACGGTTAAAGCTATCAATACCAAGTTTTATATGTATTTAAAAGTATCACCTTCCTCTCAAAAGTATAATTTTTTACAATTTCAAAAAAAGGCTTTTTCACAATTCACATTTATGAATTTATCTTGGATAATTTAATGCTGCATTATATAATATGAAATTTGGTATTATTGTTGCCGTTTGGATTATGAGGATGATAAATGTGTATGACGGCGCCATCATATTTTACCATAGAATTTTTATAAAATTTCAATGGATGGGAAATCAATTGAAGATTGCCTAACATGCGACAAGCTTACTGCAGCAAGAACCAACAAAACGTCAAGAAAGTTGAAGTTTTGGTCTTAACAGATCGAAGAATAAGAGTTTCAATGGTTGCGGTTGACGTAGAAACATGAAGAACTACAGTAATAAAAAATTTGCAAGAAGAAAAACGCTTACTCCTGACCAAAGAAACTATGTTGGAACACAACTGCGAAGAAAATTTGGTGATTTTGATTTCGTAAATTATAACAGACGATGAAACGTGGGTGTATCACTAGGATAATGTTATTATCTTGAAAAAAGCTCTAAGCCGTAAGTCAAAATTACTAGTTTTTCTTCACAATTGATCAACAACAGATCTTCACTGTCAAACGCAGAATTTATCAGGAAAGCTGATGTGACGATGTTTTTTTGTGATACTAAAGGAATCTTACTGATTGAATTCATGAAAGAAGACTCTGCAATAAAAAGATAAGGAAAAAAGTCTATAAGGAAACAATCAAAAAGTTGAAAACTGTCATATAGCAATGGAAGCCCCCCCCCCCACACACACACAACTGCCATCAAAAAATTATGCTGCTTCATTGCAATTTCAGAATTTACAAATATTTCGCCAAGTCTGTAAAGTAATGTACGAGTGCAATTTCGTAGTGATAGAGCACAGACCACCCTAATATTTTCTCCTAAAGAAAATATGATTTTTCTCCAAACTCTTCATAACTACAAAAATATAAAAATTTCCCCTCGTAATATTATTATGATTTACATGAAGATTATTATTTTAATATCGATATATTTATCTTTTTCATATGTCACAAATGCAATAGGGTAGAAAAAATTAAAATTTGACGCCAAAACACTTTTGTCGCAGAATGTACCATTTAAATTAACTGTACTGCTTCAGGTATAGCAATTCTATTTGGTTGTTGTTTACGTGCAGTGTCACTATAATATTTGTATACAATTTTTCTTGAGTTGTCTAGACTTCAGTCAGAATTACTTTCAGGCTGAAAAATTCATGTACTCCTGTTAGATATTTGTCGTCCTTCGCTCTCGCAAGACCCAAGTTCTACGTAAATTGTTTCAAGAGCGTAGGCCGATTTCTGATTACATTATTGTGTTTTAGTCCATGGAGTTTATTTTTAGTATCTGGAATTGCGTACTTGTACATACATACATATACATACATGCATAAGTAGTGTATTTCCGTGACACATGAAAAGAAAGAAATGCGGAATGTGTACATAAGCGTGCTTGCCATTTCGATTATTTCTACATGTCATGTCTTGTTTCGTAAATTATTCGCGCACAGGAACTTGATTGGAACAGAAAGAAAGAATGAGCCTCAATTCTCAATAATGTTTCAGGTATATGAATTCAATTTTAGTAAGTATGACAAACAATTTCAAGATTAATGTTTACTTGAAATGAAACATATGGGTTTATTAAAGAAAGAATTATACTTCGTATATTTGGAAAGTATATCATTTCGCTGCCAAAAGGTCGAAAGTTTATGCATATGCTCCAGTTTCCTTTCATTTATCGGTAAATAAAGGACTATATTACGATCGAGCTTTTCAGTTAATGTATACACAAAAAATTAAATAGTCTACAATTAATTAATGATAATAAATCAGATATTACCTAAATCAAATCATTCTCGTAAAGCTGTTTGACAAATTGTAAATAAATAAATGGAGATTGATGGGTAAATGTTTTATATCAAAAGAGGTACAAAAGATGACATAAGAGTGGGTAATATTTGCAAATATTTGTTTGTATTGCGAACCATCGCATCACCATATGTATATGAGCTATAATTGCGCTATACCTTGTATGTTAAATGTTTCTAGTACAGTAAAAGCCGCTGAACTGTATGATTCAACAAACTTTGCAGTCGGACTTCTGCACTTGTTGCAGGTATGCTTCTCGTATTGGATAACATTCCTGTTTTGCTCTTTGTATGAGACTGTAACGTGGATACAGCTTATTATCACTGCTTCTTATAATTTCATGCTGCTTCCGAGATCAAGTCGCTTCGACAAAAATTGCTAACGCCTGAGTTGGTATTTATTATCTTCTTGATGGTGTGGCAATTTTAAAAGCCTTCAGATACTTTGCACCTAGTGCCGCACTTTTAGTAATATACACAACCACTTTTGCTCCTTCAAGATCTCCGGATTTACGGAGATTCATTTGGCCAGAGTATAAAAGTTCTTCAGCTGTATTATCCTCTTTTAAAAGTTGAGTTTTTCGTCTTTTACTACGAGCGCATAAATCTTCAAACTACTTCGATGGACGACCGACCTTCTCTTTTTTCTTATCGGGAATTTCCACTGTAGCTTGTAGCCAATCATGATATTTACTATTTCACTCTGAACGTAACCTATTTTTTTTGCAAAATCCTTTTCTTGGGACTATTCTGCCGCATTATATAAATCCATCCGAGTAATAATTCTCACATCAGAACAACCTACAGAAAAGAAAAAATATTATATGTGGTAATCGTATCTGACAGAGGAATTATTTTCCAAAACTTCTCTAAAACCAAAACATTGCAAGTACAGCGACATATATTGGTAGCTAATTTCTACATAGGTTAACCCCCTTTTATTTCAATAAATAAACTAAAAAAAATCATAACATGTTTATTTGCTAAGAGCCACACCACCAAGATGTCAACGTATTTTGTATAATATCGTAATTCAACAAAAGAAAAAATTTAAGACTTATCCCTGCAGTACATCAGCTTTATATTCCTATGTAGGTATAAGGTTTAAAGTAATTTGAACTATCCCAGTAAGTTATATCTATGTACCTGTCATATATGGCTTGGAATCACACAAATAATTTTCAAGTACATATACAACGAGATCATTTTGAACTGTCCTGGGTTGGCAACAAAAAAGTCCCAGTATTATCAAAAACTAGGAAATATTTACTTCCGTGAATTGTCCATACTAAATTTACATGTCAAATGTCAAACCCATAATTTATTGAAGTGTCTTGTACTTTCGTATTTTCCTTGTTTTATTGTCGCTTTTCTGTCTATTTCAAGACAATATATCTGGTATACCCATGCCTTTTACGATACAAGAGTATATGTTTATCGTAATGTCGCACTTTCGCAGTGGAACATTGCAAGAGGATGGGTCATGGAAATATTCATTGGGATCGTGTTTTCAGGAATTTGTAACGGAATATGCAAATCTGGAAATAAACTTGGACACGGGAAGTGCTTGTAAACGTAAACTTGAAAAAGCACCAACAGTTTTAACTGAAGATGTTGTCACCCTTCATTAACAGCCTTCACTAAGATGAATTAACCCTGGGGTACTTCCAACAAGATGGGGCACATACTGCGCAACAAACTATTAATTATTTGCAAGGATACTATGGTGACCGACTGATTAAGTCGGAATCGATGGCCAGTCAATTCTCCTGATTTAACCCCACTTGACTTTTTTCTCTTTGGCCATCGAAAAAACAAAGTATTTCAGAACAAACTGCACACATAATCTCGATGAACTTGAAGAAGCAATTACAATAGAATTGCTAAATACCACACCAGAAACACTCTACAATGTCTTCAATAATATGATAAAACGTGTCAAACTATGCATTGAGAATAACGGTGGACATTTCGAACAACTTTTATAAAATGTGTTCATTTTGTGACTATGTTTTACAATAATAGAGTGCAATTACTATATTTCTACAAAAATTCTTTCATCAATTTAAAACTAACCTTATTTCATTGACATTTATCACAAGAAAAAGGTGACCAGTAAATCTAACTACCAAAATAAATAAACATGTTAGTCAATTACACTGTGTTCCCATATTAAAATCAGTGTGGCCAACCCAGGACAGTTTGAAATGATCACGTTGTATTTAGTTTTATATTAATTTGTCGAATTAAATACATAATAAATCCTCAGTGAAATTTCATAGTAACAAACACATTAAAATGCAAAGGGTAATGATCTTATTATATCTATTTCTGAAATAATTTATTCTTGGAAGATCTGGACGTGCCATAAAAACCTCAATGTTTTTTCATGGAGCATTAAAAAGTAATAAAATTAAAACAATAAACAAAACGAAGCTGCTTTCGAAATTCCTCATTAATATGCAGAATGATTATCCACGAACATACAGTACGACAAAATCTTAATGGCCTATCGATAATTTTTGGAATGTAATCTGTTTTGACAGTAAATAAAGAGCATTTTCAACATATCCTGCAATGAACGGGAAGTATTACGAGTATACTTGCTGCAACTACTTGAAAAATGATTGTGAAAGTAGAATGTCATAAATGAAAATAAACTGCTTCATTTCGTAGGCAGAACTTTCGTTGATTTATTTTTAGCTTCTTCAAATATAATTTAGATTTATTTAAAGATACAGGCAACAAATTATTACTTAACTTATTATTGTTGAAAGTAATATACACCATTGTATTTATATTCTATTTTATTTAGTTATTTATACAGGGTCATTCAAAAAGCGCGCTCATTTTGATATATTAAATTATGAACTTTACTTTTTCAAAAACCAATGTCAAAATACATAAACAATGTTCATTACACCTTCCCAATTCAAGTATGGAAAATGATGTCGGGCATATTACCTACCCTACTGCGCTGGCATGCAAGTAGTCTGTTCTTGAAATCCGCTACGATTGCCCGACAAGTTTGCACTTGGATTTCGGGGCCAACTTGTCGTATTTTGTCCTTCAAGGTTTAGTAACATACACCAATGATTTAAGTGGACCCCAAGGAAAAAAGACATAAAGGAGTTAAGTAAAATGATCTTGGTGGCCATTCATGGTCAGCATTGCGTAAAGTGAGGTGATACGGGAACCTCTTATGGAACAACAGAATTATTTCGCGAGAAGCTTGGCACCATCCTGTTGAAACCACAACTCTTGAATGTCCATTCCTTTGAAATGAGCCACAAAAACACTCCTATTATCACATGATATTGGTTTCCATTAACTCCCACAGCTTGTCCTGCCTCATCTCTCAAAAAAAATAAGGACCGATGATGCCGCCCGCCCAAAAGCCGCAGCAAACTGTCACTCGTTGTGGATACATTTCCCATTCTTTAATCAAGCACGGATTTTCTGACCCACAGATATGGCAGTTCTGCTTATTCGTAAATACTTTTAAGTGGAAGTGCGCCTCGTCACTGAAGATGATTTTGGTCGCAAAGCAGTCGTCCTCATGTCGTCTTCCTCTTTCAGTTCCTGTGTTAACTAAATTTTGTAAGGGTGGTATTGGAGATCATACCGGAGATTTCTCCGTACTGAAGAATATCCTATGCCCAATGCTTGGGAACGGCGACATACCGATTTCACTGGACTAACAGCTACACTGTCACAAACAACAGCAATATTGTGCTCAGATCGGCCGGAACAATAACGTCCAGGTCTTTCAATGTTCACTGTTGAATCCGTTTCATTGAAGGCTGTCATATGTGAAGTCTTTCCTTAGTGTGAACTGTTGATTCATTCGGTGCTTTATGACACACACGCAATAGTCAACTGCTCCATGGCTAGACACAAACTGGGGCAACAATCGGAATGCTTATGGAATATGGAAATAATACAAAACAATGTCCCCAATCGACAAACAAAAATTTACCAAGCGATTCAAAACCGGCGAACTTTTTGAATTATCCTTTACTTAAAAATATTTTCATTTTCCTGTAAATGTCAGGTGATAAATTTTTATTTTAGAGTTACACATATACAGGGCTCCAACAGCAAGCAGCGCTGGAGATGTGAGGTACACGGATAGACCTCGTCCTGTACGATAGACTGAAAATCCTGAAACATCAACAAGATGACGTTCAACACAGTTGGCTATTGGCACGATTTGTCATATTTTGAAGAAAGATCTTCATCTATACCTCTACAAAAGTCAGTTGGTCCAACAGCTCCAACCAGATGACTCGGGCAATACGTTTGGAATAATGCAGAGCTGTTCTCAATCTCACCAAGAATGACCAAGAATGTTTTGAAAATTTAATGAAGACCGACGAGGCGCACTTTCATGTCAGCGGGTTGTGAGCAAGCAGAACTGCAGATTTTGAAGCAGAGAGAATATCAATAATTTTCACCAACGTTCATTACACCCCCTTCATGTGACAGTTTGGTGTGGTATAACCTCAATTGTGATTTATGGGCAATATTTTTTCAAACATTTTGCATACATGTGAATGCACCATACGATGTTGAACCGTACAGAAGTTTCTTAATACATTTACTAATTTATTTAGGAAAAACGTGCCATTAACTTTGTGTGCTGTCACACATATTATAAACATACGTGCGATTTATACGTATACAAATAATACGTGGCAAGGTGTGTCACCCCTACTCTCCGTCACCAATCCCGGTAACAATCGACATTACAACGATTTTCTTCGATCTCCCCACCAGATTTTACATTCAATCTTTAGCTGCGAACATGTTGCGATCTAGTCTGCCATAAAAGCCGTCTTATTACTGGAACGGGAAACATCAAATGGGCCGCCGCGATCTCCTGATCTACTAGTTTATTATTATTTTCAGAATCCTTTTTTATTTACCTTATTTTTAATTTTATTAGATTTACGCTTTTGATAGTGTCATGCAGCGTGAACGCAGCTTAATAATTCTCTGCATTTACTGAAAGGAAAAAGAAAAACAAATGCTTGCAACGCGTAAATATTATTTCTGAACGCATTACAAACACCCAAGTCAATGGTCCAACAGTTACTGCTATAACTTGAGCTTGTATCGGTCGCGCTCGCATTGGAGAGGAAAGTAGGGGTGCCATGTTGTCACGTATTGCATGAATTAATCGCCTATGGCTAATGAAAATTGACACATGCTGTATAATAAATTACCAACTTATATAGTTTCTTTAACATTTTATTATAATTGCTATCATCTAATATTGATGCCGTTGATGTTAATTTATTAAAGTATTGGTGAGGAAGGTGTTCTATAACAGTGCATATTAATTGCTATCTGACCTGTCTTATTTATTTTGTAGATAGAAAATGGAAGAATTGATATTATAATTATAGTCTTAGGCAGTTGTACTGACAAATAAAATACCAAGATGTATCCAGAGACTGTTGTAGGATTCTAAGAGCAAGAAATATTAAGGAAATCTAATTATACTCACATATTTCCAACCTAACGTCGTTTTGCAACATTCACAGTAAATATCGGCTACGGCATGTAGACCAGTTAATAGAACTCTCTCCTCTGCAGGACCGCAACCCACATTTACCCTACAAAGTAAAACGAAATAGAGAATTACAGTCGCAAATAATGTAATTAGACAAATAAAGCGTAGTTTGTAATTACAAGTTCCTTATTTTGAATGTAAAAAAATAGTACCTACAATACGTAATTTTTCTTATTTGTGATAAATAATTACTACAATTAATTTAATTTAAATATCGCATAATTAAAGCATTCAATTAAACAGTAATTTGAAGGATAAATTATTCATCATACACGGAAAATTCCCTCCTTATTAATTGATTTTTAACATGTTTAGATAAAAAATAAAAATTCATTTCAATAGGCAACTACAAGTAATATTATGTTCAGGTATGGTCACTTGTGGCATTTTATACTACAAAAATGGCTATATGTCGTATTTATTTTTACTGTCCATAACGAGTATATTAAAAAAAAAAGAAGGTATTTCACATTTTCTGACTAACTGAATTAGGTACATAATTCTGTTTGAGCTATATTTAATGATAAATGGCGATACTTTTTAGTTTTATAATCTCAAAACAGGCTACATTAATCATAGTTCTAAGCCATCAAAGCCTTATGGGACTATTATGAGATAGTAGTGCATTGCGTTGTAATAATATTATTGTAGCATCGATATATATTACTGTGCAATTGTTTAATCAATGTAATAATGCTTATTATTTTTGCGAAATAATGGTGTTTCACTTTAACCCCTCATTTTAACCTCATTCGAAAGGGACATAGGTTGATCTGTTGATACTATTCTTTTCTAATGCCAAATTGCAGTATTTTTTATTCGGATCTGGAATCAACAGATCAAAAGTTACAGTCAAAAGTCTGATTTTTGTCTTATATTCACTGAATGTTCATTTTTAATATATTACTATATACAAACTTTTAAAAAAAGGCAATTTTTTTTATAAAGAATAAGTTTTTTTTATTAAAATATTTTTCCCTATAGGAAATCTCATCACTTTATAGAATTTATAAAATCAAACATTTCGATAATACAGATATTATTAATATTGTCAAGTAATTAAAATTATTGACACATTAAAACATTAACGAACGTATTAATGAAACTATAAAATATATTTGACAAATATCCTTAAAAAATATTACACACTACATAAAAAATTAAAATTGTATATTCTTGACATTCCAGCAAATATATATTACTAATTGCTAAGCTATTGATGAATTCTGAATTTCCGTTGGGTGATTACTCCTTTTTGTTATTTAAATTAGTTCTAAAATATTTCTAAATCTGTTATTTTGTTCTTTGTATAAAATTTTTGTTTCATCAAATTTAGAGTTATGTTTTGTATTTTTTTTTATACTTAGGTGGGGTGGTAGTCTGGACTATGGAGTATAGGTTGACAATCCAATGTCGAACAGTAAGACCAAAACCTAATAATGTACCCGACACTCATTCATTACAAATTTCAATCTGGATAAAGTAAAATATGAATTATGGTATCAAAATTGGTCATATCAACTGCATGTTTTATCATGTTCAAAGCTCTTTCACCCACAAACGTTTTCAAGTTTTTTGTCGGTGAAACAGTGGCCTTAATGATATACAAAATGTCATAAGATATTGCAGAAAAATTCATGGTTACCTTTTTCAAATATTTACCTTTACACGTTTAATATTTGCTAATTACCTGTGCAGCTAGTAATTTGAGTTGCTTTTCATATTAATATTCAAATATATCAATTCGTAGAAATAACTGTGTTTGACCGCACTGTACATAGAAATATTTAATGATGAGAAACTTAAATCAACTGAAACTAAGAGCGAAATCCAGTGTTAGATATAATACATGAAATTATTAATAAAGAATATTTCAAAGTACAGTTTTTACATTTAAAACAGATATGATTTACGAGGTAGACACCATAAATTCTCGGCCTGATATACAAAAAAGAAACTTGGAACAATATAAGAATTTTTATTTTTCAATGTAATCTCCCCTAACTTCTATACATTTATTACAACGATTAATTAATAATTCGATACCCATGTAAAAATAATCTGAAGTTTTTCCGTCAAAATCAACCTTAATATAAGCTGCCGGCGGATTCATGCTAATAGCGTGGGAAAATACGGCTTATCCGAATCACCATGGTTACCGCCCGAACCGTCAAAATCGACGAAAATTGGATGCACGGGGCGCAGTAATCGTCCCTGGATACGTGAAATTAAAAGTTGGCCCTTTGCCCGAACAAAGGGACAACTTTAAATTTCCGGTCGACGGAGAGATTTTCCTCCTAAGTGGAGCCCGTGCAGAGATATCCGCCGTCAAAGAGGAGCCTGCAAATATTTTGTAACATAAAAATGGCTTACGTACTTAAAAATGCAGTAGTGGTCATCAAAAAGAGACATTTCGCTAATCTGACAGCTCCAACGAAAAATTTTGCATGTTTGACTTTTAAGCTTTATATTCCGAATTTTGAAGGTTTTGACGGCCCAACAAGGTACATAATCGTTAAGTCAGACATTTCTGTACCGATCGCATGTCTATTGCGACTTCATCGACATACGATATCGATAGTGCGTGTAAATTAAATTCCTCATGCAGACGGACATCGTAGAAAAATGGCCGAAATACCCCAGAAATACATGTACACAATAAATCAAGTGCAATGCTCATAACATGTAATGTACACACACATACATTCATGTGCACTGCCCGTAAATATTTTATATATCGGTAGCTTGACTTAACATTTTTACATACAGGCTGATATCTTTTAATTACTATAAATTTGAATTTTAAAATACGATCATTCCAGAACGGGGAAAAGGATTGCTTTTAATTATTAACGTCAGATGAGATTCAAGGCAAATAAACACACATAATATAGGACAAGGACAATGCACTAAATTAATTATTTGAACGCAATTAAAACGTTTTTTTTAATATTCTTTTGAAGATTACACGTCTATTTTCTCTGAGATTTAAAAAAAAATTGCAGATGTGAACATAGAGTCAAGCCTACATATAAATATGGCAGTTGAACAAATTATTTACATTAGGTCGATAGCCCGATGGCAAGATTGACGGCTTCTTAATACAATGACTTTGCCGGGTCCGGTTCGAACCCAGGCCGGGACAAATATTTTTTTTTCGAATGCGATATTGTGTATTTATTTCGAATATTTTACGGGGAATTTATAAGAGAAGACGCCGGACTTCTCGACATAATTTTCCCGCTCGATGAACTAATGATTCATATATACAGCATGATTTTTTCTTATAATTATTATAAATTCCATTTAAAATACAATAATTCTAAAACGGGTATGCCTTTTTCTTAAGGGAAAAAATAATGCTTTTAACATTTATGTGCCCCTACGAAATAATTATTTAAATAATTACGCACTGCGGAGTGGGTGGAGCCAAATCAACTTTTTCTTCTGATTAAGGTAAAACTCCGTACTCGGGGGCTCTTGGTGTCGGTGATCTCAAGCCCAATGGCAAAATTTCAAAAAACAAATGGTGCATCTAATATGGCGGAAGAGTTTTTTGAAAATTGACGTATGAATGTGAAATTTTAGATACGGGGGTGTCTTAGGTCGCCGATCACGAATCGAAAGTCAAAATGTCAAAAAAAAACAAAATGGCCGAAGTTTTTTGAAAATTGACGATGAATGTGAAATTTAAGATACGGGGGTGTCTTAGGTCGCCGATCACGAATCCAAAGTCAAAATGTCAAAAAAAAAACAAAATGGCGGAAGTTTTTTTGAAAATTGACGTATGAATGCGAAATTTTAGGTACGGGGGTGTCTTAGGTCGCCGATCACAAATCGAAAGTCAAAATGTCAAAAAAACAAAATGGCGGACAAATTTTTTGAAAATTGACGTATAAATATGAAATTTTAGATACGGCAGTGTCTGCGGACGCCGATCACCAATCCATAGTCAAAATGTATAAAAGAAACAAAATGGCGGCAGAATTTTTTGAAAATTGACGTATAAATGCGAAATTTTAGATACGGGGGTATATGCGGACGCCGATCACCAATCCATAGTCAAAATGTCAAAAAAAACAAAATGGCGGAAGAATTTTTTGAAAATTGACGTATGAATGTGAAATGTTTGGTACGGGGGTGTGTGCGGACGCCGATCACGAATCGAAAGTCAAAATGTCAAAAAAAAACAAAATGGCCGAAGTTCTTTGAAAATTGACGTATGAATGTGAAATTTTAGGTGCGGGGTTGTCTTAGATCGCCGATCACGAATCCAAAGTCAAAATGTCAAAAAAAACAAAATGGCGGAAGTTTTTTGAAAATTGACGTATGAATGTGAAATTTTAGGTACGGGGGTGTCTTAGGTCGCCGATCACAAATCGAAAGTCAAAATGTCAAAAAAAACAAAATGGCGGAAGTTTTTTTGAAAATTGACGTATGAATGTGAAATTTTAGGTACGGGGGTGTCTTAGGTCGCCGATCACAAATCGAAAGTCAAACTGTCAAAAAAAAACAAAATGGCCGAAGTTTTTTGAAAATTGACGTATGAATGTGAAATTTTAGATACGGGGGTGTCTTAGGTCGCCGATCACGAATCCAAAGTCAAAATGTCAAAAAAAAAATGGCGGAAGAATTTTTTGAAAACTGACGTATGAATGTGAAATTTTAGATGCGGGGGTGTCTCAGGTCGCCGATCACGAATCCATAGTCAAAATGTCAAAAAAAACAAAATGGCGGACGAATTTTTTTAAAATTGACGTATGAATGTGAGATTTTAGATACGGGAGTGTCTTAGGTCGCCGATCACGAATCCATAGTGCAAATGTCAAAAAAAACAAAATGGCGGAAGAGTTTTTTGAAGATTGACGTACGAACGTGAAATTTTAGATGCTGGGGGGGTTGAGGTCGCCGATCACGAATCCATAGTCAAAATGTCAAAAAAACTTGATGGCGGATCTAATATGGCAGAAATATTCTTCAAAATGTCTTTAATCTTGGTGAAATCTAGCAAATGGCTTTTTCAGGTCGCTGATTACGAATCCGAAATAAATATTTTAAAAAACAATGTTGCGGAAAGGTTCTTCGAAAAGTGCTTGGATCTGAGCACATCCTTCCTTCGTAAACTTTAACATGATTTATGTTTAACATTTAATTATTCTCCTCGCTCTTCTGTGTTCAGTGTGACGGTTTGTGTAAAAAGGAAAGGAAAGTTCTAAATAATATATACGATTGGCATAACAAAATTTATATATGTACAGGGGTGCGTCAAAAGTCGGACATTCTCTCTCTCTCTCTCGAAATGGCTTGCCTATGTATAATATTTGACAGGTAAAATTTTGCAATATCTCAAATTTAATGCCCTTAAATTATTGGTGAATGTTTCATTAAAGTTGACATAATATTTGAATGTAACCTTCAACATTAAAATGCCCTAACAACTACAACGGCAAATTTAAACTTATTTTTAATTATTTATATTATTGTACTGTATTAGTTGATTAAGTTCAATTGCGGGCCGGTTTTCCCAATGCAGATCAGCGTACTCATTAAATCAAATACGGGATAATACGTTTTTGCAAAAACCGGTTGGCGCTAATAATTGGTTAAGAACGTTATTAAATGAAGATACTTTAACCGGTGTTTTTCCAAACCTGATAAAATATTAAACAGTAATTAGGGTTACTTACACATGCGCATAACCTAGAAGATTTGGATTTTTATTAGTATTGACTGCGATTATATTTTCTTATGCATTTGTAATTAATAATTATTTTTATTAGTGATTTAGTAATTGTGTTGCTCCTTCTATACATGAAATTAACAGTATAATTAAAAATAAAAACGTAATATTGAATATGTGCAACTTTTAGCTTACTACGGAAATACTTGTGTTTTGAAAGCTTTTTAATTCTGTTACATTTCTGGGACTTTATCTCAGTTGCGAAAAATTCTAAATATTTGTGAAAATTTATGCCTGCGCTTCCTCTTTTCTTCTTTGTAATTGCTTTTAACAGCACCTTATTAAAACTTCATTTTAGACTCACTCTGATATGTCATTAACATATTAAACCACATTTAGTTTGTTGTTTGAAGTTCATCAGCATTTATTAGCATTATATAAAAATGTTTGAAAGCGACGCCCATTTATCTAACAAAATTTTTATAAACATTTTAAATACAATACAGGAACGACGTATAGTTGAGCAGGTCAATTAA